>OV179170.1:11103505-11851830 GCA_921972225.1 Euplexia lucipara | reverse complement strand
AAGTGTTTTTCATCGGTTGGATAGCCCGCGCCGAGACGCGTCTTTTGACACCTCGCGCGTGCTTCTAGCTACCAGAAAACTCAAAAATCGTAGTCACTTTAATTTATACGGCTAACAAAATCTACCTATACCCCGTAGTCAATTGCAAACATTGTAATTACTCGATAACCAAGGGGCGCATTTTGAAGCTGTTTTCAGCGCGACAATTCCTAAATAGCCACCCCCTATCGTATTGACTAAGTTAAATTGACAAAAACGCGAAAAAGTTTTCATTTACAGACACTTGTAAAATTTTACAATAAGTTTTTATTAAATTAATTATTAATTCAAAATCCACTCATTAAATAATTTACTAAAAAATCAAAATTGACACTAACCTACCTTACCCTCATTCTGGTGCTCGTTCCGCGACCCGGAGTTCTGGTTTGGTGTAAATTTCGGCCATTTTCAAAATTTTTCCTGTAAAAAAACACGTTTTTTGACGAAAACTCAAAATTTTTCTTCTTGCGACAGTAAGTGTTTTTCATCGGTTGGATAGCCCGCGCCGAGACGCGTCTTTTGACACCTCGCGCGTGCTTCTAGCTACCAGAAAACTCAAAAATCGTAGTCACTTTAATTTATACGGCTAACAAAATCTACCTATACCCCGTAGTCAATTGCAAACATTGTAATTACTCGATAACCAAGGGGCGCATTTTGAAGCTGTTTTCAGCGCGACAATTCCTAAATAGCCACCCCCTATCGTATTGACTAAGTTAAATTGACAAAAACGCGAAAAAGTTTTCATTTACAGACACTTGTAAAATTTTACAATAAGTTTTTATTAAATTAATTATTAATTCAAAATCCACTCATTAAATAATTTACTAAAAAATCAAAATTGACACTAACCTACCTTACCCTCATTCTGGTGCTCGTTCCGCGACCCGGAGTTCTGGTTTGGTGTAAATTTCGGCCATTTTCAAAATTTTTCCTGTAAAAAACACGTTTTTTGACGAAAACTCAAAATTTTTCTTCTTGCGACAGTAAGTGTTTTTCATCGGTTGGATAGCCCGCGCCGAGACGCGTCTTTTGACACCTCGCGCGTGCTTCTAGCTACCAGAAAACTCAAAAATCGTAGTCACTTTAATTTATACGGCTAACAAAATCTACCTATACCCCGTAGTCAATTGCAAACATTGTAATTACTCGATAACCAAGGGGCGCATTTTGAAGCTGTTTTCAGCGCGACAATTCCTAAATAGCCACCCCCTATCGTATTGACTAAGTTAAATTGACAAAAACGCGAAAAAGTTTTCATTTACAGACACTTGTAAAATTTTACAATAAGTTTTTATTAAATTAATTATTAATTCAAAATCCACTCATTAAATAATTTACTAAAAAATCAAAATTGACACTAACCTACCTTACCCTCATTCTGGTGCTCGTTCCGCGACCCGGAGTTCTGGTTTGGTGTAAATTTCGGCCATTTTCAAAATTTTTCCTGTAAAAAACACGTTTTTTGACGAAAACTCAAAATTTTTCTTCTTGCGACAGTAAGTGTTTTTCATCGGTTGGATAGCCCGCGCCGAGACGCGTCTTTTGACACCTCGCGCGTGCTTCTAGCTACCAGAAAACTCAAAAATCGTAGTCACTTTAATTTATACGGCTAACAAAATCTACCTATACCCCGTAGTCAATTGCAAACATTGTAATTACTCGATAACCAAGGGGCGCATTTTGAAGCTGTTTTCAGCGCGACAATTCCTAAATAGCCACCCCCTATCGTATTGACTAAGTTAAATTGACAAAAACGCGAAAAAGTTTTCATTTACAGACACTTGTAAAATTTTACAATAAGTTTTTATTAAATTAATTATTAATTCAAAATCCACTCATTAAATAATTTACTAAAAAATCAAAATTGACACTAACCTACCTTACCCTCATTCTGGTGCTCGTTCCGCGACCCGGAGTTCTGGTTTGGTGTAAATTTCGGCCATTTTCAAAATTTTTCCTGTAAAAAACACGTTTTTTGACGAAAACTCAAAATTTTTCTTCTTGCGACAGTAAGTGTTTTTCATCGGTTGGATAGCCCGCGCCGAGACGCGTCTTTTGACACCTCGCGCGTGCTTCTAGCTACCAGAAAACTCAAAAATCGTAGTCACTTTAATTTATACGGCTAACAAAATCTACCTATACCCCGTAGTCAATTGCAAACATTGTAATTACTCGATAACCAAGGGGCGCATTTTGAAGCTGTTTTCAGCGCGACAATTCCTAAATAGCCACCCCCTATCGTATTGACTAAGTTAAATTGACAAAAACGCGAAAAAGTTTTCATTTACAGACACTTGTAAAATTTTACAATAAGTTTTTATTAAATTAATTATTAATTCAAAATCCACTCATTAAATAATTTACTAAAAAATCAAAATTGACACTAACCTACCTTACCCTCATTCTGGTGCTCGTTCCGCGACCCGGAGTTCTGGTTTGGTGTAAATTTCGGCCATTTTCAAAATTTTTCCTGTAAAAAACACGTTTTTTGACGAAAACTCAAAATTTTTCTTCTTGCGACAGTAAGTGTTTTTCATCGGTTGGATAGCCCGCGCCGAGACGCGTCTTTTGACACCTCGCGCGTGCTTCTAGCTACCAGAAAACTCAAAAATCGTAGTCACTTTAATTTATACGGCTAACAAAATCTACCTATACCCCGTAGTCAATTGCAAACATTGTAATTACTCGATAACCAAGGGGCGCATTTTGAAGCTGTTTTCAGCGCGACAATTCCTAAATAGCCACCCCCTATCGTATTGACTAAGTTAAATTGACAAAAACGCGAAAAAGTTTTCATTTACAGACACTTGTAAAATTTTACAATAAGTTTTTATTAAATTAATTATTAATTCAAAATCCACTCATTAAATAATTTACTAAAAAATCAAAATTGACACTAACCTACCTTACCCTCATTCTGGTGCTCGTTCCGCGACCCGGAGTTCTGGTTTGGTGTAAATTTCGGCCATTTTCAAAATTTTTCCTGTAAAAAACACGTTTTTTGACGAAAACTCAAAATTTTTCTTCTTGCGACAGTAAGTGTTTTTCATCGGTTGGATAGCCCGCGCCGAGACGCGTCTTTTGACACCTCGCGCGTGCTTCTAGCTACCAGAAAACTCAAAAATCGTAGTCACTTTAATTTATACGGCTAACAAAATCTACCTATACCCCGTAGTCAATTGCAAACATTGTAATTACTCGATAACCAAGGGGCGCATTTTGAAGCTGTTTTCAGCGCGACAATTCCTAAATAGCCACCCCCTATCGTATTGACTAAGTTAAATTGACAAAAACGCGAAAAAGTTTTCATTTACAGACACTTGTAAAATTTTACAATAAGTTTTTATTAAATTAATTATTAATTCAAAATCCACTCATTAAATAATTTACTAAAAAATCAAAATTGACACTAACCTACCTTACCCTCATTCTGGTGCTCGTTCCGCGACCCGGAGTTCTGGTTTGGTGTAAATTTCGGCCATTTTCAAAATTTTTCCTGTAAAAAACACGTTTTTTGACGAAAACTCAAAATTTTTCTTCTTGCGACAGTAAGTGTTTTTCATCGGTTGGATAGCCCGCGCCGAGACGCGTCTTTTGACACCTCGCGCGTGCTTCTAGCTACCAGAAAACTCAAAAATCGTAGTCACTTTAATTTATACGGCTAACAAAATCTACCTATACCCCGTAGTCAATTGCAAACATTGTAATTACTCGATAACCAAGGGGCGCATTTTGAAGCTGTTTTCAGCGCGACAATTCCTAAATAGCCACCCCCTATCGTATTGACTAAGTTAAATTGACAAAAACGCGAAAAAGTTTTCATTTACAGACACTTGTAAAATTTTACAATAAGTTTTTATTAAATTAATTATTAATTCAAAATCCACTCATTAAATAATTTACTAAAAAATCAAAATTGACACTAACCTACCTTACCCTCATTCTGGTGCTCGTTCCGCGACCCGGAGTTCTGGTTTGGTGTAAATTTCGGCCATTTTCAAAATTTTTCCTGTAAAAAACACGTTTTTTGACGAAAACTCAAAATTTTTCTTCTTGCGACAGTAAGTGTTTTTCATCGGTTGGATAGCCCGCGCCGAGACGCGTCTTTTGACACCTCGCGCGTGCTTCTAGCTAACAAAAAATTTCAAAATTTTTGCCCTCCCACCCACCCTATAGTGGTAAGGTAGGTGAACACTAACTCTTGGCGAAAAATTTTTATTTTTAATTTATATTCTTTCGGCAATTCTCTTTTAGGAAATCTGGAAATTTTTGAGATCACGCGTTTTTAAACGGCTATTTTATACTTTTTAAAATTTTAATTGACAAGAATAGACCCGTCTATACACTATTTACATGACCACTTATTTATTCGACTAAAAACCATTGTTTTTACTGACGGTACTAAATCCAATATTTTAAATATACTCTGATCCCCCCTTTACAGGGACTCAGTTTTGTTTGTTTGTCCTATTTTGGGTCCTATTGCCCATTGTCTCAGGTCGATCCCCCTTTTACAGGGATTGGTTCTGACACCGCTTGTGTCCTCTGACCAATAAAGCACCCCTCAACACAATGTTCCGCACACCCGCCAAGAACGCCGACAGCTCGCAGGGTACCAATGGCTCACCGAAATCGGTTGAGAGGGCAGAGCCTTTACTCCCCAGCGTGGGGCGCAGCATCGGGGAATTGGAAGCCGAAGCGCGCCGTACCACCACGGAAGCCGTTGGACCCCACCAAAAAACGGAGACTAAAGGCAAGTACCCCAGTCTCACCGCGGAGGCGAGAGCTTGCCTAAATAAAGCTAAGCTTCATTTGGGCAACTCTCGAAACCTCAAAACTGAGATAAAAACTGAGGTGCTTGCCTCGATAAACCGTCTCTACGAGCTGGTGAAGGAAGCCGAGAAGGCAAGGGGTGCCGTAACAGAGAAAGCGGAACAAAAATCCGAGCCCAAGGATACCGTAGAGGTTCCGACAGTGCTCGTGAAGCAGCTGGTTGACAGCCTTCACTTGAACAACCAGGCACTGCAGGACTGCCAGCAGCAAACGCGCGCACTGTCGGAACAACTGTCGGAGGCCCCTCGCTGCACTGCAAGCCAAAGACCAACCTTTGCCGAAGTGGCAGCCGCACCGAGACAGCTTCCACACAGGCCTCTTCACTCAGTAGTCGTTTCATCTGCCGATGAAATGGACACTAGTGAAGAGGTCATAGGAAAACTTCGCGTAGCGGTCAATGCCACAGTCGAGGGCACAAAGGTGGAGCGGCTGCGTAAGGCGAGGGACCAAAAGGTTATCGTGGGCTTTAACACCAGAGAAGAGATGGCGGCAGTAAAGGAAAGGATCCGGAAGTCAGTAGGTCTCCGGGTTGAGGAGGTAGTCAACAAGGACCCCCTCATCATCCTCAAGGACGTCCTTTCCTGCCACACGGATGGCGAGGTTGTCCAGGCCCTTAAGGTGCAGAATGCCCACCTGCTGGAAGACGTGGCCGCGGAGGATCTGAGGATGGCGGTAAAGTACCGCCGTCGAACCAGAAACCCACACATGGGCCACATCGTCCTGCAGGTGTCGCCCCAAGTCTGGCAGAGACTGACGGTGGCGGGTCGGGTGCACGTGGACCTGCAGAGGTTACGAGTAGCCGACCAGTCACCGTTGGTCCAATGCTCCATCTGCCTAGGGTATGGGCACGGCAAGAAGCACTGCCAGGACACCGTGCCATTGTGCAGTCACTGCGGGGACCCGCATCTGCGAGCCGATTGCCCAGCACATACAGCAGGCACTGCTCCAGTGTGCCGTAACTGCAAAGTGGCAAAAGGCAGCAGATGCGACCACAGCGCGTTCAGTAGTGACTGCCCAATGCGTGCGAAATGGGACAGCCTAGCCAGATCTAGTGTGGCGTACTGCTAAGGTGTCGTAGGTTCAAAACTAAGGAAGCTCAGCAGCAAGGCTTGCCGGCCTGAGATGGTGAACATCGCAGTTATCGCAAGACACTGATTAATCCACTAAAGCCACGACACATTCTTCTCTGGTGAAAAGCTACAAGCCCCAAACAACCAGCCACCTAAACATACTCCAAATGTCGTAAACAATAAACTTCTTCTAAACAAAACAATTAAAATAAATATGTTAGCTATGCAAAAAGTTTAATTTAGATACAGAAAAGTGGTTAATTTAAGTCAAAATCTTAACATAAGTGTGCTATTATATATGTAAGTATTTGTAAATAATGGTTATAATGACATTTAGAATATAATAAGTATATTTAACTAATGTCATTAATAGAAGACCGGCGATATTTATAAACACTAAATAAAAATTATAGAATAGACATACGAAGAAAAATTACAGAAAAGTCATACAAATAGATATTACATAAAAAACAGTCATAAATCGGTAAAATTAATAATAGTAAAAATTTAAATCATATTCCTAAAATAAATAATCGAACCATATTAAATGAAGATGCATAAGGTACAAACAAAAATAAAAGAAAATAAACATACCACCACGTCTCTCCACAACAAACATATAACATAGATAAAAAACGACAAAACGGAACACAAGGGCTCTGATCATGTCAGAGGACACCAAAAGCAAAGGCAGGAGTGGGTTTTAGCCGGTAAGAGTCCGGCACTGCCCAGACTGACTCCCAGTGGGTCAGTGTGGGCGTCCATGAGGATTTCCCACTCCTGTCAACCCTAAAAAAAAAAAAAAAAAAAAAAAAAAAAAAAAAAAAAAAAAAAAAACATTTTTTTTTTTTTTTTTTTTTTTTTTTTTTTTTTTTTTACGCTGGGGAAAATGCATTACGCATACCTCCCATCGGGGGATGGGGGGGGTATGTGGGACTCCCCGGTCTGACCCGGTATACCCACTAAAAACCACCAGCGTTGTTCCCGCTTCGTCCTGAATGGAGGGGACTGGGAAACCGGCAGAGCCTTTTCGTCCAGTCCCCGCCGACGATTGCCCGGCGGGGCGGTGACGGGTGCAATGCGGGCGTAGGCGCCCCCGCGCCTATCGCCTGCCCGTCGCCACCTTGAGGATGATCCTCACGATCCACCAGCGGCGCGGCGGCCGCGTATCCCGTTCCCCTCTCTAGAGTGAGAGGGGAGGAGAGTCCGCGGAAGACCGCGACGCCGGTGCGATGCGACGTCCGACCTGAGTTAGTCGGACATCGCACCACCCTCCGAAACCGCCGCAGGAGCGGCGCCAGTGGCAGCGGCAGCTTTGCCCCGCTTGGGGGGAGGAAGACATTTCCTCCCCCTCATCACATGGCCCGCTGGGCGGCCACTGGCGGCGCACACTGCGCAGTGTGGCGTGGCGGCCCCGCAGGAGGCGGCTTTGTGACCGTCCTTGCCGCAGCGCAGGCACGTGTCCGACCTGTCGGTTTTAGACGGACACAGCGGCCGCGTGTGACCGATGCCGAAGCACCGGAAACACCGCAATGGCTGGTCGCCGAGAGCCCGGACCGCACCTGAGCTGAAGCCGACTGAAAGCCGGCCCCTGGCAAGAACGGCTTTGGCAGCGACGATTGGGCACTGCAGGCGAATCGCGCCCATGCCGCCGCGGCCGGGCCGGATATTCCGACCCTGCACCGCGGCGACGTCACAGCCCCCAATCGCCGCCACCGCAGCCACCACCTCCTCCTTGGTGACGGAGTCGTCCAACTCCGCCACCTCCAAGACCGCTGTTTTGACCGGGCGGACCACCTTGGCGGTGTCCGCGATGACCTCCTGCAGCTTGGCTGCAAAGAGGTCCGCGCGGGCACCCCCCTCGGCTCCAGGGAACTCGAAAATACGAGCCCCGGCTTGGGTCCGCCGGCAGGTCACAGTGCCTAGGCCCAGTTGGGCAGGGTTGGCATTGGCGCGTGCCCGCACCAGCACGGACATGTAGGTCTCCCCTCGCCCCGCAGCCTCCGCGGTGAGAGTCACCACGACTGCTGCGGTTTTAGGGGGGACCAGCCGCGCCTTTGCCTTCCCTTTCCCCTTCGCCTTGCCTTTGCCGGTCGCAGGCGACTGGCTGGCAGTGGCGACAGAAGCGGCAGCAGCGGGAACGGCCGCTGCCGACTTCTTACCCTTACCCTTCCCCCTGCGCCTCACCTCCGTCCACTCGTTGGACGGTGTGGTCGCAGGGAGAAGGGCGTCCTCCTCCTGCTGGGGGACCTCCGCAAGGGTGCCCTCGGCCTGTGGGGTAGGAGGCACCGGCTCCACCCGGTCCCGCCCCTTGTCCGCCGCAAGCGGCGGTCGGGGGCGCGTCTCCGGAAGGAGCCGGTCCTCGATCCCCGCCAGGCATGCTCGCGTGAAGGCCCTCTCCTCCATCACAACCTTGCGGATGGTGTCCTCAAGGTTGCGGCTGGAGGGAAGGGCCTCTGCGGCAGGGCTCGTCGCGGCCTGTTGTGGCCGGGCCGTGGCTTCAGCCAGCTTCTGGTGCAGCTGGCTGACCTCCGACTGCAGGCGATCGACCTTCGCCTGCAGTTGCCGCGTCTCGTCGGTGGCCGTCCGCTGAAGCAGTTCAGCGACGACACCGCGCAGGCTCGCGGCCCGGCACTTGAGGGCCTTCTGGAAGGTACCCTTCAAGTTTGAGGACTTGGAGGCGACCTCTACGATCCCCTCCTTGTCCTCCTCCGCCATCTTCTCCAGCTCCGCCAGTGAGTGGTCCGCGTACAGCACGTGGGACGCGCCGTACCCGGACCTCGCTCGGGCGGACTGGGCCCGCTTTTCCTTTGCCGCGACGCGCTCCTCCAGCTCCTCCTGGAGCTGAGCGCGCCGGGCTAGGTCCAGCTTCCGTTGGGCGTCGGCTAGCCCAACGGTATGGGTCGCTGGTGCGACCGCCGGCTTCTTGGCCTTCGGCAGCCCCGTCGACGTGGAGGCCGAGGAGCCCCCGGACCCACCGCTCTGGTGGGCTCGCTTTCGCGGCCGGGAGTCCTCGACGTCCGACACAAAGAGTGAGTCGTCTGAGTCCAACAAAGACCCAAACGACTCACTCCTCTCAACAGAGCTGGCCGCAGAAGGCGCGCGGCTAGTCTCGGGCGTCTGAGCGCCGGGTTGGCCCTGAAAAGGGCCCTTTTTTTTTAGGAAACGCCCGGAGGCGTCCCGTCTGGGTGTCGACATGATGGTCGCAATCTGGTTCGTAGACAACAAGACAGAGTGGTGCTCTACGATGCACAGCGCACTTTGGCCTACCCAGTCTGCCACTCCGTTACGGTGGTCAGAACTGGGCAGTTTCCAGGGGACACGACGAGGACGTATGCGCTGTGGGGGGTCCCCCAACCTAACCTAACCTAACCTAACCTAACCTAACCTAACCTAACTCTGAGCTAACCTAACTCTGAGCTAACCTAACTCTGAGCTAACCTAACTCTGAGCTAACCTAACTCTGAGCTAACCTAACTCTGAGCTAACCTAACTCTGAGCTAACCTAACTCTGAGCTAACCTAACTCTGAGCTAACCTAACTCTGAGCTAACCTAACTCTGAGCTAACCTAACTCTGAGCTAACCTAACTCTGAGCTAACCTAACTCTGAGCTAACCTAACTCTGAGCTAACCTAACTCTGAGCTAACCTAACTCTGAGCTAACCTAACTCTGAGCTAACCTAACTCTGAGCTAACCTAACTCTGAGCTAACCTAACTCTGAGCTAACCTAACTCTGTGCTAACGTAACTCTGAGCTAACCTAACTCTGAGCTAACCTAACTCTGAGCTAACCTAACTCTGAGCTAACCTAACTCTGAGCTAACTTAACTCTGTTCGAAGGGGGAGTGAGGGGGGGAAAGGGGTAGGAATGGAATGGGGAGCTGGAACGAGGAGAGAGTGGTGGGGGAGAGGGAGAGGGGGAGGGGTGTTAGGGGCACGGGAGAGAAGGAGAGGGAGAGGCGAAGAGGGAGGAAATAGGGTAGGTAAATATTTCATATTTCATATTTCATATTTCATATTTCATATTTCACACAATAATCTGAAATTTGTCACGTCACTATCCAAAATTCGTCACAGCACTGTCCGAAGTTCGTCACGTCATTATCCGAAGTTCGTCACGTCACTATCCGAATTTCGTCACGTCACTATCCGAAATTCGTCACAACAAAAATCCGAAGTTCGTCACAATAATCCGAAGTTCGTCACGTCAGTTTCCGAATTTCGTCACAATTATTCGAATTTCAACACAGCATAAAACGAAGTTCGTCACGTTATTATCCGAAGTTCGTCACATTAATCCGAAGTTCGTCCAAATTTTCCAAATTTCGACTCAACTCAACTCAACTCAACTCAACTCAACTCAACTCAACTCAACTCAACTCAACTCAACTCAACTCAACTCAACTCAACTCAACTCAACTCAACTCAACTCAACTCAACTCAACTCAACTCAACTCAACTCAACTCAACTCAACTCAACTCAACTCAACTCAACTCAACTCAACTCAACTCAACTCAACTCAACTCAACTCAACTCAACTCAACTCAACTCAACTCAACTCAACTCAACTCAACTCAACTCAACTCAACTCAACTCAACTCAACTCAACTCAACTCAACTCAACTCAACTCAACTCAACTCAACTCAACTCAACTCAACTCAACTCAACTCAACTCAACTCAACTCAACTCAACTCAACTCAACTCAACTCAACTCAACTCAACTCAACTCAACTCAACTCAACTCAACTCAACTCAACTCAACTCAACTCAACTCAACTCAACTCAACTCATAATCCGAAGTTTGTCACAGCATTATCCGAATTTCGTCACAATTATCCGAAGTTCGTTACAATTATCCCAATTTCGTGACGTCACTTTCCGGAGTTCGTCACAATAATCCGAAGTTCGTCACGTCACTTTCTGAATTTCGTCTTAAGTATCCGAATTTCTTTACGTCACTATCCGAATATCGTCACGTCACTATCCGAAGTTCGTCACAATAATCCGAAGTTCGTCATGTCATAATCCGAAGTTCGTCACGTCACTATCCGAATTTCGTCACAATTTTCCGAACTTCGTTACGTCTTTTTCCGAAGTTCGTCACAATAATCCGAAGTTTGTCACATTTATCCGAATTTCATCACGTCACTATCCGAATTTCGTCACAATTATCCGAATTTCGTCACGTCACTATCCGAATTTCGTCACAATTATCCGAATTTTATCACGTCACTATCCGAATTTCGTCACAATAATCCGAAGTTCGTCACGTCACTATCCGAATTTCGTCACAATAATCCGAAGTTCGTCACGTCACTATTCGAAGTTCGTCACAATAATCCGAATTTCGTCACAATAATCCGAAGTTCGTCACGTCACTATCCGAAGTTCGTCACAATAATCCTAATTTCGTCACAATCATCCGAAGTTTGTCACGTCACTAACCGAAGTTCATTTCATTTCATTTCATTTCATTTCATTTTATTTCATATTTCATATTTCATATTTCATATTTCATATTTCATATTTCATGTTTCATGTTTCATGTTTCTTGTTTCATGTTTCATGTTTCATGTTTCATGTTTCATGTTTCATGTTTCATGGTTCATGTTTCATATTTCATGTTTCATGTTTCATGTTTCATGTTTCATGTTTCATGTTTCATGTTTCATGTTTCATGTTTCATGTTTCATGTTTCATGTTTCATGTTTCATGTTTCATGTTTCATGTTTCATGTTTCATGTTTCATGTTTCATGTTTCATGTTTCATGTTTCATGTTTCATATTTCATTTCATTTCATTTCATTTCATTTCATTTCATTTCATTTCATTTCATTTCATTTAATTTAATTTATTTCGAAGTTCGTCACATCATTATCCGAAGTTTGTCAGAGCAATATCCGAAGTTCGTCACAGTAATCCGAAGTTCGTCACAATAATCCGAAGTTCGTCACGTCACTATCCGAAGTTCGTCACAGCACTATCCGAAGTTTGTCACAATAATCCGAAGTTCGTCACAATAATACGAAGTTCGTCACATTTATCCAAATTTCGTCACGTCACTATCCGAATTTCGTCACAATAATCCGAAGTTCATCACGTCACTATCCGAAGTTTGTCACAATAATCCGAAGTTCGTCACAATAATCCGAAGTTTGTCACATTTATCCGAATTTCGTCACGTCACTATCCGAAGTTCGTCACAATAATCCGAAGTTCGTCACAATAATCCGAAGTTCGTCACGTCACTATTCGAAGTTCGTCACAATAATCCGAATTTCGTCACAATAATCCGAAGTTCGTCACGTCACTATCCGATGTTCGTCACAATAATCCGAATTTCGTCACAATCATCCGAAGTTTGTCACGTCACTAACCGAAGTTCATTTTATTTCATTTCATTTCATTTCATTTCATTTCATTTCATTTCATTTCATATTTCATATTTCATATTTCATATTTCATATTTCATATTTCATATTTCATATTTCATATTTCATATTTCATATTTCATATTTCATATTTCATATTTCATATTTCATATTTCATATTTCATATTTCATATTTCATATTTCATATTTCATATTTCATATTTCATATTTCATATTTCATATTTCATATTTCATATTTCATATTTCATATTTCATATTTCATATTTCATATTTCATATTTCATATTTCATATTTCATATTTCATATTTCATATTTCATATTTCATATTTCATATTTCATATTTCATATTTCATATTTCATATTTCATATTTCATATTTCATATTTCATATTTCATATTTCATATTTCATATTTCATATTTCATATTTCATATTTCATATTTCATATTTCATATTTCATATTTCATATTTCATATTTCATATTTCATATTTCATATTTCATATTTCATATTTCATATTTCATATTTCATATTTCATATTTCATATTTCATATTTCATATTTCATATTTCATATTTCATATTTCATATTTCATATTTCATATTTCATATTTCATATTTCATTTCATTTCATTTCATTTCATTTCATTTCATTTCATTTCATTTCATTTCATTTCATTTCATTTCATTTCATTTAATTTAATTTATTTCGAAGTTCGTCACATCATTATCCGAAGTTTGTCACAGCAATATCCGAAGTTCGTCACAGTAATCCGAAGTTCGTCACAATAATCCGAAGTTCGTCACGTCACTATCCGAAGTTCGTCACAGCACTATCCGAAGTTTGTCACAATAATCCGAAGTTCGTCACAATAATACGAAGTTCGTCACATTTATCCAAATTTCGTCACGTCACTATCCGAATTTCGTCACAATAATCCGAAGTTCATCACGTCACTATCCGAAGTTTGTCACAATAATCCGAAGTTCGTCACAATAATCCGAAGTTTGTCACATTTATCCGAATTTCGTCACGTCACTATCCGAAGTTCGTCACAATAATCCGAAGTTCGTCACAATAATCCGAAGTTCGTCACGTCACTATTCGAAGTTCGTCACAATAATCCGAATTTCGTCACAATAATCCGAAGTTCGTCACGTCACTATCCGATGTTCGTCACAATAATCCGAATTTCGTCACAATCATCCGAAGTTTGTCACGTCACTAACCGAAGTTCATTTTATTTCATTTCATTTCATTTCATTTCATTTCATTACATTTCATTTCATATTTCATATTTCATATTTCATATTTCATATTTCATATTTCATATTTCATATTTCATATTTCATATTTCATATTTCATATTTCATATTTCATATTTCATATTTCATATTTCATATTTCATATTTCATATTTCATATTTCATATTTCATATTTCATATTTCATATTTCATATTTCATATTTCATATTTCATATTTCATATTTCATATTTCATATTTCATATTTCATATTTCATATTTCATATTTCATATTTCATATTTCATATTTCATATTTCATATTTCATATTTCATATTTCATATTTCATATTTCATATTTCATATTTCATATTTCATATTTCATATTTCATATTTCATATTTCATATTTCATATTTCATATTTCATATTTCATATTTCATATTTCATATTTCATATTTCATATTTCATATTTCATATTTCATATTTCATATTTCATATTTCATATTTCATATTTCATATTTCATATTTCATATTTCATATTTCATATTTCATATTTCATATTTCATATTTCATATTTCATATTTCATATTTCATTTCATTTCATTTCATTTCATTTCATTTCATTTCATTTCATTTCAGTTCATTTCATTTCATTTCATTTCATTTCATTTCATTTCATTTCATTTCATTTCAGTTCAGTTCATTTCATTTCATTTCATTTCATTTCATTTCATTTCATTTCATTTCATTTCATTTCATTTCATTTCATTTCATTTCATTTCATTTCATTTCATTTCGAAGTTCGTCACATCATTATCCGAAGTTAGTCACAGCAATATCCGAAGTTCGTCACAGTAATCCGAAGTTCGTCACAATAATCCGAAGTTCGTCACAATAATACGAAGTTCGTCACATTTATCCAAATTTCGTCACGTCACTATCCGAATTTCGTCACGATAATCCGAAGTTCATCACGTCACTATCCGAAGTTTGTCACAATAATCCGAAGTTCGTCACAAAAATCCGAAGTTTGTCACATTTATCCGAATTTCGTCACGTCACTATCCGAATTTCGTCACAATTATCCGAATTTCGTCACGTCACTATCCGAATTTCGTCACAATTATCACTTTTCACTTTTCACTTTTCATTTTTCACTTTTCACTTTTCATTTTCACTTTTCACTTTTCACTTTTCACTTTTCACTTTTCACTTTTCACTTTTAACTTTTCACTTTTCACTTTTCACATTTCATATTTCATATTTCATATTTCATATTTCATATTTCATATTTCATATTTCATATTTCATATTTCATATTTCATATTTCATATTTCATATTTCATATTTCATATTTCATATTTCATATTTCATATTTCATATTTCATATTTCATATTTCATATTTCATATTTCATATTTCATATTTCATATTTCATATTTCATATTTCATATTTCATATTTCATATTTCATATTTCATATTTCATATTTCATATTTCATATTTCATATTTCATATTTCATATTTCATATTTCATATTTCATATTTCATATTTCATATTTCACTTTTCACTTTTCACTTTTCACTTTTAACTTTTAACTTTTCACTTTTCACTTTTCACTTTTCACTTTTCACTTTTCACTTTTCACTTTTCATTTCATTTCATTTCATTTCATTTCATTTCATTTCATTTCATTTCATTTCATTTCATTTCATTTCATTTCATTTCATTTCATTTCATTTCATTTCATTTCATTTCATTTCATTTCATTTCATTTCATTTCATTTCATTTCATTTCATTTCATTTCATTTCATTTCACGTCATTATCCGAATTTCATCACGTTAATATCCGAAATTTGTCACAATAATCTGAAATTTGTCACGTCACTATCCAAAATTCGTCACAGCACTGTCCGAAATTCGTCACGTCATTATCCGAAGTTCGTCACGTCACTATCCGAATTTCGTCACGTCACTATCCGAAGTTCGTCACAACAAAAATCCGAAGTTCGTCACAATAATCCGAAGTTCGTCACGTCAGTTTCCGAATTTCGTCACAATTATTCGAATTTCAACACAGCATAAAACGAAGTTCGTCACGTTATTATCCGAAGTTCGTCACATTAATCCGAAGTTCGTCCAAATTTTCCAAATTTCGACTCAACTCAACTCAACTCAACTCAACTCAACTCAACTCAACTCAACTCAACTCAACTCAACTCAACTCAACTCAACTCAACTCAACTCAACTCAACTCAACTCAACTCAACTCAACTCAACTGAACTCAACTCAACTCAACTCAACTGAACTCAACTCAACTCAACTCAACTCAACTCAACTCAACTCAACTCAACTCAACTCAACTCAACTCAACTCAACTCAACTCAACTCAACTCAACTCAACTCAACTCAACTCAACTCAACTCAACTCAACTCAACTCAACTCAACTCAACTCAACTCAACTCAACTCAACTCAACTCAACTCAACTCAACTCAACTCAACTCAACTCAACTCAACTCAACTCAACTCAACTCAACTCAACTCAACTCAACTCAACTCAACTCAACTCAACTCAACTCAACTCAACTCAACTCAACTCAACTCAACTCAACTCAACTCAACTCAACTCAACTCAACTCAACTCAACTCATAATCCGAAGTTTGTCACAGCATTATCCGAATTTCGTCACAATTATCCGAAGTTCGTCACAATTATCCGAAGTTCGTCACGTCTCTTTCCAAAGTTCGTCACAATAATCCGAAGTTCGTCACGTCACTATCCGAATTTTGTCTTAATAATCCGAAGTTCGTCACAATTATCCGAAGTTCGTCACGTCACTATCCGAATTTCGTCACAATTATCCGAAGTTCGTCATGTCATAATCCGAAGTTCGTCACGTCACTATCCGAATTTCGTCACAATTTTCCGAACTTCGTTACGTCTTTTTCCGAAGTTCGTCACAATAATCCGAAGTTCGTCTTAATTATCCGAATTTCGTCACGTTACTATCCGAAGTTCGTTACAATTATCCCAATTTCGTGACGTCACTATCCGGAGTTCGTCACAATAATCCGAAGTTCGTCACGTCACTTTCTGAATTTCGTCTTAAGTATCCGAATTTCTTTACGTCACTATCCGAATATCGTCACGTCACTATCCGAAGTTCGTCACAATAATCCGAAGTTCGTCATGTCATAATCCGAAGTTCGTCACGTCACTATCCGAATTTCGTTACAATTTTCCGAACTTCGTTACGTCTTTTTCCGAAGTTCGTCACAATAATCCGAAGTTTGTCACATTTATCCGAATTTCATCACGTCACTATCCGAATTTCGTCACGTCACTATCCGAATTTCGTCACAATTATCCGAATTTTATCACGTCACTATCCGAATTTCGTCACAATAATCCGAAGTTCGTCACGTCACTATCCGAAGTTCGTCACAGTTATCCGAAGTTTGTCACAATAATCCGAAGTTCGTCACGTCACTATTCGAAGTTCGTCACAATAATCCGAATTTCGTCACAATAATCCGAATTTCGTCACAATCATCCGAAGTTTGTCACGTCACTAACCGAAGTTCATTTTATTTCATTTCATTTCATTTCATATTTCATATTTCATATTTCATATTTCATATTTCATATTTCATATTTCATATTTCATATTTCATATTTCATATTTCATATTTCATATTTCATATTTCATATTTCATATTTCATATTTCATATTTCATATTTCATATTTCATATTTCATATTTCATATTTCATATTTCATATTTCATATTTCATATTTCATATTTCATATTTCATATTTCATATTTCATATTTCATATTTCATATTTCATATTTCATATTTCATATTTCATATTTCATATTTCATATTTCATATTTCATTCATATTTCATATTTCATATTTCATATTTCATATTTCATTTCATTTCATTTCATTTCATTTCATTTCATTTCATTTCATTTCATTTCATTTCATTTCATTTCATTTAATTTCATTTCATTTCATTTCATTTCATTTAATTTAATTTATTTCGAAGTTCGTCACATCATTATCCGAAGTTTGTCAGAGCAATATCCGAAGTTCGTCACAGTAATCCGAAGTTTGTCACAATAATCCGAAGTTCGTCAAAATAATACGAAGTTCGTCACATTTATCCAAATTTCGTCACGTCACTATCCGAATTTCGTCACAATAATCCGAAGTTCGTCACGTCTCTTTCCGAAGTTCGTCACAATAATCCGAAGTTCATCACGTCACTATCCGAAGTTTGTCTTAATAATCCGAAGTTCGTCACAATAATCCGAAATTCGTCACAATAATCCAAAGTTTGTCACATTTATCCGAATTTCGTATTCGAATTTCGGTCACGTCACTATCCGAATTTCGTCACAATTATCACTTTTCACTTTTCACTTTTCACTTTTCACTTTTCACTTTTCACTTTTCACTTTTCACTTTTCACTTTTCACTTTTCACTTTTCACTTTTCACTTTTCACTTTTCATATTTCATATTTCATATTTCATATTTCATATTTCATATTTCATATTTCATATTTCATATTTCATATTTCATATTTCATATTTCATATTTCATATTTCATATTTCATATTTCATATTTCATATTTCATATTTCATATTTCATATTTCATATTTCATATTTCATATTTCATATTTCATATTTCATATTTCATATTTCATATTTCATATTTCATATTTCATATTTCATATTTCATATTTCATATTTCACTTTTCACTTTTCACTTTTCACTTTTCACATTTCATATTTCATATTTCATATTTCATATTTCATATTTCATATTTCATATTTCATATTTCATATTTCATATTTCATATTTCATATTTCATATTTCATATTTCATATTTCATAATACATATTTCATATTTCATATTTCATATTTCATATTTCATATTTCATATTTCATATTTCATATTTCATATTTCATATTTCATATTTCATATTTCATATTTCATATTTCATATTTCATATTTCATATTTCATATTTCATATTTCATATTTCATATTTCATATTTCATATTTCATATTTCATATTTCATTTCATTTCATTTTATTTCATTTCATTTCATTTCATTTCATTTCATTTTATTTCATTTCATTTCATTTCATTTCATTTCATTTCATTTCATTTCATTTCAGTTCAGTTCATTTCATTTCATTTCATTTCATTTCATTTCATTTCATTTCATTTCATTTCATTTCATTTCATTTCATTTCATTTCATTTCATTTCATTTCATTTCGAAGTTCGTCACATCATTATCCGAAGTTTGTCACAGCAATATCCGAAGTTCGTCACAGTAATCCGAAGTTCGTCACAATAATGCGAAGTTCGTCACGTCACTATCCGAAGTTCGTCACAGCACTATCCGAAGTTTGTCACAATAATCCGAAGTTCGTCACAATAATACGAAGTTCGTCACATTTATCCAAATTTCGTCACGTCACTATCCGAATTTCGTCACAATAATCCGAAGTTTGTCACATTTATCCGAATTTCGTCACGTCATTATCCGAATTTCGTCACAATTATCCGAATTTTATCACGTCACTATCCGAAGTTCGTCACAATAATCCGAAGTTCGTCACAATAATCCGAAGTTCGTCACAATCATCCGAAGTTTGTCACGTCACTATCCGAAGTTCATCACGTCACTATCCGAATTTCGTTACAATTATCCGAATTTCGTCACAATAATCCAAAGTTCGTCACGTCACTATCCGAAGTTCGTCACAATAATCCGAAGTTCGTCACAATAATCCGAAATTCGTCACAATAATCCGAAGTTTGTCACATTTATCCGAATTTCGTATTCGAATTTCGGTCACGTCACTATCCGAATTTCGTCACAATTATCACTTTTCACTTTTCACTTTTCATTTTTCATTTTTCACTTTTCACTTTTCACTTTTCACTTTTCACTTTTCACTTTTCACTTTTCACTTTTCACTTTTCACTTTTCATTTCATTTCATTTCATTTCATTTCATTTCATTTCATTTCATTTCATTTCATTTCATTTCATTTCATTTCATTTCATTTCATTTCATTTCATTTCATTTCATTTCATTTCATTTCATTTCATTTCATTTCATTTCATTTCATTTCATTTCATTTCATTTCATTTCATTTCATTTCATTTCATTTCATTTCATTTCATTTCATTTCATTTCACGTCATTATCCGAATTTCATCACGTTAATATCCGAAATTTGTCACAATAATCTGAAATTTGTCACGTCACTATCCAAAATTCGTCACAGCACTGTCCGAAGTTCGTCACGTCATTATCCGAAGTTCGTCACGTCACTATCCGAATTTCGTCACGTCACTATCCGAAGTTCGTCACAACAAAAATCCGAAGTTCGTCACAATAATCCGAAGTTCGTCACGTCAGTTTCCGAATTTCGTCACAATTATTCGAATTTCAACACAGCATAAAACGAAGTTCGTCACGTTATTATCCGAAGTTCGTCACATTAATCCGA
The DNA here is from genome assembly GCA_921972225.1 of Euplexia lucipara. Lineage (NCBI taxonomy): Eukaryota > Metazoa > Arthropoda > Insecta > Lepidoptera > Noctuidae > Euplexia > Euplexia lucipara. The sequence goes on along the minus strand of OV179170.1, from coordinate 11,831,705 downwards.
AGTTCGTCCAAATTTTCCAAATTTCGACTCAACTCAACTCAACTCAACTCAACTCAACTCAACTCAACTCAACTCAACTCAACTCAACTCAACTCAACTCAACTCAACTCAACTCAACTCAACTCAACTCAACTCAACTCAACTCAACTCAACTCAACTCAACTCAACTCAACTCAACTCAACTCAACTCAACTCAACTCAACTCAACTCAACTCAACTCAACTCAACTCAACTCAACTCAACTCAACTCAACTCAACTCAACTCAACTCAACTCAACTCAACTCAACTCAACTCAACTCAACTCAACTCAACTCAACTCAACTCAACTCAACTCAACTCAACTCAACTCAACTCAACTCATAATCCGAAGTTTGTCACAGCATTATCCGAATTTCGTCACAATTATCCGAAGTTCGTCACAATTATCCGAAGTTCGTCACGTCTCTTTCCAAAGTTCGTCACAATAATCCGAAGTTCGTCACGTCACTATCCGAATTTTGTCTTAATAATCCGAAGTTCGTCACAATTATCCGAAGTTCGTCACGTCACTATCCGAAGTTCGTCACAATCATCCGAAGTTCGTCATGTCATAATCCGAAGTTCGTCACGTCACTATCCGAATTTCGTCACAATTTTCCGAACTTCGTTACGTCTTTTTCCGAAGTTCGTCACAATAATCCGAAGTTCGTCTTAATTATCCGAATTTCGTCACGTTACTATCCGAAGTTCGTTACAATTATCCCAATTTCGTGACGTCACTATCCGGAGTTCGTCACAATAATCCGAAGTTCGTCACGTCACTTTCTGAATTTCGTCTTAAGTATCCGAATTTCTTTACGTCACTATCCGAATATCGTCACGTCACTATCCGAAGTTCGTCACAATAATCCGAAGTTCGTCATGTCATAATCCGAAGTTCGTCACGTCACTATCCGAATTTCGTCACAATTTTCCGAACTTCGTTACGTCTTTTTCCGAAGTTCGTCACAATAATCCGAAGTTTGTCACATTTATCCGAATTTCATCACGTCACTATCCGAATTTCGTCACGTCACTATCCGAATTTCGTCACAATTATCCGAATTTTATCACGTCACTATCCGAATTTCGTCACAATAATCCGAAGTTCGTCACGTCACTATCCGAAGTTCGTCACAGTTATCCGAAGTTTGTCACAATAATCCGAAGTTCGTCACGTCACTATTCGAAGTTCGTCACAATAATCCGAATTTCGTCACAATAATCCGAATTTCGTCACAATCATCCGAAGTTTGTCACGTCACTAACCGAAGTTCATTTTATTTCATTTCATTTCATTTCATATTTCATATTTCATATTTCATATTTCATATTTCATATTTCATATTTCATATTTCATATTTCATATTTCATATTTCATATTTCATATTTCATATTTCATATTTCATATTTCATATTTCATATTTCATATTTCATATTTCATATTTCATATTTCATATTTCATATTTCATATTTCATATTTCATATTTCATATTTCATATTTCATATTTCATATTTCATATTTCATATTTCATATTTCATATTTCATATTTCATATTTCATATTTCATATTTCATATTTCATATTTCATATTTCATATTTCATATTTCATATCATTTCATTTCATTTCATTTCATTTCATTTCATTTCATTTCATTTCATTTCATTTCATTTAATTTCATTTCATTTAATTTCATTTCATTTAATTTCATTTCATTTAATTTCATTTCATTTCATTTCATTTCATTTCATTTCATTTCATTTCATTTCATTTCATTTCATTTCATTTCATTTCATTTCATTTCATTTCATTTCATTTCATTTCATTTCATTTCATTTCATTTCATTTCATTTCATTTCATTTCATTTCATTTCATTTCATTTCATTTCATTTCATTTCATTTCATTTCATTTCATTTCATTTCATTTCATTTCATTTCATTTCATTTCATTTCATTTCATTTCATTTCATTTCATTTCATTTCATTTCATTTCATTTCATTTCATTTCATTTCATTTCATTTCATTTCATTTCATTTCATTTCATTTCATTTCATTTCATTTCATTTCATTTCATTTCATTTCATTTCATTTCATTTCATTTCATTTCATTTCATTTCATTTCATTTCATTTCATTTCATTTCATTTCATTTCATTTCATTTCATTTCATTTCTGTTCATTTCATTTCATTTCATTTCATTTCATTTCATTTCATTTCATTTCATTTCATTTCATTTCATTTCATTTCATTTCATTTCATTTCATTTCATTTCATTTCATTTCATTTCATTTCATTTCATTTCATTTCATTTCATTTCATTTCATTTCATTTCATTTCATTTCATTTCATTTCATTTCATTTCATTTCATTTCATTTCATTTCATTTCATTTCATTTCATTTCATTTCATTTCATTTCATTTCACGTCATTATCCGAATTTCATCACGTTAATATCCGAAATTTGTCACAATAATCTGAAATTTGTCACGTCACTATCCAAAATTCGTCACAGCACTGTCCGAAGTTCGTCACGTCATTATCCGAAGTTCGTCACGTCACTATCCGAATTTCGTCACGTCACTATCCGAAGTTCGTCACAACAAAAATCCGAAGTTCGTCACAATAATCCGAAGTTCGTCACGTCAGTTTCCGAATTTCGTCACAATTATTCGAATTTCAACACAGCATAAAACGAAGTTCGTCACGTTATTATCCGAAGTTCGTCACATTAATCCGAAGTTCGTCCAAATTTTCCAAATTTCGACTCAACTCAACTCAACTCAACTCAACTCAACTCAACTCAACTCAACTCAACTCAACTCAACTCAACTCAACTCAACTCAACTCAACTCAACTCAACTCAACTCAACTCAACTCAACTCAACTCAACTCAACTCAACTCAACTCAACTCAACTCAACTCAACTCAACTCAACTCAACTCAACTCAACTCAACTCAACTCAACTCAACTCAACTCAACTCAACTCAACTCAACTCAACTCAACTCAACTCAACTCAACTCAACTCAACTCAACTCAACTCAACTCAACTCATAATCCGAAGTTTGTCACAGCATTATCCGAATTTCGTCACAATTATCCGAAGTTCGTCACAATTATCCGAAGTTCGTCACGTCTCTTTCCAAAGTTCGTCACAATAATCCGAAGTTCGTCACGTCACTATCCGAATTTTGTCTTAATAATCCGAAGTTCGTCACAATTATCCGAAGTTCGTCACGTCACTATCCGAAGTTCGTCACAATCATCCGAAGTTCGTCATGTCATAATCCGAAGTTCGTCACGTCACTATCCGAATTTCGTCACAATTTTCCGAACTTCGTTACGTCTTTTTCCGAAGTTCGTCACAATAATCCGAAGTTCGTCTTAATTATCCGAATTTCGTCACGTTACTATCCGAAGTTCGTTACAATTATCCCAATTTCGTGACGTCACTATCCGGAGTTCGTCACAATAATCCGAAGTTCGTCACGTCACTTTCTGAATTTCGTCTTAAGTATCCGAATTTCTTTACGTCACTATCCGAATATCGTCACGTCACTATCCGAAGTTCGTCACAATAATCCGAAGTTCGTCATGTCATAATCCGAAGTTCGTCACGTCACTATCCGAATTTCGTTACAATTTTCCGAACTTCGTTACGTCTTTTTCCGAAGTTCGTCACAATAATCCGAAGTTTGTCACATTTATCCGAATTTCATCACGTCACTATCCGAATTTCGTCACGTCACTATCCGAATTTCGTCACAATTATCCGAATTTTATCACGTCACTATCCGAATTTCGTCACAATAATCCGAAGTTCGTCACGTCACTATCCGAAGTTCGTCACAGTTATCCGAAGTTTGTCACAATAATCCGAAGTTCGTCACGTCACTATTCGAAGTTCGTCACAATAATCCGAATTTCGTCACAATAATCCGAATTTCGTCACAATCATCCGAAGTTTGTCACGTCACTAACCGAAGTTCATTTTATTTCATTTCATTTCATTTCATATTTCATATTTCATATTTCATATTTCATATTTCATATTTCATATTTCATATTTCATATTTCATATTTCATATTTCATATTTCATATTTCATATTTCATATTTCATATTTCATATTTCATATTTCATATTTCATATTTCATATTTCATATTTCATATTTCATATTTCATATTTCATATTTCATATTTCATATTTCATATTTCATATTTCATATTTCATATTTCATATTTCATATTTCATATTTCATATTTCATATTTCATATTTCATATTTCATATTTCATATTTCATATTTCATATTTCATATTTCATATTTCATATTTCATATTTCATATTTCATATTTCATATTTCATATTTCATTTCATTTCATTTCATTTCATTTCATTTCATTTCATTTCATTTCATTTCATTTCATTTCATTTCATTTAATTTCATTTCATTTCATTTCATTTCATTTAATTTAATTTATTTCGAAGTTCGTCACATCATTATCCGAAGTTTGTCAGAGCAATATCCGAAGTTCGTCACAGTAATCCGAAGTTTGTCACAATAATCCGAAGTTCGTCAAAATAATACGAAGTTCGTCACATTTATCCAAATTTCGTCACGTCACTATCCGAATTTCGTCACAATAATCCGAAGTTCGTCACGTCTCTTTCCGAAGTTCGTCACAATAATCCGAAGTTCATCACGTCACTATCCGAAGTTTGTCTTAATAATCCGAAGTTCGTCACAATAATCCGAAATTCGTCACAATAATCCAAAGTTTGTCACATTTATCCGAATTTCGTATTCGAATTTCGGTCACGTCACTATCCGAATTTCGTCACAATTATCACTTTTCACTTTTCACTTTTCACTTTTCACTTTTCACTTTTCACTTTTCACTTTTCACTTTTCACTTTTCACTTTTCACTTTTCACTTTTCACTTTTCATATTTCATATTTCATATTTCATATTTCATATTTCATATTTCATATTTCATATTTCATATTTCATATTTCATATTTCATATTTCATATTTCATATTTCATATTTCATATTTCATATTTCATATTTCATATTTCATATTTCATATTTCATATTTCATATTTCATATTTCATATTTCATATTTCATATTTCATATTTCATATTTCATATTTCATATTTCATATTTCATATTTCATATTTCATATTTCATATTTCATATTTCATATTTCATATTTCATATTTCACTTTTCACTTTTCACTTTTCACTTTTCACATTTCATATTTCATATTTCATATTTCATATTTCATATTTCATATTTCATATTTCATATTTCATATTTCATATTTCATATTTCATATTTCATATTTCATATTTCATATTTCATAATACATATTTCATATTTCATATTTCATATTTCATATTTCATATTTCATATTTCATATTTCATATTTCATATTTCATATTTCATATTTCATATTTCATATTTCATATTTCATATTTCATATTTCATATTTCATATTTCATATTTCATATTTCATATTTCATATTTCATATTTCATATTTCATATTTCATTTCATTTCATTTTATTTCATTTCATTTCATTTCATTTCATTTCATTTTATTTCATTTCATTTCATTTCATTTCATTTCATTTCATTTCATTTCATTTCAGTTCAGTTCATTTCATTTCATTTCATTTCATTTCATTTCATTTCATTTCATTTCATTTCATTTCATTTCATTTCATTTCATTTCATTTCATTTCATTTCATTTCGAAGTTCGTCACATCATTATCCGAAGTTTGTCACAGCAATATCCGAAGTTCGTCACAGTAATCCGAAGTTCGTCACAATAATGCGAAGTTCGTCACGTCACTATCCGAAGTTCGTCACAGCACTATCCGAAGTTTGTCACAATAATCCGAAGTTCGTCACAATAATACGAAGTTCGTCACATTTATCCAAATTTCGTCACGTCACTATCCGAATTTCGTCACAATAATCCGAAGTTTGTCACATTTATCCGAATTTCGTCACGTCATTATCCGAATTTCGTCACAATTATCCGAATTTTATCACGTCACTATCCGAAGTTCGTCACAATAATCCGAAGTTCGTCACAATAATCCGAAGTTCGTCACAATTATCCGAATTTTATCACGTCACTATCTGAAGTTCATCACGTCACTATCCGAATTTCGTCACAATTATCCGAATTTCGTCACAATAATCCAAAGTTCGTCACGTCACTATCCGAAGTTCGTCACAGTTATCCGAAGTTCGTCACAATAATCCGAAATTCGTCACAATAATCCGAAGTTTGTCACATTTATCCGAATTTCGTATTCGAATTTCGGTCACGTCACTATCCGAATTTCGTCACAATTATCACTTTTCACTTTTCACTTTTCATTTTTCATTTTTCACTTTTCACTTTTCACTTTTCACTTTTCACTTTTCACTTTTCACTTTTCACTTTTCACTTTTCACTTTTCATTTCATTTCATTTCATTTCATTTCATTTCATTTCATTTCATTTCATTTCATTTCATTTCATTTCATTTCATTTCATTTCATTTCATTTCATTTCATTTCATTTCATTTCATTTCATTTCATTTCATTTCATTTCATTTCATTTCATTTCATTTCATTTCATTTCATTTCATTTCATTTCATTTCATTTCATTTCATTTCACGTCATTATCCGAATTTCATCACGTTAATATCCGAAATTTGTCACAATAATCTGAAATTTGTCACGTCACTATCCAAAATTCGTCACAGCACTGTCCGAAGTTCGTCACGTCATTATCCGAAGTTCGTCACGTCACTATCCGAATTTCGTCACGTCACTATCCGAAGTTCGTCACAACAAAAATCCGAAGTTCGTCACAATAATCCGAAGTTCGTCACGTCAGTTTCCGAATTTCGTCACAATTATTCGAATTTCAACACAGCATAAAACGAAGTTCGTCACGTTATTATCCGAAGTTCGTCACATTAATCCGAAGTTCGTCCAAATTTTCCAAATTTCGACTCAACTCAACTCAACTCAACTCAACTCAACTCAACTCAACTCAACTCAACTCAACTCAACTCAACTCAACTCAACTCAACTCAACTCAACTCAACTCAACTCAACTCAACTCAACTCAACTCAACTCAACTCAACTCAACTCAACTCAACTCAACTCAACTCAACTCAACTCAACTCAACTCAACTCAACTCAACTCAACTCAACTCAACTCAACTCAACTCAACTCAACTCAACTCAACTCAACTCAACTCAACTCAACTCAACTCAACTCAACTCAACTCAACTCAACTCAACTCAACTCAACTCAACTCAACTCAACTCATAATCCGAAGTTTGTCACAGCATTATCCGAATTTCGTCACAATTATCCGAAGTTCGTCACAATTATCCGAAGTTCGTCACGTCTCTTTCCAAAGTTCGTCACAATAATCCGAAGTTCGTCACGTCACTATCCGAATTTTGTCTTAATAATCCGAAGTTCGTCACAATTATCCGAAGTTCGTCACGTCACTATCCGAAGTTCGTCACAATCATCCGAAGTTCGTCATGTCATAATCCGAAGTTCGTCACGTCACTATCCGAATTTCGTCACAATTTTCCGAACTTCGTTACGTCTTTTTCCGAAGTTCGTCACAATAATCCGAAGTTCGTCTTAATTATCCGAATTTCGTCACGTTACTATCCGAAGTTCGTTACAATTATCCCAATTTCGTGACGTCACTATCCGGAGTTCGTCACAATAATCCGAAGTTCGTCACGTCACTTTCTGAATTTCGTCTTAAGTATCCGAATTTCTTTACGTCACTATCCGAATATCGTCACGTCACTATCCGAAGTTCGTCACAATAATCCGAAGTTCGTCATGTCATAATCCGAAGTTCGTCACGTCACTATCCGAATTTCGTCACAATTTTCCGAACTTCGTTACGTCTTTTTCCGAAGTTCGTCACAATAATCCGAAGTTTGTCACATTTATCCGAATTTCATCACGTCACTATCCGAATTTCGTCACGTCACTATCCGAATTTCGTCACAATTATCCGAATTTTATCACGTCACTATCCGAATTTCGTCACAATAATCCGAAGTTCGTCACGTCACTATCCGAAGTTCGTCACAGTTATCCGAAGTTTGTCACAATAATCCGAAGTTCGTCACGTCACTATTCGAAGTTCGTCACAATAATCCGAATTTCGTCACAATAATCCGAATTTCGTCACAATCATCCGAAGTTTGTCACGTCACTAACCGAAGTTCATTTTATTTCATTTCATTTCATTTCATATTTCATATTTCATATTTCATATTTCATATTTCATATTTCATATTTCATATTTCATATTTCATATTTCATATTTCATATTTCATATTTCATATTTCATATTTCATATTTCATATTTCATATTTCATATTTCATATTTCATATTTCATATTTCATATTTCATATTTCATATTTCATATTTCATATTTCATATTTCATATTTCATATTTCATATTTCATATTTCATATTTCATATTTCATATTTCATATTTCATATTTCATATTTCATATTTCATATTTCATATTTCATATTTCATATTTCATATTTCATATCATTTCATTTCATTTCATTTCATTTCATTTCATTTCATTTCATTTCATTTCATTTAATTTCATTTCATTTAATTTCATTTCATTTAATTTCATTTCATTTCATTTCATTTCATTTCATTTCATTTCATTTCATTTCATTTCATTTCATTTCATTTCATTTCATTTCATTTCATTTCATTTCATTTCATTTCATTTCATTTCATTTCATTTCATTTCATTTCATTTCATTTCATTTCATTTCATTTCATTTCATTTCATTTCATTTCATTTCATTTCATTTCATTTCATTTCATTTCATTTCATTTCATTTCATTTCATTTCATTTCATTTCATTTCATTTCATTTCATTTCATTTCATTTCATTTCATTTCATTTCATTTCATTTCATTTCATTTCATTTCATTTCATTTCATTTCATTTCATTTCATTTCATTTCATTTCATTTCATTTCATTTCATTTCATTTCATTTCATTTCATTTCATTTCATTTCATTTCATTTCATTTCATTTCATTTCATTTCATTTCATTTCATTTCATTTCATTTCATTTCATTTCTGTTCATTTCATTTCATTTCATTTCATTTCATTTCATTTCATTTCATTTCATTTCATTTCATTTCATTTCATTTCATTTCATTTCATTTCATTTCATTTCATTTCATTTCATTTCATTTCATTTCATTTCATTTCATTTCATTTCATTTCATTTCATTTCATTTCATTTCATTTCATTTCATTTCATTTCATTTCATTTCATTTCATTTCATTTCATTTCATTTCATTTCATTTCACGTCATTATCCGAATTTCATCACGTTAATATCCGAAATTTGTCACAATAATCTGAAATTTGTCACGTCACTATCCAAAATTCGTCACAGCACTGTCCGAAGTTCGTCACGTCATTATCCGAAGTTCGTCACGTCACTATCCGAATTTCGTCACGTCACTATCCGAAGTTCGTCACAACAAAAATCCGAAGTTCGTCACAATAATCCGAAGTTCGTCACGTCAGTTTCCGAATTTCGTCACAATTATTCGAATTTCAACACAGCATAAAACGAAGTTCGTCACGTTATTATCCGAAGTTCGTCACATTAATCCGAAGTTCGTCCAAATTTTCCAAATTTCGACTCAACTCAACTCAACTCAACTCAACTCAACTCAACTCAACTCAACTCAACTCAACTCAACTCAACTCAACTCAACTCAACTCAACTCAACTCAACTCAACTCAACTCAACTCAACTCAACTCAACTCAACTCAACTCAACTCAACTCAACTCAACTCAACTCAACTCAACTCAACTCAACTCAACTCAACTCAACTCAACTCAACTCAACTCAACTCAACTCAACTCAACTCAACTCATAATCCGAAGTTTGTCACAGCATTATCCGAATTTCGTCACAATTATCCGAAGTTCGTCACAATTATCCGAAGTTCGTCACGTCTCTTTCCGAAGTTCGTCACAATAATCCGAAGTTCGTCACGTCACTATCCGAATTTTGTCTTAATAATCCGAAGTTCGTCACAATTATCCGAAGTTCGTCACGTCACTATCCGAAGTTCGTCACAATCATCCGAAGTTCGTCATGTAGATAGATAGATAGATAAAACATTTATTTAGTACACACAAAAGACACAGACAAACACACAATACAAAATCAAAAGTGATTTAAAACAGTGAACGATGAATGATAGTGTGCGGTGTGCGTCTCAAGGCTGCACCAAATGGGAGTCCAGCTCAGCATGTGCCAGGCTAATGTACCTGGCGCTGATATTCTGCTGGATCCGTGCAGTGGCGTACGGACGCCGAGCAGACAAGAAACGAAGAAATAAAATAAAATAAATAAATAAGATTGAGACAGTAAAGAGGTGTTGTGAAATTGTGTTTTCTGCATCGTGTTTATACATTATGCAGACTGATTATGAATATAAGGTAAATAAATGGGTTGGTCAGCTACGGTGTTAATGTATTAACAAATAAATAAATAAATGAATGAAGGTGAATGTGTGTGTATATCCCTAATATGCGATCACGAACTACGCTAACTAGGCAGGTAAGCTCAGTTGGAACTAGACAGCAAACTAAATAAGAGATGTGTTCGTAATAGTCATACCCAGTTTTAACTGAGAGGCTATAAGGAACTGCTGAAGTCGAGCTCTGAAGGTACCGAGATAAGTGAGATTCCTTATCGGCGGGGGAATATTGTTCCAGCATTTGGATGCAGCGTACCTAAAACAGCACTGTCTACTTGCGCATTCCCTTCTACTCGTGATCCAGCTCAGTTTATTGTACAGGTAGGACGGCTGTTTGTACTTTATAACTCCGAACAGAAGACATGCTAGGTGCAATTTACGCCGTGACTTCATTTTGAGGATAAAATGCTTGTTAAAGAATGGTGTGACGTGGCTTTTTGGTGGGATTGAGAAGCAGAAACGAGCGCAAGCGTTTTGCACCCTCTGGATCAGTCGCTCAGTTCTTGCAAGAAGGCGAGGGCTAATAACTGTGTCCGCATGGTTTAGGTTGGACAGAACCAGCGACTCAACCAGCTGGATCCTTAGCTCCTCTGATAGAAAAGGCCTTATTTTGTAAAGGACCTTAAGTCGATAGAAACAAATGCGCACTGACTCTGCCACGTGCGCTTCGAATCTCAACCCAGTGTCCATGTTGAGGCCCAAATTACGTGCCTCACTGACACGACGGATCGGCTCACCAAGCAAGGTAACGTTAAGTGCTGTCGGCACAGCATTGATTTGGTTTTTGGTTCCAAACAGCATGTATTTCGTTTTTGTAGGGTTAAGTACTAAACCATTGTCGTCAGCCCAACTTGCTATTCTGTCAAGGTCATCGTTCAGATCTTTAATCGCGTTGTCATAGTCATTAGGCTTGAAGGAGATATATACTTGTACGTCATCAGCGTAAATATGATACTGGCATCGCTTCAGAGAATTTATGATGTCTGCACAGTACAAAATAAAGATTATAGGTCCCAGTATTGAGCCTTGTGGGACTCCCCTATAAACAGAAGTAAGTGACGAAACAAGAGACGAGCCATCACTTAACTTTATTTCCACACGCTGCTGACGGTTGGTGAGATAACTTTGGAACCAGTGTATCGAATCTTGTTCAAACCCATAATACTTAAGCTTTGATAAAAACAGATCTATATTTATGCAATCAAAAGCCCGTGAAAAATCAAGAAGGACAAGAAGCGTGCAAAGACCCTTGTCCTGTGCTGCCAGAATGTTATCTGTTACATCCAGAAGAGCCGTAGAGGTACCACGCTGTTTGCGAAAGCCGGACTGGAGCTCAGGCAGAATATGTTTGTCTTCTAGATATTTTGATAGCTGTTGGCAAACCGCCTTTTCAGCAATTTTGGAAAGGCAAGGCAGAATACTAATAGGCCTGAGGTCTTGTAAGGCAGAAGCATTTGTTTTTTTAGGTAAAGGCCTAACGGAAGCAATTTTCCAGATGTTAGGGAATGTTGCTGAGGCCATTGACCTATTCACAATGTTAGTGATGGCTTTTAGCGTATGTGGTAGCGTAAGCAAAAGCATAGTCAGGGTCACCTTATCACAGCCCTCAGCGTTTGATTTTAGCTGGCGGAAGTATCTCTGAATTTGATCAGTAGATACTGGTTGTAGTGCAAATGAAAAGCTATCATCGCCATAACGATGAGACTCAAAGAAATTGCGGTGCGATATATTGCAGACAGGGTTACCAGGAACATTCAAAAAGTGACGGTTAATTTGGTTGGGATCTCTGAAGTGAGCTGGAAGGTCGGCAATTGGATTCTTTGGCAAAATATTGTTTTTTAATTTTTTCCATAACATTTTTGGGTCTTTTATTTCATTATTAATATTGAATTTAAAATATGCAACTTTTTCTCTAAATATGGAAGTGACCACTAAGCTTTTTAGCTGTTTATGTCATAATCCGAAGTTCGTCACGTCACTATCCGAATTTCGTCACAATTTTCCGAACTTCGTTACGTCTTTTTCCGAAGTTCGTCACAATAATCCGAAGTTCGTCTTAATTATCCGAATTTCGTCACGTTACTATCCGAAGTTCGTTACAATTATCCCAATTTCGTGACGTCACTATCCGGAGTTCGTCACAATAATCCGAAGTTCGTCACGTCACTTTCTGAATTTCGTCTTAAGTATCCGAATTTCTTTACGTCACTATCCGAATATCGTCACGTCACTATCCGAAGTTCGTCACAATAATCCGAAGTTCGTCATGTCATAATCCGAAGTTCGTCACGTCACTATCCGAATTTCGTCACAATTTTCCGAACTTCGTTACGTCTTTTTCCGAAGTTCGTCACAATAATCCGAAGTTTGTCACATTTATCCGAATTTCATCACGTCACTATCCGAATTTCGTCACAATTATCCGAATTTCGTCACGTCACTATCCGAATTTCGTCACAATTATCCGAATTTTATCACGTCACTATCCGAATTTCGTCACAATAATCCGAAGTTCGTCACGTCACTATCCGAATTTCGTCACAATAATCCGAAGTTCGTCACGTCACTATTCGAAGTTCGTCACAATAATCCGAATTTCGTCACAATAATCCGAAGTTCGTCACGTCACTATCCGAAGTTCGTCACAATAATCCTAATTTCGTCACAATCATCCGAAGTTTGTCACGTCACTAACCGAAGTTCATTTCATTTCATTTCATTTCATTTCATTTCATTTTATTTCATATTTCATATTTCATATTTCATATTTCATATTTCATATTTCATATTTCATATTTCATATTTCATATTTCATATTTCATATTTCATATTTCATATTTCATATTTCATATTTCATATTTCATATTTCATATTTCATATTTCATATTTCATATTTCATATTTCATATTTCATATTTCATATTTCATATTTCATATTTCATATTTCATATTTCATATTTCATATTTCATATTTCATGTTTTAATGTTTCATGTTTCATGTTTCATGTTTCATGTTTCATGTTTCATGTTTCATATTTCATATTTCATATTTCATATTTCATATTTCATATTTCATTTCATTTCATTTCATTTCATTTCATTTCATTTCATTTCATTTCACGTCATTATCCGAATTTCATCACGTTAATATCCGAAATTTGTCACAATAATCTGAAATTTGTCACGTCACTATCCAAAATTCGTCACAGCACTGTCCGAAGTTCGTCACGTCATTATCCGAAGTTCGTCACGTCACTATCCGAATTTCGTCACGTCACTATCCGAAGTTCGTCACAACAAAAATCCGAAGTTCGTCACAATAATCCGAAGTTCGTCACGTCAGTTTCCGAATTTCGTCACAATTATTCGAATTTCAACACAGCATAAAACGAAGTTCGTCACGTTATTATCCGAAGTTCGTCACATTAATCCGAAGTTCGTCCAAATTTTCCAAATTTCGACTCAACTCAACTCAACTCAACTCAACTCAACTCAACTCAACTCAACTCAACTCAACTCAACTCAACTCAACTCAACTCAACTCAACTCAACTCAACTCAACTCAACTCAACTCAACTCAACTCAACTCAACTCAACTCAACTCAACTCAACTCAACTCAACTCAACTCAACTCAACTCAACTCAACTCAACTCAACTCAACTCAACTCAACTCAACTCAACTCAACTCAACTCAACTCAACTCAACTCAACTCAACTCAACTCAACTCAACTCAACTCAACTCAACTCAACTCAACTCAACTCAACTCAACTCAACTCAACTCATAATCCGAAGTTCGTCACAATTATCCGAAGTTCGTCACGTCTCTTTCCGAAGTTCGTTACAATAATCCGAAGTTCGTCACGTCACTATCCGAATTTTGTCTTAATAATCCGAAGTTCGTCACAATTATCCGAAGTTCGTCACGTCACTATCCGAAGTTCGTCACAATCATCCGAAGTTCGTCATGTCATAATCCGAAGTTCGTCACGTCACTATCCGAATTTCGTCACAATTTTCCGAACTTCGTTACGTCTTTTTCCGAAGTTCGTCACAATAATCCGAAGTTCGTCTTAATTATCCGAATTTCGTCACGTTACTATCCGAAGTTCGTTACAATTATCCCAATTTCGTGACGTCACTATCCGGAGTTCGTCACAATAATCCGAAGTTCGTCACGTCACTTTCTGAATTTCGTCTTAAGTATCCGAATTTCTTTACGTCACTATCCGAATATCGTCACGTCACTATCCGAAGTTCGTCACAATAATCCGAAGTTCGTCATGTCATAATCCGAAGTTCGTCACGTCACTATCCGAATTTCGTCACAATTTTCCGAACTTCGTTACGTCTTTTTCCGAAGTTCGTCACAATAATCCGAAGTTTGTCACATTTATCCGAATTTCATCACGTCACTATCCGAATTTCGTCACAATTATCCGAATTTCGTCACGTCACTATCCGAATTTCGTCGCAATTATCCGAATTTTATCACGTCACTATCCGAATTTCGTCACAATAATCCGAAGTTCGTCACGTCACTATTCGAAGTTCGTCACAATAATCCGAATTTCGTCACAATAATCCGAAGTTCGTCACGTCACTATCCGAAGTTCGTCACAATAATCCTAATTTCGTCACAATCATCCGAAGTTTGTCACGTCACTAACCGAAGTTCATTTCATTTCATTTCATTTCATTTCATTTCATTTTATTTCATATTTCATATTTCATATTTCATATTTCATATTTCATGTTTTAATGTTTCATGTTTCATGTTTCATGTTTCATGTTTCATGTTTCATGTTTCATGTTTCATGTTTCATGTTTCTTGTTTCATGTTTCATGTTTCATGTTTCATGTTTCATATTTCATGTTTCATGTTTCATGTTTCATGTTTCATGTTTCATGTTTCATGTTTCATGTTTCATGTTTCATGTTTCATGTTTCATGTTTCATGTTTCATGTTTCATGTTTCATGTTTCATGTTTCATGTTTCATGTTTCATGTTTCATGTTTCATGTTTCATGTTTCATGTTTCATGTTTCATGTTTCATGTTTCATGTTTCATGTTTCATGTTTCATGTTTCATGTTTCATGTTTCATGTTTCATGTTTCATGTTTCATGTTTCATGTTTCATGTTTCATAATTCATGTTTCATGTTTCATGTTTCATGTTTCATATTTCATTTCATTTCATTTCATTTCATTTCATTTCATTTCATTTCATTTCATTTCATTTCATTTCATTTCATTTAATTTACTTCGAAGTTCGTCACATCATTATCCGAAGTTTGTCACAGCAATATCCGAAGTTCGTCACAGTAATCCGAAGTTTGTCACAATAATCCGAAGTTCGTCACAATAGTACGAAGTTCGTCACATTTATCCAAATTTCGTCACGTCACTATCCGAATTTCGTCACAATAATCCGAAGTTCATCACGTCACTATCCGAAGTTTGTCACAATAATCCGAAGTTCATCACAATAATCCGAAATTCGTCACAATAATCCGAAGTTTGTCACATTTATCCGAATTTCGTCACGTCACTATCCGAAGTTCGTCACAATTATCCGAATTTCGCCACGTCACTATTCGAATTTCGGTCACAATTATCCGAATTTTATCACGTCACTATCCGAAGTTCGTCACAATAATCCGAAGTTCGTCACAATCATCCGAAGTTTGTCACGTCACTAACCGAAATTCATTTCATTTCATTTCATTTCATTTCATTTCATTTCATTTCATTTCATTTCATTTCATTTCATTTCATTTCATTTCATTTCATTTCATTTCATTTCATTTCATTTCATTTCATTTCATTTCATTTCATTTCATTTCATTTCATTTCATTTAGAAGTTCGTCACATCATTATCCGAAGTTTGTCACAGCAATATCCGAAGTTCGTCACAGTAATCCGAAGTTCGTCACAATAATGCGAAGTTCGTCACGTCACTATCCGAAGTTCGTCACAGCACTATCCGAAGTTTGTCACAATAATCCGAAGTTCGTCACAATAATACGAAGTTCGTCACATTTATCCAAATTTCGTCACGTCACTATCCGAATTTCGTCACAATTATCCGAAGTTCATCACGTCACTATCCGAAGTTTGTCACAATAATCCGAAGTTCGTCACAATAATCCGAAGTTTGTCACATTTATCCGAATTTCGTCACGTCACTATCCGAATTTCGTCACAATTATCCGAATTTTATCACGTCACTATCCGAAGTTCGTCACAATAATCCGAAGTTCGTCACAATAATCCGAAGTTCGTCACAATTATCCGAATTTTATCACGTCACTATCTGAAGTTCATCACGTCACTATCCGAATTTCGTCACAATTATCCGAATTTCGTCACAATAATCCAAAGTTCGTCACGTCACTATCCGAAGTTCGTCACAGTTATCCGAAGTTTGTCACAATAATCCGAAGTTCGTCACGTCACTATTCGAAGTTCGTCACAATTATCCGAATTTCGTCACAATAATCCGAAGTTCGTCACGTCACTATCCGATGTTCGTCACAATAATCCGAATTTCGTCACAATCATCCGAAGTTTGTCACGTCACTAACCGAAGTTCATTTTTAACCCCCGACGCAAAAAGAGGGGTGTTATAAGTTTCACCGCTATGTGTGTGTGTCTGTCTGTCTGTCTGTCTGTCTGTCTGTCTGTGGCACCGTAGCGCCCAAACGGGTGAACCGATTTAGATGCGGTTTTTTTTATTTGAAAGCAGGGTTTCTTGCGATGGTTCTTAAACATGATTTATCAAAATCGGTTCAGCCGTTTCAAGGTTATAATCTCTTTTGTGTTAGCTACCGTTGCTAAATTTAGACGTCTATGGGTATTAACTTTACTTACACACATATGTGTGTCTTAAAATTTCAAACACCCATGTGTGTAATATTAATAAACAACATTGTGGTGTATTTGGTCTGATGCAGTCAGGATATCTAGATCAGACAAATACACTCTTGGAAAAATAACAGCAGATATGTCGTGTTTGGATTCATTTTAACCTGCATTTGATTCTGCCCACAATGCACTGATGGCAACTGGATGAGCTGATGCTGCAGCCAGGCTATCCAGCACACCAGTAGGTAGACTCTTGTCAAAAAAATAGCAGATATGTCGTGTTTGGATTCATTTCAACCAGCATTTGATTCTAAACACAATGCACTGATGGCAACAGGATGAGCTGATGCTGCAGCCAGGCTATCCATCACACCAGTAGGTAGACTCTTGACAAAATAATAGCAGATATGTCGTGTTTGGATTCGTTTTAACCAGCATTTGACTCTACATACAATGCTCTGAAAAATTCTCATAACTGTAAACTCTATAAAACAAAATTAATGCGTTTAAAAAATTTTAAATAAAAATTAAATTAAAAATTTAAAAAAACCCCCATCGCACAAAAGTAAAACATTTAAAAAGTTAAAAATAACACTTTAGCCATGAAATTTTACGTAACGTCGGGGTACCGTTAAAATAAGTACCTACCTACATACCTACAAGTACAAGGAACATTCCTTACTTAAGCGGTACCACGACGTGAAGTAAAATTTCATGGCTAAAGTGTTATTTTTAACTTTTTAAATGTTTTACTTTTGTGCGATGGGGGTTTTTTTAAATTTTTAATTTAATTTTTTATTTCATTTCATTTCATTTCATATTTCATATTTCATATTTCATATTTCATATTTCATATTTCATATTTCTTATTTCATATTTCATATTTCATATTTCATATTTCATATTTCATATTTCATATTTCATATTTTATATTTCATATTTCATATTTCATATTTCATATTTCATATTTCATATTTCATATTTCATATTTCATATTTCATATTTCATATTTCATATTTCATATTTCATATTTCATATTTCATATTTCATTTTATTTCATTTCATTTCATTTCATTTCATTTCATTTCATTTCATTTCATTTTATTTCATTTCATTTCATTTCATTTCATTTCATTTCATTTCATTTCATTTCATTTCAGTTCAGTTCATTTCATTTCATTTCATATTTCATATTTCATATTTCATATTTCATATTTCATATTTCTTATTTCATATTTCATATTTCATATTTCATATTTCATATTTCATATTTCATATTTCATATTTCATATTTCATATTTCATATTTCATATTTTATATTTCATATTTCATATTTCATATTTCATATTTCATATTTCATATTTCATATTTCATATGTCATATTTCATATTTCATATTTCATATTTCATATTTCATTTTATTTCATTTCATTTCATTTCATTTCATTTCATTTCATTTCATTTCATTTTATTTCATTTCATTTCATTTCATTTCATTTCATTTCATTTCATTTCATTTCATTTCAGTTCAGTTCATTTCATTTCATTTCATTTCATTTCATTTCATTTCATTTCATTTCGAAGTTCGTCACATCATTATCCGAAGTTTGTCACAGCAATATCCGAAGTTCGTCACAGTAATCCGAAGTTCGTCACAATAATGCGAAGTTCGTCACGTCACTATCCGAAGTTCGTCACAGCACTATCCGAAGTTTGTCACAATAATCCGAAGTTCGTCACAATAATACGAAGTTCGTCACATTTATCCAAATTTCGTCACGTCACTATCCGAATTTCGTCACAATAATCCGAAGTTCATCACGTCACTATCCGAAGTTTTTCACAATAATCCGAAGTTCGTCACAATAATCCGAAGTTTGTCACATTTATCCGAATTTCGTCACGTCATTATCCGAATTTCGTCACAATTATCCGAATTTTATCACGTCACTATCCGAAGTTCGTCACAATAATCCGAAGTTCGTCACAATAATCCGAAGTTCGTCACAATTATCCGAATTTTATCACGTCACTATCTGAAGTTCATCACGTCACTATCCGAATTTCGTCACAATTATCCGAATTTCGTCACAATTATCCAAAGTTCGTCACGTCACTATCCGAAGTTCGTCACAGTTATCCGAAGTTTGTCACAATAATCCGAAGTTCGTCACGTCACTATTCGAAGTTCGTCACAATAATCCGAATTTCATCACAATAATCCGAAGTTCGTCACGTCACTCTCCGATATTCGTCACAATAATCCGAATTTCGTCACAATCATCCGAAGTTTGTCACGTCACTAACCGAAGTTCATTTTATTTCATTTCATATTTCATATTTCATATTTCATATTTCATATTTCATATTTCATATTTCATATTTCATATTTCATATTTCATATTTCATATTTCATATTTCATATTTCATATTTCATATTTCATATTTCATATTTCATATTTCATATTTCATATTTCATATTTCATATTAAATATTTCATATTTCATATTTCATATTTCATATTTCATATTTCATATTTCATATTTCATATTTCATATTTCATATTTCATATTTCATATTTCATATTTCATATTTCATATTTCATATTTCATATTTCATATTTCATATTTCATATTTCATATTTCATATTTCATATTTCATATTTCATATTTCATATTTCATATTTCATATTTCATATTTCATATTTCATATTTCATATTTCATATTTCATATTTCATATTTCATATTTCATATTTCATATTTCATATTTCATATTTCATATTTCATATTTCATATTTCATATTTCATATTTCATATTTCATATTTCATATTTCATATTTCATATTTCATATTTCATATTTCATATTTCATTTCATTTCATTTCATTTCATTTCATTTAATTTCATTTCATTTCATTTCATTTCATTTCATTTAATTTATTTCGAAGTTCGTCACATCATTATCCGAAGTTTGTCAGAGCAATATCCGAAGTTCGTCACAGTAATCCGAAGTTCGTCACAATAATCCGAAGTTCGTCACGTCACTATCCGAAGTTCGTCACAGCACTATCCGAAGTTTGTCACAATAATCCGAAGTTCGTAAAAATAATACGAAGTTCGTCACATTTATCCAAATTTCGTCACGTCACTATCCGAATTTCGTCACAATAATTCGAAGTTTATCACGTCACTATCCGAAGTTTGTCTTAATAATCCGAAGTTCGTCACAATAATCCGAAATTCGTCACAATAATCCAAAGTTTGTCACATTTATCCGAATTTCGTCACGTCACTATCCGAATTTCATATTTCATATTTCATATTTCATATTTCATATTTCATATTTCATATTTCATATTTCATATTTCATAGTTCATATTTCATATTTCATATTTCATATTTCATATTTCATATTTCATATTTCATATTTCATATTTCATATTTCATATTTCATATTTCATATTTCATATTTCATATTTCATATTTCAAATTTCATATTTCATATTTCATATTTCATATTTCATATTTCATATTTCATATTTCATATTTCATATTTCATATTTCATTTCATTTCATTTCATTTCATTTCATTTCATTTCATTTCATTTCATTTCATTTCATTTCATTTCATTTCACGTCATTATCCGAATTTCATCACGTTAATATCTGAAATTTGTCACAATAATCTGAAATTTGTCACGTCACTATCCGAATTTCATCACGTCACTATCCGAATTTCGTCACGTCACTATCCGAATTTCGTCACGTCACTATCCGAAGTTCGTCACAACAAAAATCCGAAGTTCGTCACAATAATCCGAAGTTCGTCACGTCAGTTTCCGAATTTCGTCACAATTATTCGAATTTCAACACAGCATAAAACGAAGTTCGTCACGTTAATCCGAAGTTCGTCCAAATTTTCCAAATTTCGACTCAACTCAACTCAACTCAACTCAACTCAACTCAACTCAACTCAACTCAACTCAACTCAACTCAACTCAACTCAACTCAACTCAACTCAACTCAACTCAACTCAACTCAACTCAACTCAACTCAACTCAACTCAACTCAACTCAACTCAACTCAACTCAACTCAACTCAACTCAACTCAACTCAACTCAACTCAACTCAACTCAACTCAACTCAACTCAACTCAACTCAACTCAACTCAACTCAACTCAACTCAACTCAACTCAACTCAACTCAACTCAACTCAACTCAACTCAACTCAACTCAACTCAACTCAACTCAACTCAACTCAACTCAACTCAACTCAACTCAACTCAACTCAACTCAACTCAACTCAACTCAACTCAACTCAACTCAACTCAACTCAACTCAACTCAACTCAACTCAACTCATAATCCGAAGTTTGTCACAGCATTATCCGAATTTCGTAACAATTATCCGAAGTTCGTCACGTCATTATCCTAAGTTCGTCACAATAATCCGAAGTTCGTCAAGTCATAATCCGAAGTTTGTCACAGCACTATCCGAAATTCGTCACGTCATTATCCGAAGTTCGTCACAATTATCCGAAGTTCGTCACAATTATCCGAAGTTCGTCACGTCTTTTTCCGAAGTTCGTCACAATAATCCGAAGTTCGTCACGTCACTATCCGAATTTTGTCTTAATATACCGAAGTTCGTCACAATTATCCGAAGTTCGTCACGTCACTATCCGAAGTTCGTCACAATCATCCGAAGTTCGTCATGTCATAATCCGAAGTTCGTCACGTCACTATCCGAATTTCGTCACAATTTTCCGAACTTCGTTACGTCTTTTTCCGAAGTTCGTCACAATAATCCGAAGTTCGTCTTAATTATCCGAATTACGTCACGTTACTATCCGAAGTTCGTTACAATTATCCCAATTTCGTGACGTCACTATCCGGAGTTCGTCACAATAATCCGAAGTTCGTCACGTCACTTTCTGAATTTCGTCTTAAGTATCCGAATTTCTTTACGTCACTATCCGAAGTTCGTCACGTCACTATCCGAATTTCATCACAATTATCCGAATTTCGTCACAATAATCCGAAGTTCGTCACAATTTTATTTTACCTCATTTTATTTCATTTCATTTCATTTCATTTCATTTCATTTCATTTCATTTCATTTCATTTCATTTCATTTCATTTCATTTCATTTCATTTCATTTCATTTCATTTCATTTCATTTCATTTCATTTCATTTCATTTCATTTCATTTCATTTCATTTCATTTCATTTCATTTCATTTCATTTCATTTCATTTCATTTCATTTCATTTCATTTCATTTCATTTCATTTCATTTCATTTCATTTCATTTCATTTCATTTCATTTCATTTCATTTCATTTCATTTCATTTCATTTCATTTCATTTCATTTCATTTCATTTCATTTCATTTCATTTCATTTCATTTCATTTCATTTCATTTCATTTCATTTCATTTCATTTCATTTCATTTCATTTCATTTCATTTCATTTCATTTCATTTCATTTCATTTCATTTCATTTCATTTCATTTCATTTCATTTCATTTCATTTCATTTCATTTCATTTCATTTCATTTCATTTCATTTCATTTCATTTCATTTCATTTCATTTCATTTCATTTCATTTCATTTCATTTCATTTCATTTCATTTCATTTCATTTCATTTCATTTCATTTCATTTCATTTCATTTCATTTCATTTCATTTCATTTCATTTCATTTCATTTCATTTCATTTCATTTCATTTCATTTCATTTCATTTCATTTCATTTCATTTCATTTCATTTCATTTCATTTCATTTCATTTCATTTCATTTCATTTCATTTCATTTCATTTCATTTCATTTCATTTCATTTCATTTCATTTCATTTCATTTCATTTCATTTCATTTCATTTCATTTCATTTCATTTCATTTCATTTCATTTCATTTCATTTCATTTCATTTCATTTCATTTCATTTCATTTCATTTCATTTCATTTCATTTCATTTCATTTCATTTCATTTCATTTCATTTCATTTCATTTCATTTCATTTCATTTCATTTCATTTCATTTCATTTCATTTCATTTCATTTCATTTCATTTCATTTCATTTCATTTCGAAGTTCGTCACATCATTATCCGAAGTTAGTCACAGCAATATCCGAAGTTCGTCACAGTAATCCGAAGTTCGTCACAATAATGCGAAGTTCGTCACGCCACTATCCGAAGTTCGTCACAGCACTATCCGAAGTTTGTCACAATAATCCGAAGTTCGTCACAATAATACGAAGTTCGTCACATTTATCCAAATTTCGTCACGTCACTATCCGAATTTCGTTACAATAATCCGAAGTTCATCACGTCACTATCCGAAGTTTGTCACAATAATCCGAAGTTCGTCACAATAATCCGAAGTTTGTCACATTTATCCGAATTTCGTCACGTCACTATCCGAATTTCGTCACAATTATCCGAATTTTATCACGTCACTATCCGAAGTTCGTCACAATAATCCGAAGTTCGTCACAATAATCCGAAGTTCGTCACAATTATCCGAATTTTATCACGTCACTATCTGAAGTTCATCACGTCACTATCCGAATTTCGTCACAATTATCCGAATTTCGTCACAATAATCCAAAGTTCGTCACGTCACTATCCGAAGTTCGTCACAGTTATCCGAAGTTTGTCACAATAATCCGAAGTTCGTCACGTCACTATTCGAAGTTCGTCACAATAATCCGAATTTCGTCACAATAATCCGAATTTCGTCACAATCATCCGAAGTTTGTCACGTCACTAACCGAAGTTCATTTTATTTCATTTCATTTCATTTCATATTTCATATTTCATATTTCATATTTCATATTTCATATTTCATATTTCATATTTCATATTTCATATTTCATATTTCATATTTCATATTTCATATTTCATATTTCATATTTCATATTTCATATTTCATATTTCATATTTCATATTTCATATTTCATATTTCATATTTCATATTTCATATTTCATATTTCATATTTCATATTTCATATTTCATATTTCATATTTCATATTTCATATTTCATATTTCATATTTCATATTTCATATTTCATATTTCATATTTCATATTTCATATTTCATATTTCATATTTCATATTTCATATTTCATATTTCATATTTTATATTTCATATTTCATATTTCATATTTCATTTCATTTCATTTCATTTCATTTCATTTCATTTCATTTAATTTATTTCGAAGTTCGTCACATCATTATCCGAAATTTGTCAGAGCAATATCCGAAGTTCGTCACAGTAATCCGAAGTTCGTCACAATAATCCGAAGTTCGTCACGTCACTATCCGAAGTTCGTCACAGCACTATCCGAAGTTTGTCACAATAATCCGAAGTTCGTCAAAATAATACGAAGTTCGTCACATTTATCCAAATTTCGTCACGTCACTATCCGAATTTCGTCACAATAATCCGAAGTTCATCACGTCACTATCCGAAGTTTGTCACAATAATCCGAAGTTCGTCACAATAATCCGAAATTCGTCACAATAATCCGAAGTTTGTCACATTTATCCGAATTTCGTCACGTCACTATCCGAATTTCGTCACAATTATCCGAATTTCGTCACGTCACTATCCGAATTTCGTCACAATTATCCGAATTTTATCACGTCACTATCCGAATTTCGTCACAATAATCCGAAGTTCGTCACGTCACTATCCGAATTTCGTCACAATAATCCGAAGTTCGTCACGTCACTATTCGAAGTTCGTCACAATAATCCGAATTTCGTCACAATAATCCGAAGTTCGTCACGTCACTATCCGAAGTTCGTCACAATAATCCTAATTTCGTCACAATCATCCGAAGTTTGTCACGTCACTAACCGAAGTTCATTTCATTTCATTTCATTTCATTTCATTTTATTTCATATTTCATATTTCATATTTCATATTTCATATTTCATATTTCATATTTCATATTTCATATTTCATATTTCATATTTCATATTTCATATTTCATATTTCATATTTCATATTTCATATTTCATATTTCATATTTCATATTTCATATTTCATATTTCATATTTCATATTTCATATTTCATATTTCATGTTTTAATGTTTCATGTTTCATGTTTCATGTTTCATGTTTCATGTTTCATGTTTCATGTTTCATGTTTCATGTTTCATGTTTCATGTTTCATGTTTCATGTTTCATGTTTCATGTTTCATGTTTCATATTTCATATTTCATTTCATTTCATTTCATTTCATTTCATTTAATTTATTTCGAAGTTCGTCACATCATTATCCGAAGTTTGTCACAGCAATATCCGAAGTTCGTCACAGTAATCCGAAGTTTGTCACAATAATCCGACGTTCGTCACAATAATACGAAGTTCGTCACATTTATCCAAATTTCGTCACGTCACTATCCGAATTTCGTCACAATAATCCGAAGTTCATCACGTCACTATCCGAAGTTTGTCACAATAATCCGAAGTTCGTCACAATTATCCGAATTTTATCACGTCACTGTCTGAAGTTCATCACGTCACTATCCGAATTTCGTCACAATTATCCGAATTTCGTCACAATAATCCAAAGTTCGTCACGTCACTATCCGAAGTTCGTCACAGTTATCCGAAGTTAGTCACAATAATCCGAAGTTCGTCACGTCACTATTCGAAGTTCGTCACAATAATCCGAATTTCGTCACAATAATCCGAAGTTCGTCACGTCACTATCCGATGTTCGTCACAATAATCCAAATTTCGTCACAATCATCCTTAGTTTGTCACGTCACTAACCGAAGTTCATTTTATTTCATTTCATTTCATTTCATATTTCATATTTCATATTTCATATTTCATATTTCATATTTCATATTTCATATTTCATATTTCATATTTCATATTTCATATTTCATATTTCATATTTCATATTTCATATTTCATATTTCATATTTCATATTTCATATTTCATATTTCATATTTCATATTTCATATTTCATATTTCATATTTCATATTTCATATTTCATATTTCATATTTCATATTTCATATTTCATATTTCATATTTCATATTTCATATTTCATATTTCATATTTCATATTTCATATTTCATATTTCATATTTCATATTTCATATTTCATATTTCATATTTCATATTTCATATTTCATATTTCATATTTCATATTTCATATTTCATATTTCATATTTCATATTTCATATTTCATATTTCATATTTCAT
Source organism: Euplexia lucipara (assembly GCA_921972225.1). Taxonomy (NCBI): domain Eukaryota; kingdom Metazoa; phylum Arthropoda; class Insecta; order Lepidoptera; family Noctuidae; genus Euplexia; species Euplexia lucipara. The sequence continues at coordinate 11,804,992 of OV179170.1, read as the reverse complement.
ATTTCATATTTCATATTTCATATTTCATATTTCATTTCATTTCATTTCATTTCATTTAATATCATTTCATTTCATTTCATTTCATTTCATTTAATTTATTTCGAAGTTCGTCACATCATTATCCGAAGTTTGTCAGAGCAATATCCGAAGTTCGTCACAGTAATCCGAAGTTCGTCACAATAATCCGAAGTTCGTCACGTCACTATCCGAAGTTCGTCACAGCACTATCCGAAGTTTGTCACAATAATCCGAAGTTCGTAAAAATAATACGAAGTTCGTCACATTTATCCAAATTTCGTCACGTCACTATCCGAATTTCGTCACAATAATTCGAAGTTCATCACGTCACTATCCGAAGTTTGTCTTAATAATCCGAAGTTCGTCACAATAATCCGAAATTCGTCACAATAATCCGAAGTTTGTCACATTTATCCGAATTTCGTCACGTCACTATCCGAATTTCGTCACAATTATCCGAATTTCGTCACGTCACTATCCGAATTTCGTCACAATTATCCGAATTTTATCACGTCACTATTTGAATTTCGTCACAATAATCCGAAGTTCGTCACGTCACTATCCGAATTTCGTCACAATAATCCGAAGTTCGTCACGTCACTATTCGAAGTTCGTCACAATAATCCGAATTTCGTCACAATAATCCGAAGTTCGTCACGTCACTATCCGAAGTTCGTCACAATAATCCTAATTTCGTCACAATCATCCGAAGTTTGTCACGTCACTAATCGAAGTTCATTTCATTTCATTTCATTTCATTTTATTTTATTTCATATTTCATATTTCATATTTCATATTTCATATTTCATATTTCATATTTCATATTTCATATTTCATATTTCATATTTCATATTTCATATTTCATATTTCATATTTCATATTTCATATTTCATGTTTTAATGTTTCATGTTTCATGTTTCATGTTTCATGTTTCATGTTTCATGTTTCATGTTTCATGTTTCATGTTTCATGTTTCATGTTTCATGTTTCATGTTTCATGTTTCATGTTTCATGTTTCATGTTTCATGTTTCATGTTTCATGTTTCATGTTTCATGTTTCATGTTTCATGTTTCATGTTTCATGTTTCATGTTTCATGTTTCATGTTTCATGTTTCATGTTTCATAATTCATATTTCATATTTCATTTCATTTCATTTCATTTCATTTCATTTCATTTCATTTCATTTCATTTCATTTCATTTCATTTAATTTATTTCGAAGTTCGTCACATCATTATCCGAAGTTTGTCACAGCAATATCCGAAGTTCGTCACAGTAATCCGAAGTTTGTCACAATAATCCGAAGTTCGTCACAATAATACGAAGTTCGTCACATTTATCCAAATTTCGTCACGTCACTATCCGAATTTCGTCACAATAATCCGAAGTTCATCACGTCACTATCCGAAGTTTGTCACAATTATCCAAAGTTCGTCACAATAATCCGAAATTCGTCACAATAATCCGAAGTTTGTCACATTTATCCGAATTTCGTCACATCACTATCCGAATTTCGTCACAATTATCCGAATTTCGTCACGTCACTATCCGAATTTCACACAATTATCCGAATTTTATCACGTCACTATACGAAGTTCGTCACAATAATCCGAAGTTCGTCACAATAATCCGAAGTTCGTCACAATTATCCGAATTTTATCACGTCACTATCCGAAGTTCATCACGTCACTATCCGAATTTCATCACAATTATCCGAATTTCGTCACAATAATCTGAAGTTCGTCACGTCACTATCCGAAGTTCGTCACAATAATCCTAATTTCGTCACAATCATCCGAAGTTTGTCACGTCACTAACCGAAATTCATTTCATTTCATTTCATTTCATTTCATTTCATTTCATTTCATTTCATTTTATTTCATATTTCATATTTCATATTTCATATTTCATATTTCATATTTCATATTTCATATTTCATATTTCATATTTCATATTTCATATTTCATATTTCATATTTCATATTTCATATTTCATATTTCATATTTCATATTTCATATTTCATATTTCATATTTCATATTTCATATTTCATATTTCATATTTCATATTTCATATTTCATATTTCATATTTCATATTTCATATTTCATATTTCATATTTCATATTTCATATTTCATATTTCATATTTCATATTTCATATTTCATATTTCATATTTCATATTTCATATTTCATATTTCATATTTCATATTTCATATTTCATATTTTATATTTCATATTTCATATTTCATATTTCATATTTCATATTTCATATTTCATATTTCATATTTCATATTTCATATTTCATTTCATTTCATTTCATTTCATTTCATTTCATTTCATTTCATTTCATTTCATTTCATTTCATTTCACGTCATTATCCGAATTTCATCACGTTAATATCCGAAATTTGTCACAATAATCTGAAATTTGTCACGTCACTATCCGAATTTCGTCACGTCACTATCCGAATTTCGTCACGTCACTATCCGAATTTCGTCACGTCACTATCCGAAGTTCGTCACAACAAAAATCCGAAGTTCGTCACAATAATCCGAAGTTCGTCACGTCAGTTTCCGAATTTCGTCACAATTATTCGAATTTCAACACAGCATAAAACGAAGTTCGTCACGTTAATCCGAAGTTCGTCCAAATTTTCCAAATTTCGACTCAACTCAACTCAACTCAACTCAACTCAACTCAACTCAACTCAACTCAACTCAACTCAACTCAACTCAACTCAACTCAACTCAACTCAACTCAACTCAACTCAACTCAACTCAACTCAACTCAACTCAACTCAACTCAACTCAACTCAACTCAACTCAACTCAACTCAACTCAACTCAACTCAACTCAACTCAACTCAACTCAACTCAACTCAACTCAACTCAACTCAACTCAACTCAACTCAACTCAACTCAACTCAACTCAACTCAACTCAACTCAACTCAACTCAACTCAACTCAACTCAACTCAACTCAACTCAACTCAACTCAACTCATAATCCGAAGTTTGTCACAGCATTATCCGAATTTCGTAACAATTATCCGAAGTTCGTCACGTCATTATCCTAAGTTCGTCACAATAATCCGAAGTTCGTCAAGTCATAATCCGAAGTTTGTCACAGCACTATCCGAAATTCGTCACGTCATTATCCGAAGTTCGTCACAATTATCCGAAGTTCGTCCAAATTATCCGGATTTCATCACGTCACTATCCGAAGTTCGTCACAATTATCCGAAGTTCGTCACGTCTTTTTCCGAAGTTCGTCACAATAATCCGAAGTTCGTCACGTCACTATCCGAATTTTGTCTTAATATACCGAAGTTCGTCACAATTATCCGAAGTTCGTCACGTCACTATCCGAAGTTCGTCACAATCATCCGAAGTTCGTCATGTCATAATCCGAAGTTCGTCACGTCACTATCCGAATTTCGTCACAATTTTCCGAACTTCGTTACGTCTTTTTCCGAAGTTCGTCACAATAATCCGAAGTTCGTCTTAATTATCCGAATTACGTCACGTTACTATCCGAAGTTCGTTACAATTATCCCAATTTCGTGACGTCACTATCCGGAGTTCGTCACAATAATCCGAAGTTCGTCACGTCACTTTCTGAATTTCGTCTTAAGTATCCGAATTTCTTTACGTCACTATCCGAAGTTCGTCACGTCACTATCCGAATTTCATCACAATTATCCGAATTTCGTCACAATAATCCGAAGTTCGTCACAATTTTATTTTACCTCATTTTATTTCATTTCATTTCATTTCATTTCATTTCATTTCATTTCATTTCATTTCATTTCATTTCATTTCATTTCATTTCATTTCATTTCATTTCATTTCATTTCATTTCATTTCATTTCATTTCATTTCATTTCATTTCATTTCATTTCATTTCATTTCATTTCATTTCATTTCATTTCATTTCATTTCATTTCATTTCATTTCATTTCATTTCATTTCATTTCATTTCATTTCATTTCATTTCATTTCATTTCATTTCATTTCATTTCATTTCATTTCATTTCATTTCATTTCATTTCATTTCATTTCATTTCATTTCATTTCATTTCATTTCATTTCATTTCATTTCATTTCATTTCATTTCATTTCATTTCATTTCATTTCATTTCATTTCATTTCATTTCATTTCATTTCATTTCATTTCATTTCATTTCATTTCATTTCATTTCATTTCATTTCATTTCATTTCATTTCATTTCATTTCATTTCATTTCATTTCATTTCATTTCATTTCATTTCATTTCATTTCATTTCATTTCATTTCATTTCATTTCGAAGTTCGTCACATCATTATCCGAAGTTAGTCACAGCAATATCCGAAGTTCGTCACAGTAATCCGAAGTTCGTCACAATAATGCGAAGTTCGTCACGCCACTATCCGAAGTTCGTCACAGCACTATCCGAAGTTTGTCACAATAATCCGAAGTTCGTCACAATAATTCGAAGTTCGTCACATTTATCCAAATTTCGTCACGTCACTATCCGAATTTCGTTACAATAATCCGAAGTTCATCACGTCACTATCCGAAGTTTGTCACAATAATCCGAAGTTCGTCACAATAATCCGAAGTTTGTCACATTTATCCGAATTTCGTCACGTCACTATCCGAATTTCGTCACAATTATCCGAATTTTATCACGTCACTATCCGAAGTTCGTCACAATAATCCGAAGTTCGTCACAATAATCCGAAGTTCGTCACAATTATCCGAATTTTATCACGTCACTATCTGAAGTTCATCACGTCACTATCCGAATTTCGTCACAATTATCCGAATTTCGTCACAATAATCCAAAGTTCGTCACGTCACTATCCGAAGTTCGTCACAGTTATCCGAAGTTTGTCACAATAATCCGAAGTTCGTCACGTCACTATTCGAAGTTCGTCACAATAATCCGAATTTCGTCACAATAATCCGAATTTCGTCACAATCATCCGAAGTTTGTCACGTCACTAACCGAAGTTCATTTTATTTCATTTCATTTCATTTCATATTTCATATTTCATATTTCATATTTCATATTTCATATTTCATATTTCATATTTCATATTTCATATTTCATATTTCATATTTCATATTTCATATTTCATATTTCATATTTCATATTTCATATTTCATATTTCATATTTCATTTCATTTCATTTCATTTAATTTATTTCGAAGTTCGTCACATCATTATCCGAAATTTGTCAGAGCAATATCCGAAGTTCGTCACAGTAATCCGAAGTTCGTCACAATAATCCGAAGTTCGTCACGTCACTATCCGAAGTTCGTCACAGCACTATCCGAAGTTTGTCACAATAATCCGAAGTTCGTCAAAATAATACGAAGTTCGTCACATTTATCCAAATTTCGTCACGTCACTATCCGAATTTCGTCACAATAATCCGAAGTTCATCACGTCACTATCCGAAGTTTGTCACAATAATCCGAAGTTCGTCACAATAATCCGAAATTCGTCACAATAATCCGAAGTTTGTCACATTTATCCGAATTTCGTCACGTCACTATCCGAATTTCGTCACAATTATCCGAATTTCGTCACGTCACTATCCGAATTTCGTCACAATTATCCGAATTTTATCACGTCACTATCCGAATTTCGTCACAATAATCCGAAGTTCGTCACGTCACTATCCGAATTTCGTCACAATAATCCGAAGTTCGTCACGTCACTATTCGAAGTTCGTCACAATAATCCGAATTTCGTCACAATAATCCGAAGTTCGTCACGTCACTATCCGAAGTTCGTCACAATAATCCTAATTTCGTCACAATCATCCGAAGTTTGTCACGTCACTAACCGAAGTTCATTTCATTTCATTTCATTTCATTTTATTTTATTTCATATTTCATATTTCATATTTCATATTTCATATTTCATATTTCATATTTCATATTTCATATTTCATATTTCATATTTCATATTTCATATTTCATATTTCATATTTCATATTTCATATTTCATATTTCATATTTCATATTTCATATTTCATATTTCATATTTCATGTTTTAATGTTTCATGTTTCATGTTTCATGTTTCATGTTTCATGTTTCATGTTTCATGTTTCATGTTTCATGTTTCATGTTTCATGTTTCATGTTTCATGTTTCATGTTTCATATTTCATATTTCATATTTCATATTTCATATTTCATATTTCATATTTCATATTTCATATTTCATATTTCATATTTCATATTTCATATTTCATATTTCATATTTCATATTTCATATTTCATATTTCATATTTCATATTTCATATTTCATATTTCATATTTCATTTCATTTCATTTCATTTCATTTCATTTCATTTCATTTCATTTCATTTCATTTCATTTCATTTCATTTCATTTCATTTCATTTCACGTCATTATCCGAATTTCATCACGTTAATATCCGAAATTTGTCACAATAATCTGAAATTTGTCACGTCACTATCCGAATTTCGTCACGTCACTATCCGAATTTCGTCACGTCACTATCCGAATTTCGTCACGTCACTATCCGAAGTTCGTCACAACAAAAATCCGAAGTTCGTCACAATAATCCGAAGTTCGTCACGTCAGTTTCCGAATTTCGTCACAATTATTCGAATTTCAACACAGCATAAAACGAAGTTCGTCACGATAATCCGAAGTTCGTCCAAATTTTCCAAATTTCGACTCAACTCAACTCAACTCAACTCAACTCAACTCAACTCAACTCAACTCAACTCAACTCAACTCAACTCAACTCAACTCAACTCAACTCAACTCAACTCAACTCAACTCAACTCAACTCAACTCAACTCAACTCAACTCAACTCAACTCAACTCAACTCAACTCAACTCAACTCAACTCAACTCAACTCAACTCAACTCAACTCAACTCAACTCAACTCAACTCAACTCAACTCAACTCAACTCAACTCAACTCAACTCAACTCAACTCAACTCAACTCAACTCAACTCAACTCAACTCAACTCAACTCAACTCAACTCAACTCAACTCAACTCAACTCAACTCAACTCAACTCAACTCAACTCAACTCAACTCAACTCAACTCAACTCAACTCAACTCAACTCAACTCAACTCAACTCAACTCAACTCAACTCAACTCAACTCAACTCAACTCAACTCAACTCAACTCAACTCAACTCAACTCAACTCAACTCAACTCAACTCAACTCAACTCAACTCAACTCAACTCAACTCAACTCAACTCAACTCAACTCATAATCCGAAGTTTGTCACAGCATTATCCGAATTTCGTAACAATTATTGAAGTTCGTCACGTCATTATCCTAAGTTCGTCACAATAATCCGAAGTTCGTCAAGTCATAATCCGAAGTTTGTCACAGCACTATCCGAAATTCGTCACGTCATTATCCGAAGTTCGTCACAATTATCCGAAGTTCGTCCAAATTATCCGGATTTCATCACGTCACTATCCGAAGTTCGTCACAATTATCCGAAGTTCGTCACGTCTTTTTCCGAAGTTCGTCACAATAATCCGAAGTTCGTCACGTCACTATCCGAATTTTGTCTTAATATACCGAAGTTCGTCACAATTATCCGAAGTTCGTCACGTCACTATCCGAAGTTCGTCACAATCATCCGAAGTTCGTCATGTCATAATCCGAAGTTCGTCACGTCACTATCCGAATTTCGTCACAATAATCCGAAGTTCGTCTTAATTATCCGAATTACGTCACGTTACTATCCGAAGTTCGTTACAATTATCCCAATTTCGTGACGTCACTATCCGGAGTTCGTCACAATAATCCGAAGTTCGTCACGTCACTTTCTGAATTTCGTCTTAAGTATCCGAATTTCTTTACGTCACTATCCGAAGTTCGTCACGTCACTATCCGAATTTCATCACAATTATCCGAATTTCGTCACAATAATCCGAAGTTCGTCACAATTTTATTTTACCTCATTTTATTTCATTTCATTTCATTTCATTTCATTTCATTTCATTTCATTTCATTTCATTTCATTTCATTTCATTTCATTTCATTTCATTTCATTTCATTTCATTTCATTTCATTTCATTTCATTTCATTTCATTTCATTTCATTTCATTTCATTTCATTTCATTTCATTTCATTTCATTTCATTTCATTTCATTTCATTTCATTTCATTTCATTTCATTTCATTTCATTTCATTTCATTTCATTTCATTTCATTTCATTTCATTTCATTTCATTTCATTTCATTTCATTTCATTTCATTTCATTTCATTTCATTTCATTTCATTTCATTTCATTTCATTTCATTTCATTTCATTTCATTTCATTTCATTTCATTTCATTTCATTTCATTTCATTTCATTTCATTTCATTTCATTTCATTTCATTTCATTTCATTTCATTTCATTTCATTTCATTTCATTTCATTTCATTTCATTTCATTTCATTTCATTCCATTTCATTTCATTTCATTTCATTTCATTTCATTTCATTTCATTTCATTTCATTTCATTTCATTTCATTTCATTTCATTTCATTTCATTTCATTTCATTTCATTTCGAAGTTCGTCACATCATTATCCGAAGTTTGTCACAGCAATATCCGAAGTTCGTCACAGTAATCCGAAGTTCGTCACAATAATACGAAGTTCGTCACGTCACTATCCGAAGTTCGTCACAGCACTATCCGAAGTTTGTCACAATAATCCGAAGTTCGTCACAATAATACGAAGTTCGTCACATTTATCCAAATTTCGTCACGTCACTATCCGAATTTCGTTACAATAATCCGAAGTTCATCACGTCACTATCCGAAGTTTGTCACAATAATCCGAAGTTCGTCACAATAATCCGAAGTTTGTCACATTTATCCGAATTTCGTCACGTCACTATCCGAATTTCGTCACAATTATCCGAATTTTATCACGTCACTATCCGAATTTCGTCACAATTATCCGAATTTCGTCACGTCACTATCCGAATTTCACACAATTATCCGAATTTTATCACGTCACTATACGAAGTTCGTCACAATAATCCGAAGTTCGTCACAATAATCCGAAGTTCGTCACAATTATCCGAATTTTATCACGTCACTATCCGAAGTTTGTAATGTTGTCTTTACATTGTGATTTTACTTACATTTTTGTGCATTGTTTAACCTGAAATTTTAAAGCATTCACCCTCCCTAGGTAGTTACATGCTCATTACTTGGAGGCAAAGCATACCTTTTGTCTTATATTATCATATTTATTATTTAAGTTTTTCTATAAATTATGTTTGTTTACATTCATATTGTCTGCTAGTGACAGGTCTAGTTTTATTTTTAATTTGTCTGGAGCTAGTTGTAGGTCGTATATGTAAACCACATCGACCTCATTATTTTTCTTTTACTTTGCTTTGTATTGTGTTCTAAAACCTTTCAAAATTCAATCATCTGTCATTCTGTCCATTTACCTTGGAGCCAGGTGGAATTTGGCAGTCTTCGTTTGGATCTGAAAGGCTTAGCAAGTCATATCAGCTGCGAGTCTAATATTTATGGCCTCTCTGTCCTCCGGCCCTCTAAACTGACGTCCTCCGCCTCCTCTGCAGAAGTCTGAAGCCTAACGTCCCTCGGCCATTACTAGAGCCGAGAGGACCACCTCTGACGGCCTCCTCCTCCGCTGCTGAAGACTCAAGCCTGACGTCCCTCGGCCATTCCTAGAGCTGAGAGGACCTCCTCTGACGGACTCCTTCTCCTGACGGCCTCCTCCTGAGCTGCTGAAGACTGAAGCCTGACGTCCCTCGACTACCCTACAGCAGAGACTGACACCTTTGACGGCCTCCACCTCCTCTACTGAAGACCGAAGCCTGATGCCCCTCAGCCACATCTACTGCTGAGAGAGGGCCACCTTTTCTTCATTTTTAACCCCCGACGCAAAAAGAGGGGTGTTATAAGTTTCACCGCTATGTGTGTGTGTCTGTCTGTCTGTCTGTCTGTCTGTCTGTGGCACCGTAGCGCCCGAACGGGTGAACCGATTTAGATGCGGTTTTTTTTATTTGAAAGCAGGGTTTCTTGCGATGGTTCTTAGACATAATTCATCAAAATCGGTTCAGCCGTTTCAAGGTTATCAGCTCTTTTGTGTTAGCCACCGTTGCTATTTTAGACGTCTATACTTTACTTACAAACATATGTGTGTCTTAAAATTTCAAACACCCATGTGTGTAATATTAATAAGCAACATTGTGGTGTATTTGGTCTGATGCAGCCAGGATATCTAGGAGACTAATACACTCTTGGAAAAATAACAGCAGATATGTCGTGTTTGGATTCATTTTAACCAGCATTTGATTCTGCACACAATGCACTGATGGCAACTGGATGAGCTGATGCTGCAGCCAGACTTCCCAGCACACCAGTAGGTAGACTCTTGACAAAATAATAGCAGATATGTCGTGTTTGGATTCATTTCAACCAGCATTTGATTCTAAACCCAATGCACGGATGGCAACAGGGTGAGCTGATGCTGCAGCCAGGCTATCCAGCACACCAGTAGGTAGACCCTTGACAAAATAATATTAGATGTGTCGTGTTTGGATTCGTTTTAACCAGCATTTGACTCTACATACAATGCACTGAAAAATTCTCATAACTGTAAATTCTATAAAACAAAATTAATGCGTTTAAAAAATATAAAATAAAAATTAAATTAAAAATTTAAAAAACCCCCATCGCAAAAAAGTAAGACATTTAAAAAGTTAAAAATAACACTTTAGCCATGAAATTTTACGTAACGTCGGGGTACCGTTGAAATAAGTACCTACATACCTACAAGTATTAGGAACATTCCTTACTTAAGCGGTACCCCGACGTGAAGTAAAATTTCATGGCTAAAGTGTTATTTTTAACTTTTTAAATGTCTTACTTTTTTGCGATGGGGGTTTTTTAAATTTTTAATTTAATTTTTTATATTTCATCTTTCATTCATCAGTTTTCCTCTCTTCTTTACCCTAGCTCCACTAGGTAGGCTTGATATTAATAAATTCTTATTTATTCCCTCTAATCTTTTCCTACAACAGTGCTCTCCTCCTAGGTAGGTAGGTACTGTTACGTTACAGTTTGGCGCCCAACGTGGGGCATGCCACAGTCTTCCTCGACGAGTCAAAATTGTTACTCACCATATAATTTCGCGAAAGATTTTAAACGGTTTTCTTACGATGGTAAAACTTGTCCTAGGTCTTTTCTACAGAAATTAGAGGAATTTCAAATTTCTAGAAATATCTCGGAAGTAACTTTAGTTAAATATGCTTTTGAGATTTTTGTCGGAGATGCGCTACATTGGTTTAGGTTTCAGCATAGTCGGAATCCTTCGTTGACTTGGGGTCAGATTCATATTATGCTCATTAAAGATTTTGGAATACAGGACTATGACTACAAATTGTTAGAGGCTATTAGGAATCGGACTCAAGGAACAACGGAGACTATTATTGTTTATGTGTCAATTATGTTCGGCATGTTTAATCGTCTTTCTAAAAAACTATCAGAAAGCGAACAATTAGAAATTTTACTACATAACATAAAACCATGTTATTCCGTTTTCGTCGCACTAAAAGATATAGAATCAATTGACTCTTTAATCTCAACTTGTCAGAGCTACGAAAAAATTTCTGAAAGAGATAAGAACTTTCATGAACCAAGATATTCTGATATCCCATCTTGCGCTGCCGAGTTCGCTTATCGTCCGGCGACTTCTAAAAATAATTCTAACTTAAGTCACACTAACGCGATTAAAAATAAACAATCTTTTTCTTCTCCACAAATTCCTTCCTCTCAAACTCGGGATAAACCTAAAGTAGATTATTGTATGCGTTGCCGGGTTAAGGGTCATTCTTTAATAACGTGTACTCAACCAAGATACTTGATCTGTTTCAAGTGTGGTCTAAAAGGCGTTAAAATTTCAAATTGTCCTAAATGTACCCCGGTTTCTGATTCAAAAAACTAAATAGCGACTTGAATAGTTCTACAACTGAAAAATTTAATCGTAGCGATTGGAATCAGTGGTTGAACACTGTCCGAAATTTTATGATTTGTTATAAGACAACTTCTGCGATCTATGACAAAGAAAGGGACTGTAATAGACCTTTTATTAACGTATCTATTAATAACGTAAGTTTTTCGGGTCTCTTAGATAGCGGAAGCTGTTTTACTATTTTAGGAAATAATTCTCATAAAGATATTCAAAAGCTAGGGTTTAAACTATTCAAGTCGTCAGCTCAAGTTATGGTTGCTAATAAACAAAAATCGTCATCTTCCGGTTATTTTAATTTACCGTTAAGATATAATAATCGGACTCGTGTTATTAAAGCTTATGTTTTTCCGGAGATTCATCCATCTTTGATTCTTGGCTGGGACTTCTGGAAAAAATTTGAGTTGTGTCCTAAGATACTTTCGCTCGAACTTAATCTTGATAGTAGAGATTTTACGAACTGTGCTATTGAGAATAGAATCATGTCATTAGATCACCTTTCCGATAATCAAATAAATATTGCTAAGGATATGATCGAACGTTTTAAAGACATTTCTTTTGAGAAGAAAGGAAAATTAGGTCTTACTAATCTAATTTGTCATCGGATTAATACCGGTAATGCTTTGCCTATTAAGCAACGTTGTTATCGTCTCTCTCCTGAAAAACAAAAGATTCTGGTCAACGAAGTCGATAAAATGCTCGAATTAAAAGTCATAGAAAAATGCGAAAGTCCTTGGTTATCTCCTGTTCTTATTACGCCTAAGTCGAATGGTGAATGGCGTTTCTGCGTTGATAGTAGGAAATTAAATTCAATCACTCGTAAGGACGCTTATAGCCTTCCTTTTATTTCTGAAATACTTGATAACCTTAAAGGCTGTAAGTATTTGTCTAGCATTGATATTGCCAAAGCTTTTTGGGAAATTCCTTTACATCCTGATGATAGGGATAAAACTGGATTCTATGTGCCTGGCAGAGGTTCATTTAGGTTTACGGTTATGCCCTTCGGCTTAACTAACAGTCCTGCGACTCAGCAAAGACTCATGGATAACTTATTTACTCCAGAATTCGATAATAAAGTATTCTGTTACTTAGACGATATTATAATTATCAGTTCTACATTCGAGGAACATATCTCTTTGTTACTTAAAGTTCATCAAAAGCTTTCTTATGCTGGTCTTACGATTAACTTTGAGAAAAGTAAGTTTTTTCGTAAAGAACTCAAATACCTTGGTTATGTAGTTGATGAGCAAGGACTAAGAGCTGATCCTGGTAAAATTGAAGCTATTCTAGCTTATCCTATTCCTACGTCTAAAAAAGAAGTTAGGCAATTCCTGGGTACATGTAGTTGGTTTCGCCGTTTTATTCCCAATTTTAGTTCTATTGCTTCCCCTCTCTGCAAATTAACCGCTGCTGGTAAGAATTCTCCAAAAAAATTCATTTGGAATCAGGACGCAGATTTCAGTTTTGCAAAACTGAAAGAATGTTTGACTTCGACCCCGATTTTATCTTGTCCTGACTTTGACCTTCCTTACTCTGTTCATTGTGACGCTTCTAATTATGGTATAGGAGCTATGTTGACTCAAAATCAAAACAATGTTGAAGTGGTCATTGCTTATATGAGCAGAACTCTTAGTAAACATGAACAAAATTATTCAACTACTGAACGCGAAACATTAGCTGTTATCGCTGCACTTGAACATTGGCGTTGTTATCTTGATAATGGTAAACCATTTACAGTTTACACAGATCATGCTGCACTGAAATGGTTTTTGAATTTGTCTAATCCCTCTGGGAGGTTAGCTCGTTGGTCTCTTCGTCTATCATGTTTTGATTTTGTTCTGAAACATAAGAAAGGAAAGGATAATGTAGTCCCGGACTTACTTTCTCGTCCTAAGAGATCTGATGATGCAGTCATTATTGATGGTGTTGCACCTGTGTCTAGGGACAACGCGTCTCAATTAGAACATTTCAATAAACTTTTTACTAAATGTCGCGACAACCCTGATGATTATCCTAACTATAAAATCTGCGATAATAAGTTATATCGTTATTCTAACTCAATCAATGATCTTAATGAAGATTTTTCTTGGAAGGAAATTCCTCCTCCCTCTGAGAGGCTGGATCTTATAAAATCTTGCCATGGTTTGGTAAATAATAATCCCCACATTGGCATCTTTAAAACTTACAAGAAACTTTCCTTAAGATACTATTGGTCTGGTATGTTTAGAGAAGTGGCAAAAGTGTGTTCTACTTGCGAATCATGTCTTGCCTATAAACATTCTAATCATTCACCTTTTGGTCTTATGGGTAATCCAAAAATTTGCTCGAGGCCTTTCCAAAGTATATCATTAGACCTTATGGGTCCTTTGCCTATGACGAGACAGCGTAATCAATATATTCTCGTGATTACGTGTTCATTTACAAAATACTGCCTTATTTTTCCTATTAAACGTGCTACAGCTACTAATATTATACAATATCTTGAAAACTCTGTATTTTTAGTTCATGGAGTACCACAAACCATTATTATGGATAACGGCTCACAATTTCAATCTAATGAGTTCCAAATTTTTTTAAATAAATATAAAGTTCCTTTTATATTTTATTCGCCTAAATATTGCCCACAAGTAAATCCAACAGAACGTTATAATAGAACAATTATCACGGCGTTATCACAGTTAGTCGGAGATGATCACCGATCATGGGACATACCGTTACAAAAAATTCAATTGGCATTAAATAGCACAGTAAATACTGCGACAGGTTTCTCCCCATCTTTTCTGGTCTTTGGCCGTGAAATCGTAACCTGTGGTTCACTTTATACTAATTGCCCGAATCTAAACGAAATAATCTTCCTTCCTCGGGATATTTATGCCGCTAACATAGGGTTATTATCTGTCATTTTCGATAAGGTACAGATTGCTCTATACATGGCTCATACAAAAAACGCCTCTCATTATAACACAAAGCACAGTTTTAAGGAATTTAATATCGGTGATACCGTCTGGCGTAAAAATTACGTCCTGAGTAACGCTGGCAACTATTTTAGTGCCAAGTTAGCTCCTAAATATTTAAAAAGCACAGTTGTAGAAAAACTGTCACCACTTGTTTTCATTTTGGAGGATCAGAGCGGTGTTAGAGGAAAATGGCACGTAAAAGATTTCAAAGTATAGTTATCTGCTCACTCCTAGTAAAAACCTTAATTTGTTATAAATATTTTTACTAATAACTTGTAAAAACCATTTAGATTTATTTCATACTTCACAAGGTTAAACCCTCCCAAAAGCTCTTGGCTTAAGTTATTTCCCTCTTTTTATTTCTTTATTTTTTTTTTATAGAGCGGTACACAACTCTCTAAATAAGCCATTGTGTCGAGCGGTCTGACAACTCGAAAAATAAGCCCTTTGTCTTCCTTTTTCTTTTAACTTGTAAATATCTTTATCCTTGAACTTCTCTTTCCTTGACTTCGAGCTTGAACTACTCGTTACTTCTCTTAAACACTTTAAAGCTTAAAGCTTTCTCTTAAGCACTTATGCTTTTAATCCTTGGCTGCTTTTCTTAAGCAGAAAAACCTGTAAATAATTTATTTTATTTTTTTCGGGTCTTAGAACAGGTGCGGATTACGACACCTAAATTAAATAAATAAGCCTTCGTAAAACTTAAAAAATAATTCCTTGTGGAGTATGCGTCATCGATTGTGAACCATATCCCCTAAAGTATGCTGGTGATGTATGATTGAGGAAGTATGAATAGAAGGTTGATGTAAGGTGTATGAAAGAGCAAGGTCTTATTTAAAACCTCTAAATTTTTTCATGTTAGTAATTTTCTGGGTTATGGGGAATCTTAGTATTAATTTCTTTAACTTAATTGTACCACTGTAAATACTCATTTAACTTACTTTTTTTTTTTTTTAATGATTTATTGTTCTTTTACTCTAAAAGAAATTTTTTTCATTGGATTCAAAAATTTTCCGGGGTTTTCGGGGTATTGTAATGTTGTCTTTACATTGTGATTTTACTTACATTTTTGTGCATTGTTTAACCTGAAATTTTAAAGCATTCACCCTCCCTAGGTAGTTACATGCTCATTACTTGGAGGCAAAGCATACCTTTTGTCTTATATTATCATATTTATTATTTAAGTTTTTCTATAAATTATGTTTGTTTACATTCATATTGTCTGCTAGTGACAGGTCTAGTTTTATTTTTAATTTGTCTGGAGCTAGTTGTAGGTCGTATATGTAAACCACATCGACCTCATTATTTTTCTTTTACTTTGCTTTGTATTGTGTTCTAAAACCTTTCAAAATTCAATCATCTGTCATTCTGTCCATTTACCTTGGAGCCAGGTGGAATTTGGCAGTCTTCGTTTGGATCTGAAAGGCTTAGCAAGTCATATCAGCTGCGAGTCTAATATTTATGGCCTCTCTGTCCTCCGGCCCTCTAAACTGACGTCCTCCGCCTCCTCTGCAGAAGTCTGAAGCCTAACGTCCCTCGGCCATTACTAGAGCCGAGAGGACCACCTCTGACGGCCTCCTCCTCCGCTGCTGAAGACTCAAGCCTGACGTCCCTCGGCCATTCCTAGAGCTGAGAGGACCTCCTCTGACGGACTCCTTCTCCTGACGGCCTCCTCCTGAGCTGCTGAAGACTGAAGCCTGACGTCCCTCGACTACCCTACAGCAGAGACTGACACCTTTGACGGCCTCCACCTCCTCTACTGAAGACCGAAGCCTGATGCCCCTCAGCCACATCTACTGCTGAGAGAGGGCCACCTTTTCTTCATTTTATATTTCATCTTTCATTCATCAGTTTTCCTCTCTTCTTTACCCTAGCTCCACTAGGTAGGCTTGATATTAATGAATTCTTATTTATTCCCTCTAATCTTTTCCTACAACAGTGCTCTCCTCCTAGGTAGGTAGGTACTGTTACGTTACAAGTTCATCACGTCACTATCCGAATTTCATCACAATTATCCGAATTTCGTCACAATAATCTGAAGTTCGTCACGTCACTATCCGAAGTTCGTCACAATAATCCTAATTTCGTCACAATCATCCGAAGTTTGTCACGTCACTAACCGAAATTCATTTCATTTCATTTCATTTCATTTCATTTCATTTCATTTCATTTCATTTCATTTCATTTTATTTCATATTTCATATTTCATATTTCATATTTCATATTTCATATTTCATATTTCATATTTCATATTTCATATTTCATATTTCATATTTCATATTTCATATTTCATATTTCATATTTCATATTTCATATTTCATATTTCATATTTCATATTTCATATTTCATATTTCATATTTCATATTTCATATTTCATATTTCATATTTCATATTTCATATTTCATATTTCATATTTCATATTTCATATTTCATATTTCATATTTCATATTTCATATTTCATATTTCATATTTCATATTTCATATTTCATATTTCATATTTCATATTTCATATTTCATATTTCATATTTCATATTTCATATTTCATATTTCATATTTCATATTTCATTTCATTTCATTTCATTTCATTTCATTTCATTTCATTTCATTTCATTTCACGTCATTATCCGAATTTCATCACGTTAATATCCGAAATTTGTCACAATAATCTGAAATTTGTCACGTCACTATCCGAATTTCGTCACGTCACTATCCGAATTTCGTCACGTCACTATCCGAATTTCGTCACGTCACTATCCGAAGTTCGTCACAACAAAAATCCGAAGTTCGTCACAATAATCCGAAGTTCGTCACGTCACTATCCGAATTTCGTCACAATTATTCGAATTTCAACACAGCATAAAACGAAGTTCGTCACGATAATCCGAAGTTCGTCCAAATTTTCCAAATTTCGACTCAACTCAACTCAACTCAACTCAACTCAACTCAACTCAACTCAACTCAACTCAACTCAACTCAACTCAACTCAACTCAACTCAACTCAACTCAACTCAACTCAACTCAACTCAACTCAACTCAACTCAACTCAACTCAACTCAACTCAACTCAACTCAACTCAACTCAACTCAACTCAACTCAACTCAACTCAACTCAACTCAACTCAACTCAACTCAACTCAACTCAACTCAACTCAACTCAACTCAACTCAACTCATAATCCGAAGTTTGTCACAGCATTATCCGAATTTCGTAACAATTATTGAAGTTCGTCACGTCATTATCCTAAGTTCGTCACAATAATCCGAAGTTCGTCAAGTCATAATCCGAAGTTTGTCACAGCACTATCCGAAATTCGTCACGTCATTATCCGAAGTTCGTCACAATTATCCGAAGTTCGTCCAAATTATCCGGATTTCATCACGTCACTATCCGAAGTTCGTCACAATTATCCGAAGTTCGTCACGTCTTTTTCCGAAGTTCGTCACAATAATCCGAAGTTCGTCACGTCACTATCCGAATTTTGTCTTAATATACCGAAGTTCGTCACAATTATCCGAAGTTCGTCACGTCACTATCCGAAGTTCGTCACAATCATCCGAAGTTCGTCATGTCATAATCCGAAGTTCGTCACGTCACTATCCGAATTTCGTCACAATTTTCCGAACTTCGTTACGTCTTTTTCCGAAGTTCGTCACAATAATCCGAAGTTCGTCTTAATTTTCCGAATTACGTCACGTTACTATCCGAAGTTCGTTACAATTATCCCAATTTCGTGACGTCACTATCCGGAGTTCGTCACAATAATCCGAAGTTCGTCACGTCACTTTCTGAATTTCGTCTTAAGTATCCGAATTTCTTTACGTCACTATCCGAAGTTCGTCACGTCACTATCCGAATTTCATCACAATTATCCGAATTTCGTCACAATAATCCGAAGTTCGTCACAATTTTATTTTACCTCATTTTATTTCATTTCATTTCATTTCATTTCATTTCATTTCATTTCATTTCATTTCATTTCATTTCATTTCATTTCATTTCATTTCATTTCATTTCATTTCATTTCATTTCATTTCATTTCATTTCATTTCATTTCATTTCATTTCATTTCATTTCATTTCATTTCATTTCATTTCATTTCATTTCATTTCATTTCATTTCATTTCATTTCATTTCATTTCATTTCATTTCATTTCATTTCATTTCATTTCATTTCATTTCATTTCATTTCATTTCATTTCATTTCATTTCATTTCATTTCATTTCATTTCATTTCATTTCATTTCATTTCATTTCATTTCATTTCATTTCATTTCATTTCATTTCATTTCATTTCATTTCATTTCATTTCATTTCATTTCATTTCATTTCATTTCATTTCATTTCATTTCATTTCATTTCATTTCATTTCATTTCATTTCATTTCATTTCATTTCATTTCATTTCATTTCATTTCATTTCATTTCATTTCATTTCATTTCATTTCATTTCATTTCATTTCATTTCATTTCATTTCATTTAATTTAATTTAATTTAATTTAATTTAATTTAATTTAATTTAATTTAATTTAATTTAATTTAATTTAATTTAATTTAATTTAATTTAATTTAATTTAATTTAATTTAATTTAATTTAATTTAATTTAATTTAATTTAATTTAATTTAATTTAATTTCATTTCATTTCATTTAATTTCATTTCATTTCATTTCATTTCATTTCATTTCATTTCATTTCATTTCATTTCATTTCATTTCATTTCATTTCATTTCATTTCATTTCATTTCGAAGTTCGTCACATCATTATCCGAAGTTTGTCTATCCGAAGTTCGTCACAGTAATCCGAAGTTCGTCACAATAATGCGAAGTTCGTCACGTCACTATCCGAAGTTCGTCACAGCACTATCCGAAGTTTGTCACAATAATCCGAAGTTCGTCACAATAATACGAAGTTCGTCACATTTATCCAAATTTCGTCACGTCACTATCCGAATTTCGTTACAATAATCCGAAGTTCATCACGTCACTATCCGAAGTTTGTCACAATAATCCGAAGTTCGTCACAATAATCCGAAGTTTGTCACATTTATCCGAATTTCGTCACGTCACTATCCGAATTTCGTCACAATTATCCGAATTTTATCACGTCATTATCCGAAGTTCGTCACAATAATCCGAAGTTCGTCACAATAATCCGAAGTTCGTCACAATTATCCGAATTTTATCACGTCACTATCTGAAGTTCATCACGTCACTATCCGAATTTCGTCACAATTATCCGAATTTCGTCACAATAATCCAAAGTTCGTCACGTCACTATCCGAAGTTCGTCACAGTTATCCGAAGTTTGTCACAATAATCCGAAGTTCGTCACGTCACTATTCGAAGTTCGTCACAATAATCCGAATTTCGTCACAATAATCCGAAGTTCGTCACGTCACTATCCGATGTTCGTCACAATAATCCGAATTTCGTCACAATCATCCGAAGTTTGTCACGTCACTAACCGAAGTTCATTTTATTTCATTTCATTTCATTTCATATTTCATATTTCATATTTCATATTTCATATTTCATATTTCATATTTCATATTTCATATTTCATATTTCATATTTCATATTTCATATTTCATATTTCATATTTCATATTTCATATTTCATATTTCATATTTCATATTTCATATTTCATATTTCATATTTCATATTTCATATTTCATATTTCATATTTCATATTTCATATTTCATATTTCATATTTCATATTTCATATTTCATATTTCATATTTCATATTTCATATTTCATATTTCATATTTCATATTTCATATTTCATGTTTTAATGTTTCATGTTTCATGTTTCATGTTTCATGTTTCATGTTTCATGTTTCATGTTTCATGTTTCATGTTTCATGTTTCATGTTTCATGTTTCATGTTTCATGTTTCATGTTTCATGTTTCATGTTTCATGTTTAATGTTTCATGTTTCATGTTTCATGTTTCATATTTCATATTTCATTTCATTTCATTTCATTTAATTTATTTCGAAGTTCGTCACATCATTATCCGAAGTTTGTCACAGCAATATCCGAAGTTTGTCACAGTAATCCGAAGTTTGTCACAATAATCCGACGTTCGTCACAATAATACGAAGTTCGTCACATTTATCCAAATTTCGTCACGTCACTGTCTGAAGTTCATCTCGTCATTATCCGAAGTTCGTCACGTCACTATCCGAATTTCGTCACGTCACTATCCGAAGTTCGTCACAACAAAAATCCGAAGTTCGTCACAATAATCCGAAGTTCGTCACGTCACTATCCGAAGTTCGTCACAATAATCCTAATTTCGTCACAATCATCCGAAGTTTGTCACGTCACTAACCGAAGTTCATTTCATTTCATTTCATTTCATTTTATTTTATTTCATATTTCATATTTCATATTTCATATTTCATATTTCATATTTCATATTTCATATTTCATATTTCATATTTCATATTTCATATTTCATATTTCATGTTTTAATGTTTCATGTTTCATGTTTCATGTTTCATGTTTCATGTTTCATGTTTCATGTTTCATGTTTCATGTTTCATGTTTCATGTTTCATGTTTCATGTTTCATGTTTCATGTTTCATGTTTCATGTTTCATGTTTCATGTTTCATGTTTCATGTTTCATGTTTCATGTTTCATGTTTCATGTTTCATGTTTCATGTTTCATGTTTCATGTTTCATGTTTCATGTTTCATGTTTCATATTTCATATTTCATTTCATTTCATTTCATTTCATTTCATTTCATTTCATTTCATTTATTTCGAAGTTCGTCACATCATTATCCGAAGTTTGTCACAGCAATATCCGAAGTTCGTCACAGTAATCCGAAGTTTGTCACAATAATCCGAAGTTCGTCACAATAATACGAAGTTCGTCACATTTATCCAAATTTCGTCACGTCACTATCCGAATTTCGTCACAATAATCCGAAGTTCATCACGTCACTATCCGAAGTTTGTCACAATAATCCGAAGTTCGTCACAATAATCCTAAATTCGTCACAATAATCCGAAGTTTGTCACATTTATCCGAATTTCGTCACGTCACTATCCGAATTTCGTCACAATTATCCGAATTTCGTCACGTCACTATCCGAATTTCGTCACAATTATCCGAATTTTATCACGTCACTATCCGAAGTTCGTCACGTCACTATCCGAATTTCATCACAATTATCCGAATTTCGTCACAATAATCTGAAGTTCGTCACGTCACTATCCGAAGTTCGTCACAATAATCCTAATTTCGTCACAATCATCCGAATTTCGTCACGTCACTATCCGAATTTCGTCACAATTATCCGAATTTCGTCACGTCACTATCCGAATTTCGTCACAATTATCCGAATTTTATCACGTCACTATCCGAAGTTCGTCACGTCACTATCCGAATTTCATCACAATTATCCGAATTTCGTCACAATAATCTGAAGTTCGTCACGTCACTATCCGAAGTTTTTCACAATAATCCTAATTTCGTCACAATCATCCGAAGTTTGTCACGTCACTAACCGAAATTCATTTCATTTCATTTCATTTCATTTCATTTCATTTCATTTCATTTCATTTCATTTCATTTCATTTCATTTCATTTCATTTCATTTCATTTCATTTCATTTTATTTCATATTTCATATTTCATATTTCATATTTCATATTTCATATTTCATATTTCATATTTCATATTTCATATTTCATATTTCATATTTCATATTTCATATTTCATATTTCATATTTCAAATTTCATATTTCATATTTCATATTTCATATTTCATATTTCATATTTCATATTTCATATTTCATATTTCATATTTCATATTTCATATTTCATATTTCATATTTCATATTTCATATTTCATATTTCATATTTCATATTTCATATTTCATATTTCATATTTCATATTTCATATTTTATTTCTTTTTATTTCATTTCATTTAATTTCATTTCATTTCATTTCATTTAATTTAATTTATTTCGAAGTTCGTCACATCATTATCCGAAGTTTGTCAGAGCAATATCCGAAGTTCGTCACAGTAATCCGAAGTTCGTCACAATAATCCGAAGTTCGTCACGTCACTATCCGAAGTTCGTCACAGCACTATCCGAAGTTTGTCACAATAATCCGAAGTTCGTCAAAATAATACGAAGTTCGTCACATTTATCCAAATTTCGTCACGTCACTATCCGAATTCCGTCACAATAATCCGAAGTTCATCACGTCACTATCCGAAGTTTTTCTTAATAATCCGAAGTTCGTCACAATAATCCGAAATTCGTCACAATAATCCGAAGTTTGTCACAATTATCCAAAGTTCGTCACGTCTCTTTCCGAAGTTCGTCACAATAATCCGAAGTTCGTCACGTCACTATCCGAAGTTTGTCACAATAATCCGAAGTTCGTCAAAATAATACGAAGTTCGTCACATTTATCCAAATTTCGTCACGTCACTATCCGAATTTCGTCACAATAATCCGAAGTTCATCACGTCACTATCCGAAGTTTGTCTTAATAATCCGAAGTTCGTCACAATAATCCGAAATTCGTCACAATAATCCGAAGTTTGTCACATTTATCCGAATTTCGTATTCGAATTTCGGTCACGTCACTATCCGAATTTCGTCACAATTATCACTTTTCACTTTTCACTTTTCACTTTTCACTTTTCACTTTTCACTTTTCACTTTTCACTTTTCACTTTTCACTTTTCACTTTTCACTTTTCACTTTTCACTTTTCATATTTCACTTTTCATATTTCATATTTCATATTTCATATTTCATATTTCATATTTCATATTTCATATTTCATATTTCATATTTCATATTTCATATTTCATATTTCATATTTCATATTTCATATTTCATATTTCATATTTCATATTTCATATTTCATATTTCATATTTCATATTTCATATTTCATATTTCATATTTCATATTTCATATTTCATATTTCATATTTCATATTTCATATTTCATATTTCATATTTCATATTTCATATTTCATATTTCATATTTCATATTTCATATTTCATATTTCATATTTCATATTTCATATTTCATATTTCATATTTCATATTTCATATTTCATATTTCATATTTCATATTTCATATTTCATTTCATTTCATTTCATTTCATTTCATTTCATTTCATTTCATTTCATTTCATTTCATTTCATTTCATTTCATTTCATTTCATTTCATTTCATTTCATTTCATTTCATTTCATTTCATTTCATTTCATTTCATTTCATTTCATTTCATTTCATTTCACGTCATTATCCGAATTTCATTTCACGTCATTATCCGAATTTCATCACGTTAATATCCGAAATTTGTCACAATAATCTGAAATTTGTCACGTCACTATCCAAAATTCGTCACAGCACTGTCCGAAGTTCGTCACGTCATTATCCGAAGTTCGTCACGTCACTATCCGAATTTCGTCACGTCACTATCCGAAGTTCGTCACAACAAAAATCCGAAGTTCGTCACAATAATCCGAAGTTCGTCACGTCAGTTTCCGAATTTCGTCACAATTATTCGAATTTCAACACAGCATAAAACGAAGTTCGTCACGTTATTATCCGAAGTTCGTCACATTAATCCGAAGTTCGTCCAAATTTTCCAAATTTCGACTCAACTCAACTCAACTCAACTCAACTCAACTCAACTCAACTCAACTCAACTCAACTCAACTCAACTCAACTCAACTCAACTCAACTCAACTCAACTCAACTCAACTCAACTCAACACAACTCAACTCAACTCAACTCAACACAACTCAACTCAACTCAACTCAACTCAACTCAACTCAACTCAACTCAACTCAACTCAACTCAACTCAACTCAACTCAACTCAACTCAACTCAACTCAACTCAACTCAACTCAACTCAACTCAACTCAACTCAACTCAACTCAACTCAACTCAACTCAACTCAACTCAACTCAACTCAATTCAACTCAACTCAACTCAACTCAACTCAACTCAACTCAACTCAACTCAACTCATCTCATTATCCTAATTTCATCACGTCAATATCCGAAGTTTGTCACAGCACTATCTGAAATTCGTCAGCTCAGCTCAGCTCAGCTCAGCTCAGCTCAGCTCAGATCAGTTCAGCTCAGCTCAGCTCAGCTCAGCTCAACTCAACTCAACTCAACTCAACTCATAATCCGAAGTTTGTCACAGCATTATCCGAATTTCGTCACAATAATCCGAAGTTCGTCACGTCACTATCCGATGTTCGTCACAATAATCCGAATTTCGTCACAATCATCCTTAGTTTGTCACGTCACTAACCGAAGTTCATTTTATTTCATTTCATTTCATTTCATATTTCATATTTCATATTTCATATTTCATATTTCATATTTCATATTTCATATTTCATATTTCATATTTCATATTTCATATTTCATATTTCATATTTCATATTTCATATTTCATATTTCATATTTCATATTTCATATTTCATATTTCATATTTCATATTTCATATTTCATATTTCATATTTCATATTTCATATTTCATATTTCATATTTCATATTTCATATTTCATATTTCATATTTCATATTTCATATTTCATATTTCATATTTCATATTTCATATTTCATATTTCATATTTCATATTTCATATTTCATATTTCATATTTCATATTTCATATTTCATATTTCATATTTCATATTTCATATTTCATATTTCATTTCATTTCATTTCATTTCATTTCATTTAATATCATTTCATTTCATTTCATTTCATTTCATTTAATTTATTTCGAAGTTCGTCACATCATTATCTGAAGTTTGTCAGAGCAATATCCGAAGTTCGTCACAGTAATCCGAAGTTCGTCACAATAATCCGAAGTTCGTCACGTCACTATCCGAAGTTCGTCACAGCACTATCCGAAGTTTGTCACAATAATCCGAAGTTCGTAAAAATAATACGAAGTTCGTCACATTTATCCAAATTTCGTCACGTCACTATCCGAATTTCGTCACAATAATTCGAAGTTCATCACGTCACTATCCGAAGTTTGTCTTAATAATCCGAAGTTCGTCACAATAATCCGAAATTCGTCACAATAATCCGAAGTTTGTCACATTTATCCGAATTTCGTCACGTCATTATCCGAATTTCGTCACAATTATCCGAATTTCGTCACGTCACTATCCGAATTTCGTCACAATTATCCGAATTTTATCACGTCACTATTTGAATTTCGTCACAATAATCCGAAGTTCGTCACGTCACTATCCGAATTTCGTCACAATAATCCGAAGTTCGTCACGTCACTATTCGAAGTTCGTCACAATAATCCGAATTTCGTCACAATAATCCGAAGTTCGTCACGTCACTATCCGAAGTTCGTCACAATAATCCTAATTTCGTCACAATCATCCGAAGTTTGTCACGTCACTAACCGAAGTTCATTTCATTTCATTTCATTTCATTTTATTTTATTTCATATTTCATATTTCATATTTCATATTTCATATTTCATATTTCATATTTCATATTTCATATTTCATATTTCATATTTCATATTTCATATTTCATATTTCATATTTCATATTTCATATTTCATATTTCATATTTCATATTTCATGTTTTAATGTTTTATGTTTCATGTTTCATGTTTCATGTTTCATGTTTCATGTTTCATGTTTCATGTTTCATGTTTCATGTTTCATGTTTCATGTTTCATGTTTCATGTTTCATGTTTCATGTTTCATGTTTCATGTTTCATGTTTCATGTTTCATGTTTCATGTTTCATGTTTCATGTTTCATGTTTCATGTTTCATGTTTCATGTTTCATGTTTCATGTTTCATGTTTCATGTTTTATGTTTCATGTTTCATGTTTCATGTTTCATGTTTCATGTTTCATGTTTCATGTTTCATAATTCATATTTCATTTTTCATTTCATTTCATTTCATTTCATTTCATTTCATTTCATTTCATTTCATTTCATTTAATTTATTTCGAAGTTCGTCACATCATTATCCGAAGTTTGTCACAGCAATATCCGAAGTTCGTCACAGTAATCCGAAGTTTGTCACAATAATCCGAAGTTCGTCACAATAATACGAAGTTCGTCACATTTATCCAAATTTCGTCACGTCACTATCCGAATTTCGTCACAATAATCCGAAGTTCATCACGTCACTATCCGAAGTTTGTCACAATTATCCAAAGTTCGTCACAATAATCCGAAATTCGTCACAATAATCCGAAGTTTGTCACATTTATCCGAATTTCGTCACGTCACTATCCGAATTTCGTCACAATTATCCGAATTTCGTCACGTCACTATCCGAATTTCACACAATTATCCGAATTTTATCACGTCACTATACGAAGTTCGTCACAATAATCCGAAGTTCGTCACAATAATCCGAAGTTCGTCACAATTATCCGAATTTTATCACGTCACTATCCGAAGTTCATCACGTCACTATCCGAATTTCATCACAATTATCCGAATTTCGTCACAATAATCCGAAGTTCGTCACAATAATCCTAATTTCGTCACAATCATCCGAAGTTTGTCACGTCACTAACCGAAATTCATTTCATTTCATTTCATTTCATTTCATTTCATTTCATTTCATTTCATTTCATTTCATTTCATTTCATTTCATTTTATTTCATATTTCATATTTCATATTTCATATTTCATATTTCATATTTCATATTTCATATTTCATATTTCATATTTCATATTTCATATTTCATATTTCATATTTCATATTTCATATTTCATATTTCATATTTCATATTTCATATTTCATATTTCATATTTCATATTTCATATTTCATATTTCATATTTCATATTTCATATTTCATATTTCATATTTCATATTTCATATTTCATATTTCATATTTCATATTTCATATTTCATATTTCATATTTCATATTTCATATTTCATATTTCATATTTCATATTTCATATTTCATATTTCATATTTCATATTTCATATTTCATATTTCATATTTCATATTTCATATTTCATATTTCATATTTCATATTTCATATTTCATATTTCATATTTCATTTCATTTCATTTCATTTCATTTCATTTCATTTCATTTCATTTCATTTCATTTCATTTCATTTCATTTCATTTCATTTCATTTCATTTCATTTCATTTCATTTCACGTCATTATCCGAATTTCATCACGTTAATATCCGAAATTTGTCACAATAATCTGAAATTTGTCACGTCACTATCCGAATTTCGTCACGTCACTATCCGAATTTCGTCACGTCACTATCCGAATTTCGTCACGTCACTATCCGAAGTTCGTCACAACAAAAATCCGAAGTTCGTCACAATAATCCGAAGTTCGTCACGTCAGTTTCCGAATTTCGTCACAATTATTCGAATTTCAACACAGCATAAAACGAAGTTCGTCACGATAATCCGAAGTTCGTCCAAATTTTCCAAATTTCGACTCAACTCAACTCAACTCAACTCAACTCAACTCAACTCAACTCAACTCAACTCAACTCAACTCAACTCAACTCAACTCAACTCAACTCAACTCAACTCAACTCAACTCAACTCAACTCAACTCAACTCAACTCAACTCAACTCAACTCAACTCAACTCTACTCAACTCTACTCAACTCAACTCAACTCAACTCAACTCAACTCAACTCAACTCAACTCAACTCAACTCAACTCAACTCAACTCAACTCAACTCAACTCAACTCAACTCAACTCAACTCAACTCAACTCAACTCAACTCAACTCAACTCAACTCAACTCAACTCAACTCAACTCAACTCAACTCAACTCACCTCAACTCAACTCAACTCAACTCAACTCAACTCAACTCAACTCAACTCAACTCAACTCAACTCAACTCAACTCAACTCAACTCAACTCAACTCAACTCAACTCAACTCAACTCAACTCAACTCAACTCAACTCAACTCAACTCAACTCAACTCAACTCAACTCAACTCAACTCAACTCAACTCAACTCAACTCAACTCAACTCAACTCAACTCAACTCAACTCAACTCAACTCAACTCAACTCAACTCAACTCAACTCAACTCAACTCAACTCAACTCAACTCAACTCAACTCAACTCAACTCAACTCAACTCAACTCAACTCATAATCCGAAGTTTGTCACAGCATTATCCGAATTTCGTAACAATTATTGAAGTTCGTCACGTCATTATCCTAAGTTCGTCACAATAATCCGAAGTTCGTCAAGTCATAATCCGAAGTTTGTCACAGCACTATCCGAAATTCGTCACGTCATTATCCGAAGTTCGTCACAATTATCCGAAGTTCGTCCAAATTATCCGGATTTCATCACGTCACTATCCGAAGTTCGTCACAATTATCCGAAGTTCGTCACGTCTTTTTCCGAAGTTCGTCACAATAATCCGAAGTTCGTCACGTCACTATCCGAATTTTGTCTTAATATACCGAAGTTCGTCACAATTATCCGAAGTTCGTCACGTCACTATCCGAAGTTCGTCACAATCATCCGAAGTTCGTCATGTCATAATCCGAAGTTCGTCACGTCACTATCCGAATTTCGTCACAATTTTCCGAACTTCGTTACGTCTTTTTCCGAAGTTCGTCACAATAATCCGAAGTTCGTCTTAATTATCCGAATTACGTCACGTTACTATCCGAAGTTCGTTACAATTATCCCAATTTCGTGACGTCACTATCCGGAGTTCGTCACAATAATCCGAAGTTCGTCACGTCACTTTCTGAATTTCGTCTTAAGTATCCGAATTTCTTTACGTCACTATCCGAAGTTCGTCACGTCACTATCCGAATTTCATCACAATTATCCGAATTTCGTCACAATAATCCGAAGTTCGTCACAATTTTATTTTACCTCATTTTATTTCATTTCATTTCATTTAATTTCATTTCATTTCATTTCATTTCATTTCATTTCATTTCATTTCATTTCATTTCATTTCATTTCATTTCATTTCATTTCATTTCATTTCATTTCATTTCATTTCATTTCATTTCATTTCATTTCATTTCATTTCATTTCATTTCATTTCATTTCATTTCATTTCATTTCATTTCATTTCATTTCATTTCATTTCATTTCATTTCATTTCATTTCATTTCATTTCATTTCATTTCATTTCATTTCATTTCATTTCATTTCATTTCATTTCATTTCATTTCATTTCATTTCATTTCATTTCATTTCATTTCATTTCATTTCATTTCATTTCATTTCATTTCATTTCATTTCATTTCATTTCATTTCATTTCATTTCATTTCATTTCATTTCATTTCATTTCATTTCATTTCATTTCATTTCATTTCATTTCATTTCATTTCATTTCATTTCATTTCATTTCATTTCATTTCATTTCATTTCATTTCATTTCATTTCATTTCATTTCATTTCATTTCATTTCATTTCATTTCATTTCATTTCATTTCATTCCATTCCATTTCATTTCATTTCATTTCATTTCATTTCATTTCATTCCATTCCATTTCATTTCATTTCATTTCATTTCATTTCATTTCATTTCATTTCATTTCATTTCATTTCATTTCATTTCATTTCATTTCATTTCATTTCATTTCATTTCATTTCATTTCATTTCATTTCATTTCATTTCATTTCATTTCATTTCATTTCATTTCATTTCATTTCATTTCATTTCATTTCATTTCGAAGTTCGTCACATCATTATCCGAAGTTTGTCACAGCAATATCCGAAGTTCGTGACAGTAATCCGAAGTTCGTCACAATAATACGAAGTTCGTCACGTCACTATCCGAAGTTCGTCACAGCACTATCCGAAGTTTGTCACAATAATCCGAAGTTCGTCACAATAATACGAAGTTCGTCACATTTATCCAAATTTCGTCACGTCACTATCCGAATTTCGTTACAATAATCCGAAGCTCATCACGTCACTATCCGAAGTTTGTCACAATAATCCGAAGTTCGTCACAATAATCCGAAGTTTGTCACATTTATCCGAATTTCGTCACGTCACTATCCGAATTTCGTCACAATTATCCGAATTTTATCACGTCACTATCCGAATTTCGTCACAATTATCCGAATTTCGTCACGTCACTATCCGAATTTCACACAATTATCCGAATTTTATCACGTCACTATACGAAGTTCGTCACAATAATCCGAAGTTCGTCACAATAATCCGAAGTTCGTCACAATTATCCGAATTTTATCACGTCACTATCCGAAGTTTGTAATGTTGTCTTTACATTGTGATTTTACTTACATTTTTGTGCATTGTTTAACCTGAAATTTTAAAGCATTCACCCTCCCTAGGTAGTTACATGCTCATTACTTGGAGGCAAAGCATACCTTTTGTCTTATATTATCATATTTATTATTTTAGTTTTTCTATAAATTATGTTTGTTTACATTCATATTGTCTGCTAGTGACAGGTCTAGTTTTATTTTTAATTTGTCTGGAGCTAGTTGTAGGTCGTATATGTAAACCACATCGACCTCATTATTTTTCTTTTACTTTGCTTTGTATTGTGTTCTAAAACCTTTCAAAATTCAATCATCTGTCATTCTGTCCATTTACCTTGGAGCCAGGTGGAATTTGGCAGTCTTCGTTTGGATCTGAAAGGCTTAGCAAGTCATATCAGCTGCGAGTCTAATATTTATGGCCTCTCTGTCCTCCGGCCCTCTAAACTGACGTCCTCCGCCTCCTCTGCAGAAGTCTGAAGCCTAACGTCCCTCGGCCATTACTAGAGCCGAGAGGACCACCTCTGACGGCCTCCTCCTCCGCTGCTGAAGACTCAAGCCTGACGTCCCTCGGCCATTCCTAGAGCTGAGAGGACCTCCTCTGACGGACTCCTTCTCCTGACGGCCTCCTCCTGAGCTGCTGAAGACTGAAGCCTGACGTCCCTCGACTACCCTACAGCAGAGACTGACACCTTTGACGGCCTCCACCTCCTCTACTGAAGACCGAAGCCTGATGCCCCTCAGCCACATCTACTGCTGAGAGAGGGCCACCTTTTCTTCATTTTTAACCCCCGACGCAAAAAGAGGGGTGTTATAAGTTTCACCGCTATGTGTGTGTGTCTGTCTGTCTGTCTGTCTGTCTGTCTGTGGCACCGTAGCGCCCGAACGGGTGAACCGATTTAGATGCGGTTTTTTTTATTTGAAAGCAGGGTTTCTTGCGATGGTTCTTAGACATAATTCATCAAAATCGGTTCAGCCGTTTCAAGGTTATCAGCTCTTTTGTGTTAGCCACCGTTGCTATTTTAGACGTCTATACTTTACTTACAAACATATGTGTGTCTTAAAATTTCAAACACCCATGTGTGTAATATTAATAAGCAACATTGTGGTGTATTTGGTCTGATGCAGCCAGGATATCTAGGAGACTAATACACTCTTGGAAAAATAACAGCAGATATGTCGTGTTTGGATTCATTTTAACCAGCATTTGATTCTGCACACAATGCACTGATGGCAACTGGATGAGCTGATGCTGCAGCCGACTTCCCAGCACACCAGTAGGTAGACTCTTGACAAAATAATAGCAGATATGTCGTGTTTGGATTCATTTCAACCAGCATTTGATTCTAAACCCAATGCACGGATGGCAACAGGGTGAGCTGATGCTGCAGCCAGGCTATCCAGCACACCAGTAGGTAGACCCTTGACAAAATAATATTAGATGTGTCGTGTTTGGATTCGTTTTAACCAGCATTTGACTCTACATACAATGCACTGAAAAATTCTCATAACTGTAAATTCTATAAAACAAAATTAATGCGTTTAAAAAATATAAAATAAAAATTAAATTAAAAATTTAAAAAACCCCCATCGCAAAAAAGTAAGACATTTAAAAAGTTAAAAATAACACTTTAGCCATGAAATTTTACGTAACGTCGGGGTACCGTTGAAATAAGTACCTACATACCTACAAGTATTAGGAACATTCCTTACTTAAGCGGTACCCCGACGTGAAGTAAAATTTCATGGCTAAAGTGTTATTTTTAACTTTTTAAATGTCTTACTTTTTTGCGATGGGGGTTTTTTAAATTTTTAATTTAATTTTTTATATTTCATCTTTCATTCATCAGTTTTCCTCTCTTCTTTACCCTAGCTCCACTAGGTAGGCTTGATATTAATAAATTCTTATTTATTCCCTCTAATCTTTTCCTACAACAGTGCTCTCCTCCTAGGTAGGTAGGTACTGTTACGTTACAGTTTGGCGCCCAACGTGGGGCATGCCACAGTCTTCCTCGACGAGTCAAAATTGTTACTCACCATATAATTTCGCGAAAGATTTTAAACGGTTTTCTTACGATGGTAAAACTTGTCCTAGGTCTTTTCTACAGAAATTAGAGGAATTTCAAATTTCTAGAAATATCTCGGAAGTAACTTTAGTTAAATATGCTTTTGAGATTTTTGTCGGAGATGCGCTACATTGGTTTAGGTTTCAGCATAGTCGGAATCCTTCGTTGACTTGGGGTCAGATTCATATTATGCTCATTAAAGATTTTGGAATACAGGACTATGACTACAAATTGTTAGAGGCTATTAGGAATCGGACTCAAGGAACAACGGAGACTATTATTGTTTATGTGTCAATTATGTTCGGCATGTTTAATCGTCTTTCTAAAAAACTATCAGAAAGCGAACAATTAGAAATTTTACTACATAACATAAAACCATGTTATTCCGTTTTCGTCGCACTAAAAGATATAGAATCAATTGACTCTTTAATCTCAACTTGTCAGAGCTACGAAAAAATTTCTGAAAGAGATAAGAACTTTCATGAACCAAGATATTCTGATATCCCATCTTGCGCTGCCGAGTTCGCTTATCGTCCGGCGACTTCTAAAAATAATTCTAACTTAAGTCACACTAACGCGATTAAAAATAAACAATCTTTTTCTTCTCCACAAATTCCTTCCTCTCAAACTCGGGATAAACCTAAAGTAGATTATTGTATGCGTTGCCGGGTTAAGGGTCATTCTTTAATAACGTGTACTCAACCAAGATACTTGATCTGTTTCAAGTGTGGTCTAAAAGGCGTTAAAATTTCAAATTGTCCTAAATGTACCCCGGTTTCTGATTCAAAAAACTAAATAGCGACTTGAATAGTTCTACAACTGAAAAATTTAATCGTAGCGATTGGAATCAGTGGTTGAACACTGTCCGAAATTTTATGATTTGTTATAAGACAACTTCTGCGATCTATGACAAAGAAAGGGACTGTAATAGACCTTTTATTAACGTATCTATTAATAACGTAAGTTTTTCGGGTCTCTTAGATAGCGGAAGCTGTTTTACTATTTTAGGAAATAATTCTCATAAAGATATTCAAAAGCTAGGGTTTAAACTATTCAAGTCGTCAGCTCAAGTTATGGTTGCTAATAAACAAAAATCGTCATCTTCCGGTTATTTTAATTTACCGTTAAGATATAATAATCGGACTCGTGTTATTAAAGCTTATGTTTTTCCGGAGATTCATCCATCTTTGATTCTTGGCTGGGACTTCTGGAAAAAATTTGAGTTGTGTCCTAAGATACTTTCGCTCGAACTTAATCTTGATAGTAGAGATTTTACGAACTGTGCTATTGAGAATAGAATCATGTCATTAGATCACCTTTCCGATAATCAAATAAATATTGCTAAGGATATGATCGAACGTTTTAAAGACATTTCTTTTGAGAAGAAAGGAAAATTAGGTCTTACTAATCTAATTTGTCATCGGATTAATACCGGTAATGCTTTGCCTATTAAGCAACGTTGTTATCGTCTCTCTCCTGAAAAACAAAAGATTCTGGTCAACGAAGTCGATAAAATGCTCGAATTAAAAGTCATAGAAAAATGCGAAAGTCCTTGGTTATCTCCTGTTCTTATTACGCCTAAGTCGAATGGTGAATGGCGTTTCTGCGTTGATAGTAGGAAATTAAATTCAATCACTCGTAAGGACGCTTATAGCCTTCCTTTTATTTCTGAAATACTTGATAACCTTAAAGGCTGTAAGTATTTGTCTAGCATTGATATTGCCAAAGCTTTTTGGGAAATTCCTTTACATCCTGATGATAGGGATAAAACTGGATTCTATGTGCCTGGCAGAGGTTCATTTAGGTTTACGGTTATGCCCTTCGGCTTAACTAACAGTCCTGCGACTCAGCAAAGACTCATGGATAACTTATTTACTCCAGAATTCGATAATAAAGTATTCTGTTACTTAGACGATATTATAATTATCAGTTCTACATTCGAGGAACATATCTCTTTGTTACTTAAAGTTCATCAAAAGCTTTCTTATGCTGGTCTTACGATTAACTTTGAGAAAAGTAAGTTTTTTCGTAAAGAACTCAAATACCTTGGTTATGTAGTTGATGAGCAAGGACTAAGAGCTGATCCTGGTAAAATTGAAGCTATTCTAGCTTATCCTATTCCTACGTCTAAAAAAGAAGTTAGGCAATTCCTGGGTACATGTAGTTGGTTTCGCCGTTTTATTCCCAATTTTAGTTCTATTGCTTCCCCTCTCTGCAAATTAACCGCTGCTGGTAAGAATTCTCCAAAAAAATTCATTTGGAATCAGGACGCAGATTTCAGTTTTGCAAAACTGAAAGAATGTTTGACTTCGACCCCGATTTTATCTTGTCCTGACTTTGACCTTCCTTACTCTGTTCATTGTGACGCTTCTAATTATGGTATAGGAGCTATGTTGACTCAAAATCAAAACAATGTTGAAGTGGTCATTGCTTATATGAGCAGAACTCTTAGTAAACATGAACAAAATTATTCAACTACTGAACGCGAAACATTAGCTGTTATCGCTGCACTTGAACATTGGCGTTGTTATCTTGATAATGGTAAACCATTTACAGTTTACACAGATCATGCTGCACTGAAATGGTTTTTGAATTTGTCTAATCCCTCTGGGAGGTTAGCTCGTTGGTCTCTTCGTCTATCATGTTTTGATTTTGTTCTGAAACATAAGAAAGGAAAGGATAATGTAGTCCCGGACTTACTTTCTCGTCCTAAGAGATCTGATGATGCAGTCATTATTGATGGTGTTGCACCTGTGTCTAGGGACAACGCGTCTCAATTAGAACATTTCAATAAACTTTTTACTAAATGTCGCGACAACCCTGATGATTATCCTAACTATAAAATCTGCGATAATAAGTTATATCGTTATTCTAACTCAATCAATGATCTTAATGAAGATTTTTCTTGGAAGGAAATTCCTCCTCCCTCTGAGAGGCTGGATCTTATAAAATCTTGCCATGGTTTGGTAAATAATAATCCCCACATTGGCATCTTTAAAACTTACAAGAAACTTTCCTTAAGATACTATTGGTCTGGTATGTTTAGAGAAGTGGCAAAAGTGTGTTCTACTTGCGAATCATGTCTTGCCTATAAACATTCTAATCATTCACCTTTTGGTCTTATGGGTAATCCAAAAATTTGCTCGAGGCCTTTCCAAAGTATATCATTAGACCTTATGGGTCCTTTGCCTATGACGAGACAGCGTAATCAATATATTCTCGTGATTACGTGTTCATTTACAAAATACTGCCTTATTTTTCCTATTAAACGTGCTACAGCTACTAATATTATACAATATCTTGAAAACTCTGTATTTTTAGTTCATGGAGTACCACAAACCATTATTATGGATAACGGCTCACAATTTCAATCTAATGAGTTCCAAATTTTTTTAAATAAATATAAAGTTCCTTTTATATTTTATTCGCCTAAATATTGCCCACAAGTAAATCCAACAGAACGTTATAATAGAACAATTATCACGGCGTTATCACAGTTAGTCGGAGATGATCACCGATCATGGGACATACCGTTACAAAAAATTCAATTGGCATTAAATAGCACAGTAAATACTGCGACAGGTTTCTCCCCATCTTTTCTGGTCTTTGGCCGTGAAATCGTAACCTGTGGTTCACTTTATACTAATTGCCCGAATCTAAACGAAATAATCTTCCTTCCTCGGGATATTTATGCCGCTAACATAGGGTTATTATCTGTCATTTTCGATAAGGTACAGATTGCTCTATACATGGCTCATACAAAAAACGCCTCTCATTATAACACAAAGCACAGTTTTAAGGAATTTAATATCGGTGATACCGTCTGGCGTAAAAATTACGTCCTGAGTAACGCTGGCAACTATTTTAGTGCCAAGTTAGCTCCTAAATATATAAAAAGCACAGTTGTAGAAAAACTGTCACCACTTGTTTTCATTTTGGAGGATCAGAGCGGTGTTAGAGGAAAATGGCACGTAAAAGATTTCAAAGTATAGTTATCTGCTCACTCCTAGTAAAAACCTTAATTTGTTATAAATATTTTTACTAATAACTTGTAAAAACCATTTAGATTTATTTCATACTTCACAAGGTTAAACCCTCCCAAAAGCTCTTGGCTTAAGTTATTTCCCTCTTTTTATTTCTTTATTTTTTTTTTATAGAGCGGTACACAACTCTCTAAATAAGCCATTGTGTCGAGCGGTCTGACAACTCGAAAAATAAGCCCTTTGTCTTCCTTTTTCTTTTAACTTGTAAATATCTTTATCCTTGAACTTCTCTTTCCTTGACTTCGAGCTTGAACTACTCGTTACTTCTCTTAAACACTTTAAAGCTTAAAGCTTTCTCTTAAGCACTTATGCTTTTAATCCTTGGCTGCTTTTCTTAAGCAGAAAAACCTGTAAATAATTTATTTTATTTTTTTCGGGTCTTAGAACAGGTGCGGATTACGACACCTAAATTAAATAAATAAGCCTTCGTAAAACTTAAAAAATAATTCCTTGTGGAGTATGCGTCATCGATTGTGAACCATATCCCCTAAAGTATGCTGGTGATGTATGATTGAGGAAGTATGAATAGAAGGTTGATGTAAGGTGTATGAAAGAGCAAGGTCTTATTTAAAACCTCTAAATTTTTTCATGTTAGTAATTTTCTGGGTTATGGGGAATCTTAGTATTAATTTCTTTAACTTAATTGTACCACTGTAAATACTCATTTAACTTACTTTTTTTTTTTTTTAATGATTTATTGTTCTTTTACTCTAAAAGAAATTTTTTTCATTGGATTCAAAAATTTTCCGGGGTTTTCGGGGTATTGTAATGTTGTCTTTACATTGTGATTTTACTTACATTTTTGTGCATTGTTTAACCTGAAATTTTAAAGCATTCACCCTCCCTAGGTAGTTACATGCTCATTACTTGGAGGCAAAGCATACCTTTTGTCTTATATTATCATATTTATTATTTAAGTTTTTCTATAAATTATGTTTGTTTACATTCATATTGTCTGCTAGTGACAGGTCTAGTTTTATTTTTAATTTGTCTGGAGCTAGTTGTAGGTCGTATATGTAAACCACATCGACCTCATTATTTTTCTTTTACTTTGCTTTGTATTGTGTTCTAAAACCTTTCAAAATTCAATCATCTGTCATTCTGTCCATTTACCTTGGAGCCAGGTGGAATTTGGCAGTCTTCGTTTGGATCTGAAAGGCTTAGCAAGTCATATCAGCTGCGAGTCTAATATTTATGGCCTCTCTGTCCTCCGGCCCTCTAAACTGACGTCCTCCGCCTCCTCTGCAGAAGTCTGAAGCCTAACGTCCCTCGGCCATTACTAGAGCCGAGAGGACCACCTCTGACGGCCTCCTCCTCCGCTGCTGAAGACTCAAGCCTGACGTCCCTCGGCCATTCCTAGAGCTGAGAGGACCTCCTCTGACGGACTCCTTCTCCTGACGGCCTCCTCCTGAGCTGCTGAAGACTGAAGCCTGACGTCCCTCGACTACCCTACAGCAGAGACTGACACCTTTGACGGCCTCCACCTCCTCTACTGAAGACCGAAGCCTGATGCCCCTCAGCCACATCTACTGCTGAGAGAGGGCCACCTTTTCTTCATTTTATATTTCATCTTTCATTCATCAGTTTTCCTCTCTTCTTTACCCTAGCTCCACTAGGTAGGCTTGATATTAATGAATTCTTATTTATTCCCTCTAATCTTTTCCTACAACAGTGCTCTCCTCCTAGGTAGGTAGGTACTGTTACGTTACAAGTTCATCACGTCACTATCCGAATTTCATCACAATTATCCGAATTTCGTCACAATAATCTGAAGTTCGTCACGTCACTATCCGAAGTTCGTCACAATAATCCTAATTTCGTCACAATCATCCGAAGTTTGTCACGTCACTAACCGAAATTCATTTCATTTCATTTCATTTCATTTCATTTCATTTCATTTCATTTCATTTCATTTCATTTTATTTCATATTTCATATTTCATATTTCATATTTCATATTTCATATTTCATATTTCATATTTCATATTTCATATTTCATATTTCATATTTCATATTTCATATTTCATATTTCATATTTCATATTTCATATTTCATATTTCATATTTCATATTTCATATTTCATATTTCATATTTCATATTTCATATTTCATATTTCATATTTCATATTTCATATTTCATATTTCATATTTCATATTTCATATTTCATATTTCATATTTCATATTTCATATTTCATATTTCATATTTCATATTTCATATTTCATATTTCATATTTCATATTTCATATTTCATATTTCATATTTCATATTTCATTTCATTTCATTTCATTTCATTTCATTTCATTTCATTTCATTTCATTTCACGTCATTATCCGAATTTCATCACGTTAATATCCGAAATTTGTCACAATAATCTGAAATTTGTCACGTCACTATCCGAATTTCGTCACGTCACTATCCGAATTTCGTCACGTCACTATCCGAATTTCGTCACGTCACTATCCGAAGTTCGTCACAACAAAAATCCGAAGTTCGTCACAATAATCCGAAGTTCGTCACGTCAGTTTCCGAATTTCGTCACAATTATTCGAATTTCAACACAGCATAAAACGAAGTTCGTCACGATAATCCGAAGTTCGTCCAAATTTTCCAAATTTCGACTCAACTCAACTCAACTCAACTCAACTCAACTCAACTCAACTCAACTCAACTCAACTCAACTCAACTCAACTCAACTCAACTCAACTCAACTCAACTCAACTCAACTCAACTCAACTCAACTCAACTCAACTCAACTCAACTCAACTCAACTCAACTCAACTCAACTCAACTCAACTCAACTCAACTCAACTCAACTCAACTCAACTCAACTCAACTCAACTCAACTCAACTCAACTCAACTCAACTCAACTCAACTCAACTCAACTCAACTCAACTCAACTCAACTCAACTCAACTCAACTCAACTCAACTCAACTCAACTCAACTCAACTCAACTCAACTCAACTCAACTCAACTCAACTCAACTCAACTCAACTCAACTCAACTCAACTCAACTCAACTCAACTCAACTCAACTCAACTCAACTCAACTCAACTCAACTCATTATCCGAAGTTTGTCACAGCATTATCCGAATTTCGTAACAATTATTGAAGTTCGTCACGTCATTATCCTAAGTTCGTCACAATAATCCGAAGTTCGTCAAGTCATAATCCGAAGTTTGTCACAGCACTATCCGAAATTCGTCACGTCATTATCCGAAGTTCGTCACAATTATCCGAAGTTCGTCCAAATTATCCGGATTTCATCACGTCACTATCCGAAGTTCGTCACAATTATCCGAAGTTCGTCACGTCTTTTTCCGAAGTTCGTCACAATAATCCGAAGTTCGTCACGTCACTATCCGAATTTTGTCTTAATATACCGAAGTTCGTCACAATTATCCGAAGTTCGTCACGTCACTATCCGAAGTTCGTCACAATCATCCGAAGTTCGTCATGTCATAATCCGAAGTTCGTCACGTCACTATCCGAATTTCGTCACAATTTTCCGAACTTCGTTACGTCTTTTTCCGAAGTTCGTCACAATAATCCGAAGTTCGTCTTAATTTTCCGAATTACGTCACGTTACTATCCGAAGTTCGTTACAATTATCCCAATTTCGTGACGTCACTATCCGGAGTTCGTCACAATAATCCGAAGTTCGTCACGTCACTTTCTGAATTTCGTCTTAAGTATCCGAATTTCTTTACGTCACTATCCGAAGTTCGTCACGTCACTATCCGAATTTCGTCACAATTATTCGAATTTCAACACAGCATAAAACGAAGTTCGTCACGATAATCCGAAGTTCGTCCAAATTTTCCAAATTTCGACTCAACTCAACTCAACTCAACTCAACTCAACTCAACTCAACTCAACTCAACTCAACTCAACTCAACTCAACTCAACTCAACTCAACTCAACTCAACTCAACTCAACTCAACTCAACTCAACTCAACTCAACTCAACTCAACTCAACTCAACTCAACTCAACTCAACTCAACTCAACTCAACTCAACTCAACTCAACTCAACTCAACTCAACTCAACTCAACTCAACTCAACTCAACTCAACTCAACTCAACTCAACTCAACTCAACTCAACTCAACTCAACTCAACTCAACTCAACTCAACTCAACTCAACTCAACTCAACTCAACTCAACTCAACTCAACTCAACTCAACTCAACTCAACTCAACTCAACTCATAATCCGAAGTTTGTCACAGCATTATCCGAATTTCGTAACAATTATTGAAGTTCGTCACGTCATTATCCTAAGTTCGTCACAATAATCCGAAGTTCGTCAAGTCATAATCCGAAGTTTGTCACAGCACTATCCGAAATTCGTCACGTCATTATCCGAAGTTCGTCACAATTATCCGAAGTTCGTCCAAATTATCCGGATTTCATCACGTCACTATCCGAAGTTCGTCACAATTATCCGAAGTTCGTCACGTCTTTTTCCGAAGTTCGTCACAATAATCCGAAGTTCGTCACGTCACTATCCGAATTTTGTCTTAATATACCGAAGTTCGTCACAATTATCCGAAGTTCGTCACGTCACTATCCGAAGTTCGTCACAATCATCCGAAGTTCGTCATGTCATAATCCGAAGTTCGTCACGTCACTATCCGAATTTCGTCACAATTTTCCGAACTTCGTTACGTCTTTTTCCGAAGTTCGTCACAATAATCCGAAGTTCGTCTTAATTTTCCGAATTACGTCACGTTACTATCCGAAGTTCGTTACAATTATCCCAATTTCGTGACGTCACTATCCGGAGTTCGTCACAATAATCCGAAGTTCGTCACGTCACTTTCTGAATTTCGTCTTAAGTATCCGAATTTCTTTACGTCACTATCCGAAGTTCGTCACGTCACTATCCGAATTTCATCACAATTATCCGAATTTCGTCACAATAATCCGAAGTTCGTCACAATTTTATTTTACCTCATTTTATTTCATTTCATTTCATTTCATTTCATTTCATTTCATTTCATTTCATTTCATTTCATTTCATTTCATTTCATTTCATTTCATTTCATTTCATTTCATTTCATTTCATTTCATTTCATTTCATTTCATTTCATTTCATTTCATTTCATTTCATTTCATTTCATTTCATTTCATTTCATTTCATTTCATTTCATTTCATTTCATTTCATTTCATTTCATTTCATTTCATTTCATTTCATTTCATTTCATTTCATTTCATTTCATTTCATTTCATTTCATTTCATTTCATTTCATTTCATTTCATTTCATTTCATTTCATTTCATTTCATTTCATTTCATTTCATTTCATTTCATTTCATTTCATTTCATTTCATTTCATTTCATTTCATTTCATTTCATTTCATTTCATTTCATTTCATTTCATTTCATTTCATTTCATTTCATTTCATTTCATTTCATTTCATTTCATTTCATTTCATTTCATTTCATTTCATTTCATTTCATTTCATTTCATTTCATTTCATTTCATTTCTTTCATTTCATTTCATTTCATTTCATTTCATTTCATTTCATTTCATTTCATTTCATTTCATTTCATTTCATTTCATTTCATTTCATTTCATTTCATTTCATTTCATTTCATTTCATTTCATTTCATTTCATTTCATTTCATTTCATTTCATTTCATTTCATTTCATTTCATTTCATTTCATTTCATTTCATTTCATTTCATTTCATTTCATTTCATTTCATTTCATTTCATTTCATTTCATTTCATTTCATTTCATTTCGAAGTTCGTCACATCATTATCCGAAGTTTGTCACAGCAATATCCGAAGTTCGTCACAGTAATCCGAAGTTCGTCACAATAATGCGAAGTTCGTCACGTCACTATCCGAAGTTCGTCACAGCACTATCCGAAGTTTGTCACAATAATCCGAAGTTCGTCACAATAATACGAAGTTCGTCACATTTATCCAAATTTCGTCACGTCACTATCCGAATTTCGTTACAATAATCCGAAGTTCATCACGTCACTATCCGAAGTTTGTCACAATAATCCGAAGTTCGTCACAATAATCCGAAGTTTGTCACATTTATCCGAATTTCGTCACGTCACTATCCGAATTTCGTCACAATTATCCGAATTTTATCACGTCATTATCCGAAGTTCGTCACAATAATCCGAAGTTCGTCACAATAATCCGAAGTTCGTCACAATTATCCGAATTTTATCACGTCACTATCTGAAGTTCATCACGTCACTATCCGAATTTCGTCACAATTATCCGAATTTCGTCACAATAATCCAAAGTTCGTCACGTCACTATCCGAAGTTCGTCACAGTTATCCGAAGTTTGTCACAATAATCCGAAGTTCGTCACGTCACTATTCGAAGTTCGTCACAATAATCCGAATTTCGTCACAATAATCCGAAGTTCGTCACGTCACTATCCGATGTTCGTCACAATAATCCGAATTTCGTCACAATCATCCGAAGTTTGTCACGTCACTAACCGAAGTTCATTTTATTTCATTTCATTTCATTTCATATTTCATATTTCATATTTCATATTTCATATTTCATATTTCATATTTCATATTTCATATTTCATATTTCATATTTCATATTTCATATTTCATATTTCATATTTCATATTTCATATTTCATATTTCATATTTCATATTTCATATTTCATATTTCATATTTCATATTTCATATTTCATATTTCATATTTCATATTTCATATTTCATATTTCATATTTCATATTTCATATTTCATATTTCATATTTCATATTTCATATTTCATATTTCATATTTCATATTTCATATTTCATATTTCATATTTCATATTTCATATTTCATATTTCATATTTCATATTTCATATTTCATATTTCATATTTCATATTTCATTTTTCATTTTTCATTTTTCATATTTCATATTTCATATTTCATATTTCATATTTCATATTTCATATTTCATATTTCATATTTCATATTTCATATTTCATATTTCATATTTCATATTTCATATTTCATATTTCATATTTCATATTTCATATTTCATATTTCATATTTCATATTTCATATTTCATATTTCATATTTCATATTTCATATTTCATATTTCATATTTCATATTTCATATTTCATATTTCAAATTTCATATTTCATATTTCATATTTCATATTTCATATTTCATATTTCATATTTCATATTTCATATTTCATATTTCATATTTCATATTTCATATTTCATATTTCATATTTTATTTCTTTTTATTTCATTTCATTTAATTTCATTTCATTTCATTTCATTTAATTTAATTTATTTCGAAGTTCGTCACATCATTATCCGAAGTTTGTCAGAGCAATATCCGAAGTTCGTCACAGTAATCCGAAGTTCGTCACAATAATCCGAAGTTCGTCACGTCACTATCCGAAGTTCGTCACAGCACTATCCGAAGTTTGTCACAATAATCCGAAGTTCGT
Source organism: Euplexia lucipara (assembly GCA_921972225.1). Classification (NCBI taxonomy): domain Eukaryota; kingdom Metazoa; phylum Arthropoda; class Insecta; order Lepidoptera; family Noctuidae; genus Euplexia; species Euplexia lucipara. Next base: position 11,760,209 of record OV179170.1, on the reverse strand, counting down.
CAAAATAATACGAAGTTCGTCACATTTATCCAAATTTCGTCACGTCACTATCCGAATTCCGTCACAATAATCCGAAGTTCATCACGTCACTATCCGAAGTTTTTCTTAATAATCCGAAGTTCGTCACAATAATCCGAAATTCGTCACAATAATCCGAAGTTTGTCACAATTATCCGAAGTTCGTCACGTCTCTTTCCGAAGTTCGTCACAATAATCCGAAGTTCGTCACGTCACTATCCGAAGTTTGTCACAATAATCCGAAGTTCGTCAAAATAATACGAAGTTCGTCACATTTATCCAAATTTCGTCACGTCACTATCCGAATTTCGTCACAATAATCCGAAGTTCATCACGTCACTATCCGAAGTTTGTCTTAATAATCCGAAGTTCGTCACAATAATCCGAAATTCGTCACAATAATCCGAAGTTTGTCACATTTATCCGAATTTCGTATTCGAATTTCGGTCACGTCACTATCCGAATTTCGTCACAATTATCACTTTTCACTTTTCACTTTTCACTTTTCACTTTTCACTTTTCACTTTTCACTTTTCACTTTTCACTTTTCACTTTTCACTTTTCACTTTTCACTTTTCACTTTTCACTTTTCATATTTCACTTTTCACTTTTCATATTTCATATTTCATATTTCATATTTCATATTTCATATTTCATATTTCATATTTCATATTTCATATTTCATATTTCATATTTCATATTTCATATTTCATATTTCATATTTCATATTTCATATTTCATATTTCATATTTCATATTTCATATTTCATATTTCATATTTCATATTTCATATTTCATATTTCATATTTCATATTTCATATTTCATATTTCATATTTCATATTTCATATTTCATATTTCATATTTCATATTTCATATTTCATATTTCATATTTCATATTTCATATTTCATATTTCATATTTCATATTTCATATTTCATATTTCATATTTCATATTTCATATTTCATATTTCATATTTCATATTTCATATTTCATATTTCATATTTCATATTTCATATTTCATATTTCATATTTCATATTTCATATTTCATATTTCATATTTCATATTTCATTTCATTTCATTTCATTTCATTTCATTTCATTTCATTTCATTTCATTTCATTTCACGTCATTATCCGAATTTCATTTCACGTCATTATCCGAATTTCATCACGTTAATATCCGAAATTTGTCACAATAATCTGAAATTTGTCACGTCACTATCCAAAATTCGTCACAGCACTGTCCGAAGTTCGTCACGTCATTATCCGAAGTTCGTCACGTCACTATCCGAATTTCGTCACGTCACTATCCGAAGTTCGTCACAACAAAAATCCGAAGTTCGTCACAATAATCCGAAGTTCGTCACGTCAGTTTCCGAATTTCGTCACAATTATTCGAATTTCAACACAGCATAAAACGAAGTTCGTCACGTTATTATCCGAAGTTCGTCACATTAATCCGAAGTTCGTCCAAATTTTCCAAATTTCGACTCAACTCAACTCAACTCAACTCAACTCAACTCAACTCAACTCAACTCAACTCAACTCAACTCAACTCAACTCAACTCAACTCAACTCAACTCAACTCAACTCAACTCAACTCAACTCAACTCAAATCAACTCAACTCAACTCAACTCAACTCAACTCAACTCAACTCAACTCAACTCAACTCAACTCAACTCAACTCAACTCAACTCAACTCAACTCAACTCAACTCAACTCAACTCAACTCAACTCAACTCAACTCAACTCAACTCAACTCAACTCAACTCAACTCAACTCAACTCAACTCAACTCAACTCAACTCAACTCAACTCAACTCAACTCAACTCAACTCAACTCAACTCAACTCAACTCAACTCAACTCAACTCAACTCAACTCAACTCAACTCAACTCAACTCAACTCAACTCAACTCAACTCAACTCAACTCAACTCAACTCAACTCAACTCAACTCAACTCAACTCAACTCAACTCAACTCAACTCAACTCAACTCAACTCAACTCAACTCAACTCAACTCAACTCAACTCATCTCATTATCCTAATTTCATCACGTCAATATCCGAAGTTTGTCACAGCACTATCTGAAATTCGTCAGCTCAGCTCAGCTCAGCTCAGCTCAGCTCAGCTCAGATCAGTTCAGCTCAGCTCAGCTCAGCTCAGCTCAACTCAACTCAACTCAACTCAACTCATAATCCGAAGTTTGTCACAGCATTATCCGAATTTCGTCACAATTATTTGAAGTTCGTCACGTTTTTATCCGGATTTCATCACGTCAATATGAAATATGAAATATTTCATATTTCATATTTCATATTTCATATTTCATATTTCATATTTCATATTTCATATTTCATATTTCATATTTCATATTTCATATTTCATATTTCATATTTCATATTTCATATTTCATATTTCATATTTCATATTTCATATTTCATATTTCATATTTCATATTTCATATTTCATATTTCATATTTCATATTTCATATTTCATATTTCATATTTCATATTTCATATTTCATATTTCATATTTCATATTTCATATTTCATATTTCATATTTCATATTTCATATTTCATATTTCATATTTCATATTTCATATTTCATATTTCATATTTCATATTTCATATTTCATATTTCATATTTCATATTTCATATTTCATATTTCATATTTCATATTTCATATTTCATATTTCATATTTCATATTTCATATTTCATATTTCATATTTCATATTTCATATTTCATATTTCATATTTCATATTTCATATTTCATATTTCATATTTCATATTTCATATTTCATATTTCATATTTCATATTTCATATTTCATATTTCTTATTTCATTTCATTTCATTTCATTTCATTTCATTTCATTTCATTTCATTTCATTTCATTTCATTTCATTTCATTTCATTTCATTTCATTTCATTTCATTTCATTTCATTTCATTTCATTTCATTTCATTTCATTTCATTTCATTTCATTTCATTACATTTCATTTCATTTCATTTCATTTCATTTCATTTCATTTCATTTCATTTCATTTCATTTCATTTAACGTCATTATCCGAATTTCATCACGTTAATATCCGAAATTTGTCACAATAATCTGAAATTTGTCACGTCACTATCCAAAATTCGTCACAGCACTGTCCGAAGTTCGTCAAGTCATTATCCGAAGTTCGTCACGTCACTATCCGAATTTCGTCACGTCACTATCCGAAGTTCGTCACAACAAAAATCCGAAGTTCGTCACAATAATCCGAAGATCGTCACGTCAGTTTCCGAATTTCGTCACAATTATTCGAATTTCAACACAGCATAAAACGAAGTTCGTCACGTTATTATCCGAAGTTCGTCACATTAATCCGAAGTTCGTCCAAATTTTCCAAATTTCAACTCAACTCAACTCAACTCAACTCAACTCAACTCAACTCAACTCAACTCAACTCAACTCAACTCAACTCAACTCAACTCAACTCAACTCAACTCAACTCAACTCAACTCAACTCAACTCAACTCAACTCAACTCAACTCAACTCAACTCAACTCAACTCAACTCAACTCAACTCAACTCAACTCAACTCAACTCAACACAACTCAACTCAACTCAACTCAACTCAACTCAACTCAACTCAACTCAACTCAACTCAACTCAACTCAACTCAACTCAACTCAAATCAACTCAACTCAACTCAACTCAACTCAACTCAACTCAACTCAACTCAACTCAACTCAACTCAACTCAACTCAACTCAACTCAACTCAACTCAACTCAACTCAACTCAACTCAACTCAACTCAACTCAACTCAACTCAATTCAACTCAACTCAACTCAACTCAACTCAACTCAACTCAACTCAACTCAACTCAACTCAACTCAATTCAACTCAACTCAACTCAACTCAACTCAACTCAACTCAACTCAACTCAACTCATCTCATCTCATTATCCTAATTTCATCACGTCAATATCCGAAGTTTGTCACAGCACTATCTGAAATTCGTCAGCTCAGCTCAGCTCAGCTCAGCTCAGCTCAGCTCAGATCAGCTCAGCTCAGCTCAGCTCAGCTCAGCTCAACTCAACTCAACTCAACTCAACTCATAATCCGAAGTTTGTCACAGCATTATCCGAATTTCGTCACAATTATCCGAAGTTCGTCACGTTTTTATCCGGATTTCATCACGTCACTATCCGAAGTTCGTCACAAATATCCGAAGTTCCTCACGTCACTCAACTCAACTCAACTCAACTCAACTCAACTCAACTCAACTCAACTCAACTCAACTCAACTCAACTCAACTCAACTCAACTCAACTCAACTCAACTCAACTCAACTCAACTCAACTCAACTCAACTCAACTCAACTCAACTCAACTCAACTCAACTCAACTCAACTCAACTCAACTTAACTCAACTCAACTCAACTCAACTCAACTCAACTCAGCTCAACTCATAATCCGAAGTTTGTCACAGCATTATCCGAAGTTCGTCACGTCTCTTTCCGAAGTTCGTCACAATAATCCGAAGTTCGTCACGTCACTATCCGAATTTTGTCCTAATAATCCGAAGTTCGTCACAATTATCCGAAGTTCGTCACGTCACTATCCGAAGTTCGTCACAATCATCCGAAGTTCGTCATGTCATAATCCGAAGTTCGTCACGTCACTATCCGAATTTCGTCACAATTTTCCGAACTTCGTTACGTCTTTTTCCGAAGTTCGTCACAATAATCCGAAGTTCGTCTTAATTATCCGAATTTCGTCACGTTACTATCCGAAGTTCGTTACAATTATCCCAATTTCGTGACGTCACTATCCGGAGTTCGTCACAATAATCCGAAGTTCGTCACGTCACTTTCTGAATTTCGTCTTAAGTATCCGAATTTCTTTACGTCACTATCCGAATATCGTCACGTCACTATCCGAAGTTCGTCACAATAATCCGAAGTTCGTCATGTCATAATCCGAAGTTCGTCACGTCACTATCCGAATTTCGTCACAATTTTCCGAACTTCGTTACGTCTTTTTCCGAAGTTCGTCACAATAATCCGAAGTTCGTCTTAATTATCCGAATTTCGTCACGTTACTATCCGAAGTTCGTTACAATTATCCCAATTTCGTGACGTCACTATCCGGAGTTCGTCACAATAATCCGAAGTTCGTCACGTCACTTTCTGAATTTCGTCTTAAGTATCCGAATTTCTTTACGTCACTATCCGAAGTTCGTCACGTCACTATCCGAATTTCATCACAATTATCCGAATTTCGTCACAATAATCCGAAGTTCGTCACAATTTTATTTTACCTCATTTCATTTCATTTCATTTCATTTCATTTCATTTCATTTCATTTCATTTCATTTCATTTCACGTCATTATCCGAATTTCATTTCACGTCATTATCCGAATTTCATCACGTTAATATCCGAAATTTGTCACAATAATCTGAAATTTGTCACGTCACTATCCAAAATTCGTCACAGCACTGTCCGAAGTTCGTCACGTCATTATCCGAAGTTCGTCACGTCACTATCCGAATTTCGTCACGTCACTATCCGAAGTTCGTCACATCACAACAAAAATCCGAAGTTCGTCACAATAATCCGAAGTTCGTCACGTCAGTTTCCGAATTTCGTCACAATTATTCGAATTTCAACACAGCATAAAACGAAGTTCGTCACGTTATTATCCGAAGTTCGTCACATTAATCCGAAGTTCGTCCAAATTTTCCAAATTTCGACTCAACTCAACTCAACTCAACTCAACTCAACTCAACTCAACTCAACTCAACTCAACTCAACTCAACTCAACTCAACTCAACTCAACTCAACTCAACTCAACTCAACTCAACTCAACTCAACTCAACTCAACTCAACTCAACTCAACTCAACTCAACTCAACTCAACTCAACTCAACTCAACTCAACACAACTCAACTCAACTCAACTCAACTCAACTCAACTCAACTCAACTCAACTCAACTCAACTCAACTCAACTCAAATCAACTCAACTCAACTCAACTCAACTCAACTCAACTCAACTCAACTCAACTCAACTCAACTCAACTCAACTCAACTCAACTCAACTCAATTCAACTCAACTCAACTCAACTCAACTCATCTCATCTCATTATCCTAATTTCATCACGTCAATATCCGAAGTTTGTCACAGCACTATCTGAAATTCGTCAGCTCAGCTCAGCTCAGCTCAGCTCAGCTCAGCTCAGATCAGCTCAGCTCAGCTCAGCTCAGCTCAGCTCAACTCAACTCAACTCAACTCAACTCATAATCCGAAGTTTGTCACAGCATTATCCGAATTTCGTCACAATTATCCGAAGTTCGTCACGTTTTTATCCGGATTTCATCACGTCACTATCCGAAGTTCGTCACAAATATCCGAAGTTCCTCACGTCACTCAACTCAACCAACTCAACTCAACTCAACTCAACTCAACTCAACTCAACTCAACTCAACTCAACTCAACTCAACTCAACTCAACTCAACTCAACTCAACTCAACTCAACTCAACTCAACTCAACTCAACACAACTCAACTCAACTCAAATCAACTCAAATCAACTCAACTCAACTCAACTCAACTCAACTCAACTCAACTCAACTCAACTCAACTCAACTCAACTCAACTCAACTCAACTCAACTCAACTCAACTCAACTCAACTCAACTCAACTCAACTCAACTCAACTCAACTCAACTCAACTCAACTCAACTCAACTCAACTCAACTCAACTCAACTCAACTCAACTCAACTCAACTCAACTCAACTCAACTCAACTCAACTCAACTCAACTCAACTCAACTCAACTCAACTCAACTCAACTCAACTCAACTCAACTCAACTCAACTCAACTCAACTCAATTCAACTCAACTCAACTCAACTCAACTCATCTCATCTCATTATCCTAATTTCATCACGTCAATATCCGAAGTTTGTCACAGCACTATCTGAAATTCGTCAGCTCAGCTCAGCTCAGCTCAGCTCAGCTCAGCTCAGATCAGCTCAGCTCAGCTCAGCTCAGCTCAGCTCAACTCAACTCAACTCAACTCAACTCATAATCCGAAGTTTGTCACAGCATTATCCGAATTTCGTCACAATTATCCGAAGTTCGTCACGTTTTTATCCGGATTTCATCACGTCACTATCCGAAGTTCGTCACAAATATCCGAAGTTCCTCACGTCACTCAACTCAACTCAACTCAACTCAACTCAACTCAACTCAACTCAACTCAACTCAACTCAACTCAACTCAACTCAACTCAACTCAACTCAACTCAACTCAACTCAACTCAACTCAACTCAACTCAACTCAACTCAACTCAACTCAACTCAACTCAACTCAACTCAACTCAACTCAACTCAACTCAACTCAACTCAACTCAACTCAACTCAACTCAACTCAACTCAACTCAACTCAACTCAACTCAACTCAACTCAACTCAACTCAACTCAACTCAACTCAACTCAACTCAACTCAACTCAACTCAACTCAACTCAACTCAACTCAACTCAACTCAACTCAACTCAACTCAACTCAACTCAACTCAACTCAACTCAACTCAACTCAACTCAACTCAACTCAACTCAACTCATAATCCGAAGTTTGTCACAGCATTATCCGAAGTTCGTCACGTCTCTTTCCGAAGTTCGTCACAATAATCCGAAGTTCGTCACGTCACTATCCGAATTTTGTCCTAATAATCCGAAGTTCGTCACAATTATCCGAAGTTCGTCACGTCACTATCCGAAGTTCGTCACAATCATCCGAAGTTCGTCATGTCATAATCCGAAGTTCGTCACGTCACTATCCGAATTTCGTCACAATTTTCCGAACTTCGTTACGTCTTTTTCCGAAGTTCGTCACAATAATCCGAAGTTCGTCTTAATTATCCGAATTTCGTCACGTTACTATCCGAAGTTCGTTACAATTATCCCAATTTCGTGACGTCACTATCCGGAGTTCGTCACAATAATCCGAAGTTCGTCACGTCACTTTCTGAATTTCGTCTTAAGTATCCGAATTTCTTTACGTCACTATCCGAATATCGTCACGTCACTATCCGAAGTTCGTCACAATAATCCGAAGTTCGTCATGTCATAATCCGAAGTTCGTCACGTCACTATCCGAATTTCGTCACAATTTTCCGAACTTCGTTACGTCTTTTTCCGAAGTTCGTCACAATAATCCGAAGTTCGTCTTAATTATCCGAATTTCGTCACGTTACTATCCGAAGTTCGTTACAATTATCCCAATTTCGTGACGTCACTATCCGGAGTTCGTCACAATAATCCGAAGTTCGTCACGTCACTTTCTGAATTTCGTCTTAAGTATCCGAATTTCTTTACGTCACTATCCGAAGTTCGTCACGTCACTATCCGAATTTCATCACAATTATCCGAATTTCGTCACAATAATCCGAAGTTCGTCACAATTTTATTTTACCTCATTTCATTTCATTTCATTTCATTTCATTTCATTTCATTTCATTTCATTTCATTTCATTTCACGTCATTATCCGAATTTCATTTCACGTCATTATCCGAATTTCATCACGTTAATATCCGAAATTTGTCACAATAATCTGAAATTTGTCACGTCACTATCCAAAATTCGTCACAGCACTGTCCGAAGTTCGTCACGTCATTATCCGAAGTTCGTCACGTCACTATCCGAATTTCGTCACGTCACTATCCGACGTTCGTCACAACAAAAATCCGAAGTTCGTCACAATAATCCGAAGTTCGTCACGTCAGTTTCCGAATTTCGTCACAATTATTCGAATTTCAACACAGCATAAAACGAAGTTCGTCACGTTATTATCCGAAGTTCGTCACATTAATCCGAAGTTCGTCCAAATTTTCCAAATTTCGACTCAACTCAACTCAACTCAACTCAACTCAACTCAACTCAACTCAACTCAACTCAACTCAACTCAACTCAACTCAACTCAACTCAACTCAACTCAACTCAACTCAACTCAACTCAACTCAACTCAACTCAACTCAACTCAACTCAACTCAACTCAACTCAACTCAACTCAACTCAACTCAACTCAACTCAACTCAACTCAACTCAACTCAACTCAACTCAACTCAACTCAACTCAACTCAACTTAACTCAACTCAACTCATCTCATCTCATTATCCTAATTTCATCACGTCAATATCCGAAGTTTGTCACAGCACTATCTGAAATTCGTCAGCTCAGCTCAGCTCAGCTCAGCTCAGCTCAGCTCAGCTCAGCTCAGCTCAGCTCAACTCAACTCAACTCAACTCAACTCAACTCAACTCATAATCCGAAGTTTGTCACAGCATTATCCGAATTTCGTCACAATTATCCGAAGTTCGTCACGTTTTTATCCGGATTTCATCACGTCAATATGAAATATTTCATATTTCATATTTCATATTTCATATTTCATATTTCATATTTCATATTTCATATTTCATATTTCATATTTCATATTTCATATTTCATATTTCATATTTCATATTTCATATTTCATATTTCATATTTCATATTTCATATTTCATATTTCATATTTCATATTTCATATTTCATATTTCATATTTCATATTTCATATTTCATATTTCATATTTCATATTTCATATTTCATATTTCATATTTCATATTTCATATTTCATATTTCATATTTCATATTTCATATTTCATATTTCATATTTCATATTTCATATTTCATATTTCATATTTCATATTTCATATTTCATATTTCATATTTCATATTTCATATTTCATATTTCATATTTCATATTTCATATTTCATATTTCATATTTCATATTTCATATTTCATATTTCATATTTCATATTTCATATTTCATATTTCATATTTCATATTTCATATTTCATATTTCATATTTCATATTTCATATTTCATATTTCATATTTCATATTTCATATTTCATATTTCATATTTCATATTTCATATTTCATATTTCATATTTCATATTTCATATTTCATATTTCATATTTCATATTTCATATTTCATATTTCATATTTCATATTTCATATTTCATATTTCATATTTCATATTTCATATTTCATATTTCATATTTCATATTTCATATTTCATATTTCATATTTCATATTTCATATTTCATATTTCATATTTCATATTTCATATTTCATATTTCATATTTCATATTTCATATTTCATATTTCATATTTCATATTTCATATTTCATATTTCATATTTCATATTTCATTTCATTTCATTTCATTTCATTTCATTTCATTTCATTTCATTTCATTTCATTTCATTTCATTTCATTTCATTTCATTTCATTTCATTTCATTTCATTTCATTTCATTTCATTTCATTTCATTTCATTTCATTTCATTTCATTTCATTTCATTTCATTTCATTTCATTTCATTTCATTTCATTTCATTTCATTTCATTTCATTTCATTTCACGTCATTATCCGAATTTCATTTCACGTCATTATCCGAATTTCATCACGTTAATATCCGAAATTTGTCACAATAATCTGAAATTTGTCACGTCACTATCCAAAATTCGTCACAGCACTGTCCGAAGTTCGTCACGTCATTATCCGAAGTTCGTCACGTCACTATCCGAATTTCGTCACGTCACTATCCGAAGTTCGTCACAACAAAAATCCGAAGTTCGTCACAATAATCCGAAGTTCGTCACGTCAGTTTCCGAATTTCGTCACAATTATTCGAATTTCAACACAGCATAAAACGAAGTTCGTCACGTTATTATCCGAAGTTCGTCACAATAATCCGAAGTTCGTCTTAATTATCCGAATTTCGTCACGTTACTATCCGAAGTTCGTTACAATTATCCCAATTTCGTGACGTCACTATCCGGAGTTCGTCACAATAATCCGAAGTTCGTCACGTCACTTTCTGAATTTCGTCTTAAGTATCCGAATTTCTTTACGTCACTATCCGAATATCGTCACGTCACTATCCGAAGTTCGTCACAATAATCCGAAGTTCGTCATGTCATAATCCGAAGTTCGTCACGTCACTATCCGAATTTCGTCACAATTTTCCGAACTTCGTTACGTCTTTTTCCGAAGTTCGTCACAATAATCCGAAGTTCGTCTTAATTATCCGAATTTCGTCACGTTACTATCCGAAGTTCGTTACAATTATCCCAATTTCGTGACGTCACTATCCGGAGTTCGTCACAATAATCCGAAGTTCGTCACGTCACTTTCTGAATTTCGTCTTAAGTATCCGAATTTCTTTACGTCACTATCCGAAGTTCGTCACGTCACTATCCGAATTTCATCACAATTATCCGAATTTCGTCACAATAATCCGAAGTTCGTCACAATTTTATTTTACCTCATTTCATTTCATTTCATTTCATTTCATTTCATTTCATTTCATTTCATTTCATTTCATTTCACGTCATTATCCGAATTTCATTTCACGTCATTATCCGAATTTCATCACGTTAATATCCGAAATTTGTCACAATAATCTGAAATTTGTCACGTCACTATCCAAAATTCGTCACAGCACTGTCCGAAGTTCGTCACGTCATTATCCGAAGTTCGTCACGTCACTATCCGAATTTCGTCACGTCACTATCCGAAGTTCGTCACAACAAAAATCCGAAGTTCGTCACAATAATCCGAAGTTCGTCACGTCAGTTTCCGAATTTCGTCACAATTATTCGAATTTCAACACAGCATAAAACGAAGTTCGTCACGTTATTATCCGAAGTTCGTCACATTAATCCGAAGTTCGTCCAAATTTTCCAAATTTCGACTCAACTCAACTCAACTCAACTCAACTCAACTCAACTCAACTCAACTCAACTCAACTCAACTCAACTCAACTCAACTCAACTCAACTCAACTCAACTCAACTCAACTCAACTCAACTCAACTCAACTCAACTCAACTCAACTCAACTCAACTCAACTCAACTCAACTCAACTCAACTCAACTCAACTCAACTCAACTCAACTCAACTCAACTCAACTCAACTCAACTCAACTCAACTCAACTCAACTCAACTCAACTCAACTCAACTCAACTCAACTCAACTCAACTCAACTCAACTCAACTCAACTCAACTCAACTCAACTCAACTCAACTCAACTCAACTCAACTCAACTCAACTCAACTCAACTCAACTCAACTCAACTCAACTCAACTCAACTCAACTCAACTCAACTCAACTCAACTCAACTCAACTCAACTCAACTCAACTCAACTCAACTCAACTCAACTCAACTCAACTCAACTTAACTCAACTCAACTCATCTCATCTCATTATCCTAATTTCATCACGTCAATATCCGAAGTTTGTCACAGCACTATCTGAAATTCGTCAGCTCAGCTCAGCTCAGCTCAGCTCAGCTCAGCTCAGCTCAGCTCAGCTCAGCTCAACTCAACTCAGCTCAACTCAACTCAACTCAACTCAACTCAACTCAACTCATAATCCGAAGTTTGTCACAGCATTATCCGAATTTCGTCACAATTATCCGAAGTTCGTCACGTTTTTATCCGGATTTCATCACGTCAATATGAAATATTTCATATTTCATATTTCATATTTCATATTTCATATTTCATATTTCATATTTCATATTTCATATTTCATATTTCATATTTCATATTTCATATTTCATATTTCATATTTCATATTTCATATTTCATATTTCATATTTCATATTTCATATTTCATATTTCATATTTCATATTTCATATTTCATATTTCATATTTCATATTTCATATTTCATATTTCATATTTCATATTTCATATTTCATATTTCATATTTCATATTTCATATTTCATATTTCATATTTCATATTTCATATTTCATATTTCATATTTCATATTTCATATTTCATATTTCATATTTCATATTTCATATTTCATATTTCATATTTCATATTTCATATTTCATATTTCATATTTCATATTTCATATTTCATATTTCATATTTCATATTTCATATTTCATATTTCATATTTCATATTTCATATTTCATATTTCATATTTCATATTTCATATTTCATATTTCATATTTCATATTTCATATTTCATATTTCATATTTCATATTTCATATTTCATATTTCATATTTCATATTTCATATTTCATATTTCATATTTCATATTTCATATTTCATATTTCATATTTCATATTTCATATTTCATATTTCATATTTCATATTTCATATTTCATATTTCATATTTCATATTTCATATTTCATATTTCATATTTCATTTCATTTCATTTCATTTCATTTCATTTCATTTCATTTCATTTCATTTCATTTCATTTCATTTCATTTCATTTCATTTCATTTCATTTCATTTCATTTCATTTCATTTCATTTCATTTCATTTCATTTCATTTCATTTCATTTCATTTCATTTCATTTCATTTCATTTCATTTCATTTCATTTCATTTCATTTCATTTCATTTCATTTCATTTCATTTCATTTCATTTCATTTCATTTCATTTCATTTCATTTCATTTCATTTCACGTCATTATCCGAATTTCATTTCACGTCATTATCCGAATTTCATCACGTTAATATCCGAAATTTGTCACAATAATCTGAAATTTGTCACGTCACTATCCAAAATTCGTCACAGCACTGTCCGAAGTTCGTCACGTCATTATCCGAAGTTCGTCACGTCACTATCCGAATTTCGTCACGTCACTATCCGAAGTTCGTCACAACAAAAATCCGAAGTTCGTCACAATAATCCGAAGTTCGTCACGTCAGTTTCCGAATTTCGTCACAATTATTCGAATTTCAACACAGCATAAAACGAAGTTCGTCACGTTATTATCCGAAGTTCGTCACATTAATCCGAAGTTCGTCCAAATTTTCCAAATTTCAACTCAACTCAACTCAACTCAACTCAACTCAACTCAACTCAACTCAACTCAACTCAACTCAACTCAACTCAACTCAACTCAACTCAACTCAACTCAACTCAACTCAACTCAACTCAACTCAACTCAACTCAACTCAACTCAACTCAACTCAACTCAACTCAACTCAACTCAACTCAACTCAACTCAACTCAACTCAACTCAACTCAACTCAACTCAACTCAACTCAACTCAACTCAACTCAACTCAACTCAACTCAACTCAACTCAACTCAACTCAACTCAACTCAACTCAACTCATAATCCGAAGTTTGTCACAGCATTATCCGAAGTTCGTCACGTCTCTTTCCGAAGTTCGTCACAATAATCCGAAGTTCGTCACGTCACTATCCGAATTTTGTCCTAATAATCCGAAGTTCGTCACAATTATCCGAAGTTCGTCACGTCACTATCCGAAGTTCGTCACAATCATCCGAAGTTCGTCATGTCATAATCCGAAGTTCGTCACGTCACTATCCGAATTTCGTCACAATTTTCCGAACTTCGTTACGTCTTTTTCCGAAGTTCGTCACAATAATCCGAAGTTCGTCTTAATTATCCGAATTTCGTCACGTTACTATCCGAAGTTCGTTACAATTATCCCAATTTCGTGACGTCACTATCCGGAGTTCGTCACAATAATCCGAAGTTCGTCACGTCACTTTCTGAATTTCGTCTTAAGTATCCGAATTTCTTTACGTCACTATCCGAATATCGTCACGTCACTATCCGAAGTTCGTCACAATAATCCGAAGTTCGTCATGTCATAATCCGAAGTTCGTCACGTCACTATCCGAATTTCGTCACAATTTTCCGAACTTCGTTACGTCTTTTTCCGAAGTTCGTCACAATAATCCGAAGTTCGTCTTAATTATCCGAATTTCGTCACGTTACTATCCGAAGTTCGTTACAATTATCCCAATTTCGTGACGTCACTATCCGGAGTTCGTCACAATAATCCGAAGTTCGTCACGTCACTTTCTGAATTTCGTCTTAAGTATCCGAATTTCTTTACGTCACTATCCGAATTTCATCACAATTATCCGAATTTCGTCACAATAATCCGAAGTTCGTCACAATTTTATTTTACCTCATTTCATTTCATTTCATTTCATTTCATTTCATTTCATTTCATTTCATTTCATTTCATTTCATTTCATTTCATTTCATTTCATTTCATTTCATTTCATTTCATTTCATTTCATTTCATTTCATTTCATTTCATTTCATTTCATTTCATTTCATTTCATTTCATTTCATTTCATTTCATTTCATTTCATTTCATTTCATTTCATTTCATTTCATTTCATTTCATTTCATTTCATTTCATTTCATTTCATTTCATTTCATTTCATTTCATTTCATTTCATTTCATTTCATTTCATTTCATTTCATTTCATTTCATTTCATTTCATTTCATTTCATTTCATTTCATTTCATTTCATTTCATTTCATTTCATTTCATTTCATTTCATTTCATTTCATTTCATTTCATTTCATTTCATTTCATTTCATTTCATTTCATTTCATTTCATTTCATTTCATTTCATTTCATTTCATTTCATTTCATTTCATTTCATTTCATTTCATTTCATTTCATTTCATTTCATTTCATTTCATTTCATTTCATTTCATTTCATTTCATTTCATTTCATTTCATTTCATTTCATTTCATTTCATTTCATTTCATTTCATTTCATTTCATTTCATTTCATTTCATTTCATTTCATTTCATTTCATTTCATTTCATTTCATTTCATTTCATTTCATTTCATTTCATTTCATTTCATTTCATTTCATTTCATTTCATTTCATTTCATTTCATTTCATTTCATTTCATTTCATTTCATTTCATTTCATTTCATTTCATTTCATTTCATTTCATTTCATTTCATTTCATTTCATTTCATTTCATTTCATTTCATTTCATTTCATTTCATTTCATTTCATTTCATTTCATTTCATTTCATTTCATTTCATTTCATTTCATTTCATTTCATTTCATTTCATTTCATTTCATTTCATTTCATTTCATTTCATTTCATTTCATTTCATTTCATTTCATTTCATTTCATTTCATTTCATTTCATTTCATTTCATTTCATTTCATTTCATTTCATTTCATTTCATTTCATTTCATTTCATTTCATTTCATTTCATTTCATTTCATTTCATTTCATTTCATTTCATTTCATTTCATTTCATTTCATTTCATTTCATTTCATTTCATTTCATTTCATTTCACTTCATTTCACTTCATTTCACTTCATTTCACTTCATTTCACTTCATTTCACTTCATTTCACTTCATTTCACTTCATTTCACTTCATTTCATTTCATTTCATTTCATTTCATTTCATTTCATTTCATTTCATTTCATTTCATTTCATTTCATTTCATTTCATTTCATTTCATTTCATTTCATTTCATTTCATTTCATTTCATTTCATTTCATTTCATTTCATTTCATTTCATTTCATTTCATTTCATTTCATTTCATTTCATTTCATTTCATTTCATTTCATTTCATTTCATTTCATTTCATTTCATTTCATTTCATTTCATTTCATTTCATTTCATTTCATTTCATTTCATTTCATTTCATTTCATTTCATTTCATTTCATTTCATTTCATTTCATTTCATTTCATTTCATTTCATTTCATTTCATTTCATTTCATTTCATTTCATTTCATTTCATTTCATTTCATTTCATTTCATTTCATTTCATTTCATTTCATTTCATTTCATTTCATTTCATTTCCCGATTTTCCGAAGTTTGTCACAATAATCCGAAGTTCGTCACAATAATCCGAAATTCGTCACAATAATCCGAAGTTTGTCACATTTATCCGAATTTCGTCACGTCACTATCCGAATTTCGTCACAATTATCCGAATTTCGTCACGTCACTATCCGAATTTCGTCACAATTATCCGAATTTTATCACGTCACTATCCGAATTTCGTCACAATAATCCGAAGTTCGTCACGTCACTATCCGAATTTCGTCACAATAATCCGAAGTTCGTCACGTCACTATTCGAAGTTCGTCACAATAATCCGAATTTCGTCGCAATAATCCGAAGTTCGTCACGTCACTATCCGAAGTTCGTCACAATAATCCTAATTTCGTCACAATCATCCGAAGTTTGTCACGTCACTAACCGAAGTTCATTTCATTTCATTTCATTTCATTTTATTTCATATTTCATATTTCATATTTCATATTTCATATTTCATGTTTCATGTTTCATGTTTCATGTTTCATGTTTCATGTTTCATGTTTCATGTTTCATGTTTCATGTTTCATGTTTCATGTTTCATGTTTCATGTTTCATGTTTCATGTTTCATGTTTCATGTTTCATGTTTCATGTTTCATGTTTCATGTTTCATGTTTCATGTTTCATGTTTCATGTTTCATGTTTCATGTTTCATGTTTCATGTTTCATGTTTCATGTTTCATGTTCCATATTTCATATTTCATATTTCATTTCATTTCATTTCATTTCATTTCATTTCATTTCATTTCATTACATTTCATTTCATTTATTTCGAAGTTCGTCACAACATTATCCGAAGTTTGTCACAGCAATATCCGAAGTTCGTCACAGTAATCCGAAGTTTGTCACAATAATCCAAAGTTCGTCACAATAATACGAAGTTCGTCACATTTATCCAAATTTCGTCACGTCACTATCCGAATTTCGTCACAATAATCCGAAGTTCATCACGTCACTATCCGAAGTTTGTCACAATAATCCGAAGTTCGTCACAATAATCCGAAATTCGTCACAATAATCCGAAGTTTGTAACATTTATCCGAATTTCGTCACGTCACTATCCGAATTTCGTCACAATTATCCGAATTTCGTCACGTCACTATCCGAATTTCGTCACAATTATCCGAATTTTATCACGTCACTATCCGAAGTTCGTCACAATAATCCGAAGTTCGTCACAATAATCCGAAGTTCGTCACAATTATCCGAATTTTATCACGTCACTATCCGAAGTTCATCACGTCACTATCCGAATTTCATCACAATTATCCGAATTTCGTCACAATAATCTGAAGTTCGTCACGTCACTATCCGAAGTTCGTCACAATTATCCTAATTTCGTCACAATCATCCGAAGTTTGTCACGTCACTAACCGAAATTCATTTCATTTCATTTCATTTCATATTTCATATTTCATATTTCATATTTCATATTTCATATTTCATATTTCATATTTCATATTTCATATTTCATATTTCATATTTCATATTTCATATTTCATATTTCATATTTCATATTTCATATTTCATATTTCATATTTCATATTTCATATTTCATATTTCATATTTCATATTTCATATTTCATATTTCATATTTCATATTTCATATTTCATATTTCATATTTCATATTTCATATTTCATATTTCATATTTCATATTTCATATTTCATATTTCATATTTCATATTTCATATTTCATATTTCATATTTCATATTTCATATTTCATATTTCATATTTCATATTTCATATTTCATATTTCATATTTCATATTTCATATTTCATATTTCATATTTCATATTTCATATTTCATATTTCATATTTCATATTTCATATTTCATATTTCATATTTCATATTTCATATTTCATATTTCATATTTCATATTTCATATTTCATATTTCATATTTCATATTTCATATTTCATATTTCATATTTCATATTTCATATTTCATATTTCATATTTCATATTTCATATTTCATATTTCATATTTCATATTTCATATTTCATATTTCATATTTCATATTTCATTTCATTTCATTTCATTTCATTTCATTTCATTTCATTTCATTTCATTTCATTTCATTTCATTTCATTTCATTTCATTTCATTTCATTTCATTTCATTTCATTTCATTTCATTTCATTTCATTTCATTTAATTTATTTCGAAGTTCGTCACATCATTATCCGAAGTTTGTCAGAGCAATATCCGAAGTTCGTCACAGTAATCCGAAGTTCGTCACAATAATCCGAAGTTCGTCACGTCACTATCCGAAGTTCGTCACAGCACTATCCGAAGTTTGTTACAATAATCCGAAGTTCGTCAAAATAATACGAAGTTCGTCACATTTATCCAAATTTCGTCACGTCACTATATGAATTTCGTCACAATAATCCGAAGTTCATCACGTCACTATCCGAAGTTTGTCACAATAATCCGAAGTTCGTCACAATAATCCGAAATTCGTCACAATAATCCGAAGTTTGTCACATTTATCCGAATTTCGTCACGTCACTATCCGAATTTCGTCACAATTATCCGAATTCCGTCACGTCACTATCCGAATTTCGTCACAATTATCCGAATTTTATCACGTCACTATCCGAATTTCGTCACAATAATCCGAAGTTCGTCACGTCACTATCCGAATTTCGTCACAATAATCCGAAGTTCGTCACGTCACTATTCGAAGTTCGTCACAATAATCCGAATTTCGTCACAATAATCCGAAGTTCGTCACGTCACTATCCGAAGTTCGTCACAATAATCCTAATTTCGTCACAATCATCCGAAGTTTGTCACGTCACTAACCGAAGTTCATTTCATTTCATTTCATTTCATTTCATTTCATTTCATTTTATTTCATATTTCATATTTCATATTTCATGTTTCATGTTTCATGTTTCATGTTTCATGTTTCATGTTTCATGTTTCATGTTTCATGTTTCATGTTTCATGTTTCATGTTTCATGTTTCATGTTTCATGTTTCATGTTTCATGTTTCATGTTTCATGTTTCATGTTTCATGTTTCATGTTTCATGTTTCATGTTTCATGTTTCATGTTTCATGTTTCATGTTTCATGTTTCATGTTTCATGTTTCATGTTTCATGTTTCATGTTTCATGTTTCATGTTTCATATTTCATATTTCATATTTCATTTCATTTCATTTCATTTCATTTCATTTCATTTCATTTCATTTCATTTATTTCGAAGTTCGTCACATCATTATCCGAAGTTTGTCACAGCAATATCCGAAGTTCGTCACAGTAATCCGAAGTTTGTCACAATAATCCGAAGTTCGTCACAATAATACGAAGTTCGTCACATTTATCCAAATTTCGTCACGTCACTATCCGAATTTCGTCACAATAATCCGAAGTTCATCACGTCACTATCCGAAGTTTGTCACAATAATCCGAAGTTCGTCACAATAATCCGAAATTCGTCACAATTATCCGAATTCATGTTTCATGTTTCATGTTTCATGTTTCATGTTTCATGTTTCATGTTTCATGTTTCATGTTTCATGTTTCATGTTTCATGTTTCATGTTTCATGTTTCATGTTTCATGTTTCATGTTTCATGTTTCATGTTTCATGTTTCATGTTTCATGTTTCATGTTTCATGTTTCATGTTTCATGTTTCATGTTTCATGTTTCATGTTTCATGTTTCATGTTTCATGTTTCATGTTTCATGTTTCATGTTTCATGTTTCATGTTTCATGTTTCATGTTTCATGTTTCATGTTTCATGTTTCATGTTTCATGTTTCATGTTTCATGTTTCATGTTTCATGTTTCATGTTTCATGTTTCATGTTTCATGTTTCATATTTCATATTTCATATTTCATTTCATTTCATTTCATTTCATTTCATTTCATTTCATTTCATTTCATTTCATTTCATTTCATTTCATTTAATTTATTTCGAAGTTCGTCACATCATTATCCGAAGTTTGTCACAGCAATATCCGAAGTTCGTCACAGTAATCCGAAGTTTGTCACAATAATCCGAAGTTCGTCACAATAATACGAAGTTCGTCACATTTATCCAAATTTCGTCACGTCACTATCCGAATTTCGTCACAATAATCCGAAGTTCATCACGTCACTATCCGAAGTTTGTCACAATAATCCGAAGTTCGTCACAATAATCCGAAATTCGTCACAATAATCCGAAGTTTGTCACATTTATCCGAATTTCGTCACGTCACTATCCGAATTTCGTCACAATTATCCGAATTTCGTCACGTAACTATCCGAATTTCGTCACAATTATCCGAATTTTATCACGTCACTATCCGAAGTTCGTCACAATAATCCGAAGTTCGTCACAATAATCCGAAGTTGAGAGCAGCGGTGGCCCCAGTGGTGGCAGCCCCGACTTACGAACAGTAAGTCGTGGGTTCGAATCCAGGCAGGCGCATTACTTTGTGTAATTTATTTCATCACCACTGCTCTCAAAAACGGTGAAGGAAAACATCGTGAGGAAACCGGCATGTCCTAGAACCAAAAAAATCGCAGACATGTGACATCTACCAATTCGCACTGGGCCCGCGTGGTAGATTATGACCCATACGCAAAATACGCGCTTTGACGTGGAGTTGCGGATACCAGCCCGGTATCTTTATCTTTTTTTAATCCGAAGTTCGTCACAATTATCCGAATTTTATCACGTCACTATCCGAAGTTCATCACGTCACTATCCGAATTTCATCACAATTATCCGAATTTCGTCACAATAATCTGAAGTTCGTCACGTCACTATCCGAAGTTCGTCACAATAATCCTAATGTTACATTTACGATTTTGTCCCTCTAATGATAGGCGGACAAAAGCCCAAACGCAAGGTGGGTGGGTATTGATTTAAGGAAACAACAAACTACTAAACAATATTGGTTTATTTTATATAAATTGTTATAACAAAAAAAAACACGGTTAATGCCAGCCAGCTTTGTTAGGTAGAACTAGGGTGGTGGGGGGTTGGAGATAACCCAGGTACTATTTCTTAATTTAAAGTGTTAAAACTTATAGTAAAATCAAGGTACAACCTGCCAGTAAAATAGAATATTAAATGGGCGCCAGGGACTTTAAGAGTCCCAGAACCCGGAGCCGACTAGGATGTTCGGTGTTCGTCCAGTTAAGTTTAGGCGTCGGCCCAAGGTCCGTAAATTAAATTTGGTAGAAGACCGGCTTCTAGCTTGAAGACCGGACCGATGCTTCTCTGGTTCTTAAAGGAACCAGCCAATAGTAAAGAAAATAAAATGGGGTAAAATAAGATATAAAAAAAAAACCGTCCCGCCTGCGCCACAACGCTAGGCGGACTCTGCCACCGCGCAGTCGTCTCCACAGGAGGCTTTGAGTGGACTCGAGGAATGGGTCTCACGTCCAGGTCCCAGAGGCACCTCTAGTTCCTGGCGGCGAGACGAATCACTCGAGTTGCCTCACCTGGAATTGACAACACGGGGACCCTATTATAAAAGCTAGAACTAAGGGGCTTTCCTCGAGAACGAATCGAGGGAACGAGCTAGTAAATCTAAAGGCTTACATTAGCCGCTTAACATGGCCTTTTGCCAACACAATATAATGCACTACGACTTCTGTTTGCCTAACCCTGCGTGGTGGGACAATAAGAAAGAGGATTACCCACGAGGGCGTGTAATACTTACGGTTGATCAATGGTGGAAACACTTGACTGCGAGACTGTGCTGGAGACGCGTCCGTCTAGGTCATCCGCATATCCTTTCGACACGTGCTTGGTCTGTAATAAATATCCAGGATCACAACAATATCCTTTTAACGACCTTGGAAGGACTCAGAGATCACTCCCAAACACTAATACAACAAGAACCTTACCTTTAAAAACCTGGGATAAAGTTTTAAACTGATCTCAAGCGAGGTCAAATGCAAATGAACGCCCTTGATCTTCTCCTGTCCTGTCAAGCGTACTAACCGGAATTTCCCCTGTTCTAGGCAAAAAGCACCGATGACAGAATCACCATACCAAAATATTTAATTTTAGAAATTCCCTAACAACTGTCAAACGTGTCCCTAATAACCTCCATACTCTGAAACAATAACCATCTCCAAGATCCAAGCTAACAAACTCATTATTGTTAATTTTCAACACTAAAGTTGGTCTTCAGTAGGGAAAGGTTTCGTTTATTTCCTTTGGCGAATTTAGAATGCACCACCTGGTCACACTAAGACATATCGACAAACCATAGATTAAAACTGGATTATGTTTTTTAGAAGTTTCTGGAATAATGTCTGTAATGAAAAAATCGTCATAGATAAAATAAATAGACAGTCGTGTATTTTAACCAAAAGCAGAAAATTAGTAATGATTAGTCTACCCGATATTAGTTCGATGGATTCCAATCAATTTGTTAAAAAGAACTAATATCGATTAAAACTACAACAGGTAATCGGCAACCGCTAGATGTCGCCTCCAACTGTCAAAGACTGACGTTTAACTTAAATAAAAAAACAACGTAACACTAATTTCGTCACAATCATCCGAAGTTTGTCACGTCACTAACCGAAATTCATTTCATTTCATTTCATTTCATTTCATTTCATTTCATTTCATTTCATTTCATTTCATTTCATTTAATTTATTTCGAAGTTCGTCACATCATTATCCGAAGTTTGTCAGAGCAATATCCGAAGTTCGTCACAGTAATCCGAAGTTCGTCACAATAATCCGAAGTTCGTCACGTCACTATCCGAAGTTCGTCACAGCACTATCCGAAGTTTGTCACAATAATCCGAAGTTCGTCAAAATAATACGAAGTTCGTCACATTTATCCAAATTTCGTCACGTCACTATCCGAATTTCGTCATAATAATCCGAAGTTCATCACGTCACTATCCGAAGTTTGTCTTAATAATCCGTAGTTCGTCACAATAATCCGAAATTCGTCACAATAATCCGAAGTTGGTCACATTTATCCGAATTTCGTCACGTCACTATCCGAATTTCGTCACAACTATCCGAATTTCGTCACGTCACTATCCGAATTTCGTCACAATTATCACTTTTCACTTTTCACTTTTTACTTTTCACTTTTCACTTTTCACTTTTCACTTTTCACTTTTCACTTTTCACTTTTCATTTTACATTTTTCATTTTTCATTTTTCATTTTTCATTTTCTCTCCCTCTCCCTCTCCCTCTCCCTCTCCCTCCCTCCCTCTCCCTCTCCCTCTCCCTCTCCCTCTCCCTCTCCCTCTCCCTCTCCCTCTCCCTCTCCCTCTCCCTCTCCCTCTCCCTCTCCCTCTCCCTCTCCCTCTCCCTCTCCCTCTCCCTCTCCCTCTCCCTCTCCCTCTCCCTCTCCCTCTCCCTCTCCCTCTCCCTCTCCCTCTCCCTCTCCCTCTCCCTCTCCCTCTCCCTCTCCCTCTCCCTCTCCCTCTCCCTCTCCCTCTCCCTCTCCCTCTCCCTCTCCCTCTCCCTCTCCCTCTCCCTCTCCCTCTCCCTCTCCCTCTCCCTCTCCCTCTCCCTCTTTCTCTCCCTCTCCCTCTCCCTCTCCCTCTCCCTCTCCCTCTCCCTCTGCCTCTCCCTCTCCCTCTCCCTCTTCCTCTCCCTCTTCCTCTCCCTCTCCCTGCAAACATGCGACGCCGCACAGCTTACTATAGCTTACTATAGCAAAAAGTGTCGTGACATGTTTTTTAAAATGTATGAATGCAGTTTTACTTGTTATTAAAATCGATGACATGGTTCCTCAGAACAGATCTTCGTATGTCTTATAATTTCAAACTTTCCCATACTGACCGATTGGAATGAGACACCCTGTAGAGTGTAAAAGTCACTTTGGTATTTACCCGGATTTGAACCACAACCTTGTGCATGAGAGATAGGCGCCTTAACCTCCGGGCCATCACAACATAGAGTTTATTCTGAATAATAATAACAGCCTGTGGAGCTCCTCAAGTTCCGAGTTGAGCTCACGATTACTGACAAATGCTTGCACTGACTGATCTGGTCCCCTCATTCTGTGTGGTTCTTTCCTCAAAAGACCATCTCAGACACTAATCTGCATGGATCTTACATGATTTGACCTAGATAATGTCTGGACTTTAAAAGAGACTATGACCTCTAAGTTTCTTTCGGTGTTTCTTCTCAGAGTAGTCAAATAGTGAAATACCGATCTCATTTACTAAAAAGGCGACGTGTTAAAGTGTTTGTAAAAACCTATTTACAAAAATAAATTTCATTTATTAATTATAGCCATATCAGTTTAGTGTCCTAATATCTATGGTCCTACTAATTGCAGGGCAAAGGCCTCTTCTCATACAAGGAAGGTGCGAGCATTGATCAGCACTCTTGCAGCGGATTGGCGATTTCAGACTTACTCGTATATTAATAAATAAATAATAAATATTTCACAACTTTTTCACAGAACGCCATCTAGTCCCAAGCTAAGCTAAGAGCTTGTGTTATGGGTACTAAAGAGCGGATAAACATAAAAGTCAAAAAAGTCAAACCATTTATTTCAATTAGGCCCCTTTAAGGCACTTTTGAACGTCGAACAAAAAATAACTTTAAAAAATGATTCTAGTTGCCCCTTCCAAAAAGTAGATTTGTATGGAGAAGAATGGGCAAGAAACTCCATACTTACTCTTTTAAAATCGATTTTACAATACTTTGTATACATCAATAAGATTATTTGTGAGGACGATGCACCTAGAATAAAAGTACTATACTAATATAGGTTTAAGCAAAAATTAAAAAAAGCAATGGAGTTGTTAATTACATGTGGTACAGCCAGATACATTGTGCTCTCATTATGTACAAATGTATTAACATTAATTTAAAAACAAGTGAAAAAATAAAAAAAATATAGAAAACAATACAGTACATTATTATATTAGCAACCAGGTTGATTTTGTCAAGACTCCAATGATCGTCCTATGGAGCAGGACCAGCATGTTTCCAAGCATTCCTATCTATACTTATAATAAATCTGTAGAAGTAAAATTTCTGTACATTGAAAATATCAAAAAAATAAATAGCAGGGGGTGTTACTAGACCGACACCGAACCCAAAAATATGATTAAAAAAATTTTTGTCTGTCTGTCTGTCTGTCTGTCTGTCTGTATGTTCAGGTATCACGCAAAAACTACCGGTTCGATTACGATGACACTTGGTATACTTATTCTTTAATATCCTGGGCACCACACTGGGTACTTTTTATCCCGGAAAAGTATATACAATAAAAAAACAAACTTAATTTTGCGGTTCGATCTTTAGACCCGACTACTGTAACAACCGCAAATAAAAAGTTTGTCGTAGGTTACGTCACCCGCAGTGGGGTTCACCAAGGGGCGCTGCACACGGCTAAGTTAGTATAATATTTTATCTTAAGATACAATATCGCTCGCCATACAATTCAATGGACTATCACACACTACGAAGATAATTATGTACATTGAATATATATTCAAAAATAATATTGGAGGATGATTGGTGATCGATACTGATGCCAAAAATGCAATCACTAAATGTTTTGTCTGTCTGTCTGTATGTATGTGCACGCATAATTCAAAAACTATTATAGGGATTTTAACCAAACTTGGTACTGTTGTAATCAATACGCCTGGGCAGGTTGATCTTAGTCTCAGTTTTTTTACACATGATCAGTTGTACGGCGCTCTTTCCCGGGTCAGTAGTTCCAGAAATCTTTATGCATACATACCGGAAGGATCAACTTTGAAAACATAAGGGACGGAAGTTCGACATCCACGCGGGCGAAGCCGCGGGCAAAAGCTAGTCCTGAATATAATCTTCTATTTTTAACCGACTTTAAAAAAAGGAGGAGGTTCTCAATTCGACGGTATGTTTTTTTTTTTTTTTTTTGTGTTTGTTACGCGATTTCTCCCCCATTTGTGGACCAATTCTCAAAATTCTTTTTTTATGTTAAAGAGTATACTCCCGAGGTGGTCCCATTTTAATTTGGTGAAGATCTGGTGCTGATCTTCGGAGATATACAATGGAACTCTTCAAAAATAGACGGCAAATCTGTCGTGATTGCTGGAATCGCTTGGATATTTATTGTTTATACAACATCATGACGTATCATCACGCCTGTATGCTCTGAGGGGTACGCAGATGTGTACAATATACCTAGATTTCGACAGTTAGGTATGTTAAGTTTAATTTATTAGGGATAAGTGGATAACCCCATTTACCATGACATGTATTGTTAACAAATAACAATATAAAAATAAATTCATGGCAAATATTTGTATGTGAACAACTAAAAATGGAAAAATAAAAATCTTTTTTGCAAAAAATAAAACCGACTTAAAAAAAACACCAACCGGTGTAAAATAACTCTAAATTCGGAAGTCGGTGGCCCATCATGAAAAAGACAAAACCACCAAAGCCACAGACTTCCTAATTTAGAGTTATTTTACACCGGTTGGTGTTTTTATAATAATATGCCAGTTTACAAAGTGTACTTTTAATGTAAGTTTTAAATTTTCTTTCATTTAGTTTTTAACCGACTTTCAAAAAAGGAGGAGGTTCTATGTTCGTGTGAATGTTTTTTTTTTTTTTTTTTTTTTTTATGTATGTTACCTGATTTCTCCGCCTTTTGTGGACCGATTCTCAAAATTCTTTTTTTATTTGAAAGAGTATACTCCTGAGGTGGTCCCATTTTAATTTGGTGAAGATCTGGTGCTGATCTTCGGAGATATACAACGGAACTCTTCAAAAATAAACAGCAAATCTGTCGTGATTGCTGGAATCGCTTGGATGTTTATTGTTTATACAACATAATGACGTATCATCACGCCTGTATGCTCTGAGGGGTACGCAGGAGGGTACAATATACCTAGATTTCGTCAGTTAGGTATGTTAATTTTAATTTATTAGGGATTAGTGGAAAACCCTATTATGATGACATGTATTGTTAACAATTAACAATATAAAATAAATTCATGGCAAATATTTTTATGGTAACAACTAAAAATGGAAAAATAAAAAACTTTTGTGCAAAAAATAAAACCGACTTCAAAAAAAACACTAAACGGTGTAAAATAACTCTAAATTCGGAAGTCGGTGGCCCATTGTGAGTAAGACAAACCCACCAAAGCCACAGACTTCCGAATTTAGAGTTATTTTACACCGTTTAGTGTTTTTTTTGAAGTCGGTTTTATTTTTTGCACAAAAGTTTTATTAAATCACATGGTATTTTATCAATACCCCATAAAAGATGTTTGTACTTTTGCTAATCTAAAGGAAGGTTGAGCTATTTTATCTTTATTTCTTGTATTAAACTGATGTCTATCGCTTGTTTTACTAAAAAGTTGAGGATTTTTTCTTACATACATTATAATAATATTTTCATAGATATATTGACAAGGTACTGTCATTATATTTATTCTCTTAAATAGCTCTCTAAGAGATTCGCGGCGCGGTAAATTATAAATGGCTCTGACAGCTCAACGGGTTAACCGATTTAGATGCGGTTTTTTTTATTTGAAAACAGGGTTTCTTGCGATGGTTCTTAGACATGATTCATCAAAATCGGTTCAGCCGTTTCAAGGTTATCAGCTCTTTTGTGTTAGCTACCGTTGCTATTTTAGACGTCTATGGGTATTAACTTTACTTAAAAACATATGTGTGTCTTAAAATTTCATACACCCATGTGTGTAATAATAATAAGCAACATTATGGTGTATTTGGTCTGATGCAGCCAGGATATCTAGCAGACTAATACACTCTTGAGAAAATAACAGCAGATATGTCGTGTTTGGATTCATTGTAACCAGCATTTGATTCTGCACACAATGCACTGATGGCAACAGGTTGAGCTGATGCTGCAGCCAGGCTATCCAGCACACCAGTTTGTAGATCTTGACAAAATAATAGCAGATATATCGTGTTTGGATTCATTTTAACCAGCATTTAATTCTGCACACAATGTCCTGATGGCAACAGGATGAGCAGATGCTGCAGCCAGGCTATCCAGCACACCAGTAGGTAGACTCCTAACAAAATAATAGCAGATATGTCGTATTTGGATTCTTTTCAACCAGCATTTGATTCTAAAGACAATGCACTGATGGCAACAGGATGAGCTGATGCTGCAGCCAGGCTATCCAGCACACCAGTAGGTAGACTCTTGACAAAATAATAGCAGATATGTCGTGTTTGGATTCGTTTTAACCAGCATTTGACTCTACATACAATGCACTGGAAAAAATCTCATAACTGTATAATCTATAAAACAAAATTAATGTGTTTAAAAATTTTAAAATAAAATTTAATTAAAAATTTAAAAAACCCCCACCGCAAAAAAAACATTTAAAAAGTTAAAAATAACACTTTAGCCGTGAAATTTTACATAACGTCGGGGTACCGTTAAAATAAGTACCTACATCCCTACAAGTACTAGAAACATTCCTTACTTAAGCGGTACCCCGACGTGAAGTAAAATTTCACGGCTAAAGTGTTATTTTTAACTTTTTAAATGTTTTTTTTGCGGTGGGGGTTTTTTAAATTTTTGTAAAATGAAAATGGATTCAATGTCAGCAGCCCGGCCGGCGGCCCCACAGCAAAATGCCATAAGACATTATGCTGTGAAAGTAGCTAAAATAGACCAAACGCGCGGTTTCTACATCTGTTAACTGTCTTATTTTTCTAACCGCATAAGCGCATGTTAAATGGGGTCCCCATTGTAATTTTTCATCTTGAGTAATACCTAAGAAAACTGTCTGATTAATAAATGTCAGTTTTCCTCCATTTAACATGATGTCACATTCGCTACTTTTAACATTTGGTAAAGTGAATCTAATGCATTTAGTTTTTTTTTCATTAAGTACTAAATTATTTACCGTAAACCAATTCTGTACCCGAGTAATTGAGGTATTCACGTCGTCAAGATGTGGTGACCGTCTGTTTATTTTAAAGATCAGTGATGTGTCATCTGCAAATAACACCATCTTTGGTTGATTATGCATACTTATAATTATATTTCTAAATACATACATATTATAGATAAATTACACCCATTAATGATTAATGATTAATTACTAGCTAACCCGGCAAACTTCATTCCACTTTAGAATCAATATAATACTTATTTAGTTTTTATAAGTTTACATCATATTCTCAGGCCTACTAATAATACAAATACAATACGAATACACACATAAAATTTTAAAATCGGTCGAGCTGTTTCGGAGGCTTTGTGATACAAACACTGTGACACGTGAATTGTATATAGGTACGAGTATTAGAATGCATAGGTACTTTTATTAAGATGACAACAAATAGATCCAAACTCACAATGACTACTACTACGTTTTATTTAGCGAGTCTCTAATGTGTTCTTATTTTTAAAACATTTTGTCTTGGATAGAATTTGAATGACAACATACAATTATACATATAACCTAACCTAACTTACCATACCTATCCTATAATGAACCTAAGTACCTAACTTAAGTACCTTACTGAAAGGCATTGATTTGGAAAGACAGAAATATATATAATTTACACTGAACTACTGCGCTGCGTGTCTCTGTTACGTGTACAATTTACTTAGTTTTTAACCGACTTAAAAAAGGAGGAGGAAAAGGTTCTCAATTCGGATATATTTTTTTTTTGTTTGTTATCTCAGTACTCCGTAATGGACCGATATCAAATAAAAAACGAAGTTTGAAAATCGGTCATCAGATATGAGTTTTGATACAAATTGAACCAATCTGTTAGTATACCTGGGTAGGTTTACTAACAGATTGGTCCTATTTGTATCAAAACTCATATCTGATGAGGGATACTCGAGGAATTGAGGGAACTCCTCAAAAAATACACGGACCGATTTTTACATTTTTAGTTACCAATCAAGCATTTTCATTTAGAATATCATTTGGTGAAGCAAAACTGATGAAGAAGACAGGTGACGGAACTCTTCCACGCATTAGAGCAAATAATTAGCAATTGCTATAGTCAGATGTCTATGGAGAGTTCTTGTATTTCCATAACATAACATTACGCTCTTCTATTTTAAAAGGGGCCCGGCAGAGATGTGCAGATTAATGTTTAGAAAGAACTTCTTTAGCAATTGTTAACCAATTTCAATGATTCTTTCAAGTTTTCAAAATCATTTTTTACGAAGATGCTAAAAATTGCAAAATAAAACTTTTTTACAAAAAATACAACCGACTTCTTAAAAAAACACTAACCGGTGAAAAATAACACCAGATTCGGAAGTCGGTGGCCAATAATAAAGGAAACAAAACTACAAAACACACAGGCTTCCACAGTCGGTTACAAAATACAACCGATTTAAAACAAAATACACTACATACATAAACTCACGCCTTTTTCCCATGGTGCGGGGGGTAGGCAAAAACTACAGAGCACCAACTGCTACACTGACCTAAAATAAAAACAGTTTTTTTGGTTAAAATACATATTTTCGTTTTTCTAACCGACTACAAAAAAGGAGCAGGTTCTTACGTCACATTTTTTTTCATAAATCTACGCGGATGGAAAAAAATAATTATATTTCTTGATGACTTTACAATGTTGTCAAACAGCGCATTGACGTTATGTGTACGTCAGTGACAAGTGTTCGCGCTGTGCTGACACAGCGTAACCAGAACGGTCGTCATCTTATTTGTTTGCCATTTGTCAAAAAAACACCTTCGTCACAATAAAACATCTTATGAAAAGGAAGTATATTGTATGAGGAAACTTTTAGGTCTAATTAGCTCTGTAGTTTTATTTTATGAATATTTTTTTATGTTTTGGCATTACAATGTGCTTTGCCTTCTGTGTATTTTATAGTTTTAAAGGTGAATTTATTTTGCTGTAAGGCCAATAAACGCATTTTTCATTCGATTTTTTTTTTGTATACCCATGTTTTACAATATTTTATGTAATGTTCTATTCAATAGGCGGGTAGAGCAGGCATCACTCAACCGCTCTAGCTGATGCCGGGCGGCGCGGCGTGAACAAACTAGTGTTGCGTGGGCGCGTGTGAGTACACTACCTCCCTACAATATATGATGCGCGATGCGCCGGCGCAGCCCGCAGTTCACAGTACAGACACGCGGGACTACGTTGTGTAACGAAATAGTGAAAAAAAAAAGTCAAATTAATCTACATAATTGAAAAGACTTTGTTCTAACGAGTGAATAATAAATTGCAACTATAGTGTAAGTATACATTCAAACCCTGTTGTAGTCTTGATCCTTTGCAATAATTTAGTTAAAAAAAAACATTAGGTCCAAAAGATTGTCAATAGATGTGGTGGTGTGTCAATAGGTTACTATAAAAAATCAAGTTCTTGTAATTTATCAGACAGACGACGTTTGGGGAGTTTGTTCCGCCACTGCTTCTTTCTGGTCACGTTTGTTTTCTGATGTTATTTTTGCTTTATATTCATATTCATATTCATATTCATATCTTTATTTGCATTCCATAATGTGTTGAGATCTCACAATGGGCTTAAAGCCCATACTTATACTTTAAAAACCCATGAACGATCCATCTATTCTATCTGAACCAATGAGTCTTTTTTATTATTTATGATAGGCACGCGTTTGCTCAAATAATAACGCATAAGAGCCGCGTCTAGTAGGTACAAAACACGGGTCAAATCGTGTGTCCACTTTATGTTGTGTGAGTCGTGTTCTATGGAACGTGACTTTGAGTACTTACTGACGACGGCTCGCCGAGCAAAGAAGACCACTTTGGCCCAGTTTAACTTGCTTCACTTTATGTACTCTAACAAGGGGGTCCTGGAGCACAGGCTTAAAATGATGTCCAGATGTGCGACGATGTCTCTTCCACTCTGTAGGTATTTAAGCTTTCTAACGATAAGAGTACTTTAAAATCAGTTCAGTAGTTTTTGAGTTAAATCCCTATAAACAAACAAATAAAGAAAATAATTAATTAAGACGCTCAGCAAAATATAAAAAAATAATGAAAATGGTTAAATGAAAAGAAAAGACCTGTACGAGGCCAAAGGGCACCTATCTCCGCATTAAATACAAAAAATAAATGAATTGTCAGAAAAAACTTACCTGTAAGTGCATTTCGTCGGTAATATTGTACGTAGCCTTTGTTTCATTCGAAAATAATGATTGGTTTAGTATTTTGACGTCAGAGCCAGGAAAGCCGTAACTTCAAATTTTAACAGTAAACTTACCATTATCATCAAAATGAAAAAAGACGAGTATAATAATTCTATTATGTCCTTTTTACAATATTTGTTTAGACAATAAACTTGTACATACTTACCTAAACATTGTTTAGTAGAAATGTGTTCGGTCATCGGTGTCGATGTACCTACCTCTGCTTTGAACTACGGGGGTTACAGGCGTAATGTTTTATGTTTTGTTCTGTAGGTGGAGCCGCCTGCTTGTAATATTGTACCTACTCTTGTCGAGCACAACAGTCCAGTACCGCGAGTGCCGGGAGTCGTCTAACACCGTGGTAAGTTTCAACACTTTTTGATCGGATAAAAAGCAGGAGGTACTCAAATCGATCGTTTTTAGGGTTCCGTCCCTCAAAAGGAAAAAGCGAAACCCTTATAAGATCACTTTGCTAAGCGTATGTATTTTTTTCAGCAACTGTGACACATTTTTTTAAAATATTGACACACAGTTTGTTTTTTAACCGACTTCAAAAAAAAGGCGGATTTTCTCAATTCGGTTGTATTTTTTTAACCCCCGACGCAAAAAGAGGGGTGTTATAAGTTTCACCGCTATGTGTGTGTGTCTGTCTGTCTGTCTGTCTGTCTGTCTGTCTGTCTGTCTGTCTGTCTGTGGCACCGTAGCGCCCAAACGAGTGAACCGATTTAGATGCGGTTTTTTTTATTTGAAAGCAGGGTTTCGTGCGATGGTTCTTAGACATGATTTATCAAAATCGGTTCAGCCGTTTCAAGGTTATCAGCTCTTTTGTGTTAGCTACTGTTGCTATTTTAGACGTCAATGGGTATTAACTTTACTTAAAAACATATGTGTGTCTTAAAATTTCACACACCCATGTGTGTAATATTGATAAGCAAGATTATGGTGTATTTGGTCTGATGCAGCCAGGATATCTAGCAGACTAATACACTCTTGGGAAAATAACAGCAGATATGTCGTGTTTGGATTCATTTTAACCAGCATTTGATTCTGCACACAATGCACTGATGGCAACAGGATGAGCTGATGCTGCAGCCAGGCTATCCAGCACACCAGTAGATAGACTCTTGACAAAATAATAGCAGATATGTCGTGTTTGGATTCGTTTTAACCAACATTTGACTCTACACACAATGCACTGATAAATTCTCATAACTGTAAACTCGATAAAACAAAATTAATGCGTTTAAAAAATTTAAAATAAAAATTAAATTAAAAATTTAAAAAACCCCCACCGCAAAAAAGTTAAACATTTAAAAAGTTAAAAATAACACTTAAGCCATGAAATTTTACGTAACGTCGGGGTACCGTTAAAATAAGTACCTACCTACATACCTACAAGTACTAGGAACATTCCTTACTTAAGCGGTACCCCAACGTGAAGTAAAATTTCATGGCTTAAGTGTTATTTTTAACTTTTTAAATGTTTAACTTTTTTGCGGTGGGGGTTTTTTAAATTTTTAATTTTTTAGGGTTTGTTACCTTAGTACTACGTCATTTATGTACCGAATTTCATTTTTTTTATTTTATTCGATAGGGTAAGTACCGTAAGTACCAATACTAACAGATTGGTCCCATTTGTATCAAAACTCATATCTGATGAGGGATCCTCGAGGAATTGAGGGAACTCCTCAAAAAATATAGGTAGGTAAATATAGGTACGCACCGATTTTACGTGTACGACATTTTATCATTTAACTAGTCAATTACCGCAATCCAGACACAATTAAATTACTATTGTTTGCGGACACCGGTGTCCACGCGGAGCCTAATGAGTTAAGTAACAAATCAAGCATTTTAATTTAGAAAGAATCATTTGATGAAGAAAAACTGATGAAGAAGACAGGCAACGGAACTCTTCAACGAATAACAGCAAATTATTCGCGATTGCTAATGTCAGATTTCTTTGCTGAGCTTTTGTATTTCCATATTGGCCCCTTATTGTTTATAATTTATATAAATGAACTGCCCTACTCCACGGATCAATATACGATATTATTTGCAGATGATACTACCGTGTTGACAAAAGAGAAAACTCTAGATAACAGTAAAATAGTTACAAATAAAGCATTGTCAGATTTAATTAATTGGCTGGATAGGAATAACTTAAAAATAAATACAAGTAAAACTAAATTTATGACATTTTTGCCATATAATAACCACAAAAAAATAGGTGATGAAATGAAATTTAATTTAAAATACAATAATAATGACATAAATGAAGTTGATAATATAAAATTTTTAGGAGTAGTTTTTGACAAACATTGCAATTGGAAAGCTCAAGTAGATAATGTATAAGAAAAAATTAAATTAGAAATTTAAAAAACCCCCATCGCAAAAAAGAAAAAAACATTTAAAAAGTTAAAAATAACACTTTAGCCATGAAATTTTACTTCACGTCGTGGTACCGCTTAAGTAAGGAATGTTCCTAGTACTTGTAGGTATGTAGGTAGGTACTTATTTTAACGGTACCCCGACGTTACGTAAAATTTCATGGCTAAAGTGTTATTTTTAACTTTTTAAATGTTTTTTTCTTTTTTGCGATGGGGGTTTTTTAAATTTCTAATTTAATTTTTATTTTAAAATTTTTAAACGCATTAATTTTTAACCCCCGACGCAAAAAGAGGGGTGTTATAAGTTTCACCGCTATGTGTGTGTGTCTGTCTGTCTGTCTGTCTGTCTGTCTGTCTGTCTGTCTGTCTGTCTGTCTGTCTGTCTGTGGCACCGTAGCGCCCAAACGGGTGAACCGATTTAGATGCGGTTTTTTTTATTTGAAAGCAGGGTTTCTTGCGATGGTTCTTAGACATAATTTATCAAAATCGGTTCAGCCGTTTCAAGGTTATCAGCTCTTTTGTGTTAGCTACCGTTGCTATTTTAGACGTCTATGGGTATTAACTTTACTTACAAACATATTATGTGTGTCTTAAAATTTCAAACACCCATGTGTGTAATATTAATAAGCAACATTATGGTGTATTTGGTCTGATGCAGCCAGGATATCTAGCAAACTAATACACTCTTGGGAAAATAACAGCAGATATGTCGTGTTTGAATTCATTTTAACCTGCATTTGATTCTGCATACAATGCACTGATGGCAACTGGTTGAGCTGATGCTGCAGCCAGGCTATTGAGCACACCAGTAGGTAGACTCTTGACAAAATAATAGCAGATATGTCGTGTTTGGATTCATTTCAACCAGCATTTGATTCTGCACACAATGCCCTGATGGCAACAGGATGAGCTGATTCTGCAGCCAGCCTATCCAGCACACCAGTACGTAGACTATTGACAAAATAATAGCAGATATGTCGTGTTTGGATTCGTTTTAACCAGCATTTGACTTTACATACAATTCACTGAAAAAATCTCATAACTGTTAACTCTATAAAAGAAAATTATTGCGTTTAAAAATTATAAAATAAAAATTAAATTAAAAATTTAAAAAACCCCCACCGCAAAAAAGTAAAACATTTAAAAAGTTAAAAATAACACTTTAGCCATGAAATTTTACGTAACGTCGGGGTACCGTTAAAATAAGTACCTACATACCTACAACCTCAACCTCATACCTACAAGTAGGTACTAGGATCATTCCTTTCTTAAGCGGTACCCCGACGTGAAGTAAAATTTCATGGCTAAAGTGTTATTTTTAACTTTTTAAATGTTTTACTTTTTTGCGGTGGGGGTTTTTTTAACCCCCGACGCAAAAAGAGGGGTGTTATAAGTTTCACCGCTATGTGTGTGTGTCTGTCTGTCTGTCTGTCTGTCTGTCTGTCTGTCTGTGGCACCGTAGCGCCCAAACGGGTGAACCGATTTAGATGCGGTTTTTTTTATTTGAAAGCAGGGTTTCTTGCGATGGTTCTTAGACATAGTTCATCAAAATCGGTGCAGCCGTTTCAAGGTTATCAGCTCTTTTGTGATAGCTACCGTTGCTATTTTAGACGTCTATGGGTATTAACTTTACGTACAGACATATGTGTCTCTTAAAATTTCAAACACTCATGTGTGTAATATTAATAAGCAACATTATGGTGTATTTGGTCTGATGCAGCCAGGATATCTAGCAGACTAATACACTCTTGGGAAAATAACAGCAGATATGTCGTGTTTGGATTCATTTTAACCTGCATTTGATTCTGCACACAATGCACTGATGGCAACTGGGTGAGCTGATGCTGCAGCCAGGCTATCCAGCACACCAGCAGGTAGACTCTTGACAAAATAATAGCAGATATGTCGTGTTTGGATTCATTTCAACCAGCATTTGATTCTGCACACAATGCCCTGATGGCAACAGGATGAGCTGATGCTGCAGCCAGGCTATCCAGCACACCAGTAGGTACACTCTTGACAAAATAATAGCAGATATGTCGTGTTTGGGTTCATTTCAACCAGTATTTGATTCTAAACACAATACACTGATGGCAACAGGGTGACCTGATGCTGCAGCAGGCTATCCGCGTAAAATATAAATTAATGCGTTTAAAAATTATAAAATAAAAATTAAATTAAAAATTTAAAAAACCCCCACCGCAAAAAAGTAAAACATTTAAAAAGTTAAAAATAACACTTTAGCCATGAAATTTTACGTAACGTCGGGGTACCGTTAAAATAAGTACCTACATACCTACAAGTACTAGGAACATTCCTTACTTAAGCGGTACCCCGACGTGAAGTAAAATTTCATGGCTAAAGTGTTATTTTTAACTTTTTAAATGTTTTACTTTTTTGCGGTGGGGGTTTTTTAAATTTTTAATTTTTGTTTCATATAGTTTACAGTTATGAGAATTATTCAGTGCATTGTATGTAGAGTGAGTCAAATGCTGGTTAAAACGAATCCAAACACGACATATCTGCTATTATTTTGTCAAGAGTCTACCTACTGGTGTGCTGGATAGCCTGGCTGTAGCATCAGCTCATCATGTTGCCATCAGTGCATTGTGTTTAGAATCAAATGCTGGTTGAAATGAATCCAAACGCGACCTATCTGCTATTATTCTGTCAAGGGTCTACCTACTGGTGGGCTGGATAGCCTGGCTGCAGCATCATCTCATCCTGTTGCCATCAAGGCATTGTGTGCAGAATCAAATGCTGGTTGAATTGAATCCAAACACGACATATCTGCTATTATTCTGTCAAGAGTGTACCTACTGGTGGGCTGGATAGCCTGGCTGCAGCATCATCTCATCCAGTTGCCATCAGTGCATTGTGTGCAGAATCAAATGCAGGTTAAAATGAATCCAAACACGACATATCTGCTGTTATTGTCCCAAGAGTGTATTAGTCTGCTAGATATCCTGGCTGCATCAGACCAAATACACCATAATGTTGCTTATTAATATTACACACATGGGTGTTCGAAATTTTAAGACACATATATGTTTGTAAGTAAAGTTAATACCCATAGACGTCTAAAACAGCAACGGTAGCTAACACAAAAGAGCTGATAACCTTGAAACGGCTGAACCGATTTTGATAAATTATGTCTAAGAACCATCGCAAGAAACCCTGCTTTCAAATAAAAAAAACCGCATCTAAATCGGTTCACCCGTTTGGGCGCTACGGTGCCACAGACAGACAGACAGACAGACAGACAGACAGACACACACACATAGCGGTGAAACTTATAACACCCCTCTTTTTGCGTCGGGGGTTAAAAATAAACAAATTCGTATATGCGCTTAAGAGGATCAACAATTTGACAGACATTAAAACAGCCTTACTGGTGTACCATAGCCATGTTTGTTCTGTTTTTAACCCCCGACGCAAAAAGAGGGGTGTTATAAGTTTCACCGCTATGTGTGTGTGTCTGTCTGTCTGTCTGTCTGTCTGTCTGTCTGTCTGTCTGTCTGTCTGTCTGTGGTACCGTAGCGCCCAAACGGGTGAACCGATTTAGATGCGGTTTTTTTTATTTGAAAGCAGGGTTTCTTGCGATGGTTCTTAGACATAATTCATCAAAATTGGTTCAGCCGTTTCAAGGTTATCAGCTCTTTTGTGTTAGCTACCGTTGCTATTTTAGACGTCTATGGGTATTAACTTTACTTACAAACATATGTGTGTCTTAAAATTTCAAACACCCATGTGTGTAATATTAATAAGCAACATTATGGTGTATTTGGTCTGATGCAGCCAGGATATCTAGCAGACTAATACACTCTTGGGAAAATAACAGCAGATATGTCGTGTTTGGATTCATTTTAACCTGTATTTGATTCTACACACGACGTACTGATGGCAACTGGATGAGCTAATGCTGCAGCCAGGCTATCCAGCACACCAGTAAGTAGACTCTTGACAAAATAATAGCAGATATGTCGTGTTTGGATTCATTTCAACCAGCATTTGATTCTCCACACAGTGCCTTGATAGCAATAGGATGAGCTGATGCTGCAGCCAGGCTATTCAGCACACCAGTAGGTAGACTCTTGACAAAATAATAGCAGATATGTCGTGTTTGGATTCGTTTTAACCAGCATTTGACTCTACATACAATGCACTGAAAAAATCTCATAACTGTAAACTCTATACAACAAAATTAATGCCTTTAAAAATTTAAAAATAAAAATTAAATTAAAAATTTAAAAAACCCCCACCGCAAAAAAGTAAAACATTTAAAAAGTTACAAATAACACTTTAGCCATGAAATTTTACGTAACGTCGGGGTACCGTTAAAATAAGTACCTACATACCTACAAGTACACTCCTTACTAGGTACCCCGACGTGAAGTAAATTTCATGGCTAAAGTGTTATTTGTAACTTTTTAAATGTTTTACTTTTTTGCGGTGGGGGTTTTTTAAATTTTTAATTTAATTTTAAGATATGGAATA
This sequence comes from Euplexia lucipara, assembly GCA_921972225.1. NCBI lineage: Eukaryota > Metazoa > Arthropoda > Insecta > Lepidoptera > Noctuidae > Euplexia > Euplexia lucipara. Next base: position 11,720,503 of record OV179170.1, on the reverse strand, counting down.
ACCGTATGGGGTAATTCAACAGATGCTCAAAGAGCATTCATAGCCCAAAAAAAGTGTGTTAGGTCAATTTTCAAACTTAAGTGGACAGACTCTTGTAAACCTGTATTTATTAAACAGAAGCTGCTTACCCTCCCGTCTCTATATATATTTGAAACCTGCAAATTTGTAAGGAAAAACTACTCGCTTTTTAAAAAAGATGAAAAGGCTATGACAAAAAGAAAAATAACACAAAAACCACTAGTAGTCCCGCGTAATAGACTAAAGTTATGCGACAAAAATTGTTATTCCATGGCCATAAAAATATATAATCACTTAGCTGAAAAATTAAGATCATCTACAGATTTAGAATTTAGTAAAAAGATATACAACTGGTTGTGTGAGAGATGCTTTTATTCCATTAATGAGTATTTCGAGTATAAAATGTAAAACTTGTTTGTTATGACTTTGAGATTTATAGATAACATTTATAATATTGAAATCTTTTTAATAATAATCTATTCTTATAATTTTTATTAGCATGACATCATTACAGTTAGTGTTTGTGACTTTTAATATAGATATTATTTTTATTTATTTTTTAAATTAATAGAATTATATTTAATTTTAACTTATGTATTGCATTGTTATCTGATTTTTATTATTACAAAATGTACCTATGCATGCTATTAGTTAGTAGAATTTTAATATTTGTACGGCCGAAATGCCGAATATAGTGAAACCCGTTGAACAAAACATCATATGTACCTATATTCTTGCAAATAAATAAATCATTCATTCATTCATTCATTCATTCATTCATTCATTCATTCATTCATTCATTCATTCATTCATTCATTCATAACCGAACATTAAACTTCTATTTTAAAAGGGGCCCGGCAGAGATGTATAGATTAATGTTTAGATAGAACTTCTTTAGCAATTGTTTCTTTAATAATTCTTTCAAGTTTTGAAAGACTTTCTTTACTTAAGTACGAAGAAAATAAAAACTTTTTTAAGGTTGGTTGGTTAGCCGTAGGCTTTCCTTGGCAGCACTTATGTGTAGTGCATACCTACAGGGAAAATCTGCGGTTGGTGCCTCATTACAATAACGACGACAATGGGACTCAGTGAGTTGGCTTCGGCCCCTCGCGGCCTCGTACCCCTTCCAAAGGTCCGGAACCCAAAGGTTCCGAGTAATATAAACGAAAAAAAATTATAATAATGCCTTTATTTTCAAAATATTGTCCATATAGGGTGTTAGTAAAAACACATACCTAAAAATAAACTTAGGTAAATGTTAGCACAAACATGCTGTGAACTATTATGGATGATAAATAACAAATGGACGGGGTTATTTGTTAATATTGTTAGTTATTTTCCGAAGAGCCTTTCAAGTGACCTTCAGTCGACCGGCGAGTTCTGCTGCAGTCCGCAGTTCGTCCTCACGTCACGTGTCTGCGCTGCGCCGCGTCTGTTTGTCTGTCCACACCGTGTGCGTGTGTGGATAGCTTACATCGGGTTATTGCTTGGACAACATCGTTACTAAGTATTCAAGTTATGGACAAAACAAACTGTAGGCGCCTTGTTAGATGCACTCGTCAAACACGACGCTTCTCGACCATACAATATGCAGTACACAATACATACAAGCGACATTTATTTTCCTACGCAGCTACGGTCGGTCAGGTTCACGTCTGGGTAAGTTCTAATGTGACTTTAGAGGTTTAGGTTAATAATATTTACTCAATTAAAAAAAAAATGACAATTTGACATTTCTCAAAACGTCATTTTAATTCAACCTAGGTAAAAGCTACCTGACTGTACCTATAGGTACAAAGTTCACTTAGGTAGATATGAATACTAGCAGACGTCACGGTTCCACCCGCGTAGTTCCAGTTCCCGTGAGAATTCAGCGAAAAATATAGTCCCACGATACTGATGGTAAATGTAGCTTTCCAATGGTGAAAGAATTTTTGAAATCGGCACAGTAGTTTTTGAGTTTATTCATTACATACATTTTATATTGTGTCCTAATTATGTATATATAAGTGTTGAAGTGTAGATTACAACTATAACATAAGTCGATGACGAGACATCGTGAAGAAACCGATAGAGGGTAGAAGTCTAGTAGTAGAGCGTAATCTCTGGATTCATGAACCGATTTTGAAAGTTGTTTTACCAATAGAGAGCCACCTACACCACTGCCTACCCCTTCGGGTGTTACAATAATACATAAGTACCTACAGTAGGTAGTGTAATTAACAAAAAAAACGTAGGTACCTACAAACTAATGTAAGCATCCTAATTTATAATAATTGCACGTAAAGTAGATAGTACCTACATATTATTATACACGTGTACGGACTGAAGTCCGACAGAGTGACGCAGTGAGGACACTCCCTCCTCCCGGTGACGCAAAACATTGCAAGGAAACCGGCACACCTTGCACACTGTACGTGGCATTACCACCGTAGTGACTGATTGAAGAAATATTTCTTTTGTTTTGAGCACGACAATGTCAGGGATGAAGAGAAGAAATGTGTCGATTCTTGAGTCGACAATAGTCTACGATATCGAGCATTATTTCTTGTATAATCGGCAGTAATGTTTCTACCTACTGTCAATTCTTGGTCGATTCTTCCGTTTACACCAAAGACATTCAAAACCTATAGACCGGACATCGTCCGAAAAGTGTGTCCTGCTGGATACAAGTCTATGAGTTTTTTGTAGTACGCTCCGCTGCCGCTCCAATATTCATATATTATTCTAGATGGCGTTACTGAGACATGGGATCAAAGTTTTTCTATGCCATTTTCTTGACATGCCCGCTCTATAGTATTTTAAATCTCTTTGGTTTAACCGACATACTCGTTTCTTCTGTGATCATTCTACGCCTGCAGAGCGACAATATTATGTGACAGCTTTCTGAAACCAACACATCAAGTTACCCCAAAGTCTCAAATTTCTTTGACAGTTTTCAACTTTATTACAAACTAGCTACGTCACGCGGATTCACCCGCGTAGTTCCCGTTCCCATGGGAATACAGGGATAAAAATTAGAGATATATATTAGCCGGAGATATTGTAGCTTCTCAGCGGTGTAAGAGATTTTTCTCGGTCCAGGAGTTTCGGAGCCTATGCAATGCAAACAAACATTGAAATCTTTCCTCTATGCATTACTAAGTATGAATAGCATGGGGTTCATGTTCAATTGCGTAAAGTCAGTTAGGGTTAGCTTGATGTGCTAACGTCTGTACATCACCAATAAGGTCTGCGTATGACCTTCCAGGGCGTTCCCTCCCGGCGTTTCTACTTACATCTGCTCTTTGGCTTTTGTTATCACCTATCAATATCATTCATCCTCTGAATGCAGAGATCTAAGAACATGCGAAGAAATCTCATAGAAAAACTGTGATCCCATGTTTCAGTAACGCCATCTAGCATAATATAGCAATATTGGAGCGACAGCGGAGTGTACTAAACTAGACTCGTCGACTTGCGTCCACTCGGACACAAGTATCGGATGAAAATTTTGTGCGTGATGCCCCGTCCACAGTAAGTATTGAAGTGTGTTTGACTAAAACCCCAAGAGTTATATTATCAAAAGCAAAAAGAATTTTCAAAATCCGACGCGCAGTTCCAAAGATCATCACGATCAAACAAACTCCAGCTCTATTTTATTAGTAGGTAAAGATCACACATTATATTATAACTACTCAAATTTAATTACCTATAACTAACTTAGTAAATATTGACACGTCGAAAAAAATGGCCAGTGTCAAGTCCAATACGTGTGTGGTGTGAACAAACTCGCGTCATTGTGAAGCATTCGATGACACATACAAAGCATCCGTAAGTAGGTGCTGGTATGTATTATTTTTGACGAAAACATAACTATTTTCGCACTTCTATGACGTCCGGACAACAAACATGGTACGCATCGCTATTTAGTTTCTAATGATTCCGTTTCCGTATTCGCGATGTGGTAATAATTATCGTAGCACGCCCTCGGATTGTAACTATGGTACTTTACCCAGCGCACCAACTTTGAACCGGACTGAATGAAGCGCTCCTAAATAAAATCATTCTCCAAAACCCGCCCTTGTCTTCTGCGGTCTTCCTGTCCGAGTAATAATTTAGGTGTCTTCAAGGCTAGAGTGCATAGGATCTTAATAAACTAGTACGCTCCACCATTATTGTTCCACGTGATGAGCATTTTCTGCTGAGAGAATAAATTTGAAGATCCGGAACACCTGATGCAGAACCGCAACAGACCAGCTAAACTATAGGCGATACAAAAATGGTCCCATAGCGAAAATTGTTCCACGTGATGAGCATTTTCTGCTGAGAGAATAAATTTGAAGATCCGGAACACCTGATGCAGAACCGCAACAGACCATCTAAACTATAGGAGATACAAAAATGGTACCATAGCAAAAATTGTTCCACGTGATGAGCATTTTCTGCTGAGGAATAAATTTGAAGATCCGGAACACCTGATGTGGAACTTCAAGAGCCCAGCTACACTATAACATACATTGCAATGACGTCTTAGCAAGAGTTGTTCAGCCTTATGAGCACTCGCTGTTGACGTATAAAAATCGAAGATCTGGAACACCTGTTGTGGAACTCCAAGAGCCCAGCTACACCATAACTCAAATAGGAATGACGTCTTAGCAAAAGTTGTTCGGTCTGATAGGCATTTCCTGTTGACTTATAAAAATCGAAGATCAGAAACATTTGATATAGAAATTAAATCTATCACTAATTTCATTGCATAATTATAAAATAACATAAGTAGTACTACGCGGTGAAGGCGGGAATAGTTCAGGACTGATTTTCGATGACGATGGTATATCGTTGAAAATTAGACTCTACTGGCTAAAACTCCCATTTTTTTTATTGTATGCCTTCGGGCTTATGTTATTTGAGTGTTTAATTTCCTTTTCCATTTATCTTCGTTACACGGTAGCTTACCCGGTAACGCAGGGGAGCAGCCACTTAGATTTTAATTGATCAGGTATCATCACAATAAAACTATAACCATGCCTGGAAAGAGGTCAAATTTTTCCCAATGTTCCAAAGGTGCTAAATGATTAAAGACCATAAGATCCCAACAATCTACCGAAGAGCGTTATGAGAGACTTGATGCTGTTCGAGAACATGAGGCTGCAACTCGCTCCGTGGAAACTTCTTGGGATCGCGAAGCACGCCTGCATTCTCAGCGTATTTACGCATCACATCCAGGTCTCTAGAGACCAGTGAAGAATATGTGCGCGACTGACCGCTGATCGTGAACATCATGCACTGTCTCGCGAGTTAGAGACGTTCACGGAAAAAGCATGACGCTTGAGTTTTCAGCGTATATACGCATCGACTCTAGAGATAAGTGGGGGAAGGAGATGCGCGACTGACCGCTGATCGTGAACGTCACGCAACATATTTAGGCTATAATTTATTTTGGAAAATGGAACACCTAAAGTGAAAGAGATATAAAAATGGTGCCATTGCTAAAACTATTCCACGTGAAGAGTGTTTTCTGCTGTGAGACTAAATTTGAAGATCTGGAGCACCTGTTGGGGAACTCCAAAGCCCAGAGACAATATAACATATACATAATAGAAATGGCGTCTTAGCAAAAGTTGTTAAGTCTGATGGCATTTCCTGTTGACCAACAAAAAAAAACATCTTGAATCGTCTCGCGCATCCCATTGATTTCCCGTTCCCGGGCTTATAGAATTCGACATCAGATGTTTCAGATCTTCGATTTTGACGACCCCGTTGTCGCTGGCATAAGCAACAGGATCCGCGTACGAAGTCGCGGGCAGAAGCTAGTAATATAATAAATGTGGAAGTACTTTTCAAAAGGTAAGTTGTGGAATATTATCTAAACTTTCATTATAAAGAGCAAAGATTTGACTGTTAATCTATTTTGATTATTATTTATTGTTAATCGATTGAGGCTACTTTTTATCTCTGCATTCCCACGGGAACGGGAACTACACGGGCGAAAGTGCGTGACGTCTGCTAGTTATTATTATATACTCGTAAACATTAATAATCATATTATACAAAAATTATAAGGTCGATACACCTACGAGTAGAACACAAACTAGGATAGGTGATAGAAATATAATTAATTAATTATCAGCTGTATTTCTTATACAGCTGATAATTAATTTATTTCTCAAGTCCTTTTCTTTATAGCGTGTGGTAAGTGGCGTTAGAATATTTACTTTGCCGCCCATGAGCCTCTGACTTGGCTTAAACTTACAACTAGAAGTTAAAGCGACTTACAACTAAGCTGAGTAAAGCTAAAAGTTAAAAGAAATTGTCATACGTATTCATAATTTAATCATTGAATTTATTGGAGCTAGAAGTAGAACTTAAGCCATATTGATTTTACAGGAAGCTCTTAATCTGAGCAAAGGCATTTAATACTGTTATTCATATAAGATCGTCATTTCAACAAAATAGATTTTAAAAAAGGAAAAAGTATACCTAATTATCAACATAGTTATTAATTAAAAACACACAAAAAAAATCTCAATATCAATTCTTCAAAAACTACCAGTACCAGTTACTTCATGGAGTACCTAAGGGGGTATGTTAGAACCCATAATGTTTCAAATTTAATCAACGTTGTTTACTTTCAACCATCAGGTGAAGTTCGAATTAATTCAAGATGGTACCCCGCCCGGTCCCGCAGTCGCCGTCACCCCCCCTCATCCCGGAATACTTCGCGGGAAGGGAGGTGTTCATCACTGGTGCTACTGGATTTATGGGCAAGGTTAGTGAGCACACTTAACACTTAAACTACTGGCTAGGTTCAACTTATTCCAATCAGAATGTCATATCAAGAAACCAGTCCATCTATACTACTAATATTATAAAGAGGTAAAGTATGTGAGGTGGAGAGATCCAGAAATACCCCCTTTTCTGGATCTACTGAACCAATTTTCAAAATCCTTATGTCAATGGAAAGCCACATTATTTTTGAGTGTTAAATGCTATATTTTATTTAAAAAAACTACGAGAGTATGAAGGGGTCGTTATAGCTTAAAGGTGCAAGCAAAGTGCTATCCTACTAAGTATCCTACTAATATTTGTGAGGATGGATGTATGGATGTATGGATGGATGCATGTTTGTTACTTTTTCACGTAGAAACTACTGAATGGATTTTAATAAAATTTCGTGTGGAATTAACTGACATCCTGGATTAACACATAGGCTACTTTTTATCCCTGTATTCCCACAGGAACGGGACCTACGCGGGTGAAACCACGGAACGTCTGCTTGTTTATAAATAATACTCCTAATTTACGTGATTTCGTGCAAAGCTAAATGCAAGTAGATCTCAGAGACAGATTAAAACATACTTAGAATGTAATTCAGAAGCTATAGGTATGCGCGTCTGCTTCATGCTGGTCAGGATACCCGTAGAAGCCGTAAATGCTGGCTGGCTGGGTGACTCGCTGCCCGGAAGCTTGAGGAAGTGATGATGACGTCACGATGGATGACGTTGCACGAAGGCTGCGCTGATGTTCATGCTCAGGGTCACCAGTTTGGAGGTATGAGGAACAGGGTATAAAGTTCCTCATCCATCATTGAAAAGGGAGCGGATCCTCCGGCCAGACGGGTGTTGTGTCTGGTGGGCTAACTACTGCCCGACGATTGTTGTCAGGAACTTGTATACGTTCAAACTGCGCGGATAACTTTAATAGCGCGATGTAGGATAGTTCGTATGTGGCGATATAGATGTCGCTACAGACTCAATATTAACGTAATAACCAGAAACAATATGCCCGTTTTCTATAATGCCTAATTGAAATTAGTTAAAAAAAAAACACCGTCATCTGGGATTAAAAAGTTAAGGTGGCAAAACAGGACATAATGTAACACCAAATATTTTTGTAGACACTTCACAAACATATAACTGTGGACTAGTTGACAATTATTAGCTGATCAATATTAGATGACAGATTATGCAGATGTAAAAAGTCTTCGTACCTACAAACAGTTTTGAAAAGGCGTGGGCGGATTTTTGCCGCGCTACCTATCTCGGATGACGTGGCAGGTGACAAACTTCTTCCTAGTTCAATAGTAGGTGACAATTTGACAAGACTTAAGCCCCGTATTCATGGTAAACATTTGTTTAGCAACAAAGTTGAATCAACGTGTTGCAGAGTTTACGCTCATCGAGCGAGAGCTTGTCAACATGCTGTTATAAACTCTGCAACACACAGTGTTGCCAACAACATGTTGACAGCAACTCCGCAACACGTTGATTCAACTTTGTTGCTAAACAAATGTTTACCATGAATACGGGGCTTTTAGCTTCCCAAATAAACACGTTTCAGTATATACTTAAGCCAAATTTGACATTTATTTATTTATTTATTTATTCACAAAAAACATGTTTTCTTTGCCATTACAGATTAAATCTAATGCGACAAAGTAACTTAAAATAAACTTATTTACCAATAGGTACATGCTACACAGTACGCAGCCCTTGTGAACTCACCCAGTGTACAGGTGAATAGGTCAATGGTATCCGCCACCGTGTTAAGAGAGCCTAGCGCGCGAGTCAGTGGTGCGCGCGCCAACAGATTGGTGCGTGCACGCGGCACCACCAGTAGCCGCGGCATGCGCCGCCGCGCCACGTACTCATCCGGTAGATTAAATCCTATTTCTGCTAGTATACCTATGTTTTGTATTATACCTCTCAAAACTTTAAAAAGATACGTTACCAGTGCAACTTCACGCCTGATTTCCAATTTGTAGTAACCCACCATTCCGAGACAGAATAAGGTAGGGTAGGATACAGTAACGGGTACCCCGGGTATGTGCCATACAGCTTTAAATAGATAAATCTGACGAACTTGTTCTGTATCCTTTCGAGCATATTTATGTATTTCCCTTCACTTGGGCTCCAGACAGCTGCATTGTACTCCAGATGACTTCTCACAAGAGTTACATACAAAGCCCTCAATGCACTTATATTTGTGAACTCATTTGCCTGACGCAGCATAAATCCCAGATTCCTGTACGCTTTTTTACAAACAAGTACCACGTGTTTGCGAAACTGCAGATCATTCGTGAAATGACATGACATGACATGTTTATATATGAGAAATAATTGTTTAGCTACGAGGGGGTCAAAAGTGGCTCCAAATGGTTTATTCAATTCAATTCAATGTTAGTAGGTACAATATTTTAAAACTATGTTAGTATACGTAATATATAAAACCAAATCAAAATTAAATTATATAGGTACTTAAACATTAAATTAAATGAAAGAAGAAGAAGAAAAGAATAAGAAGAAAGAAGAAAAGATGAAAGAATAATGTTTGTAGACGTTTGATAGTTCTTACCGGGAGTCAAAAGCCCGAAAGTACGAGAACCAGTTTAACCCAGGGCATTCTTGTTTTCAACTGTACCTACACTAAGTTTAAGATAATCTTACGTTTTGAAATGTTTACCAAAGATTTGGAATGTTAATTTATTTTGCTATGTATTAACAGGCACATTGGAATAAATTAACATTGTTTAACAGCAGGTAATTCAATGCAAAATAGATGAAGTGAATGTAGAATTCGTTCGTAAATATCGAAGGGTTTTACACAATGCGCGAAGATATACAATCTCGTTTCACACTCCGACACAAATCAAGATTAAACATTCCGCATTCTAGACTGAAAGTACACTCAACAAGCCCCTATGTAATGTCAATAAAAATGTATAACATAACAAACTACCTAAAATAATAAAAAAAGAAGAAAAACTAAACATATAAAAAAAACTAAAACAATTTTTTCAGAAAAATGCTATTATACATATTAGGTGCTTTCTAAATATCAGCCATCCTCTTAAGGGGTCATTGTACTAATCTTTATAAACATCTTTTACTATGGGACAAACTCCAAAATCGCAAAAATAAAATCAGCTGTTCCCTACATTTTTGGTCACGTGAATGATCTCATTTTTTAATTTACCAGTAGTACACATTTTGGAATGCAAATAAAGTTTGAGTATTGAGTATTGAGTAAATTGTTATGGAATTTAAAATATCTCGTTAACGGTAGTGCATGCATGCGTCGGATCCTCAAACACTAACAAAAAAAGAAGACATTACACCGCTAACATCAAAAGTGAAGCCACCTTTTTTAATTATGTGTGCCTCTAAGGATTGCCGTTTATTGAACATTTTTCCTTCAACTTGGGGAATAATATTTTATGCGGAAGTTAATATTGTACAGTACCTAAGATAATATAGATAGAGTATGGTATTGTACCTCCATTGTATTGAATACATTTCAAAGGAACTAATAACACAAGCTTTGTTTAATACAGGACTAGATGGCGTTGTGTTAAAGTTGTGGAATATTTATTTATTATATTGTAAGAGTAGCAGACGTCACGCGGTTTTACTAGCGTAGTTTCCGTTCCCGTGGGAATACAGGGATAAAAAGTAGCCTATGTTACTCAAGGTGAATGTTGCTTTGGTGGAAAAAAAATTGAAATCGGCACAGTGGTTTTTGAGTTTATTCATTACAAACATACACACACACACAATGTTTTCCTCTTTATAATAATAATATTAGTGGCTAAATGAGTATTGAGTATTGACTGAAATACTCCTTGATGATTCTGAAGGAGTTGGATCGAGCTTCTTGCCCATTATGGAGTTTCTTGCCCATTCTTCTCCATACAAATCTACTTTTTTGAAGCGGCAACTAGAATAATTTTTAAAGTTATTTTTGTTCGACGTTCAAAAGTGCCTTATTGAAATAAATGGTTTGACTTTGACTTTGACTTTGAAGTGTTTTAAATATCTATACTCAATTTACGATAGCATTAGACGGAAGTTAAAAAAAGGTTTTTTCTAATGCACATTTTGTAACGAAATACAATAATTAAGCACGTTATATTACGATAGACGACGAATTTATTACAATCTATTTTCACAGCAGCTATCACACTTAGTTGTAACCATAGCAACAATTTATTTTAAGTAATGATGTGGATTTCTATTAGTTATTTGATTTTAGTTAAACATTACAGTGTCAATGATTAAACCTAAAAGAAGCAGAGATGAACAAATACATGAACACGTTCTTCGTTTCACTTCTGTAATTTATTCTTCCAAATTTGAAATAATTTGAACAAAAATTATAACAACCAAAGAGATTTAAAATACTATAGAGCGGGCATGTCAAGGAAATGTCATAGAAAAACTTTGATCCCATGTCTCAGTAACGCCATCTAGAATAATATATGAATATTGGAGTGGCAGCGGAGCGTACTAAAAAAAACTTATAGACTTGTGTCCGGCAGGACACAATTTTTCGGACGAAAATTTTGTTTGTGATGTCCGGTCTATAGGTATTGAATGTCTTTGGTTACAACTTATCTTCAAAATAAAATATTTTGCATTCCTTTTTCTATGAGCCTCTTTTTTTGTAATGCTATTATAAATGGAGTATGAAACATTGTAAAATGTCCGCACTTGGCCAGGTGCTCGTGGAACGGCTCCTGTGGACGTGCCCCGACATCTCGCGCCTGCATCTGCTGCTGCGACACAAGAAGGAGACCGCTCCCGAGAAGCGACTCGCACAGCTCAAACAATCGCAGGTCGGTGCCATTTCTTACATTATTACTTATTATTATTAACCCGAGTTGTCCCACTGCTGGGCAAAGGCCTTCCTCCATTCTTTCCATTGGTCGCGATTCTGCGCCACCTCTCTCCAAATCTCAAGGAAGACAACCAGGGGGTCGAGTCTGCTATTGCAATCGTGTCTCAATGACCGGTCAATGATCGATTTTTGACGTATAACGTCAAACTTATGACACATTTCCCATACAAAAACTGTCAAAGTTGTCAAATATTCGATCAATGACCGGTCATTGAGACACGATTGCAATAGCAGATTCGAGCCCCTGGTCGTCCCGCCATCTCCTTCGTGTTCTGCCGCGGCCCCGTGTCACTGTAGGGCACCAACTCTGGGTTTCACCAGTTTTCCACAGCTCGTTCGGCCATTTCTTATAAATTTCGAATAATCTTTTAATGTCTGTTAAAAAAGTAATCTATAATCTGTGGTCAATTTCATTGGTTTATATAGAAATTACGATTTCACATAACATAACATCACGCCTGTATACCCGAAGGGTTAGGCAAAGTTGTATTAGTAGTAATCATAATCATAATCATAATCATTTATTTGCAATAAGTATATTATGGTACATTATGGTCTTAAAGTCAGTTGAAGTTCCTAATACATAGTCAGATTTAGATGACATGCAAAATTTTACAACACAAAATTCATTAAAGTTACCTTAATTAGAATACATTAATTCATTAATCATTGACATATTATCATCATCATCATTAGTACATCTACATTACTCCAGTTATGTTAAAGTCCCATGTAATAGGGGGTGAGCCTATTGCCATTTATCATCTCTGCCTTACGCTTCGGAGAATACAGGATTGTTATGTTGGCTCCTTAGCTGCAAGCACAATGAATGTGTTCCCAAAACGTTTACTACGTATGGTTGTGATGTCCACCTTGTACCGTGAACTTCTGTCTACGAGACAAGAAATATATTTTAGAATTGATTTAAAGTTGTCACGTTTTCCTCGGTACAGGTGTTCGACGTGATCCGGCAACACTGTCCGCAACAGCTGGACAAGCTCAGCGGGCTGGCTGGTGATGTTACCAAGCCCAGGTTTGGGCTCGACCAGCACAGCCTTAGCCAGCTCAATCAGGTCAGTTCACGAGAGTATAAGGTGCCTAAGCCTAGTGAATAGCGTCCAGCAGGCTTTTGCATATCTCCGGTGATAGTTCATAGTGAGGGTCACAGGGTAAAGTGTTCAACGATTAACTGTCAAACAGCTAGTTTCGTATTGGCAATAATCACATCAGTGTATATCTAGGATGACGACATGCGCACTTGCAGAGATATGATGAAGAGCACAGCGTATCGGCAAGCGCAGCGTAGGACGTCCACCCACAAGGTGGACAGACGACCTCATTAAGGCCGCGGGAACGCGCTGGATGCGAGCCGCTTCCAACCGGTCTTATTGGAGATCTATAGAGGAGGCCTATGTCCAGCAGTGGACTTCCTATGGCTGAAATGATGATGATGATGATGATGATGCACAGCACCCCGTCTGATAGAATAGTCACCGTAACTTGAAGTCCGCTTAAAGTGCAATACCAATCGTTAGTAAATTCTCCGTTGTCATCTGAGTTCGGTTTGCAGCTGGACGCCAGTTAGTTACTTGTAATGGAAAGATAGTCAATAGCCCTGTTAGACGGAGAGGATGTTTCGTAGCTAACCCAGTCCCCCCGGTTCCTCTTGCAGGTGTCGGTGGTGTTCCACTCGGCCGCGACGCTGAAGTTCGACGAGCCGCTGGCGGCGGCGGTGGCGCAGAACGTGCGCCCCGTCATCACGCTCATGGACATCTGCGACCAACTGCCGCACATGCAGGTCTGTATTTAATTGAATTAAATGATCTCGTTGAGCAGGGCTCTTCTTCCCTACTACCCGTTTTCCTGTGCCCAACATACCATTGAGTATTGAGTACTTACAACAATACTTCAACATCTTTCCACTGGATATTTTTTGTAAAATTCTCTTTTATTATTATCTTGTAATAAGCGCGGTTTTGTTCCTCTAAGTTTCGTAACGTTCATAGGTCACGCATTATTAGCATTGTCGTCAGGTTTGTAGGCACTTCGATCATGTCAATACGTAGTATTATTGAAGTGTCGTGGTAAATGAAAGACATTTGCACTGGATAACGTCTTGATTTATTCTGTCTTCACATAGATTGAGTGTACATGATCTTAACATATTGCTTACTTGACTATATCTAAATAAGGTGTGGTTACACACATTCATAATAGGTAATACTAACGTTACTAGCTTACACACACTACACCTCCGGGGGTGCCAGAAAAATAAAAAAAATTGGAGCTCTTAATTTTTTTTTTTTTTTTTCATTTGGTTATTACAACTACATTAATAACAAAAATTATATAATAAATGGTTTTAACTATTATTAAGTATGAAACAGTTTTGTTCTATCCTTATGTATTAATTCAATTTTATTTTGTTTTAGAATTTTGACGTTAGGGCCCATATCCTGTAATACAATATAAGGGCCTTCAAAAATATTATCCAATTTCTTAGTTCCTTCACTTTTGACTAAAACTAAATCGTCTTTATTATAAGTAACTGGATTACATTTCTTATCGTATGCTAATTTTCTAGTTTCTTTACTAGTTTCTAAATTATGTTTAGCTTCTTTTAATGCTACCTGTAGCCTATATCTTAAATCTAAAGAGTAGTCATTGGGATTATACAATGGTTCTATTCTATTACAATTCTTAATGTTATTAGGTATGTTACATGTTCTGCCAAAAATTAGTTCGAAGGGCGTGTACTTCGTTTCTGAGTGTACGGTATTATTATAACTGAAACACCAAAATGGTATCCAGTGTGACCATTCATAGCCGTTATTGCCTGAATATGTCCTTAGAAAAGCGCCTAAATGCTTATGAGCATTTTCGAGCGAACCTATCGATTGATGGTGGTATGCTGTAGACAATAATTTGTCTATTTTTAATAATTTGCAAACTTCAACCATGGTACTTGAAATGAACTCTGATCCTCTGTCAGTCGCTATAACTTTTGGTATACCGAAACGTAAAATGAAATTTTGTATGACTGATCTTGCTACAGTTGCGGCTTCTTTATTTTTTATAGGATATGCTTCAATAAATTTAGTTAGTTCACATTGTATTGTCAATAGATAGCAATTACCATTCTCGTCTTTATCTAAAGGACCTACTAAGTCTAGAAATATTTTTTCAAAACCTGACGACGCAGTCGTTGTGATCGTCATCGGCTGTTTTGTGTACCTACTATATTTAGTCTTCTGACAAGTGGTACACTTTTTAACATAATCAAGAACGTCTTTATCGATACCTGGCCAGAAATATCGTCTCTTGATGTTGTTAGTCATCCTACGTACACCAGCATGTCCACTGGTAGGTAGTAAATGAAAGTCATTTAATATATATTGTTTCTCACAATCATTATCTATTTTTTCTATTCCTCTTAGTATGCATACATTCGGACCGGTCCAATCTTTTAATGTTTGTATTTCACTACATAAACATTTTATAAACTCTTCATTTTTATTATTTTTAACTATGCATATTTCTCTTAATTTTATATAATTGCTAAACTTCTCTAACTTAGTCACAAATTCGGCTCGCGAGAAATGTGCCGTAAAGTTGAGGTTTACACACAACAACATTTTACTAGGGATGTAAGCCAGACACTCGTCTTCAGCCGTTATCATATTATCTCTTCTGTATTTATCAACTCTGTCTTTCTCTAACAATATCATCTCCACGACATCACTCGGCTTCCTTAGTAACTCCACGACTCTAGGCTGATCAGACCCTTCGTCGGTAGATTTACTAATTGGCGGTGTTGCATTTTTACAGTTCTCGTCCATTCTTCTTTTTTGTGCTCTAGTCATGACATTTATTTCCATAATTTTCTCGTTCATACTCTTTAATTCACTGGAAGTCACATTCACTCTGGATAATGCATCCGCGACTACATTATCCTTTCCTTGCACATACACTATTTTAAAATCATATTCCTCAAGTACTAAACGAAACTTCAACAGCCTGCTAGAGGGATCTTTCATGCCAAACAAATAAATGAGAGGTTTGTGATCCGTCATTATAGTAAAATGCCTACCAAATATATACGGCCTGAAGTACTTTACTGCCCAGACTATAGCAGTCAGTTCTTTTTGTATGGTGGGGTAGTTTAATTCTGCTTTATTTAATGGTCTACTTGTATATGCTATGGGTCTTAGGTCACTGTTACACAAAACTGCACCAATCGCTACACCTGATGCGTCAGTCTGTAATATAAATTCGTTACTTTCTGAGAAATCTGGGTATTGAAGTATGGGTGGGCTAATTAACTTTTGTTTTAAGATCTCGAAGGAGTGTTGACATTCTGCAGTCCAATTGAAAACTACATTTTTTCTGCACAATCGGTTTAGAGGCAATGTTATCTCTGCAAACGATGGTACGAATTTACGATAGTAATTACAGAAAGCTACAAATCGTTTTACTTCTTCTAAGTTTTTAGGAACTGGGTAATTTTGTAAAACTATCGTTTTCTCTGGATCTGGTAATACTCCATCAGCAGAAACTAAATGTCCAAGGTACAATATTTCCTTTTTTAAAAATTGGCATTTATCCGGATTTAGTTTTAAATTTACTTTTCTTAACCTTTCGAATACATCTATTAAATTTTTATTATGAAAATTAAGATTTCGTCCAAAAATAATTAAGTCGTCTAGATAAACAAAACATTTGTCATACGTCAGTCCAGACATAGCTATTGACATGACTCTACTGAAATTACTACAGGAAGTTTTTAGTCCCATAGGAAGACGTTTTAATTGATACTGACCCGAGCTAGTGGAGAAAGCAGTATATTTACGACTTTCAGGGCATAAACTGACCTGATAATAACCTTGTTGTAAGTCTAAATGAGTGAAATACATTGAGCCTGAAAGTGAGTCTAAGATGTCAGTGATATTGGGTAGTGGGAACTTATCATCGACTATTACATCATTAAGTTTTCTGTAGTCCACAACCAAACGCCACTTTTTACACCCTTCTGACTTTTTGGGAACGAGTAATACTGGACTGTTCCACTCGCTTGAGGACTCCTCTATTATATCGTCCTTCAACATTTGTTTAATTTGCTTATCAATCTCTGGCTTCATTGATTGAGGCAATCTATAAGGTTTGACATATGTGGGGCTTACGTTAGGTTTAAGAGTTATGGACTGTTCGTAAACGTTAGTGGTAGCTAGCTTATCTCCTGGTAAGAGAAACACATCTGCATATTTAGTACAAATTGTTTCGAGAGAACTTTTTTCTTCTGAATTAAGATGATTTAATTTTAACAACGTAAGTAAATTTTCGGCTCTATTAGCATTGGCATTAGTCTTATCGAAAGAAAAAATATCATACTCGCTTAAAAACATCACTTCCGGATTGAAATTGTTTAATCTTACTTCTTCATCTCTAATATTAAGTATTCTGATCGGTATCCTACGATGCTTGGGTCTAACTATAGCTCCTGCTAAAAAAATATCTTTCTCTATCTCTCTCGAGTTAACAACAAAATCTGCTTCCACATCAATATCTAAATCTACGAAATGAGTCGATTCACTTCGGGCCGGTAGTACAAGACAATTATTATTAGTAAACGTTAAATCAAGTCTAGGCGAGATAGGTAAATAAAGTTGTTTACCCTCATTATTAACAACTAACACGTTATTAGCTAAATCGATATTACAACCATAAGTAGATAGAAAATCTAAGCCTAAAATACCAGTTGCCTTGAACGGTAAGTTTTGAAAAACGTAGAACTTGTGAATAAACGTGTCATTATGTTCTGTAACAAGTTTCAAGGTTACATATCCCAAAGAGTCGATCTGCCCTCCTATGCCGTTTATCGTAGTGCTATTATAGCATATACGCATCGAATCGGGTAATTCGTTTTTCCTAATAATTGATATTGACGCACCTGTATCTACTAAAAATGAATATTTTCTGTCATGACAATAAAATGTTACAAATTGACATCGCCCTTTACACGCCATAATATAATTATTGAAATCGAAAAAACTGCTTTTTGGTGCTGTTTTGGGAATTTTCATTTTCATTCGAATTTTGGGAAATGCCCCCTTGCACCGATGGTTGCGCGGTTTGTACGGGTTGCGTTGAAAAAACATTATTACGGCTATAATTATTTCCTCGCCTGTTACCACGATGGAAATATCGGCCACTATTCGCCTGTGAGTAATTTCTACCGCGGTTTGAATTTTGGAATGATCTTCCATAGCCACGGCGGTTATAGTTATTAAAGTATCCATAGTTGCGGCCACGTTGACCTTGACCGCTCGGTCCTTGATAAGGTGTAAACTTACCTCGACCCCTTCTCGAATACTGCATAACGTCTGGCTTAGAGGAACTAGAAGGCGTTGATACATCCTCGTCCTTAGCTCCTTGTATAGCGTCCTTGAGGTTACCATAGTTGCGAGCGGTTACGATGGTGCTTAGCCTTGAACTTTTCAACCCATCTGAAAATCTCTTAATGGCCATTTTCTCATTTAATGGCTTTAAAATCGCGAATTTTGACGAATCGCCGTCTGCCTGTGAGATAGTTAAATCGGTAAAAAGTTGTTCTATTTCAGAACCGTACTCGTCAATTGACCTAAAACCTTGGTTCATATTTTGGAGGCGAGACTGAATAGCAGTAAAAGATTTTGCAGTTAATAAGTGTCTCCTTAAATCCTGTATTAAACTAGGAACAGTGTCATAGTTATTTGATAAACGTAGCTTAGCATTCTCTGATAGTCGACCTTTAATTACAAATTTTATTAAAAGTTTGTTTCCCGGATCATCTAACATATCCGCATACATTGCCACTGCATCAATCAACCGTTTCGTGGTGTCCTCCCTACCATCCATAAGGGGAATTAAGTTACACGCCGTTCGAATGTCAAATTCCATTTTTACAATTTCTATTTCACTAGGTGGGGAAGTACACAATTCACTTATCTTTGAAAATACGCTCTTAATATTATCAAAGGTGGTAGACAGTTGCGTGACTAATTCGGGTTTTAATTTATGCGATAATTTTGAGTATAATAATTGTGCTTCACTAAATAAATTCTTAGCCTCTTTCAACTTATTTATCGCAATAGAACCCGTAAATCTGGCCTGACCTTTCTTTATTAAATACTTTCTAATGTCCACTAAATCTTCATATATTCTAACAAAATCATCGGCCATAATCTAAAAATAAAACATAAGGAATGTAATGACATCACCCTAGAATCAAAATATCTTAATTATATTTCTTCTAACTGTCTTCCAAACTGGGAAAGCAATGCGAAAACATTCCATATACGGCGTAGGGTATCGGGTTCGGTGAGTCGCCGTGCACGATTTATGAACTGCTACATATTATTACAATAAAACCTTATATTAATTACTTACTTGTAATAAGTCATTTATGTATTTTAAACGCTATTTTTATATCTGAGACGTAAAGTTATTAAAATGATATGACTATAAAGCCATCACTAGCCGTTACGTATCACTCGATGGTTCCGAAGTATTGTTTTTTGCGATTAATAAGGTCAATTATTTATGATTTCACTTTTTTTTTTCTTTCACTTACACGGGTTTATCCGTGACACTATCACTATGATTCTTGAAATACTTTGAGGTCTGCCTGCGACGTAAGGACCTGCGGTTCATCTGCCTGTCCATCCACTTGACATGCATCTTCTTGTAACAGGTACAGATAGCATAGCATGCCGCCGCTAGTAGGACGATTGTGATCAAGGTCAGGAGGATATTTGTTGTGCTGATGCTGGAGTAGCTCTGCTCGGATGTCGCACTATTTTGTCCATTACCAGCAGCCGTCTGCGCGATGATCGTCTCTTCTCTCGTTTGACTTGATTGGCACATGATTTGCAACGTAAAACCACTAATTTTGAAACATAGTCCGATGTTTTCAAATTATAACTGAATTTAATTACTGTCCAAATTTCACTCGCGAAGTGACTTTAAATGGCAGGGTCGCCATGAAGTGTCGTGGTAAATGAAAGACATTTGCACTGGATAACGTCTTGATTTATTCTGTCTTCACATAGATTGAGTGTACATGATCTTAACATATTGCTTACTTGACTATATCTAAATAAGGTGTGGTTACACACATTCATAATAGGTAATACTAACGTTACTAGCTTACACACACTACATTATGTTGCATAATATTAAATCCGAGACAAGTACATCCATCACTTAACAATATAACAAGACGAAAGTAATGGTGTGTGAAGATAAGATAATGTTTGTAAACGCGAACACGTCGACACTGGAGCAATTCCTAGTTTCGGGCAACGTTTTATAAGTCGACAGGAGTGAATAACTACCACCATTGTACCGGGTAAAACGGGGTCGATAGAAACTCAAGGGTCAATAGACACAACATTTTGAAGAGGATTTGTACGTAAGTTAAACGTTGTATGTTACACACGAGGACTGTAATGCTTTTAAACAATTGAGATAAAATATAGTTTCGACACCTTGTTAGTATCAAACAATATTAAACTAGCGTAAAAATCCTCCTCAAAGATTTGTTTCTATTCACCCTTGAGTTTCTATCCACCCCGTTTTAATGTTAAGTTACAGGCAGTACTTTCCTTTACAAAAGCGCATTAAACGCAAATTGACATAAAACGAAGGAAAAAGGTTTGTAGATAATCGACTGCGAATGATTATTAACATTCGCAGTCGATCCATGTAAAGCGCTGCCGCATGCCGGTTAGACTGGAAGCCGACCCCATCATAGGAAAAAAAAAAAAAATAGGAAAGGGCTATGATGAAGGTTTCATTACTACTCCTGGCAGGTGCTGGTGCACGTGTCGACGGCGTACAGCAACGCGGAGCTGGCGGCGGTGGAGGAGAAGGTGTACACTGCGCCGGCGCCGCTGCAGCAGCTGCTGAGCCTCGTCGACGTGCTGCCGCCTGATATGCTTGCCGAGATCACGCCCAAGTAAGCTTCTAATTTGTAACGTTTGAACTGTAGTGGCTGAACTGTTGAGTGTACAGTTTCTCATCTCTCATCGAAAAGCCCGGATGTTCCTCGCATGCGAGTGTTGTGTCTGGTGGGCTACTACCTGCTCGACGGTTGTTCTCGGGATTTTGCATACGTTCAAGCCAACACAATCATTGTACGTACAGTTAAGGAGTGGAATTCCCTGCCAGAGTTGGTTTTTCATGATAGCTACAACCTAGGGCTATAGCTTCAACCAACCTAAGTCAAGTGAATAGGTTACTTCTAGGCAAGGCGTGCTTCATCGTCGACCACATCAGCTTACTATCAGGTGAGACAGGAGTGGTCAACGCAAGCCTATAAAATAGCGCGGATAACTTTAACATCGCGATGTCAGTCATTAGTTCGTAGGTGGCGTGATAGATGTCGCTATTTGATGAAATAAAATGTATTTATTTCAGAATTTTATTTATGTCATTTTTTTTAAACTAAATGAAAAAAAAAATGAAAAACTAAAATCCCGGATAAGAAATGCCGAAAGAAACTCAGGGGTCATGGTCTCTTTTAAAGTTCAGACATAAGGTTGTATAAATATATTATGCGAGTCTAACGATGCAGGGTAAAGTCTGGAAAAGCCTTGTGAAGAAAGAATCAATTCAGCTTTGAGTTGACGGCATGCTTGCTTCAGTCATCGTTTAGGTCAAACATACTTCTAATATTGAAGTTTTATTCTAATTTCAGGTTGATATCACCGAAGCCGAACACCTATACGTTCACTAAAGCAATAGCAGAGAGTGTGTTGGAGGAGAGAGCTGCCACCTGCAAGTACGCCGTGGCCATCTTCAGACCGTCCATAGGTTAGTTACAACGAACCTTACCTACTACTATAATAAGGAGACTCGTAGAAGCAGGGATGCAGAACATGAACTTTATTTTAAAGATAAGTTAAAACTATTTTAATCAAAATTGTTTTATTTTAAACTAGCAGACGTTACGCGATTTCACCCGCATAGTTCCTGTTCCTGTGGGATTGCAGGGATAAAAAGTAGGTAGTCTATGGCATCCGGGAGTAGTGTTATAGCTTTCCACCAGTGCAATAATTTTGAAAATTGGATCATTAGTGAGGTTCTTTAGAAAGGTCAGGTGCGTAGTACTCGCAACCGGCGTGTGTGTATGACAACATGTATGAATGTAAACGAAGCAAAAGAAGTATGTAAGAATCGTAGCATATGGCGCTCTGTAGTTTCTATACCTACCCCCATGGGAATAAGGAGTGAGTAACTTCTGTCTTACAATAATTAAGACCACGTACGAGGTGGAACGGCAAAGAAGCTTGTGGCTAAATAATAGCAGTTTCACGGGTCGATCGAAGGTTAAAATACGCTTGATGAGGTGAATGACCATTCATTAGGTATCTACATATCAAGACTCCTTCGTGCCTCGGAAAGCATAATATGATGCTGTTGGTCTCGGCTGTCATTTTTGGAACAAAGTTCCTTATCACGCGTTTGAAAGGGGGCGTGAAGGAAAAAAATCAGACGAAAAGTTGTAACGACACTTTTCGCTGTAGTTGTGGGCCGTGCGGCGTGCGCGTGTTTCTCTGTTGTGTGTGTGCCAGTTGTTGAGGGAGAGGGGTAGGGGGGAGAGGGAGAGGGAGGGAGAGAGAGAGAGGATTAAGACCGGGAGTTGTAACGAAGACACCCGGATGGAACGAAGTTCCTTTCGATTTATCTTGAAGGAATTTTACCATTCCTTCACTAATCAATCGAAAGGAACTTTGTTCCATCCGGGTGCCTTGACACCTCTCAAGGTTTTTGTTGATCTATGACAGTCATTATAGTTGGAAGCTCCTAAATGTGACAACCATCTAACTAAGACCTACTAAGTAACTGGGTTATGGAGATACAGATACAGATAGATAGGCAGGTGCTCCATAGTGTTTAATGTTTGACTGGCCTGTTCGTCTAGTAGTTAGTGGCCCTGATTGCTATGCCGGAGGTCTTGGGTTCGATTCCCACCCAGGACAAATGTTTGTGTGATGCGGTCGATCATTTGTACTGCGTCTGGGTGAATTTTATAACACAAGTTCAGCTTAGCATGGGACTAGATAGCATACATACATACATACATAAACTCACGCCTTTTTCCCATGGGGGTAGGCAGAAACTACGGAGCGCCATATGCTACGATTCTTACATACTTCTTTTGCTTCGTTTACATTCATACATGTTGTCATACACACACGCCGGTTGCGAGTACTACGCACCTGACCTTTCTGAAGAACATCACCAATAAGGTCTATGTATGTCCTTCTTGGGCGTCCCCTCCCGGCGTTCCCACTTACATCTGCCTTGTAAATACCTTTCGTTAGTCGCCTTTCATTCATCCTTTCAACGTGACCAAACCATCTAAGCATACTCTTTTCAATTTTTGTTACTACATCTTCTTTTAAACCACAACGTTGCTTTATATCATCATTCCTCAATCTGTCATTAATTGTTACACCACACATACTTCGCAAGGAACGCATTTCTACAGCATTTATTCTACTTTCATGTCTCTTTTGCCACACCCAACATTCACTTCCATACGTTAGTGTAGGCACCAGCACACCATTGTGAACAGCCAGTCGTGCCTTTTCGGACATAGACTGGCTGGTCACAACGCCATGTATAGCGCCATTCACTAGATAGCGTTGATAAATAATAAATAAAACTTGCAACTCCTTGCTCAACTTCGCAATTCCTAAATACTGCCATCTAGCGGTGAGTAGCTGAACTAGTTTTGCATAATACCGGACGTGGTTATTGATTCTGTAGTTCATACAAAAGATAAAAGGTTAGAATTTTGAGTGAAATCGAAACTATAACTTACTAAATTTCACCAATCCCACCACCATAATTAGTAAATGGACGTTCCCGTTGTACTCTTAAAAATATAGTTTGTAAATACTTAGGTATATAGTTTGTTGTTTGTTTATCTTGGATTTTTTAATTAAATTTTTCCGGATGGCACCTACTAAGATCAATCGGGTACATATAGACAGACGGCGTTCTAACAAAGGTATTGGTACCTGTTCCAGTGGTATCATCTCTCCGGCACCCGTTCCCCGGCTGGATCGAGAACTTCAACGGGCCCAGCGGCGTGCTGGTGAGCACGGGCAAGGGCGTGCTGCACGTGCTGTGCTGCAACGGCGACAAGAAGGCCGACATGATCCCCGTCGACATCTGCATCGACACGCTCATCGCTGTAGCCTGGGAGACTGCTGTGGATGAGTAAGTGCTACATTACTACGTTTTCTCCTTATTTATTAATAACTAGCAGACGTCCCGCGGTTTCACCCGCGTAGTTCCTGTTCCCGTGGGATTACAGGGATAAAAAGTAGCCTATGTCATACGGGAATAGTGTAGCTTTCCACCAGTGCAATAATTTTTAAAATTGGATCATTAGTTCCGAAGATTACTCCCTAAATACAAACTTACAAACAAACAAACAAACAAATTTTACCTCTTTTTAATATTAGTATAGATACCAGCCTGATACTGTCCCATTGCAGGGTAAGGCCTTTTCTTATGCAGAGAAGGTATGAGTATTGATCGATTGGGTTCTGTGTGGTTCTTTACTCAAAAGACCATCTCAGATACATGATCAAGTAAAGTCCTTAACTCAAGAACTTCTAACATACTAGACAGACGTGTTGCTGAGGAGTTTGTTCCAGCAAAAACACTAGGAGATCGTGAAGGGTGGGCGTTTTGGGGGACTGTTTTATGTAATTTTTGACGTTCAAAAAGTGCTGATCCTAATTAAATAAATGACTTTTGTTTTTGATTGAACGCAGAGCGCCGCATGCCCTCTGCGAACAGAATACTCTCTAGTGAGCTGTCGACTGTGTCTTATGTAACCATATTTATCTGCAAATAAATCTTTGACTTTGAACTCCACAGCTCGCGCGGGGCGCGCGTGTACAACTGCAGCTCGTGCCAGTGGCCGATCACGTGGAACCAGTTCCGCGCCAGCATGGTGCGGAGCGTGCGCTCGCATCCCTTCGACAACGCCCTGTGGTATCCCTTCGGACTGTTCATTGAAAATTCGTAAGTACTTATCTATAATATTGTAGCGACATCT
Source organism: Euplexia lucipara (assembly GCA_921972225.1). Classification (NCBI taxonomy): domain Eukaryota; kingdom Metazoa; phylum Arthropoda; class Insecta; order Lepidoptera; family Noctuidae; genus Euplexia; species Euplexia lucipara. Next base: position 11,695,707 of record OV179170.1, on the reverse strand, counting down.
ATCTCGCTACATACGAACTAATGACCGATATCCTACATCGCGGTATTAGAGTTCTCCGTGCGATTTGAACGTAACTACCAGTTGAAAAATACTTTTATGTCTAATAGTGTATTTATTTATCACGGAAGGTTATTATGTATAGATAGATAAAACATCACGCCACAATAATATTAGAACTAGAAAAGAAACATTACGAGCTGTTATAACCCTTATTACAAGGCAATAGAGCCTATGTCAGTTTTTACTCGTTTATAATGTACTTTTCCATTACTAAAGCACTTATGTTGCATTTTTACCCAATGTACAGAAATAATATGGGTAATTGAGTTAGTTAGATTCTGAACGCTGTCGCGTAAACTACTTGCCCAAATTAAAGGAGCAATTAAGAGGGACATTGCCAGTATATTAGTACCCAAGTACTTGTGTGTCTGTACTTTTAATTATTGTGGTGAATTAAAGTGGTTCCAGTAGAACAATTGTTTTTTTTTTAAAAGACTAACGGGGTCGGCTTAGTAACAAATTGGTGTCAGAAGTGGGATACCAGAGACGAAATCTTACGACGTTGAGTCAAACAGATACTGGTATCCTGAACCTACAGCCCCCGTCAATTGATCGACAGTGAGACTTGACCCAAGGTCAAGCCTGCGTCACTACTTGGACGACGGTCAGCCTCAGCCCTTCGGCTTGAGCCCGCTCCAGCCACATCAGCAATTGGACGACGGTCAGCCTCAGCTCTGCAGCTTGAGCCCGCTTCAGCCACATCGTCACTTGGACGACAGCCAGCCTCCACAGCCTCCACTGTATAGTGTGAGTCCGCTCCAGACGGCATCAACATCACCAGCAGCTCCAGGTCTAACTCACCAACCTTTAAACTCAAGAAATTCCACAGTCAACCGACCGTGTGAAAGTTCAACTCCGCTACGTCACAGCGCAACGTGACTCCGGACTCCGAGTTCCCACCGCGCACCCGATAATGCAGGTGTCAGGAATTATCGTGTTACTGTGAGTGTTTCTTGTGAACTACAATTTTTCCAATTTCCAAGTGTCCCTGAATTCGTATCTCTGTATTTGGAATACATATAATTTTAATTTTAAATAGTTTAACACTACGCTGCTTTTCTATCTTCACTGACTCTAATTGTTTTGTCTTTTCTATTTCTAATTAGGTACTAAGTATTACATTATTACTTAACTGTTAAATTTAATTTTGCCCAACATATCATAATCTTTTATGACTACTGTCAAACAAGAGTCATCCAAATCAAAGGAAATGTCCGACAAAATTACTCTATCTTTTTTAACAAAATTTATAAAGCCTTATAATGGTGACAGGGAAACTCTCCCTGCATTTCTTACAAACTGTGAGAATGCCATGTCCTTGGCTTCTCTAGACCAACAAACTGTGCTATGTAAATTTGTCATTTCACAGCTGGAAGGTAAAGCACAGGTCGCATGCAGCCTTAAGTCATTTTCATTGTGGTCGGAACTAAAGACCTTCCTGAAAGCTACTTTCGGGGAGAAAAAGCACGCCACACATTTACTATCAGATCTGCAACACTGTAAACAATTATCTAATGAAGATGTTACTATTTATTCTTTAAGGGTAGAGTCAATACTGACTCGTATACAGTCAGACATACATTATAGTTGCAAAAACGACAAGGAACTACCTGGCAGAATAGCAGCCATGGAGGACCTTGCCCTAAACACCTTTATGTTAGGGTTAAACCCTTCCATATCAACTATTGTCCGATGCAAAAATCCTTCTAACCTCAATGAAGCTATACAGTATGCTATTGATGAAGAAAAATTATATAACCTGTCTAGATCTAATCTAAAATCTCCTAAACAGTGTTCTATTTGCAACAAGTCGGGTCATAATTCATCAGAATGTTTTAAGAATAAAAAACAGCATGGTAAAGATTTTAAAGTTTACAAAAATTCACCGTCTCCTAATCCTAATAATAATCTTGAAGATAATCCAAAAACTTGCAATTATTGTAAAAATGTTGGCCACGTGATCAAAGAGTGTCGCAAACTTCAATATAATATGAAGCAACGGCAAACCGCTGATGCCGCACAACGTGACCGTAACTCGGCACCTACTACCTCTAATGACGCATCTATACACACGTGTGAAAGTACGGCTGAAATTAATGATGATAATTTAAACTAAACGAGATTTTGGTACCGTGTCTGCCAAAATCGACTAAAGTTATAAATGACATGACTACTAATTCTTCTAAATTCGCACCTCATCCAAAAGAGATGAGTTCTACTAAATTCGCACCTCATCCAAAAGAGATGAGTTCTACTAAATTCGCATCTCATCCAAAAGAGATGAGTCCTACCAAATATTCATCTCAGGCAATTCAACTGAGTTCTACTACGCCTAGTGATAAAACAAAAAGTCACTTATGTACTGAAAAATTACAAACATCCTATACTAATTCTAAACCTATATACGAAATTAATGACTACTCTAAAAAGGTAGCTTTACCTCATATTTACCTACATACTAATCACGCTCGCGAACACTTATGTTTCCTTATAGATACAGGATCGACCATAAGTATTGTTAAAGAGTCCTGTTTACAAAAACTTCCAAGTCTATCTACTGAAACTGTCAAATTAAAGGGCATTAACAGTTCAGAAACTCCAGTCGAAACCCTAGGTACCTTCCAAATGGAGTTCAACTTATCGGATAATATACATAAGTATAAGTTTCATGTCACTAAAGATGATATCAATCTTGTTAATTATGATGGCATAATCGGTAGTGATTTTTTGCAGTTACTTTAAAACAAATATCGATTACTCTTCAAAATCAATTTCCATATTAAATCACTCCATTCCTATTATTTATACTCAACCTTCATACAATATTCCAGCTCGATCTGAAATAGTTATCGAGTGCACTGTATCAAATTACTCTCCTAAACTTTATCACAACAATGAAGCTCTCATACTAGATCACATCTTACGTGAAGGCGTTTATGTCGCTAATTGCATTGTCTCAATTAAACCGAATGGAAAAACAAACGTGACTATTTTAAACACTACAGAGTGTGACATTGAAATCAAAGATTACTACGTAACAGCGACGCCCCTTGAACTTGATTGTTCAATGGTTAACTCTTATAATATTAATGCTACTTCTTGTTCGAAAAGTGATCGCGTAAATAAAGTACTTAATCTTATCCGTTGCTCTCATCTAAATGATGAAGAGAAAAAAGCACTCTTAGAATGTTGCTCCCACTATACAGATATCTTTCATGTCGAAGGTGAACCCTTAACCTTCACCAATGCTATTGAGCACACTATTAACACAGGTGATGCCCCACCTATTAATGTGAAATCATATCGTTTCCCTGAATGCCACAAGGAGGAAGTCGATTCCCAAATTCGTAAAATGCTAGACCAAAATATTATTCGTCATTCAACTTCGCCTTGGAGCGCCCCGGTTTGGGTAGTCCCGAAAAAAATGGACGCTTCCGGCAAACAAAAGTGGAGGATAGTCATCGACTATCGCCGTCTTAATGATGTCACTGTTTCCGAATCTTATCCACTGCCTCTTATCACTGATATTTTAGACCAATTAGGTCATTCTAAATATTTCAGCACGCTAGACCTCACAAGTGGTTTCCATCAACTGAAAACTAATCCCAAGGACGCGCCTAAAACGGGTTTCACAGTTAGCACAAATTCAGACATGTCAGGTCACTACGAATTTACCCGAATGCCTTTCGGGCTGAAAAATGCCCCTGCCACGTTTCAGCGCCTTATGAACACTGTGTTATCAGGCTTACAAGGCCTTCATTGTTATATCTATCTTGACGATTGTATAGTTTATAGTCAAAATCTACAAGATCACTTACAGAAACTACAATTAGTCTTCAACAAATTTCGAGAATTCAATTTAAAACTCCAACCGGACAAGTGTGAGTTCCTAAGGCATGAAGTAACTTACCTTGGCCATATCATCACCGATAAAGGTGTTTCTCCAAATCCTGAAAAGGTCAGCGCTGTATCGCAATTTCCAGTTCCTAAAAATCCTAAAAATATTAAGTCGTTTCTAGGGCTAATAGGCTATTATCGCCGATTCATTGAAAACTTCTCTAAATTAACGAAACCACTTACGTCTCTATTAAAAAAGGATGCTGTGTTCTACTGGGACACGGAACAACAACATGCATTCGACATCCTAAAAGAAAAATTAATTACTGCCCCTCTTCTACAGTACCCTGACTTCTCCCAGCCTTTTAATGTTACTACTGATGCAAGTAACTATGCCGTTGGCGCCATACTGTCTCAGGGTCCCGTCGGCAAAGATAAGCCGATCGCTTACGCTTCGCGCACTCTAAATAAGCCTGAAGGTAATTACTCAACTACGGAAAAAGAGTTATTAGCTATTATATTCGCCGTTAAAACCTTCCGACCATATTTATATGGTAATAGATTTAAAATAATAACAGATCACAGGCCCCTCGTGTGGCTATTTAATGTAAAAGATCCGGGTAGTAGACTCATTCGTTGGCGCCTCAAACTTGAAGAATACGATTATGAAATCGTTTACAAACAAGGTCGTCTCAATTCTAACGCCGATGCGCTATCCCGTTGCCCTATCAATGCTATTGACGTAAATCATTTAAATAACTTTTCTTACGAACAGTATTTCAAGGCTCAATTTACAAATCAACTATCAGTCCCAAATACCATCATCGAAGAGTGTATTCAAGGACTACACTTATCTAAGATAAATACAATTGCTTGTCCAGTCTCTTTAGACTTTGACTACTCTATGCCTCATTGCGAAGAAATATTATCGCAGCTCGATAATTCTGCTGATCTACTAAATTCCGAACGCGAGCCACTTACAATACAATGTGTTAATGACAAAAATAAAACCTACTATTTTCTATTTACAAAAGTACATCACTATGAAGAAACTCACTATAGAGATGTTTATATCTTATTAATTAAGCTTAGTTCAAACTTACTAATTGATTGCCAAAATATTACCAACCTTGCATTACCAGATTTCACGGACCCATTCTCAAAGCTTACGTATTCTAAAATCTATAATATGATTTCCTATATTTTCCACGATACCAATATAAAAGTTCACATATATAAAAATCAATTAATCTATCCTACTCCAGTAGAAGTCCCTAAAATATTAAAAGAAAACCATGACTCGGTTATAGCTGGTCACCCAGGGTCACAACGAATGTACTCGCGTATTAAAGCTGCCTATTATTGGAAAGGCATGCGGTCTGACATCGAACAATATGTAAAGAAATGCAAGCTTTGCCAAATTAATAAGCCTTTAAGGAAATCAAATAAAGCTCCGATGGAGATAACTTCCACATCTACCAGGCCGTTTGAAAGATTAGCCCTTGACGTCGTAGGTCCCTTACCCGATGCAGGCTATCAAAACTTTAGATTCATCTTAACCCTACAAGATGACTTAACTAAATTTACTAGCGCTTATCCAATGGTTACGGCTACTAGTGAAGAAATAGCCAGAAACCTTGTTCATTTTATGTCACTTTTCGGTTTTCCCAAAACCATTCTAACAGATTTAGGTACATGTTTTACATCCGAATTATTTAAACAATTGACCGAAATACTAAAGGTCAAGGCTCTTTTTACTACTCCTTATCATCCACAAACCAATGGAGCTCTTGAACGCTCACATGCTACTTTAAAAGAATATCTAAAATCCTTTGTTAATGAAAACCAGAACGACTGGCATTGTTATTTATTCACTGCGATCCTATCTTATAATACTACACCTCATAGTACGACTAACTTTACTCCTCACGAGTTATTATATGGTTATAAACCATCCATTCCGACCTCGTTATATGAAAGCTCTGGTAATACATACAACGAGTATATTCGAGCTTTACAATATAGAATGCGCTTTAGTCGCGAGAAAGCCATTCAAAACATTATGAACAGTAAAGAAAAATCAAAACAATACTATGACGCAAACTCCCGTGACGTTACTTACAAGGTAGGAGATATGGTTTATCTCAAGCATCATCATAGGCTTCGTAAAGCCTTATCGCCTATATGGAAAGGCCCATATAAAATTATTAAAGTTCATAACAAGCACAATGTAACCCTACAAGTAGGTCGCAAGGCTATTAAATACCATACCAATGAAATTAAGCCTTCTACATCTTAACCTATGTACTATATTTCTTTTCAGAATAATATGCTGCTATGGCACTTTATGCCTCGGCCGCACCGAATCAAGCATCATCCCAATGTACCATAGCCCCGGGATTTATTTTGAACCTACTACTAATATTAATTTTTATACTGATCATTGGAAAGTGATCACCCACGTAGATTTAGTTTCTTTAGAACCATATCTTAATAAAATCGAATCATTGTTACACGATACTCTAAACTTATGCAACAAGATTCAACCACAAGAGTTAGGTACATTTAAAGACATGGCTAGCCCTATCGAAGTTTTAATACAGTCTAGTTCTATTAAATTGCAATCATTTTCGCATATCATCTCCAACCAATTGACAAATAAAGTCAAACGATCTTTAGAATTCGGAGGTGAAATCTTAAAGTTCTTTTTCGGCACATTAGATGCAGATGATGCCCGAAAATATGACGCTGCAATTGAGTCATGCAAAAAGAGTGAAACAGAAATATTTCATTTAATGAGAGATAATATTCACATTGTCAAGTCTACTATAAATAATTTTAACACTACCATTTACAAACTTAATCAAAATGAGATGAAATTAAACGCTCAAATTAATCAGATGAATGAAATAGTTTCCCAAATTACAAAGACCGATAACCTATTACTGTATACTTCAAAATTAAACAACCTTCTTAACATTATCGAAGGCTCTTTACTTAGTCTTGCTATAACTAATTTACTAGATACTACACTAAATTCTATTTTATTTTCTAAGGTTAATGTACTACATCCTAGTGTTATAAGTCCCTTAAATCTTTATTTAGAATTAACTAAGCATAGTAGTCAAGTAAGCAAAAGGTTAGATTTTCCGGTTGCCTTAACTATTCAAAATATACATTCCATTATTGATGTTTCCGAATTTAGTTCTTATTATTACAACAATAAGGTCATTTTCATATTACAGATCCCTTTGATCACTCCTGATAAGTTCATGACCTATAAAAACATACCACTGCCTACACCTCATGATGACTCACATAATACATTTGCTTTAATTAAACCTTCTAATTCTTATATTGCATTAAGTGATGACAGAATGCATTATGCTATGTTGGACACTCTTGATAAATGTAAGATAGTAAATAGTAACTTTTCTATCTGTGAATTAAATACTATATACTCGTGTATAAGTAACCCTAATTGTGAATCTAAAATCTTAACTGAGATAACATTATCATTGCCTACAGAATGCAATGCCAAAATATTATATGGTCAGATTGATATTTGGCAAAAATTAAGAAATAACAAATGGATTTATGTTCAATCAAATACAAATAAATTGACTATTAAATGTGATGAAAACATTGATGACCATTCCATTACAGGAACAGGAATTGTAAAACTATCGCCTAATTGTATTGGGTATTCTAAAACGGTTCAGTTGATACCGACTACTAGTTCTTATTCTATACTTACTAAGTCTCCTTTAGATATAAGCTTTGATATTACAGCTGATGACTGTTGTAAAAAGGACATATTTAATAAGAGTTTACCACATTTGTCGCCAATCTCTTTAAGTAAGATAAACTTAGATTCTCTCAAATATGCAACTCATCAAATGGATAGTTTAGAGCAAGAACTGAATAATCTGGAAAAGGAATCTCATTTTATTAAATATGGCCCTTACTATTCTACTTTTACTTATATACTAATTGTGTGTTTATTTTTATACCTAGTTTATAAATTATATAGGTACTTTAAGAACAAAAATGATTCTAATGCTGGATGTTGCGTGCAAATATTTAATCAATGTTATAATCGAAATACCAAACGCAAGCCCAAAGTTTCAAATAGTATTGAGATGACAGAAGTATCTTCAACTTCTGAAGAAGACAATAAGTCAGTTCAGTCTTTGCCTATTCATCATTCAAATTATAAATCTACTAGTAAGATTAATAAAGTCAAATTTCTGTCAAATAGAAATCTAAACTATTAAATGTAAAACTTTATTTTTAATTTCTTTTTATTCAATATGTTGTCAATTTTGATTCGAAATTATGTAACTAATTATATTAAATATATTATAAGCTGTAAAATGTCTCTCTTGATAGCTACATCTTCAATCTCACTTCGCTTCATCTTGATGAGATAAAGCTTCGTTTAAAAGGGGGAGCTGTTATAACCCTTATTACAAGGCAATAGAGCCTATGTCAGTTTTTACTCGTTTATAATGTACTTTTCCATTACTAAAGCACTTATGTTGCATTTTTACCCAATGTACAGAAATAATATGGGTAATTGAGTTAGTTAGATTCTGAACGCTGTCGCGTAAACTACTTGCCCAAATTAAAGGAGCAATTAAGAGGGACATTGCCAGTATATTAGTACCCAAGTACTTGTGTGTCTGTACTTTTAATTATTGTGGTGAATTAAAGTGGTTCCAGTAGAACAATTGTTTTTTTTTTAAAAGACTAACGGGGTCGGCTTAGTAACCGAGCGCTGGAGCGTGTGGAGGACAGAATATTATGTCATGCAGTGAACAGCTAAATAATAAGTATATCTGCTAAGAGTTGACAGTAATCTTATTTATCCTTCCGTTAAAAATGTTGTCCAACATTTAAATATTAATCCTTATTCGATTATACTTTCGAGAAGAATGTCACTTCTTTTTATTTAACGTGATATTTCTCTTCTATTACAGCGTGATGCAAAAGATTCTGGCGACGACTCTTCAAACAGTACCACTACACTTAATGCACTACATTCACAAGATGTGTGGCATCAAACAGAGGTAAGTCGATTGGTTGAAGGTTAAGCTAAGGTGGTAGATACTTGAAGAGACTTGGAAGGAAGCCGTACCTCCGGAGAAGGCAGTGACTGTCATTGCTGGTGATGAGTCCAGGGACGCAAAAGGAGGAGAGGGAGATGAAGCTTCACTAACCCGACCCGTAGCTGACGCACTGGATATAGACAAAGGGCAGACATGAGTAAAATGAGTTCAGAAAAGCGATGTATCACAGATACGAGAACATACATCGCTTTTCTACCGAAAAGCCGAGGTGGCAGGTGGTGGTGGTAAATGGTTCCATCCGCAACCTTCTTAAACGTCGCGAAGGTAGTCAAACACTTACCTCCCCGGTTTTCCCTGCTGAGGACTGCTGAACCTACTAATTTGTCAGATTTCTTTGATAGTTTTTCAACTTTATGACAAATAGAATAAGGTTCATGTTCAATTTCGAAAATTTGACAGATTGGGGCATCTTATTGTACTGGCGCCAGTTCATTCCCGCGGCTCCCGGTACTCGAGTGAGACGAAACTCTAGTTAGGTAGATCATTTTTCCCTAAAACTTCAATCAATACTTCAATAATCTTCTCGTAGTCCATAGTTAGATATCAGTTGCAATTGCCTTCATCATATATACATTCCATCACCAACTCGCCTTGAGCAAGCGTGGTGATCATTGCTCGTGACCTTTGCCATACAATGGGACAGTAAAAGGCTGGTATTATTATAACATCGTACATTACTGTTTTCAGACCGAACCTGTCAACTGTCAGCGATCGCATCCATGCAATGAACGATGCCCTCAAGTTCTTCATGCTGCACGAGTGGCAGTTCAGTACGGACAACGTGCGGCGCCTGCGACTGCGACTGTCCGCGCCCGACGCTGCGCTCTACAACCTGGACCCCTGCACTATCGAGTGAGTACTTGTGACCAGCATGCGTAGTAACGGTACGGTACGGGTTACGACGACGAAAGAATCGACCAAGTTACTGATTGTAGAAACTTTCTTCAAGAGTCAAGAGATGAAATGTGTCAATGTTGACATTGTACATTGCACGATTTATGAAAGATTCACGTAGGAAAGATCTTTCTAAGACTATCCAACCGAACTTAAAAGTTGTCAAACTTAGCCCGAGGTATGTCTATTTACAAGAAGTTAGTTTTAGAATTCAAAATCAGAAACAGTATGAACATTATTAAAAACAAATTGAGGACCCATTCATTGGGAAAAGCCTAATGCATTAACAATGAATTCCTATTACGAGTGTGTTAGATATTTGTTAACGCACCCACATTGCAGGAGAAATTTTTATCGTGATGCAACTGGGTTAACACGATACCTGCAAGGATAAACAGGTTGTCAGTCTACCTGGGTTTTGAGCTTCACTCAATAAAATCATTTTCACCTAAACCTTATTTACAAGTTTTGGCATCACGTTGCGCTCTCATTTTTATTAAATTCGATGATTTTTCTTTTGCTCTCTTCAGTTGGGAAGAACACTGCTTGGACTTCGTGAAGGGAACACGCAAATACTTTCTGCGGGAAAAAGACCAGAACATCAAAATAGCTCAGAGAAGAATGCTCATGTTTGTATCTACCAAAGTTTTTACCTTAAAGAACACTATTTAATTACAAGTTCAATTCTATTTTAATCCAGGCAGTGCAATGAAAACGATTGCCCTAATAGTTCAGCTACTCGATGATAGATGGCGCTGTTTTTAAAATTCATATCGGTAAAGTTTTGATACTGTACTGTGAAAGCAGCCAGCGCACTAAGCTACCTAAATATGTCAAAATTTCTTTAATAGTTTTTTTCAACTTATTGCAAACAAACTAAGGCATATATTCAATGGAGAATATTTATCAGTTTGCGGCAGCTTGATGTGCTGACGTATAGACGTTTCGTATCTTTGTAACACTACTCCTTTATTAAAGCCATACTTTTATTTAAATTTTCAGGTTAAACATGATCCACAAGGCATCAAAGTTACTGCTGACACTTCTGATGGGACGACTGGCGATACGGACTGCTCCCGCCATCTCGCGGGCAATAGTCACACTTATAAAACTACGACGAAACGGTGCTGCACCGTACGCGTGAAATATGATAGCAGAACATTATACAAAATATTAGGAAAATCTGCCCCCTAGACAAGTTACAAACGATTCGTATCTATTCTTTTTCTACCTTTCTCTAAGTCACGTGGTCAAAACAATGGGATTTGAGGCGTTCTCGATTGTAGAAAGAGAATAGATACGAATCGTTTGTAACTTGGCTAGGGGGGCTGTAGATAAGAAATGAAAGTTTATTTTATGGCTGTTTTATAACAAGATACGAGGCGTTTGACGTCAAATTAACATTATACATAATGATTAAGTATAGTAATAACATTATGGTGACTGATTTAAGAATATTATATTTAATTTAAGGAAAGAGCTTAAAGTTAACTCATTAGAATGGACCATTTGACAAAGTTTTAGTCTTTAGTCCCTCATCTAGATTACAAGAAAATATTCGACACATAGGTACCTACTTATTATTATGTCTTTTTCAAATTTATGGGAAACTACTTAGATTAAACGTATTAAAGTTGAGGAGAGGGGGCTTGTAACGTCATTATCTAGTATAAACTGTACTGGCTAGTGACGTCATGCGACATTTTGATTCGATGTAGGTATCACCGTTATTTTTAACTGACTTCAGGGGGAGGTTCTCAATTGGATCGGTATTTTTTTTTTGTATGTATACACCGATTACTCCGAGATTAATGATCTGATTTAAGTGATTCTTTTTTTGTTCGATGCGGAATAGTTGCCATTTGGTCCCATAAAAATTAAACATAGTTTGGCCTAGGAGTTATCATTTTATGTACATTTTTATGAACAAATAATTTATTTTTGAACATTTTTTTATGTGTATGAGCACCGATTACGCTGGTATCTTTGCACCGATTTACGTGATTCTTTTTTAAGTTTATTGCGGGATAGTTGCTTTTTGGTCTCATAAAACACTAAAATAGTTTGGCTTGGCAGTTTTCATTTTACGAACATTTTTATTCATTAATTTTTCTTTTTGATTTCATTGAAATCTGTTTATTTGTTTGACTGTAATATTAAAAGAAATGGACAATAATGGATCATATACATAAAAATAAAAAACTAAAAATTGTAAAATAAAAATGTTTTTTACAAAAAATATACTACAACCGATTTCCAAAAAAACACTAACCGGTGTAAAATAACTCCAAATTCGGAAGTCGGTGGCCAATCATGAATAAGACAAAACCACCAAGCCATGCACAGACTGCCTAATTTAGAGTTATTTTACACCGGTTAGTGTTTTTTTTGAAGTCGGTTGTATTTTTTGCAAAAAAGTTTTTTTAGATTACTAAGTATCTAAGTAAAATAGCCCATTGAAACCTGGGTTGTAGCACGAATCATGTCTAATGGTTAGTAGCCCCAACTCGTGGATCCGATTCCCATCCGAGACAAATGCTAGTATGATTAGTGCGATCATTCGTTCTGTGAGAGCGGACATGCGTGGAAATGTTATAGAAAAACCTTGATCCCATGTCTCAGCAACGCCATCTAGAATAATATATGAATATTAGAGCGGCATCGGAGGGAATCTCTTTGGGTTTATAGAAAAGAAGTCGTTTGTTATTATTATCTAAGTGACATAAGTACCTATATTTGCTCAATTTAGTTTTATTTAGCTACCGGGGGTCCGTTCAAGCCTCGCTAGGGTTCTGTAAGTAACTCAAAAGGAGAACTGAACCGAACCACTTTGTTGTATTGTTGTTCGGCTGTCCCTTTGTCCAGCGAGGTACTTTTTTAGGTTAACATTAATTTATAGGTAGGTTACGATTGGGAGTCCTATGCGTGGTTGAGGAATATGAAGCAAGTGTCCAATAAAACAAATGGTCAAAGTGAAAACTATCTTTTTTTTTCTTTAATTCCCGACATTACCTAAGTCACATTTTCAGACACAAATCTGCATGGTTCTTACATTATAATCTGAGCAAAATAATGTTTGGACTTTAAAAGAGACTGTGACCTCTAAGTTTCTTTCGGTGTTTCTTCTCAGAGTAGTCAGATAGCGAAATACCGACCTCGTCTTCTTATAAAAAAAATGATACCTATGTAAAAGTGTTTGTATGAACCCATTTACAGAAATAAATACCGTTTATCATTTCACATACAATGTGTCGTCGAGGTACATCCGGACATCATGAGCTCTGTCACATGGTTACAGAACCCCCAATTTGTAATTTATCGTCGGTGATTTCCTAATTTTTCAATTTTTTCCTTCATTTTATTTTTGCCTTGACTGGCCTGTTGATAGAGTGGTTATATAGTGGCCTTGACTGCTATGCCGGAAGTCGAGGGTTCGATTCCCACACAAGAGAAACGTTGAGCACGATCATTAATTGTTCTGTCTGACCACAAATAGGGTTATTACTACATCGCGGTATCAGAGTTATCCGCGCAATTTGAAGGTACACAAGTAAGATCCCGACAACAATCGTCGGGCAGTAGTTAGCCCACCAGACACATCACCCGTCTGGTAGGAGGATTCGAGCTGTTCAATGGTGGATACACACACATGAAATTTACACCCAGTTTCTCATACCCCTAAATGGTAGTTTGTGGGTATGCCCAAAGAGCCCACAACGGTTTAACCGCGCTTGCGTCGCGGCCGTCTGTCTGACTGTTCGTTCGCGATAAATTAAAAAAATACTAAACTACGCCGATGAAGTTTCACTAATGGATAGAGTGATTCTCAAGGAAGCTTTTAGTATTTATAATTTGTATTGTATTGTTTATTTGTGTACATTGTCAGGCCCGACAACGAGCTGGGCGCGATAACCGACATCCATGCGAGCGAAGCCGCGGGCATCAGCTAGTACTAAATAAACAAAACCACTACGCACTTTTAAATGTTTTTATTTTCCTTAAAAAGTTTTCCTTTACCGTTTTTAAAGCAATCATTTAAGTGATCACTATGCAATACCTACACACAATGAATCTGAAAAATCAGAGGCCGTGCCTTGGATTCGAACATTATTAAAGAAATAAAAAGTAATTTCTCGGTGAGTTTGGTTTTCGGTAAAACCAAATACGAAAGAATTGGTATGTACAGGAAACTTATTTGAAAACAAGATTCGCACGCGTAATGGTCGAAAACGGTACTTAAACAGTGTTGATTGTAGGAATTTGGTTGAAACAAAAGCATGCTTACTATCGAAATGTAATTTATTTATTTGGTAGCGCAATACAACAGCCACAACGCAGGTACTAAATCGGAAGCAGAGAGAAAAGCGACAGTAGCGACACCCGTGGAGGGCGTGGGTACTTTTATGATTCCGTTCCAATTTTAACAATGATTATGCACCCCCAGTGCGTGTGCGTGTGTGTGTGTGTGTGTGTGTGTGTGTGTATGTGTGTGTGTGTGTGTGTGTGTGTGTGTGTGTGTTTTGTTACTAACACTATGGACGTAGTCTGAAATTATTTTTTTTGGAACGAAGTTCCTTATCGCGCGTTGTGAAAGGGGGCTAGACGGAAAAAATTCTTACGAAAAGTTGTCACGACACTTTTTGCTATAGTAAGCTATTGTAAGCTGTACGGCGTCGCATGTTCGCAGGAAGAGGGAGAGGGAGAGGGAGAGGGAGGGGGAGGGGGAGAGAGAAAAGATTGAATAGTTCACTAATCAATCGAAGGGAACTTCGTTCCATCCGGGTGTCCTTTGACACCTCTCAAGTTTTTTCTATTCTATTCTATTAACCTTAGTGCTATTTATTGTGCATTTCATTGTATAGATTCTTTGTATAAGTACCTACATAGTGCTTCAAACGAATCAGACAGATGTGTTGCTGGGGAGTTTGTTCCGCCACTTCTTCTTCCCAGTAAAAACACTAGGAAGTGGCGAAAGGTGGGCCGTTTTTGGGGGACTGTCTTTAAGTATTTTTTTTTTTGACGATCAAAAAGTGCTGATTCTTAGCCTAGTTTGAATAAAGACTTTTGATTTTGATTTTTGATTCTGATCTAAGACCTATGTAATGACTGGAAGCCATTTTCCCACCCGCCAACCATTTTGTTCTAATTGGTTCTACTTAAATTTCCCTCCATTTGCAAGAAATAATCATTTATCAAATGTTAAATGCTAATAAACTTAAAACCTCACTCTCACATTCACATAAGGAAATAGGGTATTCCCTATCAACCTGAAGCTCAAATTTCAAAGAAATAGGAATTTATCACGAATTGATATAGGTACTTAAACGGATCGCGGACAAACTAGGTATAATATCGATTCGCAGAAATGACCATACCTCACCTACAAATTAATAAAGTAGGCACGGAAAAAAAATGACTAACAGCAAAATATTCCCGCCATACTAGCTGTCAAACCGATCACAGATACAAAATGGCGCGTCGACGTCAAAGGAGGCGTGAACGGTGAAGGTTGATTGCTTGTTGCTTATTACTTAGATATTGCACTCTTTGGTTGAATGCACGGGTTTCTCCGTCACGTCGTGTGGTAGTATCGGCTACAAGGGAATCACTACAATACTAATTAACAAACTTTTCCTATAAGGATAACAGATTTGACAGACGTCACAGGTGAGCAGGATGACTCAAAGACTAGTCAAGGAAAAGTGTAATAAAGGCTGTGGTGAGGGAAAGGGAGATTACTTCCACTCACCCGGCCCGCAGCAGACGCACCGGGCGTCAGCGGAGAGCGAACAACACCCTCTTCCAGCCCCCCCTAATTAGATTCAGGGTCGACGGGCTTAGGGACATCCCTTGCCCTCCACGTATAAGGACCCGCGGTGGAGGTGCGTCATGTTCCACGCGCTTCTTCTAGGAACTAGATATTCTCTCTTCTTATGCAAAACTGGTGTACTTATGTATTTTATGAACAAAAGCTAAGCTAAATGGAGCTAATTAAGTGTAACCACATTCCCCGAGCAGACCTCACGAGGCCCGCGGGGGTGAGACGTAACACAGGGTGGTGTTTAGTCACTGCTGTCAGAACAGTTGCATGTGTCACCGTATCGTTTTGTGTTCTAAATGTCTAATACTTTAGTAGTTTATTTTATTTTTTAAACCTCCGACGTAAAAGAGGTGTGTTATAAGTTTGACCGCTATGTGTGTGTGTGTCAAAGACATTCAATAAACTATAGACCGGACATCACGAACAAAATTTTCATCCGTAACTTCTGTCCGAACGGACAGATGACACATAGTCTTACGTAGGACATCTGCCTGTCAAGACGCATTTGTGTCAACTTTGTGGAAAGTTGAAAAATATTATTTTCCACGAAAACATGCATGGTTGCGCCTTACGTTATTACAAATCCCGTTACGACAAAAATAATGGACGTCGCTACGCTTTATTTTCGTAGCTATTCTTTGTATTTATTTAGTAATTAGAATTAAATCATTTTCATAGATTGTTCTAGAACATTTGGCAATTCTGTATTTAACGCCCTCTTGTGTTGAGTAGCTAAAGTACTGTTTTGTAGAGATGGGATAAAGTTCATCGATTCTGTTATCGATAAATGTCAAAATAATAATAAATAGATAACTCAACAAAATATTACAATATTAAATTAAATTTATTAAAATATTATACTGTATGAACATTTCAAATAGGTTTCTGTTATTTAAGGTTTCCTAAAGAAAATTGTTGTGAACACGAGACTTGGATACGGTTTTTTGTGTGAATTAATATGCATAATTTAACATTTCTCATCATCTTTTACATATCTTATTAAATATTTTAACAGTATTGCTAAGCCAGACTAGGATTCATTTCACCTCAAAAAATTAAAAGATAAAAGATATTTATTTCCAGATAGATTGTACAGTTCCACTTACAGACTAATAATATAATCTATTAAATTTATATAACTCAAATTTGTAAAAAGTATAATGAACTCTGGTACCCAAGGTAAGATTTAACTTGTGTTATGGATACCAGTGCTCTCTCATGGTTTGCACAGAGTTACATTAAATATTAGATGGAGGACGTGGTTTTGATGTAATTAGTAGAAGGCAGTAAGTATTTTTATACATAACAGTCTACACACAAATTTTAATAACTAACAACAAAGATTCATAGGCACCACTTACTTTAGCGGCAAGAAAATTGCAGTCCGGAGCTTCATTAGAATTTTTTTCTATGTTCTTATTTCTATGCATTAATTTTAGTAAATATACGAGTTTTGCGTATGTTTCAATATGCACGTTATGTTTTATTTTTAAAGTAGCTTTCAAAAATTGGGTAAATACTCCACATTGCAGATGATCGCCTCGTCTGTGATAAATCTAAAAAATAAGATAGCAACACAGTCTCCTAAAAACAGCTTGCACCCTTTGTAAGTCTCCATTCATTGAAGACATGGTATGCTTTCAGATATTTCTCAGGTAGGAAACTTAATTCTGCAATAACTTGTTGTTTCAACTCTTCCGGTGTTATAATACTGTTCTCGTCGCTAGTTTCACTTATATTTACGATTATTTTAATATTTTTTAACTTATTCAACTCTTTTCGCCAGCCAAGAAATTTTATTCCCGCTCTTTTATTTAAATTAAGACGTGTTTGGAAATAGCACCCATGATATTTTATTAAGTACTCAAAATATATTACGTAACATTATTGAAACAAGAAATAAATATTTACAGGTTAAATATCAGTTTTATTTGCATTAGATACTTATTTTCGCTTAAATACAACAATAAGTTAATAATTCTATAAATTACATTACAAGACATAATTATCTTTTTGCAAAATTTCTTTAGTTAGTACGAAATTCCGAACGTGTTTGTTTTTGAGGTCGAATTCAAAATCAGAACTTCGAAAGGGCTGGTCTTTGTCTCTCTCTCTCTCTCTTTCTAATGGCGGGAAAGAGATAGAGTGTGAATGTTTCAAATAGTATGATTAACTCGAGGCTGATTAAGATATTTGCGGCTCTAAAACAAAAATTAAAAAGTTACTTGGTCTCACTGATTTCAGGCAGCAAAACCTACATGTTTGAGCTACTGAAGTGAAAAAAATATTATAACTTTTATCAATATTATCGATACCTTAATCTAGATGGTAACATCTCTATCACAAGTTTCTACTTTCTACTTTACGGCACGTGGTACTGCCAGACTTACGATTTATCCGTTTATCTACGTATTTTCGACCTTGCTTCGGATATATCATAAACGTATACGTATAAGATTCATAATCTATATTTTCTTGGTTTATTTTTTAATAGAACATACGTACAAGGAAAGGAATACTGCGCTATTAAGTAGGAAGTTTTAATAATTTTCTACAATATCCGGCGCCAGCGCTGAACCAAACACAAGGTCGTAATAGTGAGCAGACCATATTAATTATTATAAGCATAATGAAACTGGATTTATTTTCTAAGTCAATAGTTTTGTAATTAGTAACTAAGGTAAGACGATAATCACTTTCTCATTACGGTCCTCTTTTAATTTCAGTTACAAATGTGTTTTTTTTTATGCCTGGCTCAATTTGTTTAGTTTTAATACCTATTTATTTAACTGATTTGTAATATTTTTTATTTCTCCGGCATTTTCCTTTGATCTGACAACACTAAAATTTAATTCGGCTATAGCTCGCTTGGTGGCCACCAACCAGAATTATTATTTTAGTCAATTTCATTCTTGAGTTTGCCGTTGCCGTTCTAATATCGCTATTTAATGCTAGATGGCGTTACTGAGAGATGGGATCACAGTTTTTGTATGACATTTCTTCGCATGCCCCCTCTATAGTTTTTAAATCTCTTTGGTGTGTGTGTGTCTGTCTGTCTGTCTATCTGTGGCAGCGTACCCCTTTAATAAAAATTTGAAAGCATTGTTTCTTGCGATGGTTCTTATATTAGTTCATCAACATCGGTTCAGCCGTTTCAATGTTATCAGCTCTTTTGTGTTAGCTGCCGTTGAGATTCTAGTAACTTATCGTCTATGTAACTTGACTTACCTACTAGTTTAGGTACCCCGCTTAAGTAAGGATTTAAGGAATCTTCCTAGTAGGTGTGTACTTATTTATTTATATCAGCGATACCCCGACGTTAGCTTTACTTTTTGGCGTTGGGGGTTACTTATTAAAAATTTTAATAAAAAAAAATTACTAACTAGCTGTACCCTGCCACGCTTCGCTGTGGCACATTGTGATTGAATATTGAATGGTTAAAAACAAAAGAAAAAAAAATACTTAGATAAAAAAAATCCTTGATGCGGATTATATAATATCATGCTAAAATTTCAGCTCGATCGGTGCAGAACTTTTTGAGTTTTTGAAGCGTACACAAACAATGTATAGATTGACAACATTTTTGCAAAATTTTAACCTGTATGTTTTATTACGTTATGTTTAAAAATAAATCCAAAACTAGCGGACCCATATTTTTTGGTTTTTGAAGTTTTATACTTTTCATTCATAATTTTAAAACTTTGAAATTCGGTGCATTCTGAAAAGACGTAAGCGCCAATTGACATCATTCATACGGTGGAATGGCGATACATTCTTTGCTTTACTGTAATAGGTCAAAAAAAACTGTTACTTAGATGTCACTGTCATTTATTTTAGCAGTTGTCAATGTCATACTTTAGATATGTCTTGTTTGACAATAGATTATGTCATGTTTAACATTACGGTTTTATCTTAAAAATTAGCTAACCTACCTCATTCCACCGTATAAGTGACGTCATCGCATGTTTATGAGTTTTTATTTTTTTTCTCAGAAACTGACCAAGGAAAAAAAAAAGTAATAATTTGAACTCAGCATACAAAAATGAAGAAACGGTATTTTAGTAATTGTAGGGTCATGTCAATTTTGAAATGTTGTCAATTGTGTCATTGTACTTAACTCAGTTTTTGCTCGACTTAAAGCAATAGAATATGAAATAAATTAATAGCCTCATAGAATGTTAATGTTAATTTAATGTTTGATTGTCCTAAATAAATACTTAAGTAAATAAATAAAACACATAAATCACTCCCGCTAACTTTCGGTTAAAATAAAATCAAATTAGGCTGAGGATCAGCACTTTTTGAACGTCAAAATTACATAAGACAAAAAGTCCTTCAAAAAGCCCGCCCTTTGCCACTTCCTAGTATTTTACTGGAGAAGTGGCGGAGGCTGTTAATCATTATCAAAGTGATCTATGATACTTACTTTAGTATATAGAGAGGACATGCGAAGAAATTTAATTTCATTCTGTCATCCCATGTCTCAGTAACGCCATCTGGAATACTATACCAATATTGGAGCGGTAGCGGAGCGTACTAAATTTAAACTCATAGACTTGTGTCCAATAGGACATGTCCCTTCTATAGTACCTAAGCATTGAATGCCTTTGTACAGATGTCAGCACATCAAGTTACCCCATTGTGTTAAATTTTTCCAATGGAAGATGAACCTCATTCTGTTTGACATAAAGCTGAAAAACGATCAAAGAAATTTGACACATTGCATTGGGGTAACTTGACGTGCTGGCGTACATAAACTTATTGATTCGGTTCATAATAAATAACCCTTATTAGCTTCAAACGAGGAAGAGAATTGATCACACATTCACAGTTTTACATCGCGCGGGAGAAATCTGTAGACAGGGCCCGCGGGGAATCCCGAACACAGACGGTGTTACTAGAAATATTGATAATGTTTTCCCTGTCAACCGATGATATTATAAGTAAAAAGGTGTAGTCTAGATAGGTTACCTAAAACAACATTCGATCTCAGACCAATAAATTTTTATTGTTCTGAGCATTCGATATTCAAAATCGGCACACTAACGCACGCACGCGTCCTTGACGGCGCGACGCGACACTGAGCTAAAGTGTGGCTAGTTAGCCACATTTTAACGTGTCGCTTGCTGAGCGCTTATAACCTATCTATACCTACACCTTTTTACTTATAATACAATTGCTATCAACTATAAGATAACATCTGCAAGCTTATTAGCACGTGCTTAAAATAATACCAGTCCGTACCTTCCCACTTCTTCTCATACAGAGAAGGCACGAGCGTTGATCACCTCGCTTGACCAAAGCACGGGTTAAGTGTGATGACCCAAACTCTATCCGTTTCATCAGCAAATCCTCCTCCACGCAATAATAGCAAGTCTTTAAAAATATTGTTAACTTAGCAATAAGTAGGTACCTAATTACCACCAAAAACATTTCATGTAAAATGTTGCCAAGACGACCACATAGGGTTTGCCCTGGGCGCCCCTTGGCCCCTGTAAAAAAGATATCAGATCTCATGTAGAGCCAAGAATCTGAATCTACACGGCCTTACTCTACCGACCCTAACTTCACAAATTCTACATATCAGTAAAAATGTATGGCTTGGCTGTTTCGTTACTTACTTCAGAAACTTATATTTATTTATTTAATTTAAATAGAACGGCCGAAGCCAACTACACTATTTAACATAATTATAATTTATTAAATCATTCACTTCACACTTCTCAATCATGTATTCTTCTCACAAAAAATCAAGCATTCTGACATTATCATCTTCCATTCTTCCGCAAACATATCAAGACCTGTGCCTGAGTCCAGGAGAGCGTTAATAGACGCTACAGTCCGAGGGATCGGTGACTTGGAGTGCGCAATAGTACGGCTAGTTGGAACAGCCAGTAAGCGGTGCTTTCTGCCACGACAGTAATTGTCTGGGGCAAATAGATTGCAGGTTTCGTTATGCAGATCAGGATCATCGATAATCCCCCTAAGAATTTTGAGTACTACAGCCATCTGATCACGCCACCGCCTTACTTCTAGAGAGGTTTCAACTCTCTAGAAGTAAGGCGGTAAACTAAATATTCGCATCACCTCCACGACTGGGTTGTGGAGGCCCGACAGGCAGTTGCTCTATGTAAAACACTGGTATTCGGCTGCATCCTCTTGAACTAGGAGCCGACCCCAACATAGTTGGGAAAGGCAGACAGATGATGATGATGATTGGTAATGAAATTCAGTACAATTTATTGCTTACCGGCTATGATGCTAGTTCATCGGGATGGCGATGGCGCCCGCGCCCCTAATATGATCCACTGACCGGCTAATCGGCTACCTTTAGAGGCATGAGAAGCAGGGAAAGTTCCTCATCCACCATTGAAAAGGGAGGATCCTCCTACCAGACGGGTGTTGTGTCTGATGGGCTTACTACTGCCCGACGGTTAAAATCAAATCAAGTCATATTTATTTCTGTAAATAGGTTCACACAAACACTTTTTAACCCCCGACGCAAAAAGAGGGGTGTTATAAGTTTCACCGCTATGTGTGTGTGTCTGTCTGTCTGTCTGTCTGTCTGTCTGTCTGTCTGTGGCACCGTAGCGCCCAAACGGGTGAACCGATTTAGATGCGGTTTTTTTTATTTGAAAGCAGGGTTTCTTGCGATGGTTCTTAGACATAATTCATCAAAATCGGTTCAGCCATTTCAAGGCTATCAGCTCTTTTGTGTAAGCTTCCGTTGCTATTTTAGATGTCTATGGGTATTAACTTTACTTACAAACATATGTGTGTCTTAAAATTTCAAACACCCATGTGTGTAATATTAACAAGCAACATTATGGTGTATTTGGTCTGATGCAGCCAGGATATCTAGCAGACTAATACACTCTTGGGAAAATAACAGCAAATATGTCGTGTTTGGATTCATTTTTAACCCCCGACGCAAAAAGAGGGGTGTTATAAGTTTCACCGCTATGTGTGTGTGTCTGTCTGTCTGTCTGTCTGTCTGTCTGTCTGTCTGTGGCACCGTAGCGCCCAAACGGGTGAACCGATTTAGATGCGGTTTTTTTTACTTGAAAGCAGGGTTTCTTGCGATGGTTCTTAGACATAATTCATCAAAATCGGTTCAGCCGTTTCTAGGTTATCAGCTCTTTTGAGTTAGCTACCTTGGCTAATTTAGACGTCTATGGGTATTAACTTTACTTACAAACATATTGTGTCTTAAAATTTCAAACACCCATGTGTGTAATATTAATAGGCAACATTATGGTGTATTTGGTCTGATGCAGCCAGGATATCTAGCAGACTAATACACTCTTGGGAAAATAACAGCAGATATGTCGTGTTTGGATTCATTTTAACCTGCATTTGATTCTGCACACAATGCACTGATGGCAACTGGGTGAGCTGATGCTGCAGCCAGGCTCTCCAGCACACCAGTAGGTAGACTCTTGACAAAATAATAGCAGATATGTCATGTTTGGATTCATTTCAACCAGCATTTGATTCTGCACACAATGCCCTGGTGGCAACAGGATGAGCTGATGCTGCAGCCAGACTATCCAGCACACCAGTAGGTAGACTCTTGACAAAATAATAGCAGATATGTCGTGTTTGGATTCATTTCAACCAGCATTTGATTCTAAACACAATGCACTGATGGCAACTGGATGAGCTGATGCTGCAGCCAGGCTATCCAGCACACCAGTAGGTAGACTCTTGACGAAATAATAGCAGATATGCCGTGTTTGGATTCATTTCAACCAGCATTTCATTCTAAACACAATACACTGATGGCAACAGGATGAGCTAATGCTGCAGCCAGGCTATCCAGCACACCAGTAGGTAGCAAGACTCTTGACAAAATAATAGCAGATATGTCGTGTTTGGATTCGTTTTAACCAGCATTTGTCTATACATACAATGCACTGAAAAAATCTCATAACTGTAAACTCTATAAAACAAAATTAATGCGTTTAAAAATTTTAAAATAAAAATTAAATTAAAAATTTAAAAAACCCCCATCGCAAAAAAGTAAAACATTTAAAAAGTTAAAAATAACACTTAAGCCATGAAATTTTACGTAACGTCGGGGTACCGTAAAAATAAGTACTTACATATCTACAAGTACTAGGAACATTCCTTACTTAAGCGGTACCCCGACGTTACGTAAAATTTCATGGCTTAAGTGTTATTTTTAACTTTTTAAATGTTTTACTTTTTTGCGATGGGGGTTTTTTAAATTTTTAATTTATAACCTGCATTTGATTCTGCACACAATGCGCTGATGGCAAATGGACGAGCTGATGCTGCAGCCAGGCTATCCAGCACACCAGTAGGTAGACTCTTGACAAAATAATAGCAGAAATGTCGTGTTTGGATTCATTTTAACCAGCATTTGATATTGCACACAATGCCTTGATGGCAACAGGATGAGCTGATGCTGCAGCCAGGCTATTCAGAACACCAGTAGGTAGACTCTTGGCAAAATAATAGCAGATATGTCGTGATTGGATTCATTTCAACCAGCATTTGACTCTACATACAATGCACTGAAAATCTCATCTCATAACTGTAAACTCTATCAAACAAAATTAATGCGTTTAAAAATTTTAATATAAAAATTAAATAAAAAAATTTAAAAACCCCCACCGCAAAAAAGTAAAACATTTAAAAAGTTAAAAATAACACTTTAGCCATGAAATTTTACGTAACGTCGGGGTACCGTTAAAATAAGTACCTACATACCTACTAGTACTAGGAACATTCTTTACTAGGTACCCCGACGTGAAGTAAAATTTCATGGCTAAAGTGTTATTTTTAACTTTTTAAATGTTTTACTTTTTTGCGGTGGGGGTTTTTAAAATTTTTAATTTAATTTTACATGTAAATTTTTAACTAGAAGGTGAGGTCGGTGTCTCACTATCTGACTACTCTGAGAAGAAACACCGAAAGAAACTCAGAGGTCACAGTCTCTTTTAAAGTAGACATTATCTTGTTCAGATTATGTAAGAACCATGCAGATCAGTCCCTGAAATGGTTTTGTTTTTGAGAAAAAAACCACACAGACATGAGGGGACCTAATCAATCAGTGCCAGCAGTTGTCAGAAATCGTGATGGTTGACGTGACGTGGTTGTTGTCAGGAACTTGTATACGTTCAATCGCGCGGATAACTGTGTTACCGCGATGTAGGATGTCAGTCGTTAGTTCGTATGTGGCGAGATAGATGTCGCTACATAATAATATACCTATCATATTATGCTGAGTTGAGGCCCTTTTGGCATTATTATCTCTGTATTTTATAGTTTTAAGGTGTACAGCTTGGCAAAAAAGAGTGTGGAATAAATGAGGTCGCTAGTATCGCGCATGTGGCCACCCTGAATAGTACGACTTAACAGGTTTGACACTTGTTATTTTTTCCCAAAGTTAAGTGGGTGGTTCTGTCTGTCGGATGCTATGCAAACACCATGGAAGGCTTCAATGTCCAGTATTAACACTATTAATAGTGGGCAAATGTACACATTTTTACATGTTGTTATATATACATAACAACATGTAAAAATGTATACGAAGCATAAGAACTATGTAAGAATGCATATGCATATGCTACGATTCTTACATACTTCTTTTGCTTTGTATGCGATCTCTAGTTTCTGCCTACCAGCGTGGGAAAGAGGCGAGAGTTAATATACCTATGTATGTTATAGTGGGCACTGAAGCCTTGCACGAAAGTGATGCATTAGGTATACACAGACAGATAATAATCATGCCCTCGAGAGCAGTCTAACCGTAAGGTTGTTAAGAATTAACGACAATAGTTTGTTTACAGGGATAAGATAATGAAAGAACACGTTTTTTTTAGTTTTATTTTAATACCAAAAATTTAATCAGACGAATCGAACACAGTACCATCAAATATTCGGATCCCGGAAAGGCTCAAATGTTGGCTAGAGCTTCCTGCAACTTCTGAAACACTAGTATTTTCTAATTCTGATAAATCACTGCCTCTATCATCTGTGAGATTTATTACTGTCATGACATTATTTTTCTATTTTCATTACAATATCCTTGCATGATTTTTTCCAATCTTAGTAATGTTTGCAAATGCTTGTTCAGCAGCCACCTTTAAAAACAAAAAATAATCTTAAACAATGGTTCTAACATAGCAAATTTAAATATGTATAAACTAGGCTACATACCTTTATATCAATGGATCCAACATTGATTGAAGCAATTTAATGTTTTGCAATGCCCCATATTAATTCAAGTAGATTCACGTCACAATGATAAGGTGGTAACTTTCTTCAAGCGACCTTTGAAGTTTTCCCGGTGTTTAAAAATATCTTATTTTTTACCTTCCATAAACATATTTCTTACTGTGTTGACAGATTTACCTAAAACAAAAAGATACGGTACCTACTTTATTATTAATTCCATATTCTTTATCTTCAAGTATCAAATATGGGTATACGAGGCTCTTTAAACTACAAAACATAACCTTAAATTTCAATTTCTGTAAACAAGACAAATAGCTACTTAAATCTGTATATCAACAAAACTACGCATTGAAAACATTTAGAAAAACTTATTTAATGTACAATGATTTAATTAGGGTAGATAAATACCTGTCCTAGCGGCAGTTCTTCGATAAACATTCCCGGTATCAGACAAAACTTGTCCTGCTTCAGATTTGGCCAAACACCACAAAAAGACGAGGTAAATCACTGCTCTGATCCAACTACGAATGGTTTTATTAACTTTTAATCGTTAATTTTGCAACGAAACTTAATAATTTTGTTAAATTTTTGAAAAACGACGAGGATTTACGCACTTTTGACACATGATGTACTAGCACTAGACAAATAAATCAATGTTGCCACAATCATCCACTTTTAGTTTCAACTGTCACCGCGTCAGACTCTTTTTTGCCAAGCTGTATCTTTGTTGTAATGCCAATAAACGCATTTTTCTTTCTTTTCTTTCTTTCTCTCTTTCTATCGGAAGAACATAGGTACGTATCAAATTGATTGTCATGGTCGAGCCATGGCATAGAAAATAACAAATTGTTGTAACAAGGTTAATAGAAATAGTGGTAGGTACAAAGACATTCAATACAGGCTAGACGGGACTGCATGAACAAAATTTTCATTCGATTCTTTGTGCCCTAGTGGACACAGTCAAGTCGATTACTCTAGTTTAGTTCGCTCCGCTGCCGCACTAATATTGCTATATTATGCTAGATGGCGTTACTGAGACATGGGATGACAGTTTTTTTATAAAACTGTTAATTGTAATCCTACTAATATTATAAACGCGAAAGTTTGTGAGGATGGATGGATGTTTGTTACTCCTTCACGTAAAAACTTCTGAATAAATTTTAATAAAATTTGGTAAGTATGGAGTTAGCTGAGACTCTGGGTTAACACATAGGCTACTTTTTATCCCTGTATTCCCACGGGAACGGCACCTTCGTGGGTGAAACCGCGGGATACCTGCAATTAATACGTAATTTTAGTCAATTCAAATTTAATATTTTGGATGTCCTAAGGTAAATTAATGTATCGGGACAAGAACCAAATATTCCATCCTATATATTGTATGCCTACATTAAATAATGCATGCAAATAAATTCTTTCTTTCTCTCTTTCTTTCTTTTTTCTTTCTTTCTTTCTTTCTTTCTTTTTTTCTTTATTTCTTTCTTTCTTTAACCTGTCAATCGTGTCAATTAGAGACACAATAGAAAGACAATGACAGCGAGGACGACCGCGCCGGCCGGCGTCCGCTTGGGGTTTACTGAATTAAATCTCTTTGGCTGGGTACCAAATTTTCTTACTCTTAAAATAATAAAAATCAGGTTCTGTTATATATTTTTCCAAACACCGATTAATCATTTTTATTAATTACTACTTTTCGCGAACACTACCGCACACTCCATTGCTACGTCATAGACGCGATGACAAATTAATTAACCAATCGAGAGCGCCGATAGACAGCACAGTATTCCCCAAACACGCTCGATGACGTAGCGACAAAGAGGTTTTTATAGTTGACGCGTCTCTTGATGCCTCAGTTCAGCCAGCGACGCGAAAGGTCGCGGTCACGCCGCCCGTGCGCACAATAAAAACCTACTCGGTAAAGCGCGCGAATACGAAGTGACAGTTGTATTTTTTATTTATTTTTTTAACTAATAGTGATGAAGGGCCAAGTAAAGAGGTTTGTGAGCCAAAAGGGCGAGGCGTACAAAATGCACGTGGCGAAGAATAAAGAAAATGAGAATATTGGATTTTTTGATCTGGTGAGTGTTTTTTTTTAAATAGAAATTTATGAATTTTAAATTTTTGTTATAGGTATGAAAGTTTTTTTTTGGAGTTGTGACAGCATCGTTTCTTTAATTTTATTGGCAGTTTGTGTCATTGGAATTAAGAGAAATCGAATAAAACCTTAATGTTTCTCATTTTTGTGTTTAGAAGCCATAAACAAACAAAAGTTTTAATAATTACTACAGTACAGCTACAAAATTAACGCGATAAATTAAAATCTAATTAAGTTAATTACCTCGCAGTTTACTTTCTGGGATTTGAATTTAAACGCAGAAAATATTTTTGTAATACCTAGGTAGGTACTTACCTAGGTAATTAAATATAAAATTTTAGCAATAGTTTGATTAATTAGTACTTTAACGCATACTAAATTAAACTAAGTAACTAAGTAGGTAGGTACTTACTTATTAGTTTTTTTACTTAAATGACTACATAGTATTAATTTTTTGAGTAGGTAGGTACCTACCTTACCTACCTTAAACACTTTTGTAACTCATCCATAGAAATGAAAAAAAAAAATACCGAACATTTATTTTTTATTTTACGTATAACAACAAAAATAACGTAAATAAACCAAAGACACAACCACCGCTCACCTACTTAAGTACCTACCATAAACACAAGTACCTACCTAAATAACCCAAACAAAAAAAGAAATAAGTTTGACAACAAAAAAAAACTAGTTACCTACCTAAATTCGTTGAGTTCATTCATCATACGTCACCGGCATTGTGTTGGTACAGCTGCACACAGCTGCTGCTTCTCATACAAGGAATATCTCCTGCATCGTATACTTAGGTGCGTTTCAAACATTTAAACACACATACACAGACACATACAAAAACAGTCGGAAAAATTACCTGTAGGCCACACAAATTTTTGCTGGGGGGAGTTTGTTCCGCCACTTCTTCTTCCCAGCAAAAATACTAGGAATTGGCGAAGGGCGGGTGTTTTGGGGGACTCTCTTAAGTAATTTTTGAAGTTTAAAAAATACTGTTCCTGTCAGCCTAATTTGAATTAATGACTTTTGAATTTGATTTTGAAATAATTACTCCATGCGGGTATCGAACCTAAGATACGCAACAAAACAGCCTCTCGTTTGCTTGGGTTGGTAAATCTTCACTACTGTCTGCCATAGCCCTAAAGAATGTGGAGGGGTCTGTCAGACTCTTGCTGACTAAAATATACCTCGGTATTCCGTTTCACACTTGCACCAAGGGGTCGCGGGAATGGACGATACTTCTGCTGCATCGCGCCAATGGCTCAGTCACTTATTTTTCTGGTGGAAAATCCTCATGGATGTACTCCGCCCCGGGGAGGGCAGAGGAGTCTGTCAGACTTTAACTGACTAAAAACCACCCCGTTGTACCGTCTCACACTTGCAGCAGGGGTCGCGGGAATGGACAATACTTCTGTAACCTCGCGCCAGTGGCTCAGTCACTGTGCTAGCCGTGAATCAGAATCGATACTTTATTTGCATGTGTAGTAAAACGAGAGTTTGTATAAACCCATTTACAAACATCATTTATCATAATGAGATCGGCTACAGAAGTACCTACAGAGTACAGACTACCTTTGAGAGTCGTTACGTAGTCAGAAGCCTGGAAGTGCACACAAACCAATAATGTGTGGAGTCAAGTGGAGTGGTTTCCGAGATGGTCACCGGCAAAAAAAAAATATCTACAACTTTCACACTAACGCCATCTAGTCCTAATCTAAGTAGAGCTTGTGTTATGGGTACTAAACAACTGATAAACATACTTATATTCATAATATTGTGGATAAATTACACCCAGACACGGAACAAAATATATTATGATCGTGCTCATACCACAAACATTTGTCCTGGATGGGAATCGAACTCACGACCGCATAAAAGTCAGGCTGGGTCACTAACTACTAGACCAACAGGCCTGTCAAAAAAACAAGAAAGGAACACACAAAGAAAGATCAACAGGCAAAGGATTCTAAAAACCCTTAAAAATCTTGTGTGATGTTTTTATCTGATAAAAGTATAATTATAGGGTCTTAGATTTCTTAATTAATTTTATCTCTGCATGTTACTTACTTATTAAGTGTTGTACCTAAATCAAATTATAATTATTTTAGAAACGAAAATGTCGCATGTTTTCCGAATATAAGGGTTTTTCAGGGAATAAATTAGTGCTTGACTGCAATCCCACTTGATGGTAAGCACTGATGCAATCAATGATGGTGAAGAGCCTATTCACTTTGGCCTTGAAGACACCTTAAATTATGGTTACAGTCTGCCAAACTTCTCTGCTTTTCTTAATTCACAAGAACATCAATTTAGATTCAAGAGTCTGACATAAATTAACAATTAGTAAGGTATGAAGTATTTATTTTTACTCAAAATATTAAATGCCAATATTACCGTTTAACAGTTAAGTGTAACTATAAAGTAATGGTATAATACATTATCTTTGAATGCAATTAATTAACTTATCATTAGCCTAGCGCCAATAGCGTCTCCGGTTAAACTGGAAACCGAGCCCAACACAGCTAACTTCGATGACAACTGAGAATTGACAACATTTCAACATTTTAACCTGCATGTTTTATTACGTTATACCTATAAAAGTAAATCCAAAACTAGAGGACCCATATATTTGGTTTTCCGAAATTATGTAGGACTTTTCATTCATAATTTTATTTTAACTTTGAAATTCGGTGCATTCTAAAAAGACGTAAGCGCCAAATGACGTCATTCATACGGTGGAATGGCGATACAGACTTTGCTTTACTGTGATACGCCAAAAAAAAACTGTTACTTAGACGTCACTGTCATTTAGCAGTTGTCAATGTCACACATTGACATTAGATAATATATGTCTTGTTTGACATTAGATGTCTTTTTTGTGACATTAGATATGTCTTCTTTTTTGACATTAGACATGTCTTGTTTGACATTATGGTTTTCATCTTAAAATTAGCTTGCTTACTCAAAGGTAACCACCTCATTCCACCGTACAAGTGACGTATCGCATGTTTTTTGGTTTTTATTTTTTTCTCAGAATTTAAGCAATAAAAAAAATAAAAAATATATATTTGAAGTCAGCAATTCAGCATACAAAAATGAAGAAACGGCTTTTTTATTTTAGGGTTATGTCAATTTTGAAATGTTGTCAAATTTACAACAAAATGGTAGTTAATGCACTTTGAGTGGACTTCAAGTTACGGTGACTATCAGACGGGGTGCTGTGCGCTTCGTCACATCTCTGCGAGTGCGCGTGACGTCATCCTAGATACACACTGATGATAGCCAATACGAAACCAGCTGTTTGACAGTTAATCGTTGAACACTTTGAGACGTGAACTGTCAACGGAGATACCAGATACGCAATTGCCGTGCAGGTTGCGCGTGCGTCAGTAGCTCTCTCACCTGTAACACTTCTCGTATGTACCGCGCGGGTTTCCCCAAACGAATGTGAAAGGTTTGCGAACACGACCGAGTTTAACTAATCGTTGTTAACTTGTGACGTACCGTTAGCCACTTACTGCAGCAGCATGTTGTTATTGTTAGTTAACTGGGTTTGCAGACACATTATGTGGCCCTAGTGAAAAGGGGTATAAGTCCAATTTTGTCGAAAATGAGTTAAGTGTACCAAAGTGATCAGAAAAAATGCTCTATCGTTTGGTGAAGACAGATCTAAGCTATCTCTAAAAATAAGAAAGTTACTTTGTGTAAAAGGGTCCAACTGACACCAAAATAAACTGTAAAAGTCGGTTTTCTGATCACTTTGGTACACGTAACTCATTTTCGACAAAATTGGACTTATACCCCTTTTCACTAGGGCCAAGATCTTCTCTTTTTAACCGACTTCCAACAAAGGGAGGAGGTTCTCAATACGTCTGTTTGTATTTTTATAAATTGGTTGATTGAACAAAAAACCAATTCATATTGTCGAATATGAATTAGTTTTTTGTTCAGTATGTCATACTTCAGAGGTCATCCTTTATCATTTTTATTAAAAATCGGTTCAGTAATTTGGTTTTAGTATCAAAATAACTGGAAATAATCATCCATAGGTATACTTAACATAAAAAAACAATCAAAATAAATTTGTTTTCACTTACAATACCTAAATACAACTTACTTCAGACATAATGTTATGGGAATATAATTGCATGTTAATATTGTAATGTATTCTTAATTTTATAAATGTTTGATACGTATACGAGAATCAGCTAGCTTATCTAGAATAAGTTTCCTCTCTCCTATAAACTCACTTATTTTGCTATGCCCGAAAGGGTCCATGTCATGATCTAATTTTAAGTTGTACCATCTAAGAATACATGTGGAATGCAATAAAAGTATTGAGTATTGAGTATTTATACAAAAAGTGTGTGCCTTTAGGGTAGTTTTTTGAACTTTATTTATTTATTTCTAACAATCTTACCTACACTAACATTACAGATCTATGATCCAATGCGACAGAGTGGCCTTACTACTAACTAAAGCCTAAATCTACACCTTAAACCTAGTTAAAAATATCTTATTCTAAATAACTTATTACATATAGTGTAACTTTTGCGAATCCACTCAAGTTGCACCACAATACATCTACCCTCCCGTGAACCTCATTCACCAATTAAGTATGTAGGTAAGTTATGTCACCGAAAATAGCAACTCTCAAATCTGCGATAGGTACCCGGAAGAGGCCTCTAAGTTGTAAGTTCCAAGATAATAAAATTACACTACACACTTACACTTAGTCTACAAATAAATATTTGGCTTCAACTTTGACTTTTTACTAGACATACTCACACCGCTGCTTACCCCCTTAGAAACATAAGCGAGTTGACACAACATTACATAAGGCGACACATGGCCATGATTACAACAAAAGCCAATTTCAAAATTAACTCAACGTAAAGTAATTCGCTGTACTTTAGATAAACATCTCAATGAATTCCATTTTTTTTTGTTCGTTCCATTATTTATTTTAAATTTCATTGTTATCAAGTTGTTCCGCCAAATCTAAATATATAATATACCTAGTATTGTCTATTTTATGTACCTTTCACTTGGCACGTGCCTTTTTGTATCAAATGGGAAGTGAACTCACGACCTTTTGTGTGTCTAATGTCATTCTCTTTTTTATGTTTAAATGTAGCTTTAGATCACTTTATTACAAAATAAAAAACCGATAGAATTGACGAGAACCTCCTCCTGAAGTCGGTTAAAAACTCAAACGGCATTCAAACGGTCTAATTAAAATAAATTATTTAACTTTAACTTTGAAGCACTACTGCTGAGCGTGAGGGCCTGGGTTCGATTCCTGTAAGTCTTCCACGTTTTAAATAATATTCCACAACTTTTGTTTTTCCACACAACGCCATTTTGTCCCAAGTTAAGCTTGAGAGCATGTGTTATGGGTACTAAACAGCTGATAAACATACTCATATATTTCTAAATACATACATATTATAGATAAATTACACCCACACACAGAACAAATGATCGTGCTCATCACACAAACATTTGTCCTGGGTGGGAATCGAACCCACGACCTCCGGCATAGCAGTCAGGGTCACTAACTACTAGACCAACAGGCCAGTCAAAATAAATCACAAACACTGGGAAGTGGTGAGGGCGGGCGTTTTGAGGGTTTTTCGTCCGCGTGAATATCGAACTTTATCATCTCCTCCATCCCTTTTAGTTTAGAAAATAAAATAATATCCTATGACACTCACATATTATATGGTAAAAGAATTGTCAAAATCGTTTCAGTAGATCCAGAGATACAACCTTACAAACTCACTTTACCTCTCAATTATATAAACTAGTAGACGTCACGCGGTTTCACCCGCATAGTTCCCGTTCCCGTGGGAATACAGGGATAAAAAGTAGCCTATGTCACCCGGGGATTGTGTAGCTTCCCAACTGTAAAGATTTTTTCAAATCGGTCCTCTTTTTTCGGAGCCTATTCAATTCAAACAAACATACAAACAATCAAATCTTTCCTCTTTAAAATATTAGTGTAAACTATAGATTTGGCGATCAAAAGAACCCTATTTCAGCAAAGATATAAAATAAATGAATTTGTAAAAATGTTAAAGACAGACAGAAAATAATTGCAATAAGTAAAACTTTAGCAGGTAACATAACAGAAAACGCAAAAAAATCTTTGCATAAACTCATATAACGTCAAAAAACATAATATAATTCGTGTCACAAAAACTATAAATTCTCACCTCACTATAATGGATTCGCAAAAAGAGTACTTATCACTAATTTACTTTTAATTAAAATAACGTAATAATATAATTAACATACTTAATAATGAAGTAAAAGAACATGCTGACACTTCATAAAAGACTTACTTATCAAATTAACATGACCATTGACGACGTCAATTTACTTAATAGGGAAGCTGACAAAAAAACTTTGTATTCGAGGCACTATTTTTGTTGTCTCCTTTGAAGTCATCGGTCTGCCTACCACCGTGACGTATCCTTTAGTGTAAATGCCTTATATTTGGCAATACTTGAGTCCGGCTGCCGACCTCAGAGACGATGTAGACATTGAGAGGGAGCGTAGGGCTCTAGCAGTCCGGAGTAATATGTTGTCCCGGTGATTAGCGCGGTATACGAACCTTGTAGCCCAGCGAGCTATGGAGAGGGCTATGCTCGGAGTCTCTCTACGAGATCGAATCAGAAATGAGGAGATCCGTAGAAGAACCAAGGTTACCGACATAGCCCAGCGGATTAGCAGGTTGAAGTGGCAGTGGGCAGGGCACATAGCACGGAGGACTGATGACCGATGGGGTCGAAAGGTTCTCGAGTGGAGGCCGCGCAGCGTAGGACGTCCACCCACAAGGTGGACAGACGACCTCATTAAGGCCGCGGGAACGCACTGGATGCGAGCCGCTTCCAACCGGTCTTATTGGAGATCTATAGGGGAGACCTATGTCCAGCAGTGGACTTCCTATGGCTGAAATGATGATGATGATGACGGACCTTGTAAAAGTAACACTTTTCAAGGCTTATTGCCAGGGTCTGTAGTCTGTACACGGGCAGTCTAAGGGTCAATTATACGAAGAGATCGCTGGATGCCCTGCGCGTCCAATATAACAATGCTTTCCGGATTTTGTTGAGACTGCCACGTTACTCTAGCGCGTCGGAGATGTTTGCGCAAGCCCGTACTGACGACTTCTTCGCGATTAAACGCAAAAAACCGTGTTGCTATTGAGGAGAGTGAGGGACAGCCAAAATAGAATCCTGTAAACTGTAGCTGAGAGCTTCGGCTCTCCGATTGTACAGCAGTTTCTGCGGAGATTAATTGTTACTAACACTTGGTAACAAGTTTTTCTATGTTACTAACATGGATTATTGTGTCCGAAATAAAGTAATTTTTTTTTTTTTTTTTATGCGCTGATATTTCTCGGAACCTTTGGGTTCCGGACCTTTGGAAGGCGTACGAGGGGCCTAAGCCGACTCGAAGAGGCCCTTGGTCGGTTTTAATGCAGTGAGGCACCAAACGCAGATTTTCCCTGTATGCATTATGCAAATGCACTCAAGGAAAACCTACGACTAGTGCAGGACTATTGCAGACTAAAGCAACAAATGTATTGGGCTATAGGTTAGGGGTGGATAAGGTGTTACCTAGTACAGACTATGGAAGGACTATGGCCCCTGCCTCATCAATGCTTTATAGCACACAGTGACGTAGCGACAAAACGGGCAACATAACCTGAGGTGCTTGAGGAGTGGAGAGACATTCCACGGCTATCAGGACAATCCCGGAAGTACGGTCAAGATCCCTACCAGCACCTTACTGGAATGCTTCCTTCCTCCGAGCACGTTTGCTCTTACGAATCTCCACTCTAGCCGGCCAACTAAGGCAAGAAAGAGGTGGGAGCTCCGTTCCTCGTCAGTGCTCACTCTGGCCGGCCAATAAAGGCAACCCAGAGATGAGGAACAAGACTTCTCCCGGGAGATCGGGTCCGTGGGGTCGCTACTGCTCAACAGCTCGCCACAAGCTTCCCTGCGGAGTAATTATTATTATTAGTCAATATAGTGGTGGAGTTGCTCTTCCAAACCTCCAAAGGGAAACCGATGGGAACCGAGTTGTATGGACATTTCGTCACTGCAGTACATCCCGAAGGGAGCACACTAGGTGTACCTGTTGTACACATATTTCCATCAGTTAATAATATAAGTTCCATGTAATACCGCGTGAGTTCCGTGGTTGGCGCAGCAGTTGAGCTATTGGCTACTGCACAGCGTGTCTCGGGGTCGATTCCCGCACGAAACTCATATTTGTATGACCAACAGGCAGATGTTCCCGGTCAGGTTGCTTGTGTAGGTATGTGAGGTTAAATGTTCATAAACGCACTCACGAAGTCACGACACATGAAAATATCCCAGTGTGCGATAACTTTTTTTTTTAATACGAGTATAGAAAAGTCAGAATAAGGAGTAAGCCTATGGCTTTTTTAACCGACTTCAGGAGGAAGGAGGTTCTCAATTCGATCGGTATTTTTTTGCTATCTAAACTATTTGCAAAATCAAGTTACAAACACAACTGAAAATAGCACTTACGTGTGTAAATAAATTAACTACGAAATTAATTGACGTAACACCCTTATATAATATACTTTTACTTTTAAAACAAAGAACAATGTCACATTAATTTGTAGAATACATTAAATGGTGGCTTCACACGATATTCGTACCTATATACTTCGATACGGGGCCCCACAAGCTACAGGAGCCCGTTGGGCTTCAGGGGCCCGCCATGTGTTATTCACTAGTTTTGATTAGGTTAATAATTATAATGTGTAGTCGCATCACAAGGCCTCCATTTTTTTTAATTCTTTTTCTTTATTGCGTCTATACATAATGTGTTAATAGTTGATGGGAAAAATAGTATTAAAATTAGATAGCTACAATTATGGACCCTGTCGGGCACAGCATAAATCAATCTAATTGAGTATTTTTTTACTAATATTTAAAATGTTAAAATGTATAAAACAGCGCCTTTCCTCTGCCCGACAGGGTCCATAATTGTTACTCTAAAATGTTTAACCTTCCACCTATATGTACATTATGGATTGCAATAAATACTTGAATACAAGAAGGAGATAGGAGGAATAGCACTGTTTTAAATTTTATAAATACTATTAAATAACTTTCAAGTTGCTTATAATTGGATTTGGTTTAATTTTATTAGGGCCCCCGGTTTGTTTTCTTGGGGCCCGTCCAGTACTAAGTACGCCTCTGCTCGTAGGGATTATCCCACACAAGGTTTTATACAAACACCCTATAAATGTTAACGATTCCCATTAGTTCGTTTATTATGTGTAATAATTATGACTAATTAGTTTCTCTATTGTCAAATAAATACAGAACTTACGTACCTATTTACCTATTATTTTTAATGAATGAGGTTTGACGTCGTAAAGTTACATAACGAAGGGCCGCGAATGAACATAATTATAATAATAATAATATATTCCACAACTTTCACACAACGTCATCTAGCCCCAAACTAAGCAGAGCTTGTGCTATGGCCGCTATGGGTACTAGACAACTGATAAACATATCTTAGTAGTTAGTGACCCTGACTGCTATGCGGGAGGTCGTGGGTTTGATTCCCACCCAGGACAAAAGTTTGCGTGAGGAGCACGATCATTACATGACTTGATTCCGCCATCAACTTTCTACCATCGGACAACCCGGCGTACAGCGAGTGTCCACCCTTACATCGTTGGCACTCCCACGATTCGGACAAAGCGTTTCGCTTCATCGTTTATACCGGGTACATCAAGGTGTCTTCAAGGCTAGAGTGAATAGGCTCTTAATAAACTAGTGCGCTTCACCATCACTGATTGCATCACTGCTTACCATCAAGTGGGATTGCAGTCAAGCACTAGTTTATAAGATTAAAAAAAAAAATGTTCTGTGTCTGGGTGCAATTTATCTATAATATGTATGTATTTTGAAATATATAAGTATGTTTATCAGCTGATTAGTACACAATATAACACAAGCTCTGCGTAGCTTGGGACTAGATGGCGTTGTGTGAAAAAGTAGTGGGTTTTTTTTTTATTATTAGTCCCTTGCTTGTACTCTCTCTCTTTCCACGCCGCGAATATTTCTCAATGGCATGTGAAGCCTAGTCAGAGGCCCATGGGCGACACCCTAAACCCTGACAAGCAAGCCGCAAGTCACCACTAGTTTATCAAGTAGGGCGTAAGGGATTTCCCTACTTGAAGGAACTCGATTGTGCTGTACATAGTACATAGCTGTAATGTCAGCCGAGCCTTCGAACCGGTCAGCAATACCCGCCATTAACATTCATACATCGTAATTTAATGCGACAAGCTTCTGTGGGAGTACTTCCCCGGTGGACGGTGGAACTGTGTCATCCCAAGCTGTTCTGTCTGTAGTCAGATTACTCATTGCACAGAGGGAGGGGTGAGGTTAATAATCCGTGAGATCTTAAACACACAATTTAAATGCATCCATTTTTTTCATCTCTACTCAACCTACATTAATCAGTCTTATGTCAATATTATTCATGATGTTCGTACTCAGCTTATTCACCGACTTCGGCGAAGCATAGAGGAGAGTTATGATTTTGACCGCGATCTGTGTATGTTCATCTGTTCCCTCATAACTACTAAACTGCTTATCATAATTTAACAAATGAGGTGTCGTTGGAAGCGTCTTGCTTGTTTAAAAAATACAAAATACATTTAATAGGAGTAGGTAAGCGAATGTAAGCTTTATGGCAAAGGGGCATACCTACGGCTATCCGCTCATTGGTCAAATCAATTAGGGAGCGCTTCCCCGGCTTCCTGTTACACATTATCGTATCGCTCCTACAAAAAATATACATCAACCAATAGGGAAGATTTTACTGATCAAGAAGATGTTTCACCTACAAATCTAAAAACCTCTTCTCTATACAAATCTATTTTTTGGAAGGGGCAACTAGAATCATTTTTAAAGTTAATTTTTTTCGACGTTCAAAAGTGCCTAATTGAAATAAATGATTTGACTTTGACTTTGACTTTGACCTAAATCCATTCAGCCGTTTCAGCGTGAAGGAATTACATACCTATACACACACACATACCAACATACTTTCGCTTAAAGATAATACTAGTATGATTGTATAGTTCACTCACGTCCATCAATGATTCTTGTGTCAATGTGGACAGCAAGACATACAAATATTTAAATACTAATACAAAAAAAACAAACTATATTCACCAGTATAGTCTGACCTGTGACTGTATAGAAAGCCGATACAAAGCCAGGTCAACTTATACTGGAACTTTTAGCTAATCTTGTCATGTAAGTAGGTACGGGATGGAATATCCTAAAATAAGGAAAAAATTTTCACTTTTTGCTCATTTGTATTTCTTTCTGAGTAAACTTAATAATATCATCTGCCTGCCTTGTATCAACTATGGTGTTGGGGTCAGCTTCCAGTCTAACTGGAAGCAGTTGAATACCAATGTTTCACATGGAGCGACTGCCTGTCTGACCTCCACAACCCAGTAACTGGGTACCACGATATCATACCTCTTGGTTAAACTGGATGCCAGAATTTCGAAAGATTGTTAAGTATTATTATTTATTAAAGATGACAGAAATTTATAAATAAATACATAGATATGTCCATCCATAGATAGGCAATCCACCATGTTTATACCCTATAATACTTATAATTATTTTCCACAACAAGAGTGTTTATTCCGATTACAATGGGCTTGCTTACAGATACAAGTATTTGGAGATCACCTTTAAAGCAAAGGATTGCTTGTCTTAGGAGTCTCCGCACTTCCACTTATCTAAACTAATACTAGCTTCCTGGCAAACTTCGTTCCGACTTCTAAAAAAAATAGTTAAATGACAACTTAGGTCCTTAGTTGTTGTTGCCTGGCATCACAAGAGTAGTTATTTCTGTCGCTACAACATCAAATATTGACTCAAGAACTGGTCTTTAAATATTAAACAAAACCAAGTACTCGTCACATTGTGTGGGACTGGTTTAGCAGAAATGAATATACAAGCTCTGCGTGATTTGGACAGAAATTAAGTCTTTTTATTATTTTGGATAATAAACTTCTTATCGTGTTAGTAAGTCTGCCATTGCAATCGTGTCTCAATGACCGGTCATTGATCGAATATTTGACAACTTTGACAGTTTTTGTATGGGAAATTAAATAAATAAATAAATATTCCACAACTTTTTCACACAACGCCGTTTAGTCCCAAACTAAGCTTGAGAGCTTGTGTTATGGGTACTAAACAGCTGATAAACATACTTATATATTTCTAAATACATACATATTATAGATAAATTACACCCAGATACAGAACAAATGATCGCGCTCATCACACAAACATTTGTCCTGGGTGGGAATCGAACCCATGACCTACGGCATAGCAGTCAGGGTCACTAACTACTAGACCAACAGGCCAGTCAAAATGTGTCATAAGTTTGACGTTATACATCAAAAATCGATCATTGACCGGTCATTGAGACACGATTGCAATAGCAGACTCGAGCCCCTGGTTTTAGAGCTTAGGTACGCCTTTCATGGGCCTCTGACTCAACTTCACATGCCGTCGAGAAATATACCTCTCAGGCATGCCGGTTTCCTCACAAAGTTTTCCTTCACCGATGTCAATGATGTCTAAGATAAACTTAGAAAGTACAGACGCCAGCACATCAAGCTACCCCAATGTGTAAAATTTTCCCAATTGAATATGAACCTTATTGTATCTGTTATAAAGTTGAAAAACGATCAAAGAAATTTGACACAATGTGGTAACTTGATGTGCTGGCGTCTGTACATACGAATTGAAGAGGTAAAACTGGTACTTACTTGCCCGGATTCGAACCACAACCTCGTGCATGAGAGGGGAGTATTGTGAGTATGTATTTTTTATTGTATACAAATATTGTAAAAACTATTTTAAAAGAGTAAGTACCTATGGAGTTTCTTGCCCATTCTTCTCCATACAAAACTACCTTTTGGAAGGGGCAACTAGAATCATTAAATTTTATTTAACTTGTAAGTTTAACGTTCAAAAGTGCCTTTTAAATGGCCTAATTGAAATAAATGATTTGACTTTGACTTTGACTTTGACTTTTGTATTCCCGTTTGAGCACCTATTTATTGAGCACCTATGCATTAACCTATGGGGAATGGGAATACCTTTGGTGCGAAATGCATAGGTGCTCCAAAAATAAGTGCTCAAACGGGAATACTCCATGAGAGGTAGGCGCCTTAAGCTCTGGGCACGACATCTTAAATCTCTTTGCCCTATAAATGTATACACAGTTCATTAAAGAAGACTGAAAAGCACAGTTCGAGTGCTCGGCGGCTTTCGGCCTTCGTCGGCTGCATTCGGGCAAGTTCAAGGCGCCCGCGCAACCAGTTATGTTACCGTACTGTGTCGTTTGCGTTTATATAGTTATGTACACGACAGGGCTCTCGCAGGGGAACATTCCTGCAATGGTTATTGACGGGTCATTTAAGTTTTATTTAGTTTTTTTTAGTGCAGCACCCGCTAAAACAAAAATATTTGTTTGGGCACTGAGAAAATGTCTAGACTAAGTGGAAATATTTGATTGTTTGTTTGTGTACTGGACCGATTTGAAAAATTCTTTCACTGTTGTGAAGCTACTCTGTCTCCGAGTGACATAGGCTACTTTTTATCCCTGCATTCCCACGGGAACGGAAACAGTGAAACCGCGTGACGTCCTAGATTATAAGACAAAAATAAATAAACAGTACCTACCTACAAAGGAAATGTGTAAGAGATTGTGTTGATAAATATTTAACTAAAATTATCTACACAAATATTAAAGATTAAACTGAATGTTTGTTTGCATTGAATAGGCTCCGTAACTACTGGACCAATTTGAAAAATTATTTCACCGTTAGGAAGCTACACGTCTAAGTAAATCGAAACTTAGATATTAATCGCAGTTAGTACAGATTGGACCCGATTAAGGGTAAATTAGAGGTTCCGACCGTTTGGTTGCTTCCTACTAACTGTTAATAGTTAGGTTGCCTACAAATGGGGTACTTACCTAAATGTCAACATTTTAGTTTTTTTTCTATTTCAAATAGATGGAAATGTGCTTAGATTAAGCGCATTACTGTACTCGCTCGCTACTGTAGCGCCTCAGGTATGTTTGCTGAGGCACGCACCGATTGCTTCTACGCGACCATGCGCAAGCGGGGCGCGTCTTTGGTGCGGAGGGTGTGGGGCAGCTCCAACACTGTCCTGGCAATGATCGCGGACCGGATGGCCTGCCCATACTTACGGCACTGCTGTGATAGGCATGTTGCCGTCAGCAGGGCCGTTTAGATTTAAGATCTTTTTTTTTTTTTTTTTTTTTCTGTTAAATATGTATTTTTAGTTTTATATATATATATGTGTGATGTGTACCCATATGAGTTTTTGTTGCTCGAAATAAATGTATTTTATTTATTTATTTATTTATTAAAGTTGGGGAGAGGGGGCTTGTAACATCATTGTCTAGTATATTTTTTATTGTACTGGCTAGTGACGTCATGCGAAATTTTGACTCGATTTATCGCCGCTATTTTTTGATACTTAGATTAAGTACGTGAAAAAAGAAAAAATACGTGTGGAATGTCGTGATAGCCCAGAGGTTAAGACGCCTACCTCTCATGCACGAGGTTGTGGTTCAAATCCGGGCAAGTACCAATGTGACTTTTTCAATTCATATGTACTTTTTAAGTTTATCTTAGACATCATTGACATCGATGAAGGAAAAACATCGTAATGAAACCTGGACTTATAGTTAATATAAGTTTGAAATCGCCAATCCGCCTTGAGCAAGCGTGGTGATCAATGCTCGAACCTTCTCTGTATGAAAAGAGGCCATTGCCCTGCAGTGGGACAGTAACAAGCTGGTATTATTTATTATTTACGTGTCGAATATTTTCTTATAAATCTAGATGAGGGACTAAAAACTAAAATTTTCTCAAATAGCCCGTTGAATAGTCAGAATCAGAATCAGAATCAGAATCAGAATCTTTATTTGTGAAACATAGGTATTTACATAGGTGTTAGGTAAACATATTTGAGCGCTATGTTTTGCCGCGAAGGCATACTTACAAATTTAAAACAAAACTTTAACTAAAATACTAAAAAAAAAACTAAAATACTAGTACCTAATATAATAGTAAAATAAAAATAAAAATAAAAATAAAATAACTTTATTGCATATCATTTTGGCTTAAATTACATGTCAGGGAGTCTTCATTTAAGCATAGAAATGCCTGTAGTTGAAGGCTCCGCTCTTCCCTTACATTATAAATATGTAACTAGGCAAATGACAAAAGGAAAAAAAAAAAAAAAAAATAGTAACTACTAGTAATATACTAGTAATATAATAATAGTGTAATAAGCCCTTATGGGTGAGATGTCTATATCTACGTAACATTCATGTAAGCATACTAGGTACCTACTGTCTCGCTTTCACGCTGATCGCCTGCAGAATCATTACAAGTGCAAGCTGCTTGCAAGCAAGGAGGTTACATACACAAAGTATTTTTATAATTAATATGTAGTTACAGGCATTCAATGGGTCTTCTTATTCTTATCGTGTGGTTAGTGTCTTACCTGGTGCCGCCCATGGGCCTCTGACTGGGCTTCACATGCCGTCGAGAAGTATCTCCCAGGCATGCCGGTTTCCTCACGAAGTTTTCCTTCACCGTTTTTGGAGCAAGTGATAATCATACAATACGCACATGAATCCGAAAAGTCAGAGACTACCAGGTCAAACTATGTTAATTTTTAATCAGATCAATAAACAACTATATTCCGCATCAAATGAAAAAAGAATCACGTAAATCGGTACATAAATCTCAGCGTAATCGGTGCACATACCTACTTACATGCAAAAAAATGTTCAAAAAAAATGAAAAAAGAATCACGTGAATCGGATCATTAATATAACTAAAAAAAAATACCGATTGATTTGAGAACCTCCTCCTGAAGTAGTTTAAAAATAATATTGTATAGCTGAAACTGGTTTCTTTCAAAGTCAAAGTCAAGTCAAAGTCAAATCATTTATTTCAATTAGGCCATTTAAAAGGCACTTTT
Source organism: Euplexia lucipara (assembly GCA_921972225.1). Classification (NCBI taxonomy): domain Eukaryota; kingdom Metazoa; phylum Arthropoda; class Insecta; order Lepidoptera; family Noctuidae; genus Euplexia; species Euplexia lucipara. Next base: position 11,651,520 of record OV179170.1, on the reverse strand, counting down.
GAACGTTAAACTTACAAGTTAAATAAAATTTAATGATTCTAGTTGCCCCTTCCAAAAGGTAGTTTTGTATGAAGAAGAATTTCGTCAATTGTACCTGCTTATCTCTAATCGGGCTAATCTAGGTCACTAATTATTTTTTTAATTAGTGCAGGTAAGTACCTACCTACCTAATAATAATATCGATACACTGATGCGTAAATAACTACAAAAAATTCGATACATCGAAACAAAGACATTAATTATGAATTGGCTTTTTAATTTTTTTTTTTAAATTCGGACATCAAGTTGAAATTTAAACCGTATACTCAGGTCCAAGTCCCATAAAGTTGTGAAAAAAATATACTTCGAAGTTTACGCAAAAAAGATACGGCCGTTTATTCAGAAAAAAATACATATTACCTACCTATTATATCGACACTCTCAAGGGAATCAAAATTCATAGGGTGATTCCCGTTGACCTAGAATTAGGAAATTTGTCAAATAACATCGCTATAAACCACAAGTACAAGAAAATGTCTATTTATATTGATCCTACGCACGGAGCCCTCAGTGGGCAAGTCTAACTTGCATTTGTCCGGTTTTTGTTTTCCTTCCTACTGTCTTTCTTTATTGCCAGAAGCCCAGAGATAAACTCTACACGGTGACAATGTATCGTCGTGACATTCAGTTCACATTAGTAAGTAAAACAAGCTAGAACAGCATTCTGAAGAGAACTGGTTTCAGAAACACATAGTAACGATTGGTTTTTAAAAACAACTATTCTGAATCAAGAGTATTGTTAAGATGAAACGAGACACCGCTACTGGGCTGTACTGTTGTCTCTTTCTCTTTTTGTAGTCGAACTTAAATCCTACTAATATCCTACTAATATTATAATAAAAATGCGAATGTTTGTTTGGATGTTTGTAACTCTTTCACGCAAAAACGACTGATTGGATTACAATGAAACTTTAGAATATTACTTATAGCTTTGCTTATACATCAGAACAGCACATGGGCTTTAATATACCTACATATACGACTGGCCTGTTGGTCTAGTAGTTAGTGACCCTGACTGCTATGCCGGAGGTCGTGGGTTCGATTCCCACCCAGGACAAATGTTTGTGTGATGAGCACGATCATTTGTTCTGTGTCTGGGTGTAATTTATCTATAATATGTATGTATTTAGAAATATATAAGTATGTTTATCAGCTGTTTAGTACCCATAACACAAGCTCTCAAGCTTAACTTGGGACTAAATGGTGTTGTGTGAAAAGTTGTGGAGTTGTGGAATATTTATATAAAGATGAAAGGTGACTATCGAAAGGTATTTACAAGGCAGATGTAAGTGGGAACGCCCGATAGGGGACGCCCTTGAAGGACATACATAGACCTTATTGGTAAGGTTCTTCAGAAAGAGTGGAGTGTGTATTACAACAAGTATGATTGTAAACGAAGCTAAAGAAATAAGGTAAGAATCCTAGAAAATGGCGCTTTGTAGTTTCTGCCTACTCCCATGGGAAAAAGGCGTTAGTTTATGTATGAATGTATTGTATAGATATAAATATATTGAATGAATTGTCCAAAATGTAACGATAAGCAAGTGTAAAGCAGGAAAAGATTCTGCCATCTGGCTTGCTAATCCTGCGTAGACAAAGTCGCGGGCACAAGCAAGTGTTATAGGTATAATCTGTGGTAGTGTTGCAATTTGGATTTCCCTCCGAGGCTACGTTCTTGGAAGGAGCGTCCATATCCATTGATATATGGATATTAAATTACATAGGTATAAATAAAACTCGCCAATTACGGTAAGTAAGATATTATACAATTCGACATTAGAATCATTTAAACATTTTTACCAAAGTTGGCAAACCTTTATCTCGGGACTTGACGCGCCATTTTTTATTTAATAAAAAGAAAAATAGCTATAGACACAGAGGGCATGCGAAGAAATGTCATAGAAAAACTTTGATCCCATGTCTCAGTAGCGCCATCTACCATAATTTAATCATATTGGAGCGGCAGCGGAGCGTACTAAACTAGACTAATCGACTTGTGTCCACTACGATACATGTATCAAATTTCTTTGATAGTTTTTCAACTTTTTTGTAAACAGAATAAGGTTCATGTTCAATTGGGAAAAAAATACAGTTAGGGATAACTATAAATACTGGCGCCTGTAGGTACATAAACTTACGCCCTTTACCCAAGATTCATACGATTCTTACATTCTTCTTTTGCTACGTTTACATTCTTACCTACTTGTTATTATATCATACACCCACGCCGGTTGCGAGTACTACGCACCCGCTGTGCTATTCTGTAAATGGCAAATCGCTTCGAAAGTCATTTCGCAAATCATCCCGAAAGTCATACTCACTACTCACTACGCTTCTCATGTCCCTTGTACAAGTTTCGATACTAACATGTCAACGTCAAAATACCTACTCACCCGTTTTAGTTCCTCTCACTTTGGTCATCACTTGGTGGCGCCAGTGTCGAAATCACTCCATTTAAGAATACGATATTTTAATTTCACATGATTTCACTGCGGATTGAGAAGTGATTTCGCAAATAAACGTTTCAAGCAAAAGCACTGCTGACCTTTCTGAAGAACCTCACAAGGTCTATGTATATCCTTCTAGCTAGGGCGTCCCCTCCCGGCGCTTCCACTTACTTCCGCCTTGTAAATACCTTTCGTTAGTCGCCTTTCATTCTGAATCCTTTCAACGTGACCAAACCATCTCAGCATACTCTTTTTAATTTTTGTCACTAGGTACATATTCATGTAAACCATAACGTTGTAGTATTATCGTATTTTTTAACCCCCGACGCAAAAAGAGGGGTGTTATAAGTTTCATTCCTCAATGTATTATTCATAGTTACACCTGCTCTATTAGATCGTCATAATTTAACGATTAAATAATAATTCTAATACAAAAAAAAATCTGTGGCTTATTTTCTGAGAATAAAAAAAAGTATTCGACTGCATTCCGCAACGCCTTGTCGTAGGTCACTACAACAATGCAACTTAACTAAGTATAAACTGGTACATGCCGACAAAATATGCGCTGACAATAGTATTAATACCAAACTGGTTCAGTAAGCTTGGATGCAGAATGCAGGACTGCCCTTCCGCTAAATAATTGTGTTCATAATTTCAATGTTTCGGTTTAGTGACGCCTATTAATTCCAATAAAGATTCTTACCTTTTCGCTGTCCGTCGGGAGTGTTCCATAGCCGTACCAGCTCCTGGCGGCCTTTAGCCGGGGCTTAATTTGACATAATTCATCAAAATCGGTTCAGCCGTTTCAAGGTTATCAGCTCTTTTGTGTTAGCTACCGTTGCTATTTTAGACGTCTATGGGTATTAACTTTACTTACAAACATATGTCTGTCTTAAAATTTCAAATACCCATGTGTGTAGTATTAATAACTAACATTATGGTGTATATGGTCTGATGCAGCCAGGATATCTAGCAGACTAATACACTCTTGGGAAAATAACAGCAGATATGTCGTGTTTGGATTCATTTTAACCAGAATTTGATTCTGCACACAATGCACTGATGGCAACTGGATGAGCTGATGCTGCAGCCAGGCTATCCAGCACACCAGTAGGTAGACTCTTGACAAAATAATAGCAGATATGTCGTGTTTGGATTTATTTCAACCAGCATTTGATTCTAAACACAATGCACTGATGGCAACAGGGTGAGCTGATGCTGCAGCCAGGCTATCCAGCACACCAGTAGGTAGACACTTGACAAAATAATAGCAGATATGTCGTGTTTGGATTCGTTTTAACCAGCATTTGTCTCTACATACAATGCACTGAAAAATTCTGATAACTGTAAACTCTATAAAACAAAATTAATGCGTTTAAAAATTTTAAAATAAAAATTAAATTAAAAATTTAAAAAACCCCCACCGCAAAAAAGTTACATTTAAAAAGTTAAAAATAATACTTTAGCCATGAAATTTTACGTAACGTCGGGGTACCGTTAAAATTAGTACCTACATACCTACAAGTACTAGGAACATTCCTTACTAGGTAGGTACCCCGACGTGAAGTAAAAAAATAAAAAATAATAATAATAATAATAATAAATAATAATTCTAATACAATTAAAAATCTGTGGCTTATTTTCTAAGAATAAAAAAAAAGATTGCATTCCAAAATCTTTTAAATATCTTAAAACTAGTCACAATAAATTATAGCCTATTGGTCTAGTAGCGAATGGTCCTGAGTGCTGGAGGTCGATTCCCATCTAAGACAAATGTTTGTGTATGAGCACGATCATTTGTTCTGTGTGTGGATATAATTTATCTACTATGTATGTAAGTTATTTTATTTTTATTTGGGAAAAACAAACAATTGTACAGTAGGTATGTTTTACAGCAAAGAAATATTAACATTATGGGTAAATGTACAATCAACAACGTTTCCACAGATTACTTGTGCACATTATTAATTAGATGAGTAAGTACAGACGCCAGCACCTCAAGTTACTCCAATGTGTCAAATTTCCTTGATCGTTTTTCAACTTTATTTTGAACAGAATAAGGTTCATATTCAATTGGGAAAATTTGACACATTGGGGTAACTTGAGTCTGTACAAGTAACAATTATAAACTAATTATCTTAAACTTGGAAACTTTTTTAAAAAACATAATGAATTTTGTTTTTGACTATTACACAAACTATTGATATTTTTTTCGTTACGGAATTTCTGGATTCGGTCCCCGCGCTCAAGGCCCGCGATAGAAGCTATGCAATAGCTTAAAAATAAAATAAATAAAATATAATAACTTTTTTACAAAAAAAAACAACCGACTTCTTAAAAAAGCACTAACAGGTGAAAAATAATTCCAGTTTCGGAAGTCTGTGGCTTTGGTTGTTTTAATTTCGTTCATTATTGGCCACCGACTTCCAAAACTGGAGTTATTTTGCACCTGTTAGTGTTTTTTTAAGAAGTCGGTTGTTTTTTTTGAAAAAAAGTTTTTATTTTGTAATTTTTAGTTTCTTTGTATGTAAAGAAAGTCTTTCAAAACTTGAAAGAATCTTTGAAATCGGTTAAGAGGGAAGTCTGCGAGCGTGGGAACTTATTTTTGAACGCATACATCGACATTTTCCACTTACACAGTAGCAACGCGCTACACACCTTACACACACATTAACACTTGCCCAGAAACAAACGACAAACAGTACGGCACGACGGGAAAATTATTTTTTCAATGCGTGTTCTAAATAAAAGAGCTAATAATTATGTGTCAGTAAACAAGCAATGTAATAACAATTGACTTATTGCATCGCGATGCTCGCTTGCTTATGATATTGTTTGGTAGCCACGAAAGGGTGGGGTCACAGTGTTCAACAGAGATTTAAAATTTAATTGATAAAATGACTATTTATTTTAGTTGTGTTGTTTAATGTAATTAATAACTTCGTAATTTAGATTTTTATTTTATTATAATAATACTAAAATTGATTGTTTAAACTGTTATAAGTACATGCATACTAAATATAGTTCCTTGATATTTTATGGTAAATATATAATGAATGGCGTAAGGGAACGACCAACTCAAAAACAACAAATAATTGTATTTCTATACCATACATTTAAATATTATAAATGCAAAAGTAACTTTTCATGTCTTTCTGCCTGTCTCGCTTTTTCGCCAAAACTACTGCACCGGTAAAACTGAAATTTGGGACACAGATAGTCTAAAACCTGGGAAAGTACACAGGCTACTTTTTGATTCGCGAAAAGGCTTGTAGGTAAGGGATAGAAAAAGGGGATGAAAGGATGTGTGTAAGTATTATCATTTTCAAAGCCAAAAGCATGCAATTTATATTTTGGGCAGTTGATTACATATAAATAAGTATGGCATTAAAAAATTTTCAAAATGAGGAAAAATAGGTATAGGTATATATAAAGGAATTCGATATTTTTGTAGCTAGAACGATAAATCTTTTGCGTTTGGCTATTGATTCGAATAGATACCTACAATTAAATTTTGTAACAATTTGATCGTTAAGGGAGTAAATAAACGAACAAAACGTGTCACATGTTGAAGGAGATGTTGTCGAATTCTCAGTGGACAAAATAGACTCTGAACAAGTTACAGCATACCCATAGGGCATTTTCAGACTCTCTACTCAAGAGGCTAAAAGTTGGTATTCCAGTCCTGTAAATCAGAAATCTTGACGCGCCTGTGCAACGGTACACAACTACAAATTACACATATGGGCACAACATTATAAAGGCTACAATCATGGCTGGAATGGCAAAAGGAGAAAACGTCTTGATTACCCGTATTCCAATAAATCTGTATTTGCCATTTCAATTAAAAAGAGTCCCTGCACGGTAAAACAAACAAAAGTAATTTATAAAAATGTACTTTAAACATAGGCTCATATTTTATTATTCCTACTACTTTAATATTTAAGCTGTTTGCAGTGCAACACTGCCAAAAGGTTCTTAATTCATTAAACCCCAAGCGTTTGCGCTGTCATTGTCTTTCTATCGTTTCTCTAATCGTCACGATTGAAAGTTTAAAGTATTTATACGTAAGTACAATGAGTATTATACTCGTCTTTGTTTCATTCTCAATGAGATAGGTTTACTTGTAGTACGGCTCATTTATATCACATCTTCATTACATAGTTTACAGCCAAAAACTGAACGTATCCCCTCGTGTCACGCGCACCTGTCAGTTATCTGTCAAATATCTTCATTAAGTTCACAGCAAATGATTGGTTTTACAACGTGGGGTCCAAGCATAAAATTGTATTTAGATAGCATGTATTGTTTGGGTCGGGTGGGACTCTTCTCATTTTCGAATGAAACAAAGACTTCGTATAATTACCGTCGAACTTCACTTACAGGTAAGTTCGTTTGACTATTCAATTATTCTTCAAACATACATCCACACAAGCTCACGCTATAGCCTAAAACAATAATTTTGTTTATAAACCTAGCATCATATAATAGTGTGATATTATATGATGCTACGTTTATAAACAACCTTTTCGTCCAACCCAGGAATTGAACCCAGGACCTCATGCTCTAGAAGTAGTGCTAGCATTTTAACCATTAACATTAAACTAAACGGTTAGTTTTAGTAGCTATTCATTTATTTTTTATGACAATAACACTCTCACAGTTTCGTTTTGGCTTTTAGTTGGACGCAAACTAAAAATAAACATGTAATCATCAAGGAACAGTCTGTGTGTTTTAAACATGTCACCGATATAAATATATAATATACTTATACCTACAATGGGAATAACGCTTACTGCTTTGAATTAACAACGTAATACTCTATTAATAAAAAAAACATCTTTGATTTTTAAATGGTTGCCATTTTCGTAATTACGGGTTACGCACCCGGAAAAACCTTGGAAATGACACCCTTATTGTATTCCAAAAAGAAAGTGTTGTCCGCCATCTTGGAGGGAACTGGTCGAATGAGCTTGATTCCAATAGGTTATAAAATAATAACCCACGTTTTATCATCGGCAAAATATCTAAAATAAAAGATACGTACTATTTTTTTAAATTTTCCTTTATTTTTTTTCGATTTGTTGGAAATTTTCCTTCTGTTTGCCCATTCTATAAAAGATGATGTAGTATTTAAGTTACGGAAATTTTATTTATTCATCAATTATTATCACACCTTTGGTTTGGGCTTTAACCCAGTTATTAAAATTTATGTGTGAATGTTAAATTTATCATTAAAATTAAAAAAAAACTTATGCGAGCTCTCAAAAATGACGGAATCTAGTTATTAGTTAAAAATCCTCTATAGTTATATTATTTAAATTTCAATAATTATCTAAAAGCAAAGTAGTTTCAATAATTCCATAGCTAGAGCAATAATTCTAGTGCAAAAATTGGTAGATACACCGTGTAACTTGCACCCCACCCTATAACTTGTGTGGATGTATGAGTTGACGTTTATCGAGCTCGGAGCGGACAACAAACTGACGTGCTCTCATCTTGGTTTCCAGGGCGGCACTAATTTGTTTTCAGACGCATGTTCGAATATAAAACAAAATATGAAACGGGGGACGCTCCATACTAGAATGTATGGCAAACGGAAAACATTTTGCGCAAAAATATTAAGAATGTTATGACGTAAATTACTAGTGTATGATTTTATTTTATTAAAAATTTAAAAGGGTTAACCTCATAATCATACACTTGTGTCTTGAATTAACTAAAAATATATATAAACCTTGCTTTACATTTTAGGAAAACGTGCAAATAGTAAGTGCCGATTTCGATGTAAATATGAAATATTGAGATTGTTTTTAGCAGACATTTTAGGATAATTTAAAAAATATCACACGGTGTCACTGGTGATACATCTTATAAGTATCTAATTTAATTTTTTGATAATATTTGGTGTGTTAGATGTTTGGATACCTTGCAAACCGTAACCCCTGTTTTGGCGCTTTGCAAGGACTGTCCCCTTAACAATTGCAAAAGAAGTTCTTTCTAAACATTAATCTGTACATCTCTGCCGGGCCCCTTTTAAAATAGACAGGCGTAATGTTATGTTATGGAAATACATAAACCATGCACAGACATGTGACTGTAGCTATTGCGAGTATTTTGCTGTTATGCGTTGAAGAGTTCCGTCGCCTGTCTTCTTCATCAGTTTTTCTTCACCAAATGATACTTTCTAAATGAAAATACTTGATTTGTTACTAAAAATGTAAAAATCGGTACATGTTTTCCTATATTATTTGAGGAGTTCCCTCAATTCCTCGAGGATCCCTCATCAGATATGAGTTTTGATACAAATGGGACCAACCTGGTAGTATACATATAAATCGGTCTATAAATGGCGGAGTAATCGCGTAACAAACACACACAAAAATTAATGAAAAAAAAAAATGAAAAAAAAAAAAAAAAAATTAAAAATGAATGAATTACTTAAATGAATTGAATTGAATTGAAAAAAAAAACATACCGTCGAATTGAGAACCTCCTCCTTTTTTTGAAGTCGGTTTAAAATAAAGATCTAAGTACAAATAACGGGGAGCTCGGAGGGGTCCTTGATATTTATGATTACCCAATCACGGACCTAACCTTGCGGTTAATATTTAGCCATATTAGCACGGATGATCACCCATCTACAGACCGACCTCGTAAAGCGTAGCTTAACCTTTTACAACTGTTTCCACTTAGCCCCACGTCACGCCTGACGTCACAGCATCCGCCATCTTGACTGGTCCATGAACAAATTAGGTATTAAACGTTAATAATTCACAAGATTAAGGTGAAGACGATTACACAATGTTTATATGGAATGTGATCAGCTGATTCATTTGCATTTTATATGCAAATTCTTGTTGTTTAAGCTTTTCTTATACCTATTACCTAGTAGAGTAGCACGCATAGCATGACTATCGTAGAATCGGATTTTATCTACAAAGTAAAACATAAGATTCCCACCCATCATGATGTTTGTGTGATGAGCACGGGCTTGTAATTTATCTATAATACCTATGTATGTATTTACGCCCGACATTAATATTCTATCTCAATCCAAATCCCGATCCTTTGTTTTTGACGGCTGCTTCTGATTGGACATCTTTAAGACTCGGATAGGGGAATTCGGTCGTCGATTGGTTACAGACAAAGATCGGATCAAGATAGCAACCGAGATAGATTATTAATATCCAGCGTTAGAAATATAATTATATAAGTATGTTTATCAGCTTTTTAGTACCCATAACACAAGCTCTTAGCTTAGCTTGGGACTAGATGGCGTTGTGTGAAAAGTCGTGGAATATTTATTTATTTTATAACTTTAGTTTCCGGGTCCCGGGACGCCAGGCTTTTCCTAGCTATGACATTTTATATCGCGTCGGGGTGTCGCTTAAGTAAGGAATCATCCCAGTAGGTCTTAATAAACCAGTCAGTCCTTAACCATAACTGGGGGTCGAGTCTGCTATTGCAATCGTGTCTCAATGACCGGTCAATGATCGATTTTTGACGTATAACGTCAAACTTATGACACATTTCCCATACAAAAACTGTCAAAGTTGTCAAGTATTCGATCAATGACCGGTCATTGAGACACGATTGCAATAGCAGACTCGAGCCCCTGGTTAAATGTGGGTTTACCACAGGTACACCTTATTACAGGCGTGATGTTATTAATCAGAATTGAAACAGACTCATTAATACTTGCCCGGATTCGAACCCGCAACCTCGTGCGTATGAGGCGAGGCCTCTCAACACAAAAGAAATGAATCATAAAGTCGCAAGTTAGAGGAAATCTGTCACAATTACAATACAATAAGGTTCGTGAACTTATTAATTGGTTGTCGTAACATGATTGCAATTTAATTGATTCCGTGACTCAATTTATTATCGATCCACGTCCGGAGTCGGATGACTTAATTGTTATTTATAATTGGAAGACATTTTTACCATCATTTGGTTTACCTATTTGCACTTAGTTTAGTTTATAGGAGTTAGAGAAGCAGGGTGTGAAGTTCCTCATCCCCTTGACGATGGGTGACAAGGGGCGGTTCTTCAAAAAAAGTTATGCAAGGCTACGGACTATCAGACGGGGTACTGTGCGTTTCCTTAACCTTATTGATGAACCTTATTCTGTTAGACATAAAGTTGAAAAACGATCAAAGAAATTTGACACATTTGGGGTAACGTGATGTGCTGGCGTCTGTACATAATGAATTCCAAATACTCTTCACTTTATTAAGAACCGAAAGTCTGAATAAACATGATTTATTTCGACAACTGTATATACATATGTATAACCTAACCTAACTTACCATACCTATCCTATAGCGAACCTAACTACCGAACCTAACTACCTTACTGCAATGCATTGATTTTGAAAGATACAAAATACATAATTTTGAACTGCACTACTGCGCTGCGTGTCTCTATGTTACATACAATACTAGAGTAGGTAGTAGTGTTTGAAGTAGTAGTAGTAGGAGGTAATAATTTCACTCGATTGGTATATCATCCATACATAAGGGCGCGTTCCCACTGAAGCGGAGTTGGGCGGAGCGGAGTCATCCAGGAATCGGTTTCATCCGCGTAGTCCCCGTTCCCGTGGGAATTCAGGGATAAAAAGTAGCATATGTTACTCAGGGTGAATGTAGCTTTCCAATGGTGAATGAATACATTTTTGAAACTGGCACAGGAATTTTTGAGTTTATTCATTACCAACACGTGATTGGTCTTAGCACGTCTGCGCTCCACTCCGCCCAGCTCCGTTTCAGTTGAACAACACCTTAATGTACTAGGTACTTTGACTGGCCTGTTGATATGGTGGTTAGTGGCCCTGACTGCGAATGGTAAAAAATACAAGAAAATTTGAATTTCAGTAGCCAATCTGGCACATCCGCCATAAGCAAGTAAGGCCGCAGGCGCCTTTGAACTTTATTATTTTAACGAGTTTTTTTTCTGATGTTGGTTCATCAGAAAAAAAATCATCCCAGTAGGTCTTAATAAACGTATAGTCAGTCCTTAACCATAACTGGGGGTCGAGTCTGCTATTGCAATCGTGTCTCAATGACCGGTCAATGATCGATTTTTGATGTATAACGTCAAACTTATGACACATTTCCCATACAAAAACTGTCAAAGTTGTCAAATATTCGATCGATGACCGGTCATTGAGACACGATTGCAATAGCAGACTCGAGCCCGATAGTTCAAAGGCGCCTGCGGCCTGACTGACTGACGTCACAAAGTTAGCAAATTTTTAGTTTTGCATATTGAATATTTATCTCAAAATCCCCTGTACCCTACATTCGATGGATACATTGGAAATTTTATCACAATTCTGATTATAATTTGAGTCGAGACCACAGAATTCATAAATACTTAATTTTTATTCGATACGGCCGTTATTTTGATGGGAATCCCTGCATACGTCTGAGTAGTAAGACATGACCAGTATAATCTGACCTCGCATTATAATATATGAAAATACATGATTTAATTTTACTGAATAAATCAAATTAATGAAATGAAATTATTAACATACATATAATTAAGTAACTTTAACCAAAAAAAAGAATTACTTTGACCTTCAATATCTCCAGAACCAGTGAATTCCCAGGTATGTTCTAGAAGAAAAAAACTATCCCAGTGATGAGTAGAATATGTAGTTTTTGTTTACGCTAAGGGTCTTTTTACACCCTGTCAGTATCATTATGTATTTGATTTTTGAATATTTTATATTGACTGGCCTGTTGGTCTAGTAGTTAGTTCCCCGGACTGCTGATGCCGGAGGTCGGGGGTTCGATTCCCACCCATAGGAAAAATGTTTGTGTGATGAGCACGATCATTCATTTGTGTCCGGGTGTACATACATACAAACATACATAAACTCACGCCTTTTTCCCATGGGGGTAGGCAGAAACTACAGAGCGCCATATGCTACGATTCTTACATACTTCTTTTGCTTCATCTACATTCATACATGTTGTCATACACAGTTGTTGGTTGCGAGTACTACGCACCTGACCTTTCTGAAGAACCTCACCAATAAGGTCTATGTATGTCCTTCTAGGGCGTCCCCTCCCAGCGTTCCCACTTATATCTGCCTTGTAAATACCTTTCGGTAGTCGCCTTTCATCCATCCTTTCAACGTGACCAAACCATCTAAGCATACTCTTTTCAATTTTTGTTACTGCATCTTCTTTTAAACCACAACGTTGCTTTATCACATCATTCTTCAATCATTCCTCCGGCGTCTTGTGTCCGGGTGTAATCTATATATAATATGTACCTATGTATTTAGAAATATATAAGTATGTTTATCAGCTGTTTAGTATCCATAATACAAGCTCTGCTTAGCTTGGTACTAGATGGCGATGAGTAAAAGTTGTGGAGTATAATTATTGTTATGACCTTTTGTAGAACAAATGAGAGATCAAGTTATACTGGAAATAATATTATACTTAGTTCTCAATATTCTCGGAATGTAAGTTGACTCACACTAAATACAGTACCGCGGAAGTCTGCGGCGGATCAAATGCGACTTATTTATGACTAAAAGACATTAAAAATAAAGTGGTTTTGTTAAAAGAACTTTTTTTATTGGAAAACTTTTTGTGGACTTGGTGCTAAGTATGATTAATCGCATTCGACATTAATATAACATTGCAAGTGTGCGAGTAGTATTTTTACTGAAAGTAACGGTATTTATCTAAAAATGATTATTTTCAATTATCTAAACATTTAGAATTCTAAAGATTTTTTACATCAACTGAGAACTTCTCAGTTGATGTCATCTCAATAGTCACCTTCATCCTAGCCATGTAATCTTTCACACAATCCATCCATAATTTCTTTGGTCTCCCTCTGTTCTTGTAGCGCCGGTTAAGAATCTCTACTTATAACTCAGACCAGAAACATGTTCATAAAATGAAAACTACCCGGCCAAACTATAGTAATTTTTCATGAGACCAAAAAGCAACTATTCCGCCTCCAACTAAAAAATAATCACGTAAATCGGTACATAAGTCTCGGCGTAATCGGTGCACATACCTACATACAAAAAAATGTTCAAAAAAATTAAATGTTCATAAAATGAAAACTAGGTACTGAGCCAAACTATGTTAAATTTATAAGGGACCAAATGGCAACTATTCCGCATCGAACTTAAAGAATCACGTAAATCGGATCATCTAAGACATTCAATGGATCAAGATTAATGAGTAATCGGTGTGCATACGAAATTAAATAAAAAAAATACCGATCGAATTGAGGACCTCCTCCTGAAGTCGATTAAAAACTAGAGAAATAACAATATTTGATATCCCAAGTTAATAAGAATTGAAATAACATTTAAATTGTCGGCTAGACGCCTCGGTAAATCATCACTTACCTACCTTAATAAAAACCATAATTTATTCATGATGTAATATTGTAGGTACAAGGAAGATGTAAAAAAGCCTTGACATTACAACTCTATCGCCAAGTTCATTACCATCGCTCGCGACATAGGAACTTTAAACTTGCGTGCGCGAGTTAAACACGCAATGTAAATCATCCAATTATCTTAGCCAGTCGAAGGTTCCGCCCGCCATTGTTTTACAAAATGTCTGCCGTTCGATATTCAAATTAGATTAATTGAGAAAGTTATTTTTTTTTCTCGCGGAAGTTTCTATGTAGAAGGAAGATTATGTTTAGTTATGCAATCAATTAATAATTAGGTACCAGACATTCAAGGGAGTGATATGATATTTCGAATGACGTAATTTCGACGCACGCTATTTCGAAAAACTGTTTGAATGCTACGCTAGTACGAAAGTCTTGGTATTGGAATCCAAAGTTGCGAATAACATATTCCAATCTAAATTTGTCAGGAAATCCAACTCGCGACTCCGATACAGCCTTAACTTTGTGTTGAGTTTAAGAAACAAGAGCAATGAGAAGTATGATTTTAAGTTAACTTTTTAATTTCAGCAGTCGACTTCAACGCCAAGACTTTTGTACTAGCGTAACTACCATTCAAACAGTTTGTAGAATCAGCGTGCGTCGAAATTACGTCATTCGAAATATCATATCACTCCCGACATTCAATACTTACTGATGGGACATCACGATCACGAACCAAATTTTCATCCGAGATTTGTGTCCTTGTGGAAACAAGTCGACTAATCTAGAGAATGAAGTGAAGCCTTGGGTTTACACTCGAAGCTTATCAGGCTATCACCGCTGCTAATGGTGATCATAGAATTTTTGAACGTCAAAAATTACACAAGACAAACCTTAAAAAACCCGCTTTCACTAATTCCTAAGTGTTTGGTATTTGCTCGGATTTGAACCCGTAATCTAGTGACGAACCATCTTCAAGTATCTTTTTTTATTCTATCATTAATAGGCTCGCGTTTGACCACTATCTCAACTAATGGGTAAGCAATGATGCGGTCGACGATGAAGCACGCTTGCCTAGAACTAACGAAGTATTTCTATCTAACTATATAATACAACTAAAATACTTACTTACTTAACAAGATCAGTTTGACCTATAGACTAAATTTCAATAAAATAGAAAATCCGTGAATTTTTGCAATCAACACATCTCTTGTTCAAGTTCAAGAGTGCTGTGTGCTAAACTTAAGTATTTGACATACTTAACTAAGTGTATCGAGTATTCGAGGGGGCTCGTGGGTAACTATTAAAACAAGGTTAAGCAGCGCTTGCCGAGGTCAGTCCGTGGATGAACAATCCATTAAATTCAACATTATTTTTTAGTAAATACTGGAAGAAGTCACGCGGTTTCATCCGCGTAGTTCCCGTTCCCGTGGGAATACAGGGATAAAATGTAGCCTATGTCACCCAGGCACAGTGTAGCTACCCAACAAAATAGTACCTAATTATGAATACCTACCTAACTTATAGATACTATGGGACTAAGAAAATAGATGTCCCATAAAATGATCACGTTACTCTGCTAAATGTACAGAGGCCAGCCCATCAACCTACCCCAAAGACATTCAACACCTATTTAAATCTCTTTGAACTACCCCAATGTGTCAAATTTCATTGATAGTTTTTCAACTTTATTACAAATATTAGTAAAGATTTATTTCTGTAAAACGTACCTATACTACCTTAACAACAAAAACTTGAAAAAAATAACTAAACCTAACAATAAATACTTTCTACAATTTGTCGAAAAATTCTTCTAAAAACGCTGCCAGCTGGTGAAGTGATCAAAAGACTTTCCGGCATTGTCACGTTGAATGGCAATGCTTCTATCGAAGTAGAGGCCAGCCTTTGGGTAACGGAAAGCGTCACCTTTGATTTTTTATCAAAAATTGAATAAGTAAGGTTTCGATTGAGACTCGAAAATCTGTTTACTGCGCATTGAAGGTCATAGTTCGACTTGCGTGCCGCGATCTGTAGACAGCTGCAAGCCGACCCCGACATACTCAAGATAAGGCAATGTGTCAGATTCATTGTTCAATATTACATCGTAACTGTTGCTTATTGTCGTGTGGTTAACCTGGTCGGAGGAAGTCGGAGGCCCATAGGCGGCAATAAAACTCCGGGTTCACGTGCCGAGGAATATCTCTCAGGCATGCCGGTTTCCTCATGATGTTTTCCTTCACCGTTTAAACTAGCTGTCCCGGCTAACTTGGTTACGACAAAATGATATTTATTTCTGTAAATAGGTTTTCACAAACAAAGAAAGAAAGAAAGAAAGAAAAGAAAGAAAGAAAAATATACAAAACACACACAAAAACACAACACAAACACACACACACACAAAACACAAACACTAAACACACACACACACTAAACACTTTTACACGTCATTTTTTTTACTAGTAGATGAGATCGGAGTTTCACTATCTGACTACTCTGAGAAGAAACACCGAAAGAAATGCAGAGGTTAGAGTCTCTTTTAAAGTCCAGACATTGTCTTGGTAAAATCATGTAAGATCCATGCAGATTAGTGTCTGAAATGGTCTTTTGAGGTCTTTTGGTTCTTCCACACAGAATGAGGGACCCAGGGGCTCAGTGCAAGCATTTGTCAGTAATCGTGAGCTCAACTTGGAACTTGAGGAGCTCCACGTGCTGACGAACAATATAGAGAAAGAACATTTGGGTTGGTCCCATAAAGAAGGTTTCGCCGCAGAAACAATTTAAGCAGTGTTACCTTCTTAATTTTAGCTTAAGACTTGTCAAATGTCAATATGTCACCTGATAAATGGACTGGAAAGACATTTGTCATCTGTCATGTAATCCAAGATGGCGCTGCGTTTGAGAAATGTTTGAGAAAGAAAGAAAAAAGCATTAATTGACCCAAAAGAAAACGAAACGAAAAAGAATTTTCTTCTTTTGGTTTTCGTGACTTTTCCATTGTTTTTTATTGTTATTAGCCTATGTCCGTCTCCGAGATATTATGATGATCTAGGTAGGTATCTCCTTGCCAAATTTCATTGCGATCAGTTTGACCATTTAGTTGTTAAAAACCGACAAAACACTAACAATCTGATTGTGTTGATCATTTATTTATAATTTCAGTATGGCTGTGCGTACAGAGTAAAACATCTGAAAAAAGCAACCCATAATTTAACACACTACGGATAATATTAGCCGCCGACACCGCCATTATATTATATGTATTACGTTACAACATCGCTCACAAAAAAATTGAGGTAATGAGTAGGTATAGTTTAGTCTAAAAGTGGTCTTGTTGTCTATGACATGACTCATTTCATAAACAAACAAAGTGATTTCGCAAGTTTTTGTAATCTATATCCCATCAGAAACATAAATGTAAAACGAGTGCCAAGTTCAATATATGTCTTGGTTGTTGACTTCAACGACAAAAGAAATGAGATCTAAATGGGTGCCAAGTTCAGCGGTCACTCCTATTATTTATTTGTAACAACATAAAAGCCTACGGTCTGACTTGGCCAGTTCACTATACGACGTATGTGCTGTTCTGAAGGCTTGAACTTGGCTTGACACCGAACTCATTTTGAAAGTTCTTTTACCTACCAATAGAAAGATTTATTATTTGATGGTGGGGGATGTAAAAGTACGAAGTCGCGAGCGAAGTGCTAGTCAAAGTCAAAGTCAAATCATTTATTTCAATAAGACCCATAAAATGCACTTTTGACGGCCAGACTTACAAACCATATAAATTAAGAGAATGATTCTATTTGCACATTCTAAAAAGTAGCTTCGTAAATGCACTTTTCTCTTTTAAAATAGATTGACAATATTTTGTATAGGTATATTAATTAGATTAAAATTATGTGGGGACGATGTACCTTTCCTAAATAAAAATATACAAACAGGAGAGTAGTGGCCCAGTAGAAACTGCTACGACTCGCGAGTTATACGTCGTAAGTTCGAATTAAGACAGGCATTTACTGCGTGTCAATTATTTTTTAAGCACTGATATTATAGCCTGGTAGTGTGACCAGCGATCCACAGCTTTTTAGCAAGACTTTTCGGAATAATGTGCTTATTGTAAAAAATCGAAGTTGGCGCACGTGACCTCACCCAATTACAAAACGCATCGCCTTGAGTGTGATGCAATGCAACTGATTCAATGTTCTGTATACGAGCTTTTACATAACCCTCACGGTTTTTTTTCAAAGGTATTGGCAGAGTCGGATTAAGGACAAAAAAAAAAAAAAAAAAAAAATGTGTCTTTGGTCGGTAGTCCTCAGGCTGTTTGAAATAAATTATTTGATTTTGAGTTGATCTTAAATTAAGGTAGGTTACTTGCGCCGTGCCCTCGTCTCTGGAGTAGGCAGTGACTTGTCGCTGCCGGCCGTGGTCGAGAGGATGGTCGGCAGCTTCGAGTCCTGGGACGCGGTGGTGTCCGCATGCGAAACGGTCATCTTGCAGAAGGAGGCTGCGGAAAGGGAGAGGGAGATTACCTCCACTCACCCGGCCCGCAGCAGACGCACCGGGCGCAGGCGGAGGGCGGACAGCGCCCTCTTCCAGGCCCCCTGAATGGGTTCAGGGGCGACGGACACGGGGACGTCCGCCGCCCCCCACGTTCATGGACCCGAGGTGGCGGCGCGCCGTGTGCACGCGCGCTTCACTTAGACGTCGCGAGGGGAGTCTGACACCTCACTCCCCCCGCTGACTTGGCGAGGCACTCGGGGCCGGCGCCAGTCGGGGGTCGCCGCCGTGACCCCGGCGCAGGTGTGAGAAGGAACACGGGGTGGTTTTTAGTCAGTAAGAGTCAGACCGACCCCTTTCGCCCTCCCCGGGGCAGGGGACCTCCATGAGGATTTTCCACCCCTTGTTAAACGGTGAAGGAAAACGTCGTGAGGAAACCGGCATGTCTGAGAGATATTTCTCGACGGCATGTGATGCCGAGTCTGAGGCCCGTGGGCGGCGTAAGCTCTGACACCAGCAGTGCGATACATTCTGGCCAAATCACCGCGTAAAATGTAGGCGTAGTGAGGGTGAATGGAGCTGTCATTCCATAATATTAATATTATTTATTATTATTATTTTTTTTTTTTTTAATTTATTTTAATATTTATTTATTATTTAAAATGCTAGGCATTGACAGTTTACTTCACTCAAGATTTCACTGGTGTTTTGTAGTACGCTCCGCTCAGTTGCCCCTTCCAAAAAGTAGATATGTACCTACGGAGAAGAACGCGCAAGAAACTCCATCGACTATCGTTGAACACTTTGTCCAGTGGTCATCATTATGAACTCTCAACGGAGATACTCAAAAGACAGTCAATACTTACTTGTGTCCTAGTGGAAACAAGTCGATGAGTCTAGTTTAGTACGCTCCGCTGCCGCTCCAATATTCATATATTACGCTAGATGGCGTTACTGAGATATGGGATCACAGTTTTTCTATGACATTTCTTCGCATACCGCCTTTCTATAGTATTCTTGATCTCTTTGCTATAGACAGACATTCAAAATTCGTTGGTTGATCTAGCGTTCGCCATCACGTTTATAAGTACATTCAGTTTAAAAGTCAATTACCCTTTGTGACATATATTGGTATGCTGCGTGTACGCAGTGGAGTGGAACTTATGGTTTGTTTATGGTAATACCTTGATGCGGCTGATATGGTGGCCGTCACCGACCTGTGGGGGTCTAGAAAACGTAATGTGGTGTTTACCAGTAGCCCAAGCACTAATTTCTTGAAAGCACATAAAGCCCGTTGGTCCCTGTTGTCATTTAGATCTATGACAGTCGTTACAGATAGTCAGAAGCCTGAAAGTATGACAACCAGTTACTGGGTAACACGATACCTCTTGGTTAAGAGGTACCACCCAGTAACTGGGTTGTGGAGGACAGACAGTCGCTCCATGTAACACACATCGGAAAAGGCAGGCAGATAATGAAACAGGCTGTTGGTTCTGCCTACCTCGACAGGAATAAAGCGTGAGTATATATATATGTGTTCACCACGCGTATGACTCCTCTCACTACAGCCATACGCGTGGTGAATGAGGTTCACGGATGGGGAGAATACACATGTACATAACAATACACAAGAGCTTGCGCTTTAGTGACAGGGGTGACATAGGCTACTTTTTATCCCTATATTCCCACGGGAACGGAAACCACGCGGGTAAAACCGCGTGACGTCTACTAGTGTCTCTATAAAGTCGTAACAGCTGTAATTATGTACAAAGTTGTTGTTTATCTCAAAAAGGATCAAAACCAGATTCTTGCGCGCGCGCAGGCATCTTATTAGTCATGAGTGTGCGGGTAAATCGCGGTAAGTGCTCGCACGTGCGCACGAGCACAGACTGCTTATGTTGTACTTAAACAGAGTCATTTTCTGCATATTGTATAGCAGGATTATTAGATAAATAGTTAGGATTTTTTGCAATGACACGAATTGTTGACACTAAGTCGTAGGCCGGACAAAAAGGACAGGACAAGGTGTGGACAGGACGTAGACGTGGTCTTTTCTTAGGAGACAGTCTTCTTCTTCTTGTCGTGTGAACTGTATGCCTAGCATTAGTATGGAATGACAGCTCAATTCGCCCTCTCAACATTTCCACGCGGTGTTTTGACCAGAATCGCACTGCGGGTGTCAGAGTATACGCCGCCCATGGGCCCCTGACTTGGCATAGTAGAGAGTAATAGGTACTTTGGAGTTTCTTGCACATTCTTCTCCATACAAAACTACCATTTGGATTGTGCAACTAGAAACATTCTCTTAATTTATTTAATTTGTAAGTACTTATAACGTTCAAAAATGGCTGTTATGGGTCTTTGACTTTTACTTAACCTAATAGTATAAAATTTAAAGCTGCAACGGAGCGCAGACGGATCGAGGACAAAGCATGGACGTAGAGAAGGGGCTTTTTGGGGACTGTCTTTTGTAATTTTGACGTTCAAAATTTAAATTAATTAATTTTGATTTCTTATAATATTAGATATATCAGACTTGAACATAATAACACTGACGTTAGTCGTAGCTTAGAGTTGTAATTATGTGTTTTAATTAATTTAAATATGTAAAATTTAGTAATTCAAGTGACAATGACTCATAATTCTTTACACCTACAGTCGTTTTGGTTAAAAAAAACACAACTTTCTAACATGCTGTTGTGGGTTAGAATCCAGGCAGTAAAAAGCTTTCTAAATATATTTTAGACGAAACCTGGACATAAGTCCAGGTTAATGTTTTAAATCAAAGCGATCGTGGTGATCAGTGCTCGTGCCTTCTCTGTATGAGAAGAGGCCTTTGCTCTGCAGTGGGACAGTAACAGGCTGGTATTATTATTAATATTAAAACGCAATTAAGTAGTCAAACTAGACTGAGAATCCGCACTTTTTGAACGTCACGATTACACAAGACAGTCCCCCAAAACACCCATCCTAAACCACTTCCTACTAGTGTTTTTGATATTTATTAAACTAAGTTTCTTTCAAGGTCAAAGAGTTACCATTGACGTGCGGTTGACTGTATTAAATTAACACTAAATTTGCCTATTTTTGTCACATTTTGACTATTTCGATGTATTCCACGTGTTTCCTTATATCTCTTAGAATTAACGATCGCTTAAGAATCATCATAAAACAGTATAACTATCCTGCATTTAATTTTGCGATTTAACTACTTACATAAATGTAAACAAACCGCGTGGTTTTGGAAAAGCAACTTTAACACCCAGTCCTAAAGTTCAGTTTATCCTATAACTTTTTTTATCGTTTTCAAATTGTACTCGTAATTGTGAATTCGACTTTATTTGTACTGAAACAAAGTTGAAAATTGTCTAAATAATGTCATTTTGAAATACATTATGGATTTGAATAATGTATCTAACAAATTGATAGAGGACTTGATTACAGGACAAAGAGATCAGTCTTTGTCCTGTCAAGTCAATTTTCAACTTTACGATGATGAGTAAAAAAGTCGAATTCACAATGACCCGAAAGTTTTGATGGTGCAAAGAGTGAGCCTTACTCGCCTCCGAGGGTTCTGTATAAACTTACTACTGAGAACTTTATGTAGGTACTATTATTAGACAAAAACTAGAGTTTTTGTCATTTAATTAAAACTTAAAAGTAAAAGTAAAAGTAGGTACTTAAGTAAGTTTAAGTAAAAGTAAAAAGTAGTATTAATGTTTTGGATCTATCCAAAACAATAATAACTAAGTAACTATTTTTATTTAGTGACTAATGTGCTCTTTAAACCTTTTGTGTTAGATAGAATTAGAATGACAACATAATATATACACATATAACCTAACCTAACTTACCAAACCTATCCTATAGCGAACCTAACTACCGAACCTAACTACCTTACAGAAAGGCATTGATTTTGGAAGATACAAAATACATAATTTTGAACTGAACTACTGCGCTGCGTGTCTCTATGTTACATACAATACTAGAGTAGGTAGTAGTGTTTGAAGTAGTAGTAGTAGGAGGTAATAATTTAACTCAATTGGTATATTAATATCATCCATACATAAAGTACTACTTTGATTGGCCTGCTGATCGAGTGGTTAGTGGCATAATATGCCGGAGGTAGTGGGTTCGATTTCCACCGAAGACAAATGTTTGTGTGATGAGCACGATCATTTGTTCTGTCTGATCTCAATTAGGGTTGTGGGCATGCCCACAGTGCCCAGCCCACAACTGGATCTTGATGACTTAATGGTTGCGACATTATAATAATGCACATAGCCTTTGAGAAGGAAGGAAAATGTCTGAAATAATTTCGTGGGAACCTACAGATGTCATGTGACCTGAATATTAATGACAGGTAATAATATATTCTTAGATACAGTTCTTAGAAGCACAGTTACCTATACTTAAAATAATAACACCAGTCTGTAATCGATGAATAAAATATTAAAAACCATGTCCTTCTGGACATTATTTCTATGTGTAACAAATATATTTGGAAGCAAATAAAAACAACTGCCTGTTTGATATGATAAAAAAAGATAAAGATACCGGGCTGGTATCCGCAACTCCACGTCAAAGCGCGTATTTTGCGTATGGGCCATAATCTAGCACGTGGGCCCAGTGCGAATTGGTAAATGTCACATGTCTTCGAATCTTTTGTTTCTAGGACATGCCGGTTTCCTCACGATGTTTTCCTTCACCGTTTTTGAGAGCATTGGTGATGAAAATAAATTACACAAAATAATGCCTGGGTTCGAACCCACGACTTACTGTTCGTAAGTCGGGCTACCAAAAGGCCACCGCTGCTCTTTTGTTTGATATTATACATATAATTTAGTTTTAGTGCATCGGTTTTTTTTTGCTATCAAACGTGGCAATGCTGCCAATCTTCTGAGCACGTACAGATGACAGCGATGGGAAGGAGTACCTGCTTCGACGCCTGAGTGTTCTGATTTCCGATTTCACAAATCTAAATGGAAACACAAAGTAGGCAAATGTATTTTTAACGCTGCTCTATCGCATTTTTACGTACTGTGTGTGCGGCTGTAGGCATTTATTTCAAAGATACGGCCGAGTTACAATACTGTATCTTGATAATGGGGCAATCTCCAAAACGGGCGTATTCGTGTGATCGCTCTGGTGCTTTTCAGATATTGATATATAATAAAGAATGATATTCAAATAGTACATTTCTATTATTGGCCTTCAATTTACACAAACGGTTATGGAAATATTTAAGTTCAAAAAATTTCGCGACCAGAGCAATCATAATTGGTGCCAGAGCGATCATAAATGGTGAAATTAGTGAAACAAAAATAAATAATAATGATAAAATTTTATTTATTTAGCCGTTTTAAGTCATGTTCAGTGTACGTGTAACAAGATTATTATATGTAAGAGAAATTTATTATTTTAGAAAAAGGTCAAGGCATATTATCAGTCATAAGTACTTCCATATTAAAATTAAATAGGTAACAAATTAACAAAATTATAAAGAACAACTTTTGGCTTAGTTTTATTTATTTGGACTTAATTAAATCACTTCTAGGTAAATGAGACAACATTAAAAACCTTTTGAAATCCACCAATATTACATACAGACTTTTATAGTTATTAAATGATTTAGACTCAATCAATATCAGTTTTAAAAAAGTTATTATAGAAAAAAATCTTAAAAATGAACAATTTATAAACGTAACTATTTGTAATCATAATACTTAATAGAACTTAGAATCATGGCTAAAATAGTCTAAACTAAACAGTCTTTACAAGCTAAGTAAGTGATTTGTAATGATCACATTTTCCTTAACTAGCATATCTAACTAGTATATCTTTAGTGGAAAGCGAAGAATTAAAAAGAAGAACACAAAGTAAAATGCAATTCAGATGGTAAGATCAGATTAAAGTATTGTTTGCAAATTATAATGATACAAATTTTAACACAAAGTAAAAAAAATACAATTTTTATAAGGCTTAGTTGATCAGGAAACCAAAAATTAGGGTTTATTTTAAGCTCAGATAATTGAATAGTACTCGGAGTCGGAGTCGGGTAAATTTTCTGCTGCAGCAACATTTGTCAAGGTGTTATTGTTTTCCAACAAAGATAAAACTACCTCGGAAATACTTGGAGTACCTAATTAAATTTTCATAGTCAATAGATCAGTCACTCATTGGTAGTACTGTGCCCCGAGCTTTTTGCCTTTGGTAACTCTCTCTTCTCACTTTACAAGTCATTGTGCGTCTTAGATATGGATCATATTTTATCTTGGCCATTCTTCGACGCTCAGCCAATTTATTCCTAAGACGTTTTTCTTCAATACTCGTAGATAATTTATTTCGAGGCATGATTTCAACCTGCAAAATTAGTTGCCATTAAATTTTAGAGAAGAAAGGGTTACAGTTGTGGTAAGTTAAATGCCATTACAAAAAATCATCAAAAAAATACGTCAATATCTGTTTATGGGTTTAGGTTACCCAAAGAAACCCAGGAATGGTTGTAAATTAAAGGTCATAATGTTTAGTTCATCGTTTGTCATTGTTACTACTACTTACAATAGATTTATAACGTATAATTAATGCAAAATATCATTGCTCTGTTCTTTTTGGACAGAGCAATCACAGCCATAGCGATCAGAAAAAGTCACAAAGTCATAAATATAGCCAAATTTAAAAGCAGTAGAAAGTTATGATTACGTCTCATAAAAAAACATCACAATGATCACTTAATTCACATAACAGACACATTCATAAGCTTACTATTTAATTTAAATAACGTGCCATAGCAATCATAAAATTCGAGAACCAAATCCAGAGCAATCATAAACTTACCTTCGTAATGTTGCAGTGCTGGTTCGTGGCACACAGGTTTCCTCCTCGGCGGTTAGACTACTGCCAGGGTTACCCCGCGGTAGGGGAATAGAGTGTCTATAACGCGTAACTAGGGATGAGTGCGATGTTTTACCTCAGCGCAGAGCGATGAGATAAAATGCGCGGTCACGATTTCAAATTCAAATTGTGGCAAAAATATTGTTAATATAACTTAAAATAATTTATCACGATGAAGATTAACTATTTGTTATGTAATGTAAACAAGTTGTTTCATATGAACCTTCTTATTAAAAAGTTAAAGAATATTTTATTCATTCAATCGGGAGTCGGGTCAACCCAGAGCGATCAGAATTTTAGGGTTTAAGATTTTTTTTTTAATATTTAAAATAAACTTATTCGTAATATTAGTCTTGTACCATGTAGATTGGACACCAAACTGTATTTAAAAAAATATTTTAAAAACGTTTTTCGATTTTAAAGTGGGTTTATCCAGCCCGACACGAAAAAAAATGCCTCTGGAGATCTACCCTAATATTACCGTGGTTTGGGTTTAATAAATGCTTTTTCCTTCTTTTTTTCTAATTTGTTTTTTTTTACCAATAGAAAATGGCAACATTATTTTTGACTCTCATAGGCTATGTTTTTAACCCCCGACGCAAAAAGAGGGGTGTTATAAGTTTCACCGCTATGTGTGTGTGTCTGTCTGTCTGTCTGTCTGTCTGTCTGTCTGTCTGTGGCACCGTAGGGCCCAAACGAGTGAACCGATTTAGATGCGGTTTTTTTTATTTGAAAGCAGGGTTTCTTGCGATGGTTCTTAGACATAATTCATCAAAATCAGTTCAGCCGATTCAAGGTTATCAGTTCTTTTGTGTTAGCTACTGTTGCTATTTTAGACGTCTATGGGTATTAACTTTACTTACAAACATATGTGTGTCTTAAAATTTCAAACACCTATGTGTGTAATATTAATAAGCAACATTATGGTGTATTTGGTCTGATGCAGCCAGGATATCTAGCTGACTAATTTAATACACTCTTGGAAAAATAACAGCAGATATGTCGTGTTTGGATTCATTTCAACCAGCATTTGATTCTAAACACAATGCACTGATGGAAACAGGATGAGCTGATGCTGCAGCCAGGCTATCCAGCACACCCGTAGGTAGACTCTTGACAAAATAATAGCAGATATGTAGTGTTTGGAATCGTTTTAACTAGCATTTGACTCTACATACAATGCACTGAAAAATTCTCATAACTGTAAACTCTATAAAACAAAATTAATGCGTTTAAAAAATTTTAAATAAAAATTAAATTAAAAATTTAAAAAACCCCCACCGCAAAAAAGTAAAACGTTTAAAAAGTTAAAAATAACACTTTAGCCATGAAATTTTACGTAACGTCGGGGTACCGTTATAATAAGTACCTACCTACGTACCTACAAGTACTAGGAACATTCCTTACTAGGTACCCCGACGTGAAGTATAATTTCATGGCTAAAGTGTTATTTTTAACTTTTTAAACGTTTTACTTTTTTGCGGTGGGGGTTTTTTAAATTTTTAATATTTGCAAAACTTAGGGGATTGAAGGAATAATATAAAGAACTAATTGCACGCGGACAATATCACGTGTGTGATCGCGAGTCTAAAAATTATGTATGACTTTAGAAATATAAATATAAGTAAGTATTAGGTACTTATATCTATAACACAAGCTCAACTCAGTTCGGGACTAAATGGAATTTTTACCTATTTAAATCCTCCTTGAGCAAGCGTGGTCATTAATGCTCGTGCCTTCTCTGTATGAGGCCTTACCCTGCAGACTGCAGTAGGATAGTAACAAGCTGGTCTTAAATAAATAATAATATAATAATAGCGCATATAGTTTAATATCGTCCATGTATATGAGGTGTGAGATTGTTGTCTACTACAGAACAGACAACAATCTCACACCTCATATACATGGACGATATTAAACTATATGCGCAAACTGAAAAAGGCATGAAAAAATTAGTGGAAGCTACAGCAGAGTTTAGTCAAGACATAAACATGAATTTAGGCTTAGATAAATGTAAAACACTTCACATCATACGAGGCAAGATAAAACCGGGTAACTATTTAGTAAACAACACAGACACCATAACAGCAATGGAATCGGCTGATGTATACAAATATTTAGGGTACGCTCAACTAAAGGGTCTAGATCATGTCAAAATTAAAACTACACTTACTGCAGAGTACAAAAGGAGGCTTAGCGCCTTATGTAAAACACAACTTTCTGGTAAAAATCTCATCAAAGCCTTAAATACATTTGCTATCCCCATACTTACATACTCATTTGGAGTTATTAAATGGACTAAAACAGACACAGAACAACTAGAAAGAACTACACGCACCACACTAACAAAACATAACAACTTACACCCTAAATCGGCAATAGAAAGACTTACTATCAAGAGACAAAATGGAGGGAGAGGCCTAATAGACATCCAGCATTTACGGCAAAAACAAGTCTATCGACTAAGAACATTCTTTATTTCAAAATCTCACACTAGTAACATACACAAAGCCATAGTTTTCAATGACTGCAATTACACTCCACTTAAATTACATGAACAACCAGATACACTTGACATTACCAATGATAACCCACAGAGTAAAAAGCTGGAAGACTGGAAGAAAAAAGTACTGCATGGGCGACATCCTCATGACCTTGAACAATCCCATATTAACAAAATAGCTTCGAATAAATGGCTTAAAATAGGTGCTTTATTCCCAGAAACAGAAGGATTCATAATTGCAATACAAGATCAGATAATCAACACTAAAAACTACAGAAAATATATTATTAAAGATCCATCAATTACCAACGATAAATGTCGCAAGTGTCATACTCAACCAGAAACCATTCAGCACATTACAGGAGCTTGCACAACTCTCACGCAGACAGACTACACTCACAGACACAATCAGGTAGCAAACGCAATTCACCAAAAGTTAGCTGCCCAACACACACTTATAAATGACACGAACACACCTTATTATAATTACATACCACAAACTATCCTAGAAAATGACACACATAAACTTTACTACGACCGCGCCATTCTCACCGACAGGACAATTCACTATAATAGACCGGATATAACACTACAGGATAAAATTAATAAAGTTACTTATTTGATAGACATAGCAGTACCCAACACACATAACTTACAAAAGACTATAACTGAAAAAATAAGTAAATACACAGAACTTAGGGATGAAGTTACTAGAATATGGCGACAAGAGAAAGTTTATATAGTACCGATAGTTCTCTCCACAACGGGTGTTATTCCGAATCATCTCCTTCACAGTCTAAAATTACTTAACCTTAAAGAAAGCATGTACATAACTTTACAAAAAGCTGCTATATTAAATACGTGTCGAATCGTCAGAAAGTTCATGCAGATAGATGACAACGAAATAGGACCTAGCCACAACACACCCGCAACTTAACACACCACACGCTGCATTTACTTGGTTTAAACCCGTAAATGTAGTTAAAAACCAGCCAAAGTGCTGAGAAGTAGAAACACTCTCCAAAAATAATAATAATCTTGACGGGCCTGTTGGTCTAGTAGTTAGTGACCCTGACTGCTATGCCGGAGGTCGTGGGTTCGATTCCCACCCAGGACAAATGTTTGTGTGATGAGCACGATCATTTGTTCTGTGTCTGGGTGTAATTTATCTATATTATGTATGTATTTAGAAATATATAAGTATGTTTATCAGCTGTTTAGTACCCATAACACAAGCTCTGAAGCTTAGCTTGGGACTAAATGGCGTTGTGTGAAAAGTTGTGGAATATATTTATTTATTTATTTAAAATTACCTACGCACTAATGGTTGTACACTTTGCATGTAGCTGGAGATGTGGGTAAGCGGATTACACGTGTGAGTAATACGCGCAAGCTAGGTACTTGTTCAAGTTACTCGCTTGTACTTATACATAATGCAAATAACTGGAGCAAGTAAGACCCTGGGCTACTGGCGCAAGCAGTACGCACGAGTTATTTGCTCGTGGTCAAGAGCTTCATGCGCAAATGACGCGCGCTCGCCACAGAGTACGCGGGTTAGTTGCGCGGGTGGCTCGCTTTGGTACATGCTCAAGTCGCTAGACCCGCACATGTTTGAAACGGTAAAGTTTAAGATGCATACAACTTGGGGGTAGAGTCTGCTATTGCAATCGTGTCTCAATGACCGGTCAATGATCGATTTTTGACGTAAAACGTCAAACTTATGACACATTTCCCACACAAAAACTGTTAAAGTGGTCAAATATTCGATCAATAACCGGTCATTGAGACACGATTGCAATAGTAGACTCGAGCCCCTGCGCAAGCGCCTCAATATGCGCAAGCTACTTGCGACGTGTAGAAGCACCTTAAGCACCACGAAAAGGAAAGTCAACTCAAAAACAAAATGTCAGGTAAGTAGTATATCACTGGGATCACCCGCCGCAACACGTCACGCAGTACAATATTCAAACCCGCCATAGCAGAAACGGTCATTTAATACCCAAGTTTCCTTCCTTATCGAAAACCACGTTCACGAAGCCAGTTGCAAGCTCATCTCAAGTACCTAAGTAGGTTTTTATGTGGTCTTCGCCAATAACTTGTAAAGCTACAGGGCTAGTGCGTATCTGCAAAGAGATTTAAAATAATATAGGGTGACTGGTAATTAGTAACCGATACTTTTACACGTGATTGTATTCATGATTTCAATAAACTTTCCCAAATAAACTTTTTTTTTATACACAATAAATAAAATAACGAAAACGCTGTTTAAAATTCCCTTTGATCGATCAGCTGATAGTCTGACCTCGGGAAAGGCAAAATCTAAGTACTAGTAGTAGCGTCACACGCTCCCCGCTACCCCCACCGCTCCTGTTGTGCACTCCTGTCGTTATTGAATTAACTGAAAGTTAATGAGTATAAAAAAGTTTCTTTGGGGAAGTTATTCGTATCCAAGAGTAAAATCACGTGTTTAAGTATCGGTCACTAATTACCAGTCACCATAAATAGAGAGGTCGTCATGCGTAGCAATGTCATAGAAAAACTTTGATCCCATGTCTCAGCAACGCCATCTAGCATAATATAGCAATATTGGAGCGGCAGCGGAGCGTACTAAACTAGACTTATCGACTTGTGTCCACCTAGGACACAAGTAAGTATTGACTGTCTTTTGAGTATCTCCGTTGAGAGTTCATAATGATGATCACTGGACAAAGTGTTCAACGGTAGTCGATGGAGTTTCTTGCGCGTTCTTCTCCGTACATATCTACTTTTTGGAAAGGGCAAATGGAATCTGATCAATTTAACTTTTATTTTGATTGATTGGACCGCCTCGTTGGTCTAGTGGTCGCAAGCGCTACTGCTGAGCATAAGGTCCCGGGTTCGATCCACGGGTCGGGCAAAGTGTTATTGAGTTTTTCCATCTGGTATTTCTCAGTAGCAGCCCCGAGTCTGGATTTGTGCCCGATTGATGGCAATAGGCTCGACTTAAACATAACTGGCGAAATGTGGGTGTACTACCAAGTACACCTCTGCCTAGCCCTTCGGGGATTACAGGCGTGACGTTATGTTATGTTATGTTTATGCAAATGGAATCATTTTTTTAACTTTTAACTTTTGTCTGACTTTCAAAAGTGCCATATTGAAATACCTAAATGGTTTGACTTTGACTTTTACTTTATCTGTCAAACAGCTACTTACTTAGTTTTTTATTGGCTAGGTATCATTTAGTGTGTATCTAGTATGATAACATGCGCACTCGCAGAGATGTGACGAAGCGCACAGCACCCCGTCTGATAGTCACCGTAACTTGAAGTCCACTTATAGTGCAATACCATGTGTCTTGCCGTGGCTCAAAAATTAACTAACACTGCCATCTATCAAAAAACCATGGAACTTACTAAAGCCATTTAATTTGCGCGTAAATCATTTAGATCTCTTTGCGTTTTCCTTAAAAATAGTTCCTATTATCAATATAATGGCCCATAATTTATAAATTATAATCACCGCACCGGGTACTAATATTCCGTACGCATGGAAGTCCCGCGCGCTGTGGGCGGCGCACGCGCAGCCTGCAGCGCCCGCATCGCATTCGCATCTCACTTCAAACTGGTTCAACCAGATTCAGATGTCGATGGTTGCGTTTTCCTGTTGCACTGACACCAGTAGGGTTGCCACTGTTGCCAGGTCATTATTATTTTAAGTGTAGAATAGAATAGAAAAATATTTATTCAGCACAGACACAAGCGCACAGCAACAAAGAAAACAGAAGTAATAAATAGCAGACCGTACACAAATTGCGCTGGCGTGCCCATGCCGAAAGGGTAACCATCTCAGCATTTGCTGGGCGTCAGACACCCAGCGCTGGTTTTCAGTTTTCATTAAATTCAGTCGACCGAGTACCTCCATGTTACTTAGTGTAGGCTCCTGTATACTTATACTAAACCCTTACTCATCATTAAGTATAAACAACTTTTTATTAAAGAATGAACCGTTACGTCACATTTATGTCAAACATGCATGTAGTACTTACGTTTAATTCGACAATATCATATGGGGCTACTGTTTTTTCGCGGTCTCATGGTCACCGAAGTTACTCCTTATAACATCAATCAGCTATCTGCCGGTGAAAGTTGCGTCACTATCGGTCCTGCCATTTCGGAGATGAACTCAAATGAACAAACAAGAAAATAACAACAATTTGGTACATAACAAGGTGGTATATAGATCAGTTTTTTTACTGCATAATACAAGTGTAAATGGTTACAACCATTTATACATTTGCCATTACTCTTGAATTCAATGAATAACAGTAAAAATACACAAGTAAATGTTACAAATTGATATTTTCTGAATCTAAATCAAAATGTGTAATGGATTATCTGTGTTGACTTTTAAAATTATTTGCGCCTGGCAACCCTAGACACAGGTAGTCGTTCACACGTGTGCATATGTTCCGTATGACTTAGTGCAATGTTGCCTACCTACAACATTATTTATTTTCATAACCTAGACTTACATTCATCTGTTCCTTGTAGTAAGTAACTAACCAGGGGGTCGAGTCTGCTAATTAATTGCAATCGTGTCTCAATGACCGGTCAATGATCGATTTTTGACGTATAACGTCAAACTAATGACACATTTCCCATACAAAAACTGTCAAAGTTGTCAAATATTCCATCAATGACCGGTCATTGAGACAGGATTGCAATAGCAGACTCGAGCCCCTGGTCTCAGAGCTTTTACGCCGCCCAAGGGCCTCTAACATGGCTTCACATGTCGTCGAGAAACATCTCTCAGGCATGCCGGTTTCCTCACGATGTTTTCCTTCACCGTTTTTGAAGCGAGTGATAATTATACAAAACGCACATGAATCCGAAAAGTCATAGTGCGTGCCTTGTATCAAACAAGAGACTTTTGACTTGGAAGTCCGCCCGCCGGTCGCACCACAAATTTGAACTAACTGAATGCTTAAGGCATTGTTTTCTTCTTCGGACTTCAAGTTACGGTGACTATCAGACGGGGTCCTGTGCGCTTCGTCACATCTCTGCGAGTGCGCGTGACGTCATCCTAGATACACACTGATGATAGCCAATACGAAACTAGCTGTTTGACAGTTAACCGCTGAACACTTGTGAACTGTCAGCGGAGATACGCAAAGTCATTAATTCAATATTTAATATAGACGGGACAACACGAACAAATTTTATCTTGTGTCCTATTGGACACAAGTCGATGAGTCTATTTTAGTACGCTCCGCTGTCAACGGAGAAGCGCAAAAGCCTTGGTGGTGTCATCACGATGTTTTCCTTCACCGATGTCAATGATGGCTCCGTGTGTCGGGAAGCACGTAAGACGCGGTAAGACGTTGGTGTCAGCACTCAGCTGTCATTTGTAGATCTTTGACAGTCGTTACGTGTACCTCTTGAGGGTGGAAATTAGTTGTCAGATTCGGGCTTCTGTCTAAAAGCCAAGAATATCGCGCTATCCAGTAACTGGGTTGTAGAGGTCAGATATTCAGTCGATCCATGTAAAACACTGGTATTCAGCTGGATTCGGTTAAACTAAAAGCCGACCCCAACATCGTTGGGAAAATTCAGGCAGAAAAGATGATACCGTTAAACGGGGTGGATTTTTACGCTAGTTTAATATTGTTTGATACCAACAAGGTGTGGAAACCATTTATCTCAATTACAGTCCTCGTGTGTAACAAACAACTTTTAACTTACGTGATATCCTCCTCAAAGCAACGTTGTGGTTCAAAAGAAGATGAAGTAACAAAAAATTATAAGAGTATGCTTAGATGGTTTGGTCACGTTGAAAGGATGAATGAAAGGCGACTAACGAAAGGTATTTACAAGGCAGATGTAAGTGGGAACGCCGGGAGGGGACGCCCTAGAAGGACATACATAGACCTTATTGGTGAGGTTCTTCAGAAAGGTCAGGTGCTTGGTACTCGCAACCGGCGTGTGTGTATGACAACATGTATGAATGTCAACGAAGATGTATGTATGTATGTATATCCTCCTCAAAGTTTTGTTCCTTGAGTTTCTATCGACCCCGTTTAACTGAATGATGTCTAAGATAAACTTAGAAAGTAAACATGAGTTCAAAACGCCGGAAACCACAACCTCGTGCGTATGAGCATAAGATTCCGTTAAATGAGTTAAGTACAAGATTTCCTAGTATTTAGGTGACGTCATCACAGTTTGTGTTACCTACTAGTTAATAGTAAAAACCACTTAACGGTTAATTGTTAATTGATTGTGGAGAGTGACACATTGGTTCAGCGACTTTGGCGACAGTATAAGACAATTAACGTGTCGTTGGCATATATTGTGACAATGTCGATGGTGTTTTGGGCACTTTACCGGTCGACTGTGTTGCATTTTTCGACGCTTTGTAATAGTTTAGGTACCGTTAGATTTTGGATAGTTCATTGTTTTTTTTAATTTTAAGCTTTTATCCATTTGATGTGTGTAGGTATCTACTTAAAACGGATGAAGAAATACAAAAAAAAGTTGTTATAGTAAAAAAAAAAGATTGAAGATACCGGGCTGGTATCCGCAACTCCACGTCAAAGCGCGTATTTTGCGTATGGGCTATAATCTACAACGCGGGCCCAGCGCGTATTGGTAGATGTCACATATCTTCGAATTTTTGGTTCTAGGACATGCTGGTTTCCTCACGATGTTTTCCTTCACCGTTTTTGAGAGCAGTGGTGATGAAATAAATTACACAAAGTCACGGAAAAAAAGGATGTCTTACATTAAGACAATATCCTATTGGTCAAGACAAATATTGATTCATATATGGGGAAAACAATATATTTTTGAATGAAGTAAAATATTGTCTTAGTTTTATTGTCTTCCTCGAAGACATTAGACTTAAATGAAGAATTTTTTATGTTTAATTTTAAGAATATTATTTGTCTTAGTAAAAGAGTATTCTCTCTTAGAATCATTAAAAATTTGATTTGTCTATTTTCGAAGCAAGACTCATCATGTTTCCCACTAAGACAACATATTCTTGAACGAAGCTTCTACTATTCTTAACTGAAGAGATATTTGTTTTAAGACAAGACTAATTTGCTTCACACTGAGACTATGTAATCTTAGGTGAAGCCTCTACTATTGTTAGCTGAAGAGATATTTGTTTTAAGACAAGACTTGTTTGTTTCATACTGAAACTATGTAATCTTAGGTGAAGCCTCTACTATTGTTAGCTGAAGAGATATTTGTTTTAAGACAAGACTTGTTTGTTTCATACTGAAACTATGTAATCTTAGGTGAAGCCTCTACTGTTGTTAGCTGAAGAGATATTTGTTTTAAGACAAGACTTGTTTGTTTCATACTGAAACTATGTAATCTTGGGCGAAGCCTCTACTGTTGTTAGCTGAAGAGATATTTGTTTTAAGACAAGACTTGTTTGTTTCATACTGAAACTATATAATCTTGGGTGAAGCCTCTACTGTCGTTAGCTGAAGAGATATTTGTTTTAAGACAAGACTCGTTTGTTTCATACTGAAACTATGTAATCTTAGGTGAAGCCTCTACTTTTGTTAGCTGAAGAGATATTTGTTTTAAGACAAGACTCGTTTGTTTCATACTGAAACTATGTAATCTTGGGTGAAGCCTCTACTGTTGTTAGCTGAAGAGATATTTGTTTTAAGACAAGACTAATTTGCTTCACACTGAGACTATGTAATCTTAGGTGAAGCCTCTACTATTGTTAGCTGAAGAGATATTTGTTTTAAGACAAGACTTGTTTGTTTCATACTGAAACTATGTAATCTTGGGTGAAGCCTCTACTGTTGTTAGCTGAAGAGATATTTGTTTTAAGACAAGACTTGTTTGTTTCATACTGAAACTATGTAATCTTGGGTGAAGCCTCTACTGTTGTTAGCTGAAGAGATATTTGTTTTAAGACAAGACTTGTTTGTTTCATACTGAAACTATG
This sequence comes from Euplexia lucipara, assembly GCA_921972225.1. Taxonomy (NCBI): domain Eukaryota; kingdom Metazoa; phylum Arthropoda; class Insecta; order Lepidoptera; family Noctuidae; genus Euplexia; species Euplexia lucipara. The sequence continues at coordinate 11,615,802 of OV179170.1, read as the reverse complement.
TTATCTTAGGTGAAGCCTCTACTGTTGTTAGCTGAAGACATATTTGTTTTAAGACAAGACTTGTTTGTTTCATACTGAAACTATGTAATCTCAGGTGAAGCCTCTACTATTGTTATCTGAAATTATTTGTTTTCATGAGAGAGTTTTAATGTTCGATTTAATAATATACAATTTATTTTTAGATATTTATTAATAATACTGAAATAAACATAAATAGGCAATTTTTAACAAAATATACCTAAATATACAGGATATTAAGTTAAATGAGGGACATACTTTAACGGAGTGCATAGTACTCATGAAAATTAACAACTTTTAGTATGGGACCAAACCTGAAATCGCGAAAAAAAAATCAGCTGTTCCCTACATTTTAAAGACTTATGCGAACATAAATGTACTGAACAGCTGATTTTTTTTCGCGATTTCGGGATTGGTCCCATAGTAAAAGATGTTCATAATGATGGGTACTGCACTCCGTTAAAGTAGATCAGCCACTCGTTTAACCTAAGACCCTCTATATAATACTACAATAATAATCTTACGGCTAAACCCAATCTATGGTTGTAACGTCCCAATAATCTAAGACATAAAACAAAAGAACACGAACGGACGGAGTGACGTAAGGAGAGATAGAATTATATTGTCTGTCACCAGTAGCGATCTGTTTTTACTGGCAGTAGGTTATTGGGTTTGGCCGTTAGACTAAACTATGAAGCTAAAGAAAAATAATTATTTCAATATCAAATGAATCACTTACAAGTTACGTTTTAAACCATGTTAAAATATGAAAGTTATAAGTTCTATTATCACGCTATTATTTCAACAGGGTACTAATAGCAGTGTATGATCAACATTATGAAACATTTTAATATTACTTATTTCTATGTGTTTCTGTCCAGCTGGACCCCGCGAGCTAGGCTCATAAAACTAGTAGCAATGCTTTGTTTGTTCAATGTACCTCATGAATTTATCAACAAGATCCAATGTACCTCGATCATTTTGATAGAAATCATGATAAATCGCCTCATCTATCCAGCGGGACCCTCAGCTATAGTAGGTACTGCGCTCGTAATGCAAAAATAAAAATATTGATCGCATCTACTCTTAATTTACCTCTCGATTCATGTATTAAATTTTATGAAATGTTGATAGAACAGGAGAAATTCAGCATGAAAGTTTTGTCTTTTTTAAACAAAACATTCATGGTGAATTTCTCCTGTTCTATCAAAATTTCATAAAATTTAATACATGAATCGAGAGGTAAATTAAGAGTAGATGCGATCAATATTTTTATTTTTGCATTACGAGATTTATCATGATTTCTATCAAAATGATCGAGGTACATTGGATCTTGTTGATAAATTCATGAGGTACATTGAACAAACAAAGCATTGCTACTAGTTTTATGAGCCTAGCTCGCGGGGCCCAGCTGGACAGAAACACGTCTTATTTCTAGTGTGACCTTACAATTATTATTTAGTTTCATTCTACTGTCCGGTCTTGGCATCATTGTGGCCTGTTACCAACAACACACTTCTCAACGATACAATAGTGCGGATACCTTAAAGGTCCGTCTTTAGGTTCAAAAACAATACTTTTACAGAAATATATTGAATCGTTAAGGGTAGTCATCATGACAAACTACTCTGCTATAAAAAAAAATTACCACCCCTTTAGGGTCCACAGTATTTGCCATGATGACGCCAAATAAAATCACATGCACACAACTGACACAAACACAATACACTTTTTAGTCACTCTTACACGTAGGTACACAATAACTAAATTTGAATGGACGATAGTATAGCTGCATGCAATGCATCCAGGAAGAGCGAATAAATTATATACATATACTTTAGAATTAATTTATCGAAAAGGTTAAGTATAGAAATAAATAAAATTAACTTATTTATTTTTAAAAGCAAGCTTTTAAACTAAAAAGTAACAAAATAATATTTAGTGTATGAACTTAAATAGTAAAGATACAGAACAGCCCCAATCCTTAGGCGCATCATCAGGGAGTAATACAACTTATAAATATAACTTTAAGAGGTGAATTGTAATTAAATTTAATATAGGTATGTAAATACTGCAAAATAACATGACATTTCACGTCTCAAGCTTTTTAGAAACTATAAAAAAAAAATTGAGGTCGTACACGAAATTATGCCGATTTCGCAGCGCAAAAATCCGCTCAAATCGCTCTTATGTATTTTATATGAACTATCGCACACCACGCCGGGGCGCAGCGGGCATAGTTTGTGATAGTTCGTATAAAATTTTTGCGCTGCGACCCGACAGCTGCGGCCCGACAAAATATACGCGAACTTTTATTAGTCCTGCGCCTTTGATTAGTGACTAAGGATGGGGTTCTCCTGTAGCTTTACTAAATATTATTATATTACTTTTTAGTTTAATAGATTATATATTTCTACCTTGACCTTACAATTATTTAGTTTTTATTCTGCTGTTCTCTCTTATATTGTGGCTTGTTACCAACAACGCAAACTCTGCAGCTTGTCCTACGATCGAGCAGCAAAATATAAACCAAATAGTCTTAGATTATACAACTTACATTATTATGCGACTTTTTCACATTTCAACGATACAATAGTATAAAGGTATCCCCTTTATATAAGGTGTATCTGTTCATACACGAAATCTCTTAAGGGGTCATTGTACTCATAGATATGAACAACTTTTACTATGGGACCAAACTTGAAATTGCGAAAAAAAAAATCAGCTGCTCAGTACATTTATCTTTAACAAACTCGTCAAAATGTAGGGAGGAGTTGATTTTTTTTTCGCGATATCAGATTTGGTCCCATTGTAAAAGTTGTTCATAATGATGAGTACAATGACCCCTTAAGAGATATCGTGTTTGAACAGATACACCTTATATAGGTACCGTCTTTAGGTTACAAAAAATGCTTTTACGAAATATATACGAGTATAATCGTTGGCATCATGGCAAACTACTCTGCTATAATAAAAAATTACCACCCCTTTAGGGTCCACAGTATTTGCCATGACGACGCCAAATAAAATCTCTTGTGTTCAAAATGATTGTTTTACCCAATATTTTGAAATATTTGAAAATTACAATTAAGTAACAAATTTAATACAAATCATTACATGCGGAATATTCTTAGCTCTTCAAATCCACATAATAACATTCATTTAATTTTCTTAATAAAGTAGGTGTTGTACTATCACAATCATCCAAACGAACTAATCTAGTTTGCGTTGTACTTTCCACAACAAATGACATATAATGAGAACTGTAATCTACCGTTTTTAACACTGTACACAAGAATGATACCATACTGTGATCAGTTTCTTTTAAAAAAACTTGGTCAATTTTATAAAATAATGGATAGTTAATATCATATTTGTACAAAATAACATTTTTGTCATTATATTGTATCCCATTAATTTCAAAATATTCGACGCAGATGAACTCAGCTTCATTTAATTCACTTGGGTAATCGTGAACACGCATCACTTTACCACAAGAAATACTGTCAGCAAAACCGTTTTGTGCAATTAATCTGTAACTAGTTTTCAACTGATGCCTCGTAGCAAGTGTCAAAGGCAGGTTTTTCCTACAAGATATTGACTGAGCTACTGACTTTAATTCTTTATGTTTTGATTCAAACTTAAACGCGCTGATCAATATTGGAGGGCCAATTTGTTCAATTACTCTATGATAATGAAGAAGAAAATGGTGTTTGGGTTTTAAAGTGCAGTGAAACAAATGTTGTAGGTTTTCTAAATAATTTTCAATCAAATTACTCAAATAATCAAGAAGCTCCGATGTATAAACTTGAGATGTCAGTATTTCTGTTATCTCTAACAAACATAAGTAATGTTGCCAGGTAGGGTCATCCATTACATGCACTAAGTCACCTATGATAAATCTGAAGTTCCGAACAAGACAAAGCATTTCTGAAGCTGAAAAAATTAACTGTCCGTTTTGTAAATGTTGCTTAGTAACCGACGGTGGACAATTTTTTTCACTTTTCAAATAAGTGAAATATTTTATTCGAGCATTTAATGTCTTTAGTGAAAAATAGTTACTGTCTAGTAATTTTTGAATAATAACACACATATCATATCTATGTACACCTTCACACAGATCATGCATAACGTCACACGTCAGATTTTTATAAGTATGAAAATTTAACTGATGCCATACGCATACTTCTTTTATGCCTACTTTATCTTGACAATGCCTCTCGTAGTCATTAGCTTTGCGGATGTTTTCAGGGCGTTCTTTAGTGTCAATTTTAGTGAGGTCTTTGGGCGTGATACAGAATCTACAAAAATGATTTGAAGCAAAGCTTTCGTGAAACCCTAAAATAGAGTGCAGGCCCAGGTTGTCACCAGATATATTTGCAAGGCGAAATTTAACGACAGTTGTATGTTCGTTACAAACTACTGAGATTCCAGTCTGTTCTAAAAAGTTCAATTCTGCAATCAATGGACCAAAAACAGGTTCATTACCAAATGTTGTTCTATCTGAAGTATAAAATATGAGCGTGAGCAAAATGTTTTCCAAACGACTACTTAATTTAGGCGGTATTGTAGATATAGTTGCATACACAACACCGATTTTTTGGTTGCCAGCATGACTTCCTAACGGATTCCCCGATTCAAAGTCGTCGTAATATATAGTTAGGGGCAGAGTTTTTGCTTCCTCATGAAAACCTTTGCTTGCATTTTGCCAACAATTCCCATTAACTAAATTTCTCAAAATGAGATTGTCCTTACAAATGCCTTTTTCATAATTTAATATAATATTTAATACATTAGGTACTTCCAGAAACGATTTGAGACTTTTCCGCAACGGAATCATATAAGAACATCTATTTTTTAATGTCATTTCAACGTTTCCATGAGCTGACTTGGTGTCGTCCGAAATTCTAACTGTTTTTGGGACTGGCTCAGTATAAGTATGTAATTTTTTAAAACATTCCATTCGTTTTGTTAGGATGGCGCTCCGTGGGTCCTTTAATTGAAACACGTATTTACTACTACACTGAATTTATTTTAAATTACACACCAAAATTACATTAGTCGGAAAAAATATGTGGTAAGAATGAATTTTGTAGGTTGACTGCCGCTGCTTGCATGGCGAGCAGTTTTATATATTATACAAATTCCCAAATCAGCTAATTTGTTATAACATCTCCCCCCTTAAGACGGAGCTTTATAATAAAAAATTAAGCGAAGGATAAAATTTAAATACAAGAATAAAATTGTTCCAAACGGAAAGGGAATGGTAGAGTAAATATTTTCACAAAAATAAAAGTACAACTAGAGTAAATTAAAACATTACAAAATTAATGGAAAAAATAGTTAAAATTATACACAAATTAGTATAAATGAAAACCAATTCAAATAAGTAACAAGAGTACTACTTAATTAAAGTTAAGAGAAAATTTTGACATAACAAAATATTCAAATTACACAAGTTCAAGGGAAAACACATTTAAATATGTATAAACAAATTTAATTAAATTTAACAGCTTTAAAAATAATTTAATTACAAAAGAACAATGCAAAAACACATTGAAATATTGGATAAATAAAGACAAATAACGGTAACAGTAAATTTAAACATTCAAAGCTATTATTAACTTACAGAACAAAGACACATTTAAATAAGTTTATATAAGGAAAAACTTTTAAGGAAGTCCCGAAATGAAAATCAATAATAGGATTTTTATTTATTTAATAATTACTTAAATTTCGACTAGATGAAGCTCTGTCGACATTTCTGAAAGCGACTCTATTTTTATTAAGTTCCATTTCAGGTAGACTTCTAATAGACTTCTTGTCGCAATCTTCAGATTCATTTTGGAAATCTGTCATTTCGATTGAGGTCATTTTGGTAGTTTTCGGGTTCTCAAGTGTTTTTTTTTCTAAACATTGATTATGTAAAGGATTGCAACAAAATGTATATTTACCAGTATAAAAACATTTTGAATAAACTTTGTATGTAATATAGCAAAAAATAACAACAATAACAATAATCGTGAGTGTTGAATAGTATTGCCCATATTTGACTATGTGAGACTGATTTTCAGCTTCATGAATTTGATTTTCTAGATGGTCTAGTTTATGTGACGCTAATTTTAAGGACTCTAAATCAACGTCAGTTAAAGTTATAGGAGAAAGCATATGAGCACTACTATTTACAAGTTTAATTTTACAGCAATCATCATCAATAATATTAAAGTCGATTTTTAATTGGCTTGGCAAAGTGGATTTATAAGCATGTGATGGATTAAATTGCAGAGTTTGGAAAAATGCAACACAATGCTTTTCCAATGACAAAATGCCAGTACCTTTTACGGTATAGTCTTTGATCTCATTTGTGTTAGCACATTTAATAGTTAGTTTGTTAGGCTTTGATTGTACATAAACGAATCTTCCATCGTTAAGTTTTTGCCATAAGTTTATATTGCCATAAATTATTTTTGAATCACACACTTCGGGAAGTGAGTGTGTTACTTCAGTTATAAGTTTGATTTCACAAGAAGGATTGTTAATAGTGGATAATATGGAGGGCGAAGGACATATTACATTGTCATAATTAACATTCTTACATTCATTTAAACTATCTAATAATGCATAGCTTAATCTATCATCAGATACGGCAATATATAACTTAGTGGGATGAATAAGGACATATGTTTGTAAATTATTCTCATCCCGTGGTGTGGGTAGCGGTAAAATTTTATAAATACTATACTTAACTGGATTAATGAGAGGTATTTCAATAACAAATACTATTTTATTATTATAATAGTAAGATGTCAATTTAGATAAGTCTATAATACTGTGAATGTTATGTAACGATAAAGAGACGGGAAAATCTAAATTTCTTTGAGTCATTTTACTTTTTGAAAGTTCTTGAAATAAATTAGTAGGAGTTAAAACATATGGATGTAGGATATTCGCCTTTGCAAATAAGATAGAATTTAAAATTGTGTCTAAAATATTAGAAATAGACAACAATGAACTTTCAATAAGATTAAAAATGGAGTTAATTTTTGCGATGTTATTAAAGTTAATAGTATCTTTTGTATTGTTTATGATCATGTAATTAAGTTTTTGTAGTTGTTTATTTAATCTTAATTCATTATCATTTAGTTTGCTAATAGAATCGTTGAAATTATTAATGGTGGATTGTACGACATGAATGTTGTCTTTCATTAAGGAAAATATTTGATTTTCGTTCTGTTGGCAAGTTGCAATGGCTTCGTCATATTTTCTAGCATCATCAGCGTCTAGTGTGCCAAAAAAGAATTTAAGTATTTCCCCGCCAAACTCAATGGCTCGGTTATATCGTGTTGGTGCACTGACCGAAACAAGATGGGATAGTGAATCATACTTAAGATTATTAGCATTAATTAATATTTCTAGGGGGTTAACGGTATCATTACAGTCTATATTTAATGTAGAGTAATTCTGAAATTTCTTACAGAAATCGGAAATATTTAGGAGAGACTTTTCAATTTTATCCAAGTAAGGTTTAATAGGTATAAATTCTATGTGAGTGATTACGCTCCAGTAATCATTGTAAAAACAAGCTCTAGAAGTCGGGTCAAAATAAAGTCCAGGACTATGTTGAATAGGTTCGATCGGCTCGGAAGTGTTTGGACACGCAAGACATCTGAAACAAATATATCTATTCAGGCTGGGTTTATTTCATTAACGTGATATTTTATACGTTTTCTATTTACACATAGGGTGACATTCGTTTTTCCGTGCGTCTTCATAATTTTATAGGGTCCCTTCCAGATTGGGGACAAAGCCTTACGCAATCTATGATGCTGTTTTAAATACACCATATCTCCAGTTTTGTAGTTTTTTCCTTTATTAGCAGAAATATCGTAATACCTTTTTGATTGCTCTTTGCTTTTGTTAATGTTTTCCAAAGCTCTTTCTCGCGAGAATTTCATTCTATACTGTAAAGCGCGGATATACTCGTGGTAAGTGGCATTATTATAGGATTCAGGAAAACTACTGGGAATAGTGGGTTTGTACCCGTATAATAACTCATAAGGGGTAAATTCAGTAGTACAATGAGGAGTTGTGTTATACGACAAAATTGCGGTTGCTAGATAGGAATGCCAGTCATCGTGATCGTCATTGACAAAAGACTTAAGGTATTCCTTAAGTGTTGCATGGCTACGCTCTAGCGCACCGTTTGTTTGAGGATGGTAAGGGGAAGAAAATATTTTTTTTATTTTAAGGATCTCGGTTAATTGCCGAAACAATTCGGATGTAAAACATGTACCTTGATCGGTAAGAATTGTTTTTGGAAACCCAAATAGAGAAATGAAATGAATTAGACTACGTGCAACTTCATCTGTTGCAGAAGTTACCATAGGATATGCAGATGAGAATTTAGTTAAATCATCTTGAAGAGTTAAAATGTATTTAAATTTCTGAAGACCAGCTTCAGGTAAAGGACCTACAATGTCTAATGCTAATCTTTCGAATGGTTTAGTACTTGATGAAGTTATAACCATGGGGGCCTTATTAGAACTACGCAATGGTTTATTCACTTGGCAGAGTTTACAATCTTTAACAAAACGTTGAATGTCAGATTGCATACTTTTCCAATAGTACGACGTTTTAATCCTGTTATACATTCTTTTGAAACCTGGGTGACCAGCTACGGTAGTCCCGTGGTTTTCTTGAAGGATATTAGGGACTTCAGCAGGATTTGGATATCGAATTTGGTTTTTATAAACATGAATTTTAATGTTAGTGCCGTGGAAAATATACGATATCATGTTATATATTTTTACATAAACTAATTTAGTGAAGGGTTCTGTAAAATCTGAAACAGATAACTCTTCAATTTCCTTGTGTGTTATAATTTGATCCCTTAATTTTAGTAATAGATTGTAAATTGTTTTGTAAGAAGTTTCTTCGTAATGATGAACTTTAGTAAATAAGAAATAGATCGTTTTATTATTTGCATCGACCGACTGTACGGTTTCAAGTTCACGCTCAGCTGATTGCAACTCAGCAGAATTTGGTATCATTGACAACAGCTGTTCGCAGTGCGGCATAGTGTTGTCGAAGTCAAGTGAAACGGGACACGCAATTATATTTTGTTTCGATAAATGTAAACTTGCATTGTGTTCTTCAATCTTCGTATCACTAGAGATGGTTTTAGTAAATTGTTTTTTCGTATATTCTTCATAGGTAGTTTTATTTAAATTGGAATGAACAATTGAATTTACTGGATAGCGAGATAAAGCATCTGCATTTGAATTTACTCGACCAGGCTTGTAAATAATCTCGTAGTCCGAAACGACCGAAACTCTGTCATTAATGTTGTTAATGGTAAATGTTTTTTCACGTAAAAGATTCGGATTTTCGAGAAATGAGGAACTGTATTTAAAATCTTTATTAAGAGACTTGGAAGTCTCTGTATGTGCACTAACCTGTGTTTGAGAAAAATTAGGAACACAGTTTGAAGGATTTAAATTACCTTTAGTAGCACTAACCTGTGTTGGAAATAATGTAGGAACACAGGGTTGAATAAAAACGTTTTTCGTGTCAATTAAATTGTGAACATTAGGTTTCGGCAGACACGGAACCGAAACCCTATTTAGTTTAAACCAGCATTTTCATTAGAAGTGTCAACATGATGTACATTAGAGCGATTATTGCTCGACACGTTACTTGAACTCGGTGCAGTTGCACTGGATAGTGTAGAGTTACGTGGATCGGTAGGCGAATTACTGTTATTGGCTTTTGCTTTAAGTTTACGACATTCGCCTATTAAATGACCACGTTTCTTACAATAAGCACAAAATTTATTTGTATAAAAATTAGAGTTATGATATTGATTAGTATGAATAATATTTTGCTCGTTATTATTAGCCGTATTAACGTGATATAATTTAGGCGAAGAAAGCTTATTTTTATTTTTATAACACTCGGAAGCGACATGGCCGCTCTTATTACATATTGTGCATTGTTTATCACGACGAGTAGATAGTTTCGATAAATTATATAATTTTTCTTCTTCAATAGCTATTGTGATAGATTCTGACAAGGCCTTTGGATTTCTACACCGCACAATATGGGAAAAATTAGAGTTTAACCCTAACAAAAACGTATTAAGAGCCAAATCTTCCATTGCGGCTATACGACCTATAAGTTCTTTATCATTTTGGCAGCTATAATGGATGTCAGCTTGTAGTCGTGTTAAACATGATTCAATGCGGATAGAAAATTGCATCACGTCTTCGGAAGGCAACTGTTTGCATTGTTGTAAATCTAATAGTAAATGAGTGGAATGTTTTTTCTCTCCAAAAGTGGTTCTAAGGAACTGTTTAATTTCTGACCAACTATTGAATTGTTTTAAGCAACAAGCCAATTGGGCTTTACCTTCCAATTGCGAGATGACATATTTACATAAAACGTTCTGCTGTTCTGTAGTTGCTAGAGAAATTGCATTTTCGCAATTTGTTAAAAACGCGGGCAATGACTCACGGTCCCCGTTAAAGGGTTTGATGAATTTTGTGAGGACAGAGAGCGTGATTTTGTCTGCCATTTTTTCTTTTATTTTTGGTGGCGGACTATCCTCTGAATAATCTGAATTAGATGAAGACGCAATTTCTTCGGAAATCTCCTTTTTTAGAGGCATTAAAATAATGATGATATAGTTATCGCATTAAAGCACTACAGAACATCAGAAACACAAAACACAAGAAAAATATGAAAGTAATATTGTATACAAAAAATGGAATAAATCTACTTTAAAAGAGTTCTAGAAAAATATTAAAATTATTTTGAAAATTTTGAAAAAAAATCACTTCACTGTAATTAACTTGATCACTTTCACTAGATAAATGGATAGGGAAAACTCACAGTAATAGGGATATGGCAGCAGTGCACGCGAACATTCTGGAAGGATGATGACACATACACGTAGTGTGGCGTGACACGACGTGGCGACCTGGCGATTCAGCGAATCGTATTGCAGGTCGATGACACGACACGTTGCGTTCAGCAGGCACGCGGTGCGACCACGTTGCTGATGAAGTGATGACGGATGATGGATGGTGTGCGATTGGAGGTCGTCAGCGAGACCTCGACGGAGGGTCCTCTTGTGATGCGAGCTTGCACTCGGAAGTGGAGACTGACCGTCGACCGCAAGGCAGTAGGAGATATTCCGGGGTGATGCGGGCTCTCGCTTAATAGCGGAGGCTTATCGTCGATCACGGGTAGCAGGAGGTGTTTCAGGGTGACGCGGGCTCACGCTGAATAGCGGAGGCTAATCGTCGATCACGTGGAATGCAGGTTTCCGGAGTGACGCGGGCTCACGCTAAAAGCGGAGGCTGATCGTCGATCACGTGGAATGCAGTAGCGCGGGCTTAGGCTTTTGGGGAACCCAAGGCTTATCGTCGACTACTCACCGAAAGGACTGCTAAGCCACGGAGCCAACAAATAATATGGTGCAGACGAGTGGCAACGAATCGCGACGCCTACACCTATATATCCCACTTCTGACACCAATTTGTTAGGATGGCGCTCCGTGGGTCCTTTAATTGAAACACGTATTTACTACTACACTGAATTTATTTTAAATTACACACCAAAATTACATTAGTCGGAAAAAATATGTGGTAAGAATGAATTTTGTAGGTTGACTGCCGCTGCTTGCATGGCGAGCAGTTTTATATATTATACAAATTCCCAAATCAGCTAATTTGTTATAACAGTTTGTAATCTGTTCCTAGGTTTTCAAAAGAGCTTTGAAGGAGTGACATCATTGACGAACATTCTTGTGATATATTCATGGTTTTTTCTAAAATTTTAAATGGTTCCGATTTAAATAAATTAGTTACTAACTGTACTATAGTTTGAATAACAGTTCTAGGTAAACTAGAAATACTGTATAATTGGGATAAAAAAGAAAGAAGTAATTTATTTAATTCAATTTTGAAATTGGACATCAAGGCATTTTCATTGATATGATCATTATTGTGTACAGTTGATTCAAAATCGTTAGTAGGTTCATCAACAGCAACAGGGTTAACATTACTTTCTGTGTTGCACTTTTCACCTTTACTTTTACATTTATTTTCGTTCTGAACACAGTGAGCAGCACATACATGTTTTTTCAAAGACGATTTTGTATCATACACTCGCTCACAGTTTTGATAAGGACATTTAAAATAATCAGTGATGTTGTGATAGTAACTTAAATGTACAAAATATGTTCTGAAATCGTGATAATCAGTGCTACATATTGAACACAGCATTTTTATTAAATTATCAAGTGAATGGAAATATATAACACAAGAAGATTGTTATTAGTGTTTATATCATACGAGATATATTTTCGTTTAGCATTTAGCAATAGAAATCAAATCCATGATGTAGGGTGGGATCACATCATAATTAGTCTTTATATCATAGATACATATTTGTATAAGTAAATACAGGTGGTATCCAGGTTTCGGATAAGACACATGGAGTGCGTGATAACACTTGAATAGTGTGTCAAAGGCCTTAAAGGCCGTTTGGAAAACATACCTGACCTTATCTATAATAAGATAATATGTTCCACCAACATCTATTATATACGGCTGTACCGTTTTTTTTTTCCCATATGCATCCGTAGAAACTTCGTCAATTTTTGATTGTATATCGCCAGGTGACTAAAAAAAGAAAAATAACGTTAAGTTTCAATTTTTTTTTATAAATCAGTCATATATAATGAAACTAAAAAAAAAACAATGCTGTCTAAAAAAAGGTTTGCACTCCTGACTCGATGGTCTCACTTTGAATTTTTGCAATTTTTTGGGTTCGCAAGTTACAGGTGACGTGGGATAAACATTTTAAGACACAGTTTCAGCAACCTTAGTTGATGAGAACTAATCTCAGTCAGTCAATTAAAGTATGGATTTAATGTAAAGTACCCTGTTGGTGTAATTACCTTGACATTTACAATGAAGCTTTCTACACACTCGGTAGTTGAAAATTTTTGCCTCCTGTTTAGGCGTCCTTTTGGTGGCACCAAATTGCAAAGCAATTTTATTTGTGATGGAAGTTTTTTATCTAGAATAAAATAAACTTTACCTATTAACATTAACATAAATAATATAAGTAAGTACATAATTCTCACATTTATTCTGTCAGAAAATATCAAGGAGCAAGCATATCAAGGCCCTCAATAAAAACTTGTATATTATTTAGCCTCATTTCTAAAATAAAAATGGCATCATATAACTAAATTACTATTTTGTACCAACCATTGTCATCTAATGCATTAATATACTCGATCAAGGCCACCACTTCTTCGTTAGTATTTGTTTTTTTTATTTCTATTATCTTTTTGATAAATTCATTCCAATTTATGTAGAATTTATTCGCTCTTCCTGGATGTATTGCATCAAAGTCTAATTGAATCTGAAAATAAGTTAATGTGAGTGAAAGAAAAAACATAACTTATTTGTCTCTCCATGATGAAATTAATGTTTCTTACCAAGACATCGCTTCTGACGTCATTTAATATAGGCCAATTTTCAATCAGCCCACCTACGGTTTCATGAGCAGAAATTTGGCGGAGTTCATGGGTCGTTTTCCATTTGTTTATGACACATTCCCATGGTTCTGAATTGTTTTTCAGCCAAATAACATCTTCTTTGTGCACATCTAAAATAAGGCGAAAATGGTGAATAATGTAAATTAAATCACAAAAAAATAGCTCTATGGCTACTCTACCTACGAAAGCATTACATCTCTAGGTAATGAGTGGGACAGAAATAGAAGAAACCAATCGCAAAATAAACCAGGTAGGAAATACAATCATAAACTATTTACTGCAAGTAAAATGACAGATCCTAAATAAAACTAACTACTGTAAAATATGTACTGTAACAAAATTAAAAATAAACCTTGTAGTTCGTTTAAGTTTTTAGATCTTTTAGAGGGTATAGAATCTTTATTTTCTGTTTCATTCAATTTTCTTTTACGTTCACCAGATTTATATAGGGTATTGCGAATTTTATCAACTAATTTTCCCTTTGCAAAACCTGGTTTTCCAGAGATTGAATCTCTTTTTTTAACAGAGGGAACAAAATATGTTCCCGCATTCTCAGTGGGAAAAAGAGCGATGATTTTTGAAGTCAGTATGTTATACTCTTCATGATTGATACGACTGGAAAAAAAAGTAAAGTTTAGGCAAAGAAAGAAAATTCATCTGTCAAATCATGTACAGTCAGCAACAAAGCCAATAAGCATGTAGGTAACTAGTGTCTCTAATTACTAGTCTTTTAAGAAAGATTAATTCTGTTTCAGATAATAATTAGTGTTAGAGCGGCTTTAACATGAACTCATATTGAAATCCATTTAGTGAGGGGCTGTTTTAGACTGCGCTTTTCGATGAGTGGACTCCACTCGAAAACCTTTGTGCCCCAACCGACGTCAGTTCCTCGAGCTAATAATGTACGTGGTAATACAAAGTAAAAACTAAATTAATAGGTACTTACTGATTTACAACACGTGTAAAAATACGTCTGCAGATAATGTCTGTGAGTGTATTTCTATGTTTGACTGTCAGTTGTTTATTTGTTTCATAATATTTGAGTATGCTACTTCCAGAAGGTGATGTGGTAAGTAATGTTCTCAAGTCAAATTCGGGAAATGCTGGCCGACATCCTATCATTTCAAGAATATTATTTTCTTCGAAATCTGATTCCAGTTCACTGATGTAATTGATTTCTGTTTCTGTGTTTTGAGAACAACTGGGCACAGAAGTGACCGTTGATGTTTTATTCTGAAATGAGAAATAATTCAATACCTACTTTAGCATAATATGGCTTTAATGGATTAAAACTGTACCATGAAAAAGCCATCAGAAATCCAGACTAATATTATAAAAGCGAAAGTATCTCTGTCTCTCTGTAGCTTTTTACGGCTGAACGGCTCAATGGGTTTTAATGAAATTTGAATGAAGATAGCTTGAATCCTGAGGAAGGACATAGGGTACTTTCCGTCATCATCATCACCAATTTTCATCATTATTCACATGGATGGAACCACAGGGCGCAGCAAGTTATTGTATAAAATTTAAGCTGTGTCAGCACTGCTTTATTTTTGTTATTTTACTTAAGTAACATCCTGCAAAATATTATTTACTAGTAAATCTACATAGGCATAATAAAGTTATGCAAACCTCTGCTGTTAAATATTCGTCAATTTTGTTTTTCAGAAATATGCGCGTGGAAATTTTTGGGCTCAGCTCTTTTAATAACTCATTTGTTAAGTCTTTAAAATGACTTAAATCAATGCCATTGTCTGAAAATAATAAATACTTAAGTACCAAGAATTTTAGTCTTGAATCAAGAGAACAGAATTAAAATTGTTTCGGGTAATTGTCCTACTACATAATATACCTACCTATCAATAATTATTATCAAATTAACAAATTGGTTAGACACCGCGACGTGTCGTGTCGTAGTAGGTAGGCAGGTATAAATACATAATTACATAGTAGGTATAAATTCGTGAGCGAGCTAGAAATACGGACTTAATTATGTAGGTACATAAAGTAACATAATTTTCTAAGCTTCCCTAGTCACGTAGGCGCAGGTATGTAGGGTAGGCACGAGCTATCCTACCATGATTCTAATTGGTTAAATGCGATTAAAATGTTGAATTCAGTAATTAACATTATCGGAGAGGTGCTTACTTAGAATTAAGACTAGGTCTTTATGCCTACATCCATCGAGATATGTACCTATTAGCTGAATATCTACATACAAATACATCAAATAAATAAAAAGCTTAGCAGTGTCTAGTGTACAGACTAGAGGTACTTACCTGTAAAATTTTGAATTATTGGTTCTTCGATGCCCCAGCTTTTTAATAATTGACACGTTTCTAATTCTAATTCTGACATTTTTTTTTACAATAATGCAAATCAGCAAAGGTTTAAGGCCAGCCCAGTCAGTAGTCTTAACAGTCCAGTCCTTTATATTTAATTTAAGCTGAGCTAAGGGAGTCGACCATGAGTAGACGCACAACGGCACAAACAAACGATATGAAACGAAATGGGATTGTCGGGCGCAGCAGTTGAAGTACTTGTGCCACGCTTGCTCATTATTGGCTGTTTATTTTTATCTTCCGATGAATTGTGGCCTCTGATTGGTTGCGTGGCGCGCGGAATATTTTAACAGTGTTGCCATCCCACAGTATTGTTTTTGCCTCGAAAAACGGACATTCCCTTTTTATTAGCTTATTCGATAAAACAAGTTATTAAGAAAATAAGAGTAAAATACCCGTGAGCCAATTTTACACCAAACACGTCTATTTAGTCCGTCAGTCAAATAGTAAAAAAATATTAGACACGAATTTTTTGCTTTATCATATTACCCGTCGCGCGGCAATTAGCAGACAACAGAAATTTTATTGTTATCTGCACACATGGTTGCAATCGATATTTTAAGAGTTAATAAAAACCGGCCCAGTGCGTGTCGGACCACGCACAAGGTCCCGTAGTTGAAAATAATTTATGTCAAAAACAAACTTAACTAGACTCCGTTTACATTACGATTAGATATTCAAAGAAAACTTTTTACAGTCCGTTACTGCAGCTGCCATTTGTCATATCCCCAACGCAATAGAAATCAAAATCGGTTGAACGGACTATAAAAAAGGTTTCTTTAAACGTCTTCTTGTGAATGGGGTATAGTTAATTTTAATTTGTTTCTTTTATTTAACTTCGCGGATGTCGGAAAATAGGTATCCCACAGGAACGTGCTACCGGGAAATGCTTCCTTATTCCTTGTCTACATTATCTATGGAACCTCTGTGCAAAATTTCAAGTTTCTAGGTTCAAGGGTTTGGGCTGGGCGTTGATGAGAGTCAGTCAGGACTTCTCTTTTTATTTTACAGTAGCTTTTGCTCGCGGCTTCGCCCGTTAACGCCATGGAGCCTGTTCAATATTATTTTAATAATAGTGTAACAGCGAGTCATAACTGTTATATAAAATATAAAAATACAAAAATGTAAAAGGAACTAAGGCAGATTATTTAAAATTTACTTCAATCAACAAAAAAATGTGGATATTATACGAGTAGGTAGGTACACTCGAAAACTACGGAACAGATTTTCATTGGGTTTTCAACTTTTGGAAGCTTACCTAGTTTCCCAAATTCGAGGTATTTTTCATTGCTATGTGTAAACAGTTTTTAGAGAAGTAAAATAAACTACGCTAAACTTTTCTATTTCCCTGCCTATTGTTTTTCTTGTAAGGAAAAAAATATAAACTTGGTTTTGACAAAAAAAGCAACTCGATTTTTTTTTGTGAAAATATTTTTTTTTTGCTGCTTGCAGCACTGCGTCTGAGCAAAATGAAAAGAATTTCTAAAAATGTGTCTTCTTGTGTTAAGACAAAAAGTCTTGGTTTTAAGATCATAGGTACCTACTTACCTATCCAAAGTTGTTTTATAGGTACCTTCAGGTTACAGTTCAGTCCTACCTAGGTCTTTTAGTTTTAGAGAAAATACCTACCTAAGTAAAAAGTACCAAAGGCAAAGTGTGCCTACCCTGCCGCGGCTATCTGCTCACGTTTTTCTCCGTAACTAAGTAGGTCCTACCTATCCATGATTACCTATTCAAGAGGAATGTTTATAATGTTGATTAGCTTACCTACTTAGATTCATTATGCGTAAATAGGTATAGGTACCTAAAGTAACCGTCATGAGAAGCTATAAATTTTGTAAACAAGTGTTCAGGAGTTCACAAAATTTGGACCAACAAAACGCATTCGAAACTCGAATGACGCGTTTATTTCAAAATGGCGTCCCGATAGTTTACAATCCCTGCGACGGACGCGTTCCGGTACCAAGAAACACAAACGATAGCGCTTTGCGTCGTTAAAATATGATCCGACTAAATTAAATAGGTTGTTACTTTCATATAACCCGTCTATATTTCATGTCGATTGAATATGGTCAATTTATTATTATCTCGCAGTATAAAATGTTTACTTAGTAAAAGATGTTTGCTTAGGTACATAATTTATAGCTTCTCGTGACGGGTACTTTACGTACCTAGCCATACTAAAAGACTTATCACGATGAACTCCGGGGAGGTCGAAAAAACAATGGTCGATCTTCGTACCTACCAAAAAAACGGGCGAAGCCGGGTAGAGGCGCTAGTAAATACTATAGGTTTCTATCTAGATAAGGTTAATTAACGGTTAAATCGCTAGCTTAGTAGGTAGTTATTGTGAACATGATGTGGGTAAGTAGGTACCTGGTTAGTTAACAACGAGTGGTTAAATGAGTGTAACTTATAAAGTATAAAAGAATTTATGGATAAAAAATGTTGATGCCATAGAAGGGTCACATTTTCAAAAACCCAAAGATTTTGCATGCTATGCTAAGTATGCTAGTTTTTTGTCCTAGCTGTACCTGTTTATGCCTTTTTATTAATATTTAACACCATTGTATACCTAGTATGTTTTATGCAAATAAATTATTTATTATTCTTTGACATATCACGAGACCCTTGGGTCCCGGACCTTTGGAAGGCGTACGAGGGGCCGAAGCCAACTTGCAGAGGCCCCTTAGACCATTTTACATTATGAGAAGGCACTAACCGACGATTATTCCTGTATGCCCTATGCAAGTGCACCCAAGGATAACCCCTGGATGATGCAGGACTATTGCAGAACATGGAAACAAAACATATTGGGCTATGGGTTTGGGTGAAAATACATTATTCTTGACATGCAAATCAATATTGTTTTAAATTGAAGAATTTTGAGTTCTTGTAAGAAAACAAATAACATTTTAGAAGAAGATGTAGAAACTCTTGAACTAAGAATAAAGTGCTTCTTGAGTCAAAAATAAGCGAAATCTTTGAATCAAGAAAATACACCTTATTGGTACAAGAAAAAAAGTGTTGGTTTCAAATAAGTCAATATTTTCCAGTTAAAATAAAAGTATTCTTGAAATGAGATTAATTTATTCTTCGATTAATAATATATTCTTAAGGTAAGTATATACAACTACATTTTTTAAATTCTTAATGGAAGGAATCTGAACTTCTTCAACCGAAAATACATTATTCTTGACATGCAAATCAATATTGTTTTGTATTGAAGAATTTTGAGTTCTTGTAAGAAAACAAATAACATTTTAGAAGAAGATGTAGAAACTCTTGAACTAAGATTATAGTGCTTCTTGAGTCAAAAATAAGCGAAATCTTTGAATCAAGAAAATACACCTTATTGGTACAAGAAAAAAAGTGTTGGTTTCAAATAAGTCAATATTTTCCAGTTAAAATAAAAGTATTCTTGAAATGAGACTAATTTATTCTTCGATTAATAATATATTCTTAAATTAAGTATATTACAACTAGATTTTTTAAACTCATAATGGAAGTAATTTGAACTTCTTCAACCAAAACTAACAATAAAAAAACATTGGTTTAGATTACCCACCTTTCCATTCTTGAATCAAGAAACAATAATTTAAATGAAATATTCATAATAAGAGTATCATATTCTTATATTGAGTAAAAGTTTTTTAGATTAAGAAAATGTATATCTTAGGTCAAAAATAATGTAACTGTTTTAAAGTAAATATAAAATATTCTTGAATGAAAACACCATTATCTTGTTTTGAAAAGTTTTTAAAGTCTTCAGTAAAAACTAGATATTTTCTTCAATTAAGATTGTAATAGTCTTGAATCAAAAATATTTGCTCAAGTCAAGAATTAAAACCAAGTATTTATTATTCTTAATTTGAGTAAACGGGTTTTCTTCGACTGAGTACATTTACTTAAGTTAAGAAAATATTTACTTGGACTGAAACAATTTTTCTGAGAATATTGATATTCGTCGCAGAAGAAATCCTTTTTTTCCGTGATGCCGCCTGGCTGGGTTCGAACCCACGACTAACTGTTAGTAGTCGGGGCCGCCACCACTGGGCCACCGCTGCTCTCTAAAGTAAAAACTTTAATTACTTTTTTTCTACTTTGTTTCTAACTGTTAATCTATTACTGTTCCGGATGTTAAACAGACAGACGAACGGACAGCTGGGGCTTATTATTAATAGGATTCTATTATTATCTCTTTGGCCAAACATGGCATTGCACTCATATAGGCTTCCTCTCTCCTACACTTTTGCTGTGCCCTACAGGGTCCATAATGATCTCATTTATATACCTACCACCTAAGAATACATATGGAAAGCAATAAAGATATTGAGTATTGAGTAAATAAATTTAAAAAAATTAATACCAAATTGATATCGCAGCGCAATTTTCGAGTGGAAGCTTCGCATGCCCCTCTAGTTAGTTGACCTCACTGGAGGTCGCTTCTCTTTGTTCGTACTATTATTGTAGTGTTAAGATTGGCTCACGATCATTGTCAGGAACTGTCGTCTGACAAGTACACTGCACCTCATTGTGGTCGGCTCCCATCACCTTGACTGAGGTCACTAATAAAAGCACGTAAAGCAGTTGGTCCCGGCTGACATTTGTAGATATTTGACAGTCGTTCAACCTTTCATTCAGATTGCCTAGTGCTAGTTTGTTTTACGTTAACGCAATCGACACGTTTATGACGTTCGGCGCTCCGATTGGCCCGCTCCAAGCTTTTAACCAATCAGAGAGCCAAACGCGGTGAACGTTTCGATCGCGTTAGCGTAAAATCAACTCACACTTAGCGCACAGGTCAATTAGAGACACAATAGAAAGACAATGATGGCGCGGACGCCGGCGTCCTCTTGGGTTTTACTTTTAATCAATGACTATACATAGAGCCTCATTTTGGGTTTAATGAATTACTTAAGCGTTGCCACAGACCATCCAAAATCAAAAGTCGTTTATTTAAATTAGACTATGAATAAGCACTTTTTGAACGTCTGAAATTCACTTCAGACAACCCCCCAAAACGCCAACCCTTCACCACTTCCTATAGTGGTCTTGATAGGTAGAAGAAGTTTCGCAACAAACTTCTCAGTGGTTGCAATCGCTACTGCTGAGCACAAGGTCTTAGGTTTAATCTCCGAGTCGGACAAAGCGTTATTTATTGAGTTTTTCTTTCTAGAATTTCACAATACCAGCCCGCCGGAGTTTAGATCTGTGCTCGATTGATGGCAATAGGCTCGCCTCTTATGTACTTTCTGAGTTTATCTTAGACATCATTGACATTGGTGAAGGAAAACATCGTGAGGAAACCTGTATTTGTAGTTAATATAAGTCTGAAATCGCGAATCCGTTTTGAGCAAGCGTGGTGATCAATGCTCGAACCTTCTCTGTATGAGAAGAGTCCTTTGCTCTGCAGTGGGACAGTAACAGGCTGTTATTACAGTAAAGGCCCGTTCACACGAAGTACAGTAAGCGTTGATACAATCGCTACTTCCCACGACATTGACACAGCGCGAGGTGACAGTGTGAGGTCACTATTAGCGACATTCGGGGTTATGTAAGAACCATGCGTGTATGCAATTATGCATAGTTCTTACATTAGCCATGAGTATAAACAATCAACAACTACAAGAACTAGGTAATTATGAATCTCGAAGGTAATATCAGCTGTTTCATATACTTAAAAGTTTAATAACTACTCGACCAAAATGTATGAAAGAATTAAATGGAATTTAACAGCTATTTTTTTTTGTATCGAAGTCCTAGTTAGTAGTCCTAGAAGTTATTCAAATTAGGTCGAGAATAACTTTTTGAACGTCAAAAAAAAATACGTAAGACAATCCCCCGAAACGCCCACACTTGAACACATCCTCGTGTTTGTGCTGGGAAGAAGAAGTGGCGGAACAAACTCCCCAGCAACACATCTGTCTGATAAGTTAGAAGAACATGAATTTATACAGTACAATGGGTTATTTGACAAAATTTTCATTTTTGTCCGTCATCTAGATTACTTACAAGAAAATATTCGACACGTATTTTTTTCTCTTTTTCAAATTGATGGAAAACTGCTTAGATTAAGCGCATTAAAGTTGAGGAGAGGAGGCTTGTAACGTCATTACCTAGTATAAACTGTACTGGCTAGTGACGTCATATGACATTTTGACACGATGTATCGCCGTTATTTTTTGCTTACGTGAAAAGAGAAAAAATAAGTGTCGAATATTTTCTTGTAGTCTAGATTGTAGTCTAGACTGAAAACTAAAATTTTGTCATAATATAGCCCATTGGAGTGTGTTGGCTAGCACACTCCCAATATACATAATACCTACTAGTAATATATGTAATATCTACCGACCTAACACTAACTGAACTAAAGCAAAAGTAAACTGACTTAAAAGAAGCCTGGGCGTGCCCG
Organism: Euplexia lucipara; assembly: GCA_921972225.1. Taxonomy (NCBI): domain Eukaryota; kingdom Metazoa; phylum Arthropoda; class Insecta; order Lepidoptera; family Noctuidae; genus Euplexia; species Euplexia lucipara. Next base: position 11,593,454 of record OV179170.1, on the reverse strand, counting down.
CTACATGTGCAGAGTTGGACTAAATCAAAGAGATTTAAAATACTGTAGAGCGGGCATGTCAAGGAAATGTCATAGAAAAACTTTGATCCCATGTCTCAGTAACGCCATCTAGAATAATATATGAATATTGGAGCGGCAGCGGAGCGTACTACAAAAAACTCATAGACTTGTATCCGGCAGGACACACTTTTCGGACGAAAATTTTGTTCGTGATGTCCGGTCTATAGGTATTGAATGTCTTTGGATTATATCCACAGCTCTGCGACACAATGTCACAAAATGATAAACTAGGACCATCGAAGTTAGACTTGACCTGGCTAGAGCTAGACGCATTATCATTATATTGGCATAGTAATATTTAGTTTCCGCACAACGCTACGTAATAATCTGTGTCTGTGAATACCCAAATGTCCGTCACATCCCACTGAGCATTGAGTAAACACCAATATCCACGCTAAGCTAATGTTCATTCGTGGGCGCTAAAATGACGCACCCATTGACCAGAACAACTATTGTTCTCTGTCACACAGAGTAGGTAATAGGCGATAATGCTAACTAAAATCGAAATTGGTCAAGCCGTTGTGCGTGATACCGTGACCAAGGACAATAGTGATTCATTTTTATGTGTATTGATAAAGTATGGAAACCAAGCTAACTCTTCATGTGAATGCACCCTTACACAAGTTTTCCAAATCGTCAAATAATTATTTGCCGAGAGCGCTAAAATGTTGCTATAAATAAAGTATACTTCCTTGAATGTCGAGATAATGTAAAATGCATTAAATCCATAATGGTCGCCTTATCAAGCATTATAAAGTGTTTTAAATTAAATAATGAAAAATTAAATTAAAAATTTAAAAAACCCCCATCGCAAAAAAGTAAAACATTTAAAAAGTTAAAAATAACACTTTAGCCATGAAATTTTACTTCACGTCGGGGTACCGCTTAAGTAAGAAATGCTCCTAGTACTTGTAGGTATGTAGGTACTTATTTTAACGGTACCCCGACGTTACGTAAAATTTCATGGCTAAAGTGTTATTTTTAACTTTTTAAATGTTTTACTTTTTTGCGATGGGGGTTTTTTAAATTTTTAATTTAATTTTTATTTTATATTTTTTAAACGCATTAATTTTGTTTTATAGAGTTTACAGTTATGAGAATTTTTCAGTGTATTGTATGTAGAGTCAAATGCTGGTTAAAACGAATCCAAACACGACATATCTGCTATTATTTTGTCAAGGGTCTACCTACTGGTGTGCTGGATAGCCTGGCTGCAGCATCAGCTCATCCTTTTGCCATCAGTGCATTGTGTTTAGAATCAAATGCTGGTTGAAATGAATCCAAACACGACATACCTGCTATTATTTTGTCAAGAGTCTACCTACTGGTGTGTTGGATAGCCTGGCTGCAGCATCAGCTCATGCTGTTGCCATCAAGGCATTATGTGCAGAATCAAATGCTGGTTAAAATGAATCCAAACACGACATATCTGCTATTATTTTGTCAAGAGTCTACCTACTGGTGTGCTGGATAGCCTGGCTGCAGCATCAGCTCATCCAGTTGCCATCAGTGCATTGTGTACAGAATCAAATGCAGGTTAAAATGAATCCAAACACGACATATCTGCTGTTATTTTTCCAAGAGTGTATTAGTCTGCTAGATATCCTGGCTGCATCAGACCAAATACACCACAATAATGCTTATTAATATTACACACATGGGTGTTTGAAATTTTAAGACACACATATGTTTGTAAGTAAAGTTAATACCCATAGACGTCTAAAATAGCAACGGAAGCTAACACAAAAGAGCTGATAATCTTGAAACGGCTGAACCGATTTTGATGAAATATGTCTAAGAACCATCGCAAGAAACCCTGCTTTCAAATAAAAAAAACCGCATCTAAATCGGTTCACCCGTTTGGGCGCTACGGTGCCACAGACAGACAGACAGACAGACAGACAGACAGACAGACAGACAGACAGACAGACAGACAGACAGACACACACACATAGCGGTGAAACTTATAACACCCCTCTTTTTGCGTCGGGGGTTAAAAACCGGCCAAGTGCGAGTCGGACTCGCGCACAAAGGGTTCCTTACAACATTCTTCGGCGTCCTCGGCTTGGACTGGTGAACGAGAGGTCGTGCGAGTTCAGATTAAGCCAAGTTAAAAGGGTTAACAAGATAGAGAGAAGAAGTTAACAAGAGTAATGTGAAACCCCTTACCAGTAAACTTAAAAAAAAATGGAGCTAAAAAACTACAGAAAAATTACGTTTGTTGTATGGGAGCCCCACTTAAATATTTAGTTTAGTCTGTTTTTAGTATATCATAAATGTAGTGTATAGTGGGAACAGAAATACATATTACTTACCTGCGAAAATGTCAACTGTCTAGTTATCACAGTTCATTAGATACAGCCTGGTGACAGACATACAGGACGGTGGAGTCTTAAAGCACCAAAAAAAAATATCCTATACTTTATTACTAAAATAACAACCGTAATTAGTCTTTAATATTAAAATAAAATTAAAACTAAACAATAAACCCAAAATTTGTAATGGGGTCGCGTTTTACCCTTTTAGTACGAAACCCTAAAAACAACGGCCATTCTAGTTAGTGTTGTTGCAACATTATTTATTGTTTGAAACATTATTGTCCATAACTTCTTGCAAAAAAGATTTCTTATTAATATTTGTTTTTTATTACATTATTGACGTTTTAATATTTATAATTACTTATTATTAAGTATATTGCTTATTGTTTTATTATTACGGAAGAGTTATTAAATATTGTGTAAAAGCTTTATTTTACAAATTGATTGCGATGCATTGTTTAATGTTAAGAAATAAAATAATTTTCGTGTAAAATGTTAATTCACAGACAAAACAGACAGACGAATAAAAAGTAGATGATTATCATTTCAATATGTACTTTAATTACATTTTAACAGCCTCGTCTCTTATACACGATTACTAATGAAATCGTATCAAAAGCGGTGTTTGAGAGCTACGGATGCAACAATGCCACAGACACACACAGTTGACTGGCCTGTTGGTCTAGTTAGTGAGGACCCTGACTGCTATGCCGGAGATTAAGGGTTCGAATCCCACCCAGGACAAATGTTTGTGTGATGAGCACGATCGTTTTGTTCTGTGTCTGGGTGTAATTTAGCTACAATATGTGTTTTTCGAAATAATATATAAGTATGCTTAGGAGTTTCGGACTATATGGCGTTGTGTGGAAGCAAAGAGATTAAAAAGACTATAGAGCGGACATGCGAGGAAATGTCATAGAAAAACTTTGATCCCATGTCTCAGTAACGCCATCTAGAATAATATATGAATATTGGAGCGGCAGCGGAGCGTACTAAAAAAAATTCATAGGACACTTTTTCGGACGAAAATTTTGTTCGTGATGTCCGGTCTATAGGTATTGAATGTCTTTGTGTGGAAATTATGAAATATTATTACTTATTCTTATTATTTACATACAGACACACACAAGCGCGCACACACACACATACACGCGCGCGCATGCACGCACAATCCTCATGGCCTCCTCTGGGAAGACGGGAGTGAGTGACGGATTCTTACTGGGTAAAACAACCAGGGTGTTCCTCGACCAACCTATAGACGGAGTTCTGGGATACAACTAGCTTGCCACCAATGATATTATAAGTAAAAAGGTGTAGATAGGTTACATAAATAACATTCGATCTTCAGAAACAGCACACTAACGCACGCACGGCGTCCGTTGACGGCGCGACGCGACACTGAGATCAAGTGTAGCTAGCTATATTTTAACGTGTCGCTTGCTGAGCGCTTATAACCTATCTACACCTTGTTTGCCACCCTCTAATAATAATAATAATAAAGGAACAAGATCAAGCGTTTGATTCAGAAAGCAGTACTACTGGACACGGCTCGCATTGTTAGGCGTTTCCTCTCCCTGGAGCCCTGACCGCCGGTAGCTTGGACCATGTTCCCAATACCGGTGGGCTACTATTTTTTATATTTTTAAATGTTTTTTTTTTTATAATTAAATATTTAAAAATGTATTAAATAAGATAATAAAATGAATACACGAAATAATAATAATCTTTAATTCAGGTTATAAAAACCCATAGCAAGCAACACAGTAACAATAAATAAAAATAATATTTAAACCACACTAGGTTTAGGTCAATAAATAATACATTATACCACCACCACCACCACTTTCTTATTTGCCACCTACCAACTCAACCACTAACCCACCTCCCTGCCCCACAGTGGCGCTACGCGACGCTGGTGGAGCGCCTGCTGACGTTCGTGAGCGTGGTGCTGGGCGTGGCCAGCTCACTCGGCACCATCGGCGGCATCGTGGTGTACGGTGAGCTCACCGCGCTGTTCGTGCAACGCCACGGCGCGAAGCTCGTCACTCCGGACGCCTACGTGTTAAGGACCTTCGGTGGAGGGCGCATGATGTGAGTATTTACTTATTTTTCAGATTGCTTTGAGAAATTCAGGGGTAATGTTCCTCATCTCTCATAGAAGCTCTGATCCTCCTCGCAGACGGGTGTTGTCTCTGGTGAGTTTCTACTGTCCGACGTTTTTTGTAACAGTTTTCTCTATAGCGACATCTATAGGCAAGGTCCATGATTATGTCTAGTTTGAGATCTAGCAAACGCAAGCTTAAGATGTCAAAATAATAACAAAATCAATGACAGCAAGACGACCAGTTACCACAAGCAGCACCCGTTCACATGCATTACTCTTAGATCAGCCGTTACCATCCTCGTCATATTTGAGGGAAGGTCGCAAGCAATAACATCTTAGCATAGATCTTAGAGTGAGAGACAGAAGCTATGACAGTCGTTATGGGTAGTGAGTTTTTTTTCATTACTGATAGGCACGCGTTTGGCCACTATCTCACCTGATGGTAAGCGATGATGTGGTCGACGATGAAGCACGCTTGCCTAGAAGCAACCTGTTCACTCTTGACTTGAAGACCTCTAGGTTGTAGCTATCAGGAAACACCGACACCGGCAGGGAATACCCGGAAAGAAGGATTATAGTGTTACCCAGCTGGGGAAGTCAGATAGACAATCACTCCATGTAAATGCCGTCTATCGGGACAGGTCGACTCAAAGCTGTTTTTCAAAAGACGTTTCCAGACTGTGCCCTGCATCGTTAGACTCGCATAATCAATTAATACAATCTTACGTCTGGACAGATCTCAAGGGACAAGGGTCTGCTTAACGTTTATTAACCACGAGCTCTTCATTAGTAATGTAACCTGTCATTCTTACTTACAGACCTGCAGGCAATCGATCGCTACACATGGACGCACTGATAGAAGACAGCGTGGCATTTGCAGCCGCCAGCGCCGCCATCATCGTGGTACACATCATCCTGGCGGCCGCAGCTGTGGCCGTGGTGCAGTGGGCCGCTGCAAGAATGGTAACTAATCTTTTTTACCCGTTGACAACCATGGGCTTAAATTTTACTTAAGTATTAGGTAATAATGAAATAATTTGCCATAACTCCGAAGTAAATGAAACATGATACAATTTTTAGAAAACTTTCTCCTGGACTGGTGTTCCGCAGGGTAACATTCTCGGTCTCATATTGACAACAAGCAACAAAATTAAAATTATTCGTTAGCATGATACCATTTACGGAGTCGTAGTTTTTTTCGTATTACATCCAAGATCCTCCCATCAGAACCTTCCTGCTATTCCCTTATTTTTCCCCAATTCATCACCTTTCCCTCCTTTTCACACAGCTTTTCGGTTACCTCTGCCATTAAGGCTTTCTCTTACATACGTATTGCTTATGTTGTCCCTTTTGGTAATACTTCAGCATTCTCATCTTAGTAAATGTTACATTTATCTTCAGGTGACGCGTCTCCGTTTGCGGTTGCTGCGCTCAGTGCTCAGTCAGGAGATTGCCTTCTTCGACACCAACACTACGATGAACTTCGCATCTGCATTGACTGAGTAAGTAATACAATACTGACTTAAAGAAATACAATCGTGGTGTATGACCCGTCTGTGTGTGTCTCTCTGTGGCATTGTAGATCCCGAACGTATGAATCGATTTCGATTTAATTTTTATTGTTTGATGAATGTTTAATTTGTTGGGAGTGTTCTTCGCTATGTTCGACGAAAATCGATCTTTGATGGCCGCCGCCGGCGCCAAGAAATGGCGGATTAACTATATATTTTTCCCAACTCCCTCTAAATGAGTATCAAATGAAAAGACTGGACTTGTAGAATATTAAACACCATGATAAATAACAAATCCAAGATGACCGCCACTACAATATGGACTTACATAATATTTTTTTTATAAGATCTGTATCTGTTAAGTGTTTTTTTAATTGTCCATGTTTAAAAACACCATTATGCGTCTTATCCTCATATTCTGGCTCTTCCTCATAGGGACATGGAGAAGTTCCGCGGCGGAGTGGGCGAGCACGTGGCGATGACGTCCAACCTGGCGGGCACGGTGCTGTTCGGCGCGGGGCTGGCGCTCGCGTACGGCTGGGAGCTGACGCTGTCGGGGCTCGTGGTGGTGCCGCTGTCCATAGCCGTCGCCGGGCTGGTGGCCAAGGTAAGGAAACTGGTGGTCAAAGCAAAAGCGGTTAAATGATATTTATTTTTGTAAATAGGTTCATACAAACACTATTGGTCGACCTTTTACTATCTGACTACTCTGAGAAAAAAACACCGATAGAAACTCAGAGGTCACAGTCTGTTTGAAACTCTAGACATTATCTTGGTCAGATCACGTAAGAATCATGCAGATTAGTGTCTGAAAAGGTATTTTGAGGAAAGAACGACGCAGATATGAGGGGATCAGATTGGTCAGTGCAAGCATTTGTCAGTAATCGTGAGCTCAACTCGTAACTTGAAGAGCTCCACGTGCTGACGAACAAAACCAAAGAAAGAATATTTTCGGTTGAATTTCAACATCTGATTGACGACTAGTAAAACTAGGCAATGCCTTAGGACCGTCGACAAATATTAAAAACAGCTTAGGACCGTCTTTCTAACACGGAGTCTTATTTTGAAAATATTGTTATTATTATTATTACAGTACCAGACGAAGTATTCAACCAAAGAAGTGACAGCGTACGGGTCGGCGGGACGCATCGTGGAGGAGGCGCTCGCCAACATCAGGACAGTGCGCGCGTACTCCGGCGAGGACATCGAGGTGGACAGGTCAGTTCAACAGTCTACGGGACCTTATCCCAGTTTTCTTTTCTATTTATAGTCTATACTAATTAAAAGCAGAAGAGTTTGTTTGTTTGGTTGAACGCGCTAATCTCAGGAACTACGGGCTCGAATTGAAAAATTCTTTTTGCTTTGGATAGTACATTTATCGAGGAAGGCTATAGGCTATATAAGATCGCTATGCCCAATAAGACTGGAGCAGCAATAAGAAATGTTGCAAGCGGGAAAAAATCATCCGTTGCGTGCGCTGCGTATAAACGGTTTAAATTGTGCAAAAATCAAGTATTACGAAGTTAACATAACATAACGTCACGCCTGTAATCCCCGAAGGGCTAGACAGAGGTGTACCTGGTAGTACACCTACCCATTTCGCCAGTTATGTTTAAGTCCCATGTTATAGGGGGCGAGCCTATTGCCATCAATCGGGCACAAATCCAGACTCCGGGCTGCTACTGAGAAATCCTAAATGGAAAAACTCAATAACACTGCCCGACCCGGGGATCGAACCCGGGACCTGAAACTCAGCAGTAGCGCTTGGGAGCACTAGACGAACCAAGTTATTCGAAGTTCGAAGTTGTTCTATTACGAAGTTATTCCTCTTTAAACGCGAAAGAAGTCGCGTGCAGAAGCTAGTGTGGGATATTTGATTGGCTTACGCTGGATATTAATAATCTATCTCGGTTGCTATCTTGATCCCGATCTTTGTCTGTAACCAATCAACGACCGAATTCGCCTATCCGAGTCTTAAAGATGTCCAATCAGAAGCAGCCGTCAAAAACAAAGGATCGGGATTTGGATTGAGATAGAATATTAATATCGGGCGTTAATCGACAAGTCCAAGAGTTTCGTTTGGTACGCTCCGCTGCCATGCTCAATGGCGTTACTGAGACATGGGATCAAAGTTTTTCTATGACATTTCCACGCTATAGTGTTCTGAAATATCTTTGTTTAAAATCATTTACATGCCTACTTTGGACCCGTATTTGACCGGTTTTTTTAAAGTGTTCTATCTTTCTACGATCAGGTACAGCAGCTCGCTGTCGTCTGCGTCTCGCTACGCGCGACGGCGCGGCGCGTGGGGCGGCGCGGGCGCGGGGCTCGGCTGGCTGCTCACGTACGCACTCAACGCCATTGTGTTCGCGTACGGCACCATCCTGTGCGTGCGGGACATGGGCCTGCCCGTGGACCAGCAGGTCTACCATCCCGGAGTCATGGTCAAGGTGAGCTGGGGGGCTTTGTAATCTATGTATTTAAAAGGAGAAGCTGGATGATTAACTCACTGAGTGACTGAGTGACTGAGTGACTGAGTGACTGAGTGACTGAGTGACTGACTGACTGAGTGACTGACATATCCACGCAGGGTTTAATCTATAAGGGTTAGTCGAAACTTAACATTTTGCATAGATGTTTCTTTTATAACGGAGGAGAGCACTAAGAAAGTTTTTTTTTTAATTCGCCTCCTAAAAGTGTAAAACAGTTCAGTGCAAACGTATACATATATGAATGTTCTCTGTTTTTCAAAGTTATTTCAATAAACTGTTTTATTTGGGTTATAAGTTCATAATAATGATTACATTGCCGATATGCCATTTTGTAAATTCAGACCCTAAGAGACTAAAAGAGGGGCGCACTTTTAGTATACATATATATACCTATAACCGAACCTATAAACTTACCATACCTATCCTATAGCGAACCTAACTACCTAACCTAACTATCTTACTGAAATGCATAGATTTTGAAAGATAAAAAATACATAATTTTAAACTGAACTACTGCGCTGCGTGTCTCTATGTTACATACAATACTAGAGTAGGTAGTAGCGTTCGAAGTAGTAGTAGTAGGAGGTAATAATTTAACTCGATCCTATAACATCCATACTTAAAGTAATACTTTGACTGGCCGGAGGTTGAGGGTTCGATTCCCATCCAAGGCAAATGTTTGTGCGATGAGCACGATCATTTGTTCTGTCTGACCACAATTAGGGTTGTATGCCCACATCGCCCACAACGGTGGATCCGCGCTTGCCTCGCGGCCGTCTGTCTGTCTGTGTGTTCGTTCGTACGCCGATGCTGTTTTCACAAATGGATAGAGTGGTTCTCAAGGAAGCTTTTAATAATAATATGTAACTATCAAGTATTTTCATACATTGGCAAACATATAATGTCATTTGTTGGAGGTAAAACATAAGCCGTCTAGGTGCTGGGCGCGATAACCGGCATCAGCTAGTACTTTATAAGGGACTAGGAAAAAAAACATTGATAGCCTAGTGGTATGAGCGGCGGATTGCCAAATCATAGGTCTCGGGTTCGAACCCAAGGCACGCACCTCTGACTTTTCGGATTCATGTGCGTATTGTATAATTATCACTTGCTTCAAAAACGGTGGAGGAAAACATCGTGAGGAAACCGGCATGCCTGAGAGATATTTCTCGACGGCATGTGAAGCCAAGTCAGAGGCCCATGGGCGGCATTAATTCTCTGTCACCAGGTTAAGTCACTTACGACACGATAAGAAGATGATTAAACTTATTAGATGTTTTAAACATGGTCATAAATTGACATGGGCACGTTGGAAGGATGAATGAAGGACTAACGAAAGGTATTTACAAAGCAGATATGTAAGTGGGACCGTCGGTCGGAAACGCCTTAGAAGGACATACAACATAGACCTTATTGGTGAGGTTCTTCAGAAAGGTCAGGTGCGTAGCACTCGCAACCGGCGTGTGTGTGTGACAACATGTATGAATGTAAACGACGCAAAAGATGTGTGTAAGAATCGTAGCATATGGCGCTCTGTAGTTTCTGCCTACCCCCATGGGAAAAGGGCGTGAGTTTATGTATGTATGTATGTATGTAAATACACGTAAACAGCTGTTCTATTCTATTCCATCTGCTTCACCAGATCCTGTTCCTAACATTCATGGCGGCCCAAAACGTCGCCATGTGCCACCCTCACCTGGAGATGTTCAGCGCGTCCCGCGGCGCCGCCCGCTCCCTGTACCGCCTGCTACAGCGCACCTCCAACATCAACGCGCTGGACAGGAAGGGCGCCAGACCTGACAAGTTCCGAGGAGATCTGACCTTCGAGAACCTCTACTTCAACTATCCTTCGAGGCCGGATGCTAAGGTTTGTTTTTTTTTGTTATTAATGATAGGCACGCGTTTGACAACTATCTCACCTAATGGTAAGCGATGATGTGGTCAACGATGAAGCACGCTTGCCTAGAAGTAACCTATTCACTCTTGACTTAAAGACCCCTAGGTTGTAGCTATCAGGAAAAACCGACCAGCAGGGCTGTCGGGTGTATATTCTGGCTGTTTACTGCGCAAATTGTACATCTATCAACTGTCAAACAGCTAGTTTCGTATTGGCTATCATCATGACGTCACGCGCACTCGCAGAGATGTGACGAAGCGCACAGTACCCCGTCTGATAGTCACCGTAACTTGAAGTTCACATAAAATGCAATACCAATTTTCTGTAACTATATTCTCAGTTGTCATCTTAGACGCTAGTTAGTCGCTGGCAATGAAAAGATAGCCAGGCCCAAAACGTCGATGGAGATCAGATGAAAGTTCATAATGAAGATAAAAATATCCCTGTCTCATCTTCCCCAGGTCCTCCGTGGTCTGTCCCTGCGAGTGCGAGCAGGAGAGACAATCGCACTGGTGGGCGGTTCCGGCTGCGGCAAGTCCACACTCCTGCAGCTGCTGCAGCGCTTGTACGAGCCTGAGAGCGGCAACATCACCGTAGACGGACACCAGCTGAATGCGCTGGATTTGCATCATTTTAGGAGTAAAATTGGTAAGGAATCAGTAGCAGGAGCTTTCCCTAACTGAGGCATTGTGTTGTCTTTTCGGATTCATGTGCGTGACAAAAAACAAAAGTGGGAAAACATCTTGAGGAAACGAAGCTTTTACGGCCCGTTCACGACCTTGCCGCTGTGAGCGGGGGCGGCGAGCGGTAAGATTCAACAGTATGAAAATGTACGAAGCACGCAACGAGTTGGTCGAGCGGCGGCTCGTGGTGTTTTCATACTTTTCGTGGTGAATCTTACCGCTCGCCGCCCCGCGTTTAGCCGCCGTTCACAGCGGGAAGGTCGTGAACGGTCGTTAGGCTTTAATCCTGGATTGATTTTAATATTGTGTCCTTGTCCAGGTGTGGTGGGTCAGGAGCCGGTACTGTTCACGGGCACCATCCGCGAGAACATCGCATTCGGACTCGATGACGTTAGCGACGATGATATAATCACAGCCGCTAAGACTGCGCACGCGCATCAGTTTATAACCAAGTTAGCTAATGTAAGTATAGTAACATTTTTCTTTGTTCATAATATACATATATAATGGGTCTACTGTTGACCTCAATCTTGTCCTGGGGTCAGAGATGTGGTCGACGATGGAACGAGCTTACTGAAAAGAGGTCTATTAACTCGTGGTTCTCCATGATTCTTACATACTTCTTTTGCTTCGTTCATTCATACATGTTACATATCAAAATTATGCCACATGTGTCGATACCCTTGCTGTTGATACCCTTGGTGCGGCTGCACAAACGGTGAAAAAATAACAACCTTATTGGAAGTTATATATTTAAACCGTTTAAGGTTAAACACTGGGGCAATCGAGTTTTTCTGGCATCGCCAAACGGTTTGTCGACTCTTCACGTGACCATAGGGCTGGCCTTTATTTAGGTCAGAGAATCAGCATTGCCATTCAACATGGTAATGCGGCCAGTCTTTTGGGCACGTTTCCCGTTGACAGCGATGCGGATGAATTTTTTAATGCCTTATCTAGTTATTTTACTTTTGTTTTTATTATGTATGTAATAGAATAATTTCTTACCTGTAGTTAATCTTTTCTCTTCAAAATCATATCTATTATCATTCATAATTATTATCTTGTGTCCCCCAGGGTTACGACACCACGCTGGGTGCGGGCGGGTCGCAGCTGTCGGGCGGACAGAAGCAGCGCCTGGCGATAGCCCGCGCCGTGCTGCGCCAGCCCGCCATCCTGCTGCTGGACGAGCCCACGTCCGCCCTCGACCCCGCAGCCGAGAGACAGGTCTGTTCATTTACTTCTAATCGTGTGGTTAATTACTGACCTGGTGTAATAGTTTCTTCGCCGCCCATGGACTTCTAACTCGGCTTCATATGCCGTCGAGAAATATCTCTCAGGCATGCCGGTTTCCTCACGATGTTTTCCGTCACCGTCTTTGAAGCAAGTGATAATTATACAATCCGCGCATGAATCCGAAGAGTCAGAGGTGCGTGCCTTGGGTTCGAACTAGAGACTTTTGACTTGGCCGTTCACCGTCTGTTCATCATAGCATTTAATACAATAAAATATCCTCCTTATGAATGACGGAAGAGTGTGTTAGGCTTACTGACTAAAAACCTCCCCGACGTTCCGTCCAACACCTGCGCTGGGGGTCGTTGGAAAGTACCAAGTTCTTCGCAACTCCGGGTGACTGCTCCTCAAGTGAGCGCAGGGATTGTAGTGTTAGGCCATCCCCGCGACTTCTAAGACGAGCGAGCGTGGAATACCAATCTTCGCCAACTCTAGATGCGTGAGTAGCGACGAATGGCCCCAAGTCTGGTGCCCTCGAATAACTGGATCTATTTTTTTTTTTTTATTGGGATTGAACATCTTTAAAGACTTTTATTCTCATGGTTCTATCCTATCAGACTTTTATTGACTTTTATGCACCAGGGGTCACTGGAATGAACAACCCTTCCGCAACCCCCAACTGGGACTGGGTCCATTCCTTTTTTTTATTGGTGCTAGCCAAGTCGGCGAGGGGAGTGAGGTGTTTAGCTCCCCCCACGAAGTCTAAAAGGGACCAAGGACCATCTCGGGTCCATGTATCTATGTGGGTTGGAAGATGGCGTTGTCCGCCCTCCGCCTGCGCCCGGTGTTCTGCTGCGGGCCGGGTGAGTGGAGGTAATCTCCCTCTCCCTTTTCGCAGAACACCACCACGTCCCAGGATTCATCGCTGCCGACCATCGCCTCGACCACGGCCAGCAGCATCAAGTCACTGGCTACTATAGGTATAAGGTCCATTTCTAAACCAACCTTCTCTCCCAGGTCCAAGCAGCGTTGGACGCAGCCAGCGTAGGCCGCACAACCCTGGTAGTGTCGCATCGACTCTCGACCATCGTGAACGCAACCCGCATCATCTACATGGAGCAGGGCGCCGTGCTGGAGCAAGGGAACCACCAGGAGCTCATGGACAAGAAGGGCATGTACTGGAAGCTGCAGCAGGAGGATATGACCAACAAGTGAGCGACTTATTCTTAGAATAAATAATAATTTAAAAAAAACCACAACTTCGACACAACGCCATCTAGTCCCATGCTAAGCAGAGCTTGTGTTATGGGTACTAAAATGTTAGACATATCCTAGAACCAAAAATTTGAAGACATGTGACATCTACCAATTCGCACTGGGCCCGCGTGGTAGATTATGGCCCATACGCAAAATACGCGCTTTGGCGTGGAGTTGCGGATACCAGCCCTGTATCTTTATCTTTTTTTTTATGGGTAATATACAACTGATAAACATACATATATATTTCTAAATACATACCATAGACAAATTACACCCAGACACAGAACAAATGGTTGTATTCATCACACGAACATTGGTCCTGGGTGGAAATCAAACCTACGTCCTCCGGTATAGCAGTCAGGGCCACTAACTATACCGTTAACAAAAAAATTGCCCGACTTCGACGAAGCACAAAGGACGATGACAAGATAACAGATATTGATATATAATTCCTATGTATTATGTATGTTCATACGTTCCGGGCTAGTAACCTGTAAAATGCTTATCATATTTTTTAACAAATGAAGTGTCTTCCCTGGTTCTAAGCTATGTGATGTTAAATTAAATTCGACATGGCGCCCTCTATACGACATAAAGTAGTGCAAACATAGAGGTAACGATCTCGTGGGAGGCAGATGATGAGCTTTATTTTTTAGACAAAAAGCACAATTTAAACTACCTCTTGGCTTTAACTTTGACTATGCTTGTAACGCATTCCAGGAGTATCGCCAACACGCTGTCTTCAGACCTGGACGACGATGACGTCACGGGCGCTGATGACGCGCGCCACTTCACGAGGTGCATCAGTCGACAGTCCACTCGAGGTTTGTTTACCACTCAATTATCAATGTACCATCGGCTTTACTCATGGTGAATAATGACTCAGGAGTTTAAACGCTGCGGGTAAAGCCAAGCCAGGCGATTATAGCCTTAAGGGTGATTTACCGGAACTTAGGCTGACTGTACAGACGCCAGCACATCAAGTTACCCCAAAGTGTCTAATTTTCCCAATTGAATATGAACCTTATTTTGAAAAGTTGAAAAACAATCAAACAAAGACACATTGGGGTAACTTGATGTGCTGGCGTCTGTACATAAACAAAGGTGGGCTAAAGCCATTGCACTGTTGACGTGAACTCACTCCAGAGATACGCATAATTTTAGCTGAGTATATGGAGGGGTTAACGAGACTTTTAGTTGCAACCGACATTGCTAGTAGTAGCCCGAAGGCCAGAAGCGGTCGGTCCTATGAACATCATAGAAAAAGTTGGGGGGAGGATAGGGTAAGGCAGATATGTAGTAGATAGCTAACTGCTGCAGTGTTGCGGCAGCCTCAACAGTGCCCTGTCTAAGAGACGATGCTATGTTAGATTTGACGAGCTAAGTTTTGTGGATGTCCCACAGATTCCATGCACCGCTTTGCGCGCAGTTCGGTGCGTATGAGCACGGTATCGTCTGCGCACGTGCCGTACGCCGCCGCTGACGCACTCAGCCACGTTGTAAGTATCATCATATTATTAGTATACTAGCAGCCCCGGCAAACTTCATTCCGCCTTAGAATCAATTTATGTTGTGTTAACTTCTTAGTTTTAGCCAGCAAGTCTTAAGACTTGTCAAATGTCCAATTGTCCCCTGATAATGGACTGGGAACACATTTGTCATCCGTCATGTCATCCAAGATGGCGCTGCATTTGAAAAATGTTTTTTCGAAATTTTGATCGAGTAGGTATCAAATTTTTTGTATGAAAAAGCTGTTTTTTTTTTCGCGATTTCCAAGTTGGCCCCATTGTGAAAGTTGTTCATATTCATGGGTAGATACACTTTGTGAATTTTTTTCCCATGACTAAAACACACCTCAGACCCATAACCTCATCCTACACGACTATAACCAGTCATACTCTTCAGGAACCAGATAACGAAGACGAAGAGCCTGAACAGGACAAGGAGCCGTCGGCGTCGAGCTGGTCGCTCCTGAAGCTCAACGCGCCGGAGTGGCGCCTGCTGGCGGGCGGCGCGGCCGCGTCGCTGCTGGTCGGCGCCACCATGCCGGTGTTCGCGGTGCTGTTCTCGCAGCTCTACGGAGTAAGTATACATACATACAGCTCAACTTGAAATCATAAATCATATTTATATCTGTAAGTAAATAGGTTCACATATAAACACTATTACACGTCATTTTTTAACAAAAAGGTGAATGTCGGTGTTTCACTATCTGACTACTCTGAGAAGAAACACCGAAAGAAACTCAGAGGTCACAGTCTCTTTTAAAGTCCAGACATTATCTTGGTCAGATCATGTGAGAACCATGCAGAATAGTGTTTGAAATGAGCTTTTGAGGAAAAACCACACAGATATGAGGAGACCAGATTAGCCAGTGCAAGCATTTCTCTTGTAATCGAGAGCTCAACTCAGAACTTTAGGAGCTCCACGTTCGAACACGTAAGAATGAGAAGATTTAGATTCATTAATTCATTCTAAAACAAAGAAAGGTGAACATGAACCTTATTCTATTTGAAATAAAGTTGAAAGAGTATCAAAGAAATTTGACACGGGGTAGCTTGATCATCTCATCCTCTGTACATCCTGTTTTGTACACCCTATATTAAAGACAGATTTATTGGATGCTGTGATTTAGCTAGATGTACTGGTTTCGGTACATGAAATCATGTACGAACCCATCCATTTTAGTTTTTAGTCCCTCATCTAAGATTACTAGAAAATATTAGTCACAATACATATTTTGCAAACGGCGATACATTGATTTATAACGTCGCATGACGTTTTCCTGCAGTTTGCACTGAATTATGACGTCACAAGCCCCCTCGCCTTCATTTTTATTCGCATAATCGAAGTAGTTTTCCATCGATTTGAAAAAGCAAATAAATACTTGTCTACTATTTTATTATCTGATGGACTAAATATGATTTTGAGGTTCAAACACCACCATCCTGCCTATTAAGTTTTTCTTTAAGAGTTCTCTGTAAGTAGGTCAGTGCTATTCTGTAAAAAACGTGGGTGTTGGTGAATTGAGCTGTCATACCATTAGTTTTTCTAATTTACATCAATTTCTCTCTAACTCTATTGTTCTTCCCCCAGATGTTCGCGTCGTCAGACAAGGAGGAGATCCTCGCGCAGTCGCAGGTGTACGCAAGTCTGTTCGCGGGCGTGGCGGCTGTGTGCGGCCTGGTCACCTTCCTGCAGGCCTGGCTCTTCAACCTGGCCGGCTCCAGGCTCACTGACAGACTGAGGCAGTTGACGTTCAGAAACTATCTGATGCAGGTGTGTATCTGTAGGTTGTCAGGATCGCAAAAATATTGCAGAGCATAAGCAAACCCTCTCCCAACTTTGCCGCGGAAAGCAAGTTAAGCGAGTTAACCGTTGATAGCATTTTCATCTAGAGCAGTCCGCATGTGGCTAATAACAGCCACACGGGAAGATCGAAGGTTAAGCTACGTTTGACGATGTCGATCCATGGATTGATGACCATTTAGTATAATATCAAGACTTCTCCGTGCCTCGGAAAGCACGTTAAGCCGTTGGTCCCGGCTGTCCTTCGTATAGCTAAGTCAGCAGCCCATGGGCGGTATGAAACTCTGACATTAGACAGATAGTCACTAACAACATGTATAAAAAGGAGAATGAGTGTGAGTGAGTTAAGCCGTTGATCTCAGTTGTCCTTAGTACCTAGATCTTGGACAGTCGTTCACATAATCGGAAGCCAGAAAGTCTATCAACCAGTTTAACCAAGGGGTATCGTGTTACGCAGTCACTGGGTTGTGGAGGTCAGGCAGGCAGTCGCTCCATGTAAGACACTACATCTGATTCGGATAAGAACCCAACATAGATAGGAAAATGGCTAGACAGATCTTTCCTTTCGTGTGGCTAACCTGGTGTCAGAGATTTATAGCGCCCATGAGGCCTCTGACTTGGCTTCACATACCGTCGTGGAATATCTCTCAGGCATCAGGTATCGTCACGATGTTATCTTTCAACGTTTTTAAAGCATGTGATAAGACAGTATACAATACGCACATGAACCCAAAAGTCAATAAAACGTTGTTCTTGTTCAAACGTTATCAAATTCCTGTGTATGTTAAAGATTCTTGTTCACTTCTCTCCGTACTCTGTAAGATAACTAATCGTAAAATATCTACTTTTACTTCAGGAACAAGGATGGTTCGACTTATCCCAGAATTCGGTAGGCGCGCTTTGTGCGAGACTCGCCACTGATTGCGCGGCCGTGCAAGGAGCAACCGGTGAGTTTTTATCGTCATCAACAGGGAAAAAGGGACATCTAAGCACATTTTGATGCCATGAATTCTCTACATCATCCTGAACTCCTTTGTGTGTAAATTTCACGAGCAACAACTTGCTTTAAAAAGAGACATGGGTATGAATGACAGAGACGATCTGAGGCAAAGCCGAACTTTTTTACAACTCAAAGAGCCCTATTAGCGGTTGTACGGTACAACTAACTCATCTAAGGCTTTCGAAACTGTTTAGATTACTCTTCCTCCGTTAAAATGAATCATTCTTTGTGTTTGACGATTTTTAATGCCTTTTGGTAATTTAATCCTTATCAGATTTCCAAAATCTTAAAACAATCGTTAAAAGTCAACTCACTACCTTTAGTGAGATGACTTTCATCTATGGAGTTCTTCAAGGAACCATTCTAGGACCTTCCTACTTTATTATATTCCGTTTACTTTTTAGACCTTATTGCCACTGACCAAAGCTGGTATGGTATGGTTCATGGTTTCACACCGTACCTGGCTGGCTTGGACCAGGAATTTGCTAGATGCGGGAAACAGGACCGGTCGTTGTAGTGTTGCTTGAAGAGGCTTATATCTAAATCCAGCCACTTCTATGTCCTATCTACTGCTCCAAGACTTCTGTTCTGACTGATGTTCTCTCTCCGCAGGTACTCGGCTGGGCACAGTACTTCAGGGCGTGAGCACGATGACGCTGGGCGTCGGACTAGCGATGTGCTACTCCTGGAAGATGACTCTCGTCAGCCTCCTGTCTGTGCCTTGTGTAAGTTCATTTACTCAACAGTAATTTAGAATAATCTGTAAACTTTATTCATCCCATGCTTTCGCCACGTTTACTTACCTGTTGGTCTACTAGTTAGTGGCCCTGACTGCTATGCCGGAGGTCGTAGCTTCGATTCCCACCCAGGACAAATGGTTGTGTGTTAAGCACGATTATTTGTTCTGCGTCTGGATGTAATTTATCTATAATATCGCATCGTATTTAGAAATATTGATGGCGTTTTGTGAAAGTTGTGGAATATTATTTACTTATATAATAATTATCATCATCATATTATCACATATTGCCATCCTAATTTTATTGGGGTCGGTGCAGCATGTATTTTACTTCCATACATGTCTACGTTTTTTTTAATTGTTTTCCATATAATAACATTGTTGTGCTTACTTTCAAATGATGTATTTACACAGTACTGTGTGCCTGTATTATACCTACTGCAAACTGTCGACTAGCACAATCCAATATAGTTAATTTTTTTCATTTTCAAATGTATTATTAACACGAGACAAAAATAAATGCACTTACGCTACGTTACATGAACTGACTATTATTTAGATCTTTATAAGGCTAGTGATTCGTCTTTTAAGCTTACAGACAACATTTTAAAGTCTTACAAAAATACTTATACACGCAATAATTCTAGGCTCATGTTGACAATTATTTATGCAGATTATTAAGTTAATTAATTATCAACATGTACCTAAATTATTGCATTTATAAGATATGCAGATTATTAAGTTATAATCCACTCATTGCAAGGCATAACATAAGATTAAAGTAATTAGCTGATCCGATATAGTGAACGCCGTCCACAGTTCTTACATCAGTGATTGCATCTTTCAGGTGATGGGTGGCATCTACCTAGAAGGCTACGTGAACAAGCGCGCCGAACGCCGCGAGCGAGAAGCGCTCGAGCACGCCAGCAGAGTGGCCACTGAAGCTGTGCTCAACGTGCGCACCGTGCACAGTCTTGGTTAGTAAAATTTCTGTCCAATCCAATACCGTTATCTTTTTTAAGTACCAGTTTTTTTTAATGTTAAGTAACCAATTTTGGACCTGAAGAAAAGATTATTTGATGTCATCAAGATTTTGTAAAAATTATAATGATTATTTTCAGTTCATTCTGAATTAATTGGGACATATTATTTATGTAAACTAAAATTAAGAGCGGACCAAGTATTATACCTTGCAGAACGCCCCTTGTTATTTTAGACACTTTATGAGTTTATACTGTTTAAATTTAAACCCAAAGAAAGAGAGACGTCTTGCATCTTATTTAATAAGCTGTGTTCTTAAACCCGTCTTATTACAAAAAACGAAAAAAACATAGTGGTTCAGTTTCAACTGAACTGTCTCATGGTTAAAGGCATATAAACAATTGAATGCCTTTGAAGGGTCATAGAGGATTTTAATGGTATCCTCCTCGGAGTTAAAATATTATTTCGTTTTACCCTTTGTTAAAAAAAAAACGAATAAACGATGGATTTTTATTAAAGAGTATGGATTTGTTATTCAATAAGAATGAATCAAAATCAAAAGTCATTTATTCAAATTAAGCTGAGGATCAGCACTTTTTGAACGTCGAAATTAAATAAGACAGTCCCCCAAAAAGCCTACCATTCGCTTCCCAATGGTTACGGGTTGTAAGAAACCCGAAAGTCTGACAACCGTTCTCCCCAGGGCTATTATTTTACTCAGATTTCGAACAGAAGTCGACCATATCTTATACCAACCGCCTCTTTTCCCCAGGCGTGGAGGAGACCATCCTGTCCCGCTACAGCGCGAGCCTGCGCGCGGCGGCGCACCGCGCGGCGCCCGCCCGGCGCGTGCGCGGCCCGGTGTACGGCGTGTGCGTGTGCGCGCCCACCATGGGATATGCCGTATCCCTCGCCTACGCCGGATACCTCATCGCCCGGGAGGACCTGCCCTATGAGTACGCTATACTGTAAGTACCACCACAGTACCACACTCTGTTTCTATTGTCTTGTTCCAACTTCTAAGCTAATGTCTTGATGGTCTTCAGTGAATATTAAACACCTGTTCCTTTTTCAGAGTATCAGAAGCGCTGATTTACGGCGCGTGGATGTTGGCAGCAGCGCTATCCTTTGCTCCCAGCTTCGCGGCGGCGCGGCGCTCCGGCGCCAGGATCCTGGGCGCGCTGCAGCGGGAGCCGAAGGTCGTCACCGAGGGGACTGCCAGTGATGTAGGGGACTGGGTAAGAATTATATTATACTGTCGTTCACTCCGATTACATTATACCTGTATGAGCAGTAGAGCTGTATACGCGAGATATTTACAGGAAGTAAAGTCCCTGTTTTGTGTCCATGCTTGATAGTCAGATTTATAAGAGAACACATTAGAATGAAAAAAAAAAGCATTTTTATAATAAAATTGACTCGTAGGTTAACATACAACATTAAAAAGAAAAAGTATCAAAACTGAAGAAAAAATTAAATAAAACAAGGGAAATAAATAAGTAAAGCTAAACCAAAAAACAAAAACTAAAAAAGGACCTGTGACCAGACCAAAAAAAATCTTATCTGAGCCGCATTAGGTCTTGTATTGGTAATTATCGACGAATTACCAAATACTTAGTGTAAAAACTATTGCATTTGACAATAGGTACCATATGCACAGCAGTAAAGCCTAAGACCACTACACCAAGCAGGCAGTCATCATGTGTAACTATTCTCGATGGTATTGCAGAGCGCGGTGGGCGAGGTGCAGTTCTCCAACGTCTGCTTCAGCTACCCGTCGCGGCGGGGCGCGCGCGTGCTGCGCGGCCTGAGCCTGCGCGTGGCGGCGCGCGGCACGCTGGCGCTGGTGGGGCCCAGCGGCTGCGGCAAGTCCACGCTGCTGCACCTGCTCATGAGGAGCTACGACGCGGACACTGGCACTGTGGTGAGTACTTCCTTTAAAAACCGGTGCAGGAAACTATTGTGAGGAAACCGGCATGCCTGAGAGGTATTTCTCAATAGCATGTGAAGCTATGTCAGAGGCCCATGGGCGGCGTAAACTCTGACACCAGGTTATAAATTATATTTATTTCTGTAAATGATTTCTTACAAACACTTTGACCTACATGATGTAATTTTAAAACTAGAAGGTGAGTTCGGTGTTTCACTATCTGACTACTCTGAGAAGAAACACCGAAAGAAACTCAGAGGTCAAGTCCAGACATTATCTTGATCAGATCATGTAAGATCCATGCATTAGTGTCTGAAATGGTTTTTTGAAG
This sequence comes from Euplexia lucipara, assembly GCA_921972225.1. Classification (NCBI taxonomy): domain Eukaryota; kingdom Metazoa; phylum Arthropoda; class Insecta; order Lepidoptera; family Noctuidae; genus Euplexia; species Euplexia lucipara. The sequence continues at coordinate 11,571,609 of OV179170.1, read as the reverse complement.
GTGGAAGTTTCGAAAACTGGAAAACACGACTCAGTTAGACTACCCGCATTACTGTCAAAGATCTATAAAGATTCTTTTCCTTCTATTTCTTCAGAGCTTAGACGGCAAGGATATCAAAAGCGACCTGACGCTGCCGAAGCTGCGTGCGCAGTTCGGGCTGGTGCAGCAGGAACCGTCGCTGTTCTCACGCAGCATACAGGAGAACATCGCGTACGGAGACAACTCGCGGGAGGTTCCCATGGACGAGATCATCGAGGCGGCCAAGCAGGCCAACGTGCACAGCTTCGTGACGGGACTGCCTATGGTAAGTTGTATAAAAACTGATCTAAGACCGTTGACTCAAAACTCCAAAGAGTTGAGCATGATCACGGTAGAAACGGGTATAATGACAAGATGATAGAAACATATCTTCCTATTATAGAAGAAATAATGCCCGATATTGTAGACTATTTGTCGACTGAAGAATCGACACATTTCTTCTCTTCATTCTTGACATTGTCGTGCTCAAAACAAAAGGAATGTTTCTACAATCAGCCACTTGCTAGCCTGTCGGTTTTCTTTCGTTAGGCTGACTAGTTCATTGAAGTTCGGCGCGGCCCATCTCAAACATTTAACCTTAAAAATTGATGGCAACACTACATCTTTTTGTTTAAACCTCAACGTTGTTTCATCAACATCACCTTTAGGGTCAGTGTGTGTCTTTTTGCCCCTTCTCCTGACCCCGGAGGGTCGGAACCCTGGTGAAGGCCTTGCATTTCCGCTTACCAACCTCTTGTGTAGTACCCCTACCCTCCTAACCTTAACCTTGTCTTCCAGGGCTACGCCACCGTGCTGGGTAGCGGCAGCGGCTCGTCGCTGTCTGGCGGACAGAAGCAGCGCCTGGGCATCGCGCGCGCTCTCGTGCGCCGCCCCGCGCTGCTGCTGCTGGACGAGCCTACCTCCGCACTCGACGCCAGTAGTGAGAAGGTAAGGATATTATCAAGGACTTCGACTAGCACCCTGCCATATTAATTAGCCTAGTCGAATTAGGCCTCCACAGGAGACTAAACCTATCTTAGTATTGTACTTTTTACTATAAAGTACCTATTGTAAATATTTTAACTCCTCGAATGTCTTAAGTTACACAGTTCGACATAAGAAAAAATGCTCCAAGTGTCTTAAGTCGGACAGTTACACTTAAGGGCTTGGTCAGGATCTATCTTTTTCTGAAGGCCTACCTAAAGTTATTATAAGAGTAAATATGGAGTTTCTTGAACATTCTTCTCCATACATATCTACTTTTTGGAAGGGGCAACTACCTAGAATCATTTTTTAATGTTAATTTTTGTTCGACGTTCAAAATTGCCTTCTAATGGCCTAATTGAAATAAATGGTTTGACTTTGACTTTGACTGCCTCATTGGTCTAGTGGTCACAAGCGCCACTACTGAGCATGAGGTCTCGGGTTCAATCCCCGGGTCAGGCAAAGTGTTATTGAGTTTTCTTCATCTAGAATTTCTTAGTAGCAGCCCGCCATCTGTATCTGTGCCCGATTGAAGGCAAATCAATAAAAAGGAGGGTTAAAGCTAGTCTTCATTTAGTTTTTCGAGATTCTAATCCTATTGCGTCATCCGCGGTGTTGCCGCGCTCGGAATCTATTCCATAGAGATTTATAGAAACCTGTGAAGTTTGCAGTTGTAGTTTGCGGTCTGTGGTCTTTGGTATACTGGTAAAAAAAGGCCTAAGGCATTGAGTACAAGCACTTTCTCTAGATTTTGTACTTGTGCATAAAGTTGTAATAGGTAATTTATAACAATTTTGTTCGCTTGCAGTCGGTGCAGGCTGCGCTGGAGGCGGCGGCAGCTGGCCGGACTACCATCATCATCGCGCACCGCCTGGCCACTGTCCGCCATGCTGACGTCATCTGCGTCATCGATAAAGGTAAGCAAAGCAGTAAAATGAAAAAAAAATAAAAACCATTTTATTTAAATAATTTTAATTCGAGTATCACTGACTCATAAAATAACTATTACACAATAACATCACATACACAACATTAAATTCAATCCCAATTACAATTAATCTAAAATCGAATCAACACAACTTGTACACTGATTGTCAAACCTATGCCAAGTAGTTTATTGGCAGATAAAAAAATTGTGCCTTTTAATTATGGACCATTTTTTTATTATACGATAAAGAAATAATTTATTAAGGTCTTTGAATTTGAACAGAAGGGATGTGGGCATGTTCCTTAATATTCTGTCCAAACCAAATGACGACGATGAAAAGGTTTTGTTCAAATTAATGGCCCACGTTTTGTGAAGTTCTAATGTTCAGGATACGATGGAATGACATACGCTACGCGTAAAAGCCCCTATAAACAAATCAATAGAAAAAAAAAGGATAATGGCTAATAAGCCATGACACTGTTTTGTTTGCATTTCGGCGGGACACAGTGGACGCCAAATTTACTCTTTAAACATTTTATTTTAATTAATATCTACGTTCGCAAATGTAATGAGTCAATTATCAATTCTGTTACAGGCGTGGTCGCAGAGAGCGGTTCCCACGACGAGCTGGTGAAACGCCGCGGTCTGTACTGGACGCTGTTGCAGCAACAAGCGCCCGGCGAAGCACACGCAACGTGACATGCAACGTATAACATCTATGACGTAGCGCAACGTGTTGCGGGTACAAAATGACTGATTCCATGATTAGCATAATAATAGGCTTAAAATAGTATAAATAGCTCGTAAAAGGCTTAAAAATCCCTGAAAGACACACAATAATTTATAGTTTATGGTCACATCGTGCGAAGCAAGTGGTACGGTATTTCAAAAATAAAGATGTGATATTTAATTAGCTGTGAATAATAACTAATATTTTAAGTTTAATTATTGCATAATTATAAATATTTATAGATCACTTTTAACATTGCTAGTGTAGCTTAGAATTTTGTTGCTACGCGTTGCACGTTCGTATGTTGCTGTAACAATCGTGCGCATGTCGTGTTGCTGTTACATTGTGTAACACGTAACACTACAAGGTGGCTTGTTTAAAACAAAATTTCTAAAATTTATTTTTGAATTCTCATGATGCAACATACCTACGGAAGGTAGTTATTCTAAAATAATGAATATTTGTACGTTTATACCTCTTGTATTTAAATTTGTGATATCAAAAGAATATTTTTAGTATTGTCTAAATAAAATAACGTAGTATAATGTAGTCATTTTTCGTAATATTAAGAAAACAATGACTTAGTTTAAGTAGGTAGGTTAAGTTAGTCCTGGGTTTTTAAAGACTTGTAACTCCGAAACCCAGCGTTGTAAGGCCATGCTTCACAAGGTCAGAGGTCAAATAGTTCAGAAGGTCAAGGCCATACAGATATCACAAACGATTGTATTTGTTTAAGTTGGTAGGTTAAGTTAGTCCTGGGTTTTTAAAGACTTGTAACTCCGAAACCCAGCGTTGTAAGGCCATGCTTCACAAGGTCAGAGGTCAAATAGTTCAGAAGGTCAAGGCCATACAGATATCACAAACGATTGTATTTTAATTTTACAAATCCTCGCTATTTTGGAATTCAAAGATAGAAAAAACTAGGTATTGTTAACTTCTTTGAGATGAAAATGGCGGTGATGATGATTTAAGTAATAATACGTATTTTTTTACGTAATCAAGAAGTAACCGCGATATCTAAATAATTTGATTTTGACTTTGACTATTGCATGAAGCCTCGCAGTAATGCCACTGCGCCTTTACAAATATATTTACTTATAACAATAATAATAAATTAAGTTTGTCAAAACCAAATATCGATAAAATATTTTAGTTAAATTTATTACTCCATAGATCTTATTGTGAATCTCTTTTGTATTTATTATTAGTTAGGACCATAGATATTAATATTTAGATAATATTAAAATAGTAAGATGTGTTATTTATGGCAACATTTCAGCTTTTAAATAGCTGTACTTATGTGGGGTTGCCAGGAGTCTGGGTTCAGTCAGGCTTTGAGTCTCAAATAAAAAATAACAGTAACGTTTTTTTATGATATATTCAGTGTGTCAGCCTTTCAAAGCAAAGTTTTGTATGAATGTGTGTCTGGCCTTACTTTTTTGGGCATAGAAACAGTAGACTGTACGTACATAGTGTTCCAATTAATTCGGTTCTAAGGTAAAGGCTTCTTCTCATACAGAGAAGGCACGAGCAATAACCACCACACGCTTACTCAATGGTGGACGATTTCAGACTTATATCCATACTAATATTACAAATACAAATACAATTGTATTTGTATTTTGTATTTGTATACCTACTAATATTATAAAGAGGAAATATTTGTATCTTTGTACGTACCGAAAAAAAAATAACAACAGCTAATGGCTCGATTTGAAAAATTCTTTCACCGTTGAGAAGCTACACTATCCCCGGGTGACATAGGCTACTTTTAATCCCTGTATTCCCACGGGAACGGGAACTACACGGGTGAAACCGAGTGACGTCCGCTAGTTAATTTGTAAGTCTAGATGCTTTCCTTCACCGATGTCAATGATGTCTACGATAAACTTAGAAATTACATATGAATTGATTAGATAGGCAGATTGCTTGCACATGCCCGGGTTTAGAACCACAATCCTCGAGCATGAGGTGCGTAGCTTTAACTATTGGGCCATCATATATTAAGAAATAACCAATAAAAGAATTGTACCTACATTTAACTTAACAATGAAAATGGCGTCGTTATAATGTAAGATATAAAAGTATTAATTAAATAATTAGAATTATAATTTTTTAATGTATTATGAACCTCTGTAACAAATGTGATCATTGCAACTATATTTAAGTTTTAGTAAAGAAAATAAAACATATAATACCTATAAACTTTTTGTAATTTTATTGTTTAAATATTTTTTTAACACAACTTTGCTATCGTGAAACATGTTGTGGGGTCTAACCATAGATAACGTTACACGTGGAGGGGTCAACGGGTTGTGACATTGTGTGACAAGATTCGGAAATAAATCACAATAAAAATCAATGAGATTTATTTTATTATTTATTTTACGCCTTGAAACATTATGTTTAGGTACTTGTTTATTTATAAAACGTAAACCTACAGTCTTTACAGGTGTCCCCAATTCAACTGTGGTTTCCATACCAACAAAGTTACAAAATATACTTACTTAAAACTTGTAATACAAAACTACTTTATCGAAGTAAATTTAAAAATAATGATAAAAACAAAAAAGACTAAATTCTATTAAAAACTTAAACTATACAACTATTAATAGGAACTAACAATATTAGTCAACAAAACCCTTGCGAATTCACTCAAATTGAACTCAAATAGGTATGTCCATCCTTTCATATGCTTCGTTGAGAACTCATATTGTTCAAGTGAGGGGTGTTTTTGTCAGCATGTTAGTTAGCTATACAATAATTAACACGGTAGATACTTCTAACTCCCCCTCCTTTCGGTTCCATCACACTACGTTGTGACGTTGTAACATCCATAAAATACGTAAGGCGTGATGTTGTGTGACGTAATTATTAGATGTCACATGACACATAAGTATCCCAATTACTAAGTTTTTTTAAAGTGCTGCAGTGGTGGTGTGAAGTGATGCAGTAGTAAGTGTGTGTGTGTGTGTGTGTGTAGTGTTTTATTATTTTATGTGTAGGTACTTGATTTTATTGAGCATATTGAATACATTTAATAAAGTTTATAATGTAGCGCGGTTTACAAAAAAAAATAAAACAAATGAAGTGATCTACTTATTTCCTTTTTTAACCCCCGACGCAAAAAGAGGGGTGTTATAAGTTTCACCGCTATGTGTGTGTGTCTGTCTGTCTGTCTGTCTGTCTGTCTGTCTGTCTGTCTGTCTGTCTGTCTGTCTGTGGCACCGTAGCGCCCATACGGGAGAACCGATTTAGATGCGGTTTTTTTTATTTGAAAGTAGGGTTTCTTGCGATGGTTCTTAGACATAATTCATCAAAATCGGTTCAGCCGTTTCAAGGTTATCAGCTCTTTTGTATTAGCTACCGTTGCTATTTTAGACGTCTATGGGTATTAACTTTAATTAAACACCCCTCTTTTTGCGTCGGGGGTTAAAAACATATGTGTGTCTTAAAAATTCAAACACTCATGTGTGTAATATAAATAAGCAACATTATGGTGTATTTGGTCTGATGCAGACAGGATATCTAGCAGACTAATACACTCTTGGGAAAATAACAGCAGATATGTCGTGTTTGGATTCATTTTAACCAGCATTTGATTCTACACACAATGCACTGATGGCAACTGGATGAGCTGATGCTGCAGCCATGCTATCCAGCACACCAGTAGGTAGACTCTTGATAAAATAATAGCAGATATGTCGTGTTTGGATTCAATTTAACCAGCATTTGATTCTGCACACAATGCCTTGATGGCAACAGGATGAGCTGATGCTGCAGCCAGGCTATCCAGCACACCTGTAGGTAGACTCTTGACAAAATAATAGCAGATATTGTTAAGGTTGGAGCATCAATAAAAACTCTTTGCTGCCAGCCAAACATTCTTTTTTATGAAAAGGAGTCTTTTGTTTTTCTATGTAAAAAAACAATGACTCAATGGACTTGTCAATAAAAACTGAAATGAACTAGTAACCTAATATTAACGTTGTAAAATAATATACTGTGAACTTTAAAATATTCAGTGCATGCATGCTAAAAATCGTAATAGTGAGTGACCGTGTGTGTTGGTGTATTAATTCGATTAATAAGACTTTCTCATTCTTTGCTTCAACATCACTAAGGTAACTTTGTAATTCATACGATCCACCACCTTTAAGAGGTTATCGGGCCCTAAGAGAAGAGAAGAAAGCTTATTTGGTAATCATGGATTATACCGCCAAGGTCGACATAGGTAAGCTGCTAGGCAAAGAAAATTGGTCAACATGGAAATATAAAATTTCAATCATGCTGGAGGGTACCGAAGGTGCTACAGAAGCTGTGGCAGGTACACTACGAAAGCCAATCTTTGTTGAAGAAGCAGGTGACGCCGAAGTAAGTGCTTATAATAAAGCTATGGCTAATTATAGGAGAGCTGAAACTGGTGCTTTGCTTTTGCTCACCACTAATATGACAGAAGCTACGTTAAAAAAGGTTATGAGGTTTAGAACGGCACATGAAGTCTGGCAGGAATTACATAGACTATTTGATGGACAATCGGAAGACAGAGCCTATAACTTGTGTCTAGAATTCTTTGGGCTTAAACACGATAGGGCAGAGGACATTCCTACGCATATCTCAAAACTGAAGAATCTTTGGACTGACCTAAAGGTTGAAGTTTCTAAAATTGACGCAACAGCTAAGCTTCCCGAATTGTTCCTAATATGTAAGGTCTTAGACACGCTAGATGATAGGTACTTCAACTTTAAGTCAAGCTGGCTCATGCTAAAGCAGACTGAAAGGACCATAGATAGTTTGACAAGTCACCTGTGCACGTTTGAACGAGATTTGGGTAGTCAAGAGAGCTGTAAGCAGGAGGCGCTAGTGACTATAATAATATAATAATAATAATAATATTTATTTATTACACAAGAAAGAAAACAGCATGTTTACACAATTGCTTATAAGCTACTTATATGTTACATAATGTAAGTATTAACAATTGTGTCATACAATTTGCATCTGCTGCCGAACTAGGTGTATGGCCTGTATTTCAGCAAGCAGCGCCTCCAGTTTACGGGTAACGTTGAGCATGTGAGCTTCAAAAAACAATATTTTCAAGTGGTATAATTATGTTTAAATGCTTAACATAACATTTGTGAGCTTAACTAACTAATAACTAACAAGGTGTTGTTCCTCTGGGTGTGTACAATGAGAAAGGTGAGTGTGTGTATGTGAGAGGGTGTGTATGAGTAGTTAAAACAATCAGTAATTTAATCCAGTAGATTCAACGTTTGTGTCTCAAAACTATAACTTAACCCATTTTTGTGTCAAGTAACTGTATAACTATTTTAAGACTGTGAGTAAATCTTCCGTTTCATCATACGATAACTTCCAAAGCCACTGAGATACTGTTTTTTTTAAAGTTAAGATATTCAAGGAGTATATTTCAATAATCTTATTAATTTTATTATAAATATAGGAGCCCAAAAAAGGATAAAATCGTCGAACAAACGCTGTTTTTGGCTGCAGCGATGTCTTACATACTGGTAAACCCTTCCGTCTTGCTGACAGGGTCGGACTGTACTCCAAAGTAGTATGTTGTTTTGCTGTAATACTTAAGAGAAAGAGTTGACGCACAGTCAGAACCTCACAGTATTCGTAAAGCAATGTGGTTGGGTAACGGAAGTGTTTAAAAGTACAAAGTTTTAGTATTGTTCTTTGGGAGATTTCCAGTTGTTTCAGTGACTGCACCCAACAAGCGAGATGTTGTAACGCAGGGTAAGGAGCAACCAAAGCTGATTTGTAACTATTGTTCTAAGATTGGGCACAGAGTTAGGAAATGCAAGAAGTGGATTAAGGATGGGAGGCCACCTAAGGATCCATCTCAAGGCACGTCAGCAGCTCAAACTGCAAAATCAAATCAGGTACAACATATTTCACTGATGGTAAGCGCTTGTTTTAATAAACAGGTTAAGAATGAGGAGAGAGATAGCTGGTTTGTCGACAATGGAGCGACGACACATATTGCAGTGAGAAGTGACTATTTTCGTGAGCTTCACAGATTTGAGTCAGATCACACGGTAACAACGGCAGATGGGACCACAATTCCAGCGTTGGGTAAAGGTACCGTTGAAGTAAGCTCAAATGTTAGCAGTAAGGACCAGACTGTAATAACACTCCACGATGTTTGGCTTGTACCATCACTTACGAAAAACCTGTTTTCGCCGCTAGCTGCACAAGACAAGGTGCAAGATAGCGTGTTTACGTCAACAACTAGAGAATGCAAACTTATAGTTAAAGGGACTACTAGAGTTGTTGGCAAAAGAGAGCGATTTGGAGGGCTCTACAAGTTGGCAATGAAAACGATAATGCCAACATTGAAAAGACCGTTTGAGGTCAATGCGATTACTGGTACGAATCTTCTACAGCTCTACCATGAACGTTTCGTACATCAAGACAAACGACATGTCCGCGATATCGTTAAGAGGGAGTTTGGAATAGATTTGAAGCCAGATAACGTGAAATGCGAAGGCTGCATTTATGGCAAATCACATAGGAAGAAGTTCGGAACAAGGGAAAGAGCTTCAGAGCCTGGAGAGCTTATTCACACCGATGTGTGCGGACCCTTCGTCGACAGTATCTCAAAATACAAGTACTTTGTATTGTTTAAGGATGATTTTTCAAGTTATCGTTTCGTCTATTTCATAAAGCATAAGTCAGAAGTCAAGGATAAGCTTCTACAAATGCTGCAAGAAGCTAAGACAGCTGGTCATGTCGTGAAAACACTGCTTAGCGACAATGGTGGTGAATTTGACAATAACATCGTCCGCAAGATATTGCAAAAGCACGGGATTCAGCATCGGCTGACAATGCCTTACACGCCAGAGCAGAATGGCTGTAGTGAGCGTGAAAACCGAACACTTGTAGAAGCTGCGAGATCAATGTTGCACACGAGAGGAGAGATGCCACAACTGCTTTGGGCAGAACTTATTAACACTGCTGCTTATGTGCTCAATAGGACAGGTCCTACAAGAGTGGTCACAAAAGTACCTTTTGAGTTATGGCACGGGAAGAAACCCAAAATAAGTCACCTGAAAATAATCGGAAGTGAATGTTATGCTCATGTGCCAAAGCAAAACCGCAAAAAGATGGGCAAGAAAGCCATAAAAGGATTGCTAATAGGATATGAGAACGACGATGGTTATCGTATCTGGGATGGTCACAAGACGCTGAGGTCTCGAGACATAATGTTTCAGTCTGATGTAGAATTTAAGATCTCCACCAGTATCCCTATTCTGTCAGAGGGAGCTAAAGAGAGCAACGATAACGAACGAATTCTCATCGAAAGGCAGGATTCCTTTAATACTAGTAGAGAACTAGAACATGGTCTAGAGGGAGAAATCAATGAAGACCAAGTTCAAGAGGACAATGAGCTACTAGAAGAAGAGCACGACCTAGAGGATGCTCCTTTGTCAACTTGTGATCAAGAACAAGAGAGAGTACCTGTATCTACCGAAGTTGACGTTTTTACCGACGCTGAAGAAAATTTCGAAGTCGTCGAGCCGTTACCTCGATATAATCTGAGGGACAGAGCAACGCTTCAGCGACCAAAAAGCCTGGAAGACTATGTTTGTTTCGTTGGGACTGATAATTTTCCCGAAACTTATAAAGAAGCGGCTAATAGAGAGGACCGTGCTGAATGGCAAAAGGCCATGGCAAGCGAGATGAAGTCTCTTGCTGAGAACAAGGTTTGGACACTATGTGAGCTACCACATAATAGAAAGGCGCTACCTAGTAAGTGGATCTATCGAATAAAAAGAAACCCAGATGGTTCTATCGAAAAGTACAAGGCAAGACTGGTAGTTAAGGGGTTTAAACAACGCAAAGGCATCGACTTTGAACAGACATATAGTCCGGTTGCCCGGATGTCTACAATCCGAGCTTTGCTGAGTGTAAGTGCCAAAGAGAAGCTGCATTTAACTCAATTTGATGTTGCGACAGCGTTCTTAAACGGCAAACTAAAGGAAGAAATATTTATAGAACAGCCTGAAGGATTTAAGGATGGCACTTCAAGAGTCTGCAGATTACAGAAGAGTCTGTATGGCTTGAAGCAAGCACCTCGGTGCTGGAATTCCTGTTTTGATGAAATCCTTATTGAGAAAGGGTTCAAGCAAAATACAGCTGACTGTTGTCTCTACATGAAGACTGTAGGAGATAAGACAATAATTATAGCTCTGTACGTGGATGACGGGCTTGTAGCCACTACAGATAAAGCTTTGGCGGACCAATTCCTGAAAGAGTTAGGTGCTACGCTCAAAATTACCGTCAAGCCAGCATCATACTACCTTGGATTAGAGATTGCTCAGACGACAGATGGCTCTATTACTATATCGCAGCAATCTTACACCAGAAAAATCTTGGAACGATTTGGAATGGCAGCTTGCAATCCCGTTTCGACACCGATCGAGAAGACTTCTGAAATAGGGAAAGTTGCAGAGCAGGATCCTGGTGAAAAATATCCGTATAGAGAGGCTGTAGGTGCGTTGGCGTACCTTATGACTGGTACACGCCCGGATATAGCTTATGCTGTTGGGGTGGTATCAAGGAAGTTGGAGAATCCAACCTACGCTGATTGGTTGAGAGTCAAGCGAATATTCCGCTATTTAAAAGGGACAACTGATTATTGCATCAAGTATTCCACGAATGCTACAAGAGCAGTTATTGAAGGCTACAGTGATGCAGACCACGCTGGAGATGAAGAAACTGGGCGTTCTACTTCAGGAGTAGCATGCTTGTATGCTGGAGGAGTTGTTTCTTGGCTAAGCCAAAGACAAGCATCGGTTGCGATCTCGACAACAGAAGCTGAAATTGTTGCAGCGAGCGAAGGCGCCCGTGAACTGGTGTGGCTTTAAAGGCTATTCAGCCAACTCACAAAGCTCGATGGTATACCCACACTGAAGGTTGACAACGAAGCCGCCATACGCCTTGCACACAATCCAGAATTTCATAAACGGACAAAGCATATCAGAGTGAGACATTTCTTTGTTCGTGAGACTGTACAAGAGGGTTTAGTGGATGTCCAGAAGACCAGCTCCACTGATCAATTGGCTGACCTTTTGACCAAGGCAGTTCCAAGGCCGACGCTTAATAGTTTGAGAGCTCAATTGGGACTGCAGAGTCTTTCCTGATGAGGGAAAGTGTTAAGGTTGGAGCATCAATAAAAACTCTTTGCTGCCAGCCAAACATTCTTTTTTATGAAAAGGAGTCTTTTGTTTTTCTATGTAAAAAAACAATGACTCAATGGACTTGTCAATAAAAACTGAAATGAACTAGTAACCTAATATTAACGTTGTAAAATAATATACTGTGAACTTTAAAATATTCAGTGCATGCATGCTAAAAATCGTAATAGTGAGTGACCGTGTGTGTTGGTGTATTAATTCGATTAATAAGACTTTCTTATTCTTTGCTTCAACATCACTAAGGTAACTTTGTAATTCATACGATCCACCACCTTTAAGAGATATGTCATGTTTGGATTCGTTTTAACCAGCATTTGACTCTACATACAATGCACTGAAAAATTCTCATAACTGTATAATCTTTATAACAAATTAATGCGTTTAAAAATTTTAAAATAAAAATTAAATTAAAAATTTAATAAACCCCCACCGCAAAAAAAGTAAAACATTTAAAAAGTTAAAAATAACACTTTAGCCATGAAATTTTATGTAACGTCGGGGTACCGTTAAAATAAGTACCTACATACCTACAAGTACTAGGAATATTCCTTACTTAAGCGGTACCCCGACGTGAAGTAAAATTTCATGGCTAAAGTGTTATTTTTAACTTTTTAAATGTTTTACTTTTTTTGCGGTGGGGGTTTATTAAATTTTTAATTTTAACCGACTTACAAAAGAGGAGGAGGCAGTTCGGTTGTATGTATTTTTTTTAAGTAGGTAATAATTTAATTGAGTTACATAGAAATGACGATAAATCGGAATGATTTAGTACCACGTCATAAACACAATGGGAAAACTATCGTTATATAACTGCCGTCATTGAAAAGGCGTAACTTCCACTTGTCAAAATTAAGTTAATCAGTGTTCCAAAATTTTATTTTACTCGATTTTAGGTTTTACAGGTTTTTTTTACCGTATGGCGGTATATTAGTCTGGCACTTTAGATATTCAAGAAAGGTGAACATTAAATAATTAGAAAAGATTAAGCTGACGACGCTTTTTTATCATTGATAGGCTTGCGTTTGTTCACTACCTCACCTGATCGTTAGCGATGACGTGGTCGATGATAAAGCACGCCTGCCTTGAAGTAATCTAGCTTTTCACTCTTGACTTAAATAGCCCTAGGCTGTAGCCATAATAATAATAATAATAAACCCCGCAGGGCAGCTTGTGGCGAGCTGTTGGGCGGTTGCGACTCCACAGACCTGATATATCTTCCGGGAGATGTCTTGCTCCTCATCTCTGGCTTGCCTTGATTGGCCGGCCAGAGTGACCTCTGACGAGGAACATAGCTCCCACCTCTTTCTTGCCTTAGTTGGCTGGCTTGAGTGGAGATTCGCAAGAGCAAACGTGCTCGGAGGAAGGAAGCATTCCAGTAAGGTGCTGGTACGGATCTTGACCGTACTTCCGGGATTGTCCTGATAGCCGTGGAATGCCGCTCCACTCCTTTAGCACCTCAGGACATGTTGCCCTCTTGTAGCTACGCCACTATGTGCATGCGGCCGTTTTAGAGGGCCCATTATTGAGTGTGCAAGTCACCCCCTGCCATTTTATTCGTGTATTTATTAAGCATTGATGAGGCAGGGGCCATAGTCCTTCCGTAGTACTATGTAACCAGTACACCTTTTCTACCCCTAACCCCTATGGGTTAGGGGTAGCAACAAATGTATTGGGCTATCCCAATACATTTGTTGATTTTCCTTGGATGTATTTGCATAATGCAAAGAAGAAAGAAAGAAGGGACAGTCCTGTCTCGCAGCTATCATTTTCAGGATGCCATTGTCACTACCATGCAGGTGCTATCAGTAGATAGAAAATAAATAAATAATTAGAAGGCTTTGGGATATAGAACTGTGAATACCTAATTGATAACAGGATACAAAATGAGAATTCATGGTTTCAATATTTGCGTCGATAGCCCTCCCGCTTTGTGTAGTTTTGAAGTGAACAAATTGTTTACATCACTGCACAGCTGTGTAATCTAACACGCGTTTGTTTTAAAGTTATTTTATATCAAAGGAAACATTTGCATGTTGTACAGTTAAAAGCATTAAAAAGTGCTTATTGCAAAACTCAAAGGCGGTATTCTGTCATCGTGTTTAGAAACTAATTTAAACCAGAAATTGGATGGATTGTGTGAAAGACGACGCGACGGTGCCAAAGGTGAAAAGGTTTATGTTAACTTCGACAAAAGTTGTTACACAAAAGAATACACCTGTAAAATAAGAAAAGAAAAATATTTACCAAGTATGTACTTAAAATAAACGTAAACACGTTTTTGAAATTTGATGCGATAGGTACTTGCTCAAACTCAGTGCCGCTCGTGTGAACAATTTTGTGTGAGGAGGGCTAAATCTATGTCACTACAATCACTACTCAGACCAATATTATTGGTCTGAGAATCACTACTTACTGTAATTCACAATATTTAATATTTTACACCTCATTATTTTCTACAGGCACTCTTATTTTATTTTATTGTAATCTTTTCACTTTTTTATTTTATTTCATTTATTGACATTTAAAATTTGACATGTTTATTTTATTATTGTAATTGTACCTAATTTCATTTTGTGTTTTATAATGTAGGTACTTCAATGTTTTGTATGCCTTTGGGCGGGACACAGCTCGGAACCTTATTATTATTATAAAATCTTGATACCCTGTATTCACAAAATAAATAAAGAATCATGACCATCAACGGTACTGGTTTTTCTCATGCATCTCATGCATCTATTAGGTACAGACGCCAGCACATCAAGTTACCCCAAAGTGTCAAATTTTCCCAATTGAATATGAACCTTATTCTGTTTGACATAAAGTTGAAAAACGATCAAAGAAATTTGACACATTGGGGTAACTTGACGTGCTGGCATCTGGACATCAGCAATGGGCTATCTTTACATTGACAGTTACTAACTGGCGTCCAGTTGCACATCGAACTTAGATGACAACTGAGATATTGGTACTGTGCGGTGCGGTACAGAGCATGAGTTCCTGAGTTCGATCCTCGGGTCGGGCAAAATCAGTTTTTCTTATTACATGGGACTTAAGCATAACTAGCTAAATGTGGGTGTACCTACTACACACTTGCACAGTGGTACACCTCTATTTAACGTTTACCAAGAGCCATACACCATAACATTACACACACACATAGGAGAAATCTCTTGCGAAAATCTTTCTTGCGTGTGAGTAGCAACACCATCCATCAACATAGTTTCAAGCATTATTTTAATAACATAACAAAATGGATCTAGTATCTGAAATTCATATAAATAATAATACTAATAGCGGACAAACTTATAACACCCATTTTAAGTGAGGGTTAAAACAAATTAAATATGTTCGCATATTAACAACACAGTAACTTCATTTAGCAGTGTGTACCTGTGTCCATTACGAACACTGATTAATTATGTTTTGATATTACAAATAATATAGGAAAACAATGTTTACTGACGTCCGGTCCAACAGTTTTTACTGTTTACTCAAGTGTTTTGTAGGTATTTAAGTCAAGCACAGCCCGTTGCAACTCCATTGCACTTTCTGAGGTTCCCTTACAACTGGAAGAAAACATGAAGAGTCCTCTGCCGTTTGTCATACTGGTAAGCTTTTGAAACTGTATCGTTATGTTACTGGAAATTAGATTGGCGTAACTACATCAAATTTTCGAGCTCGTTTCGCTCGCTCAGTTTCTTTCCGGTTACCGTTGCGTCATGGGAGCAGTTCCAGCTTCACATTCGGGGTATAATTGCATTCTATAATGTGTTTCTGGGTGATTTTTCGAGCAAGGCATTCTTTGGTGACTTGCGTGGCAATTTTCAAATTTAATATATCTTTCAATCGTATTTTTCATCGCCAATCCGCCTTGAGCAAGCGTGGTGATCAATGCTCAAGCCTTTTCTGAATGAGAAGAGGTCTTTGCCCTGCAGTGACACAGTAACAGGCTGGTATTATATTGTAATATATTTTTTAATAGACATCTGTATCTTAAAATTTACGTTAAAGTTGTATTTTTCTAAAGAAGAGGCACCTCAGAGAGCGATATACTTACAGAGCTAATCGAGGTTAAAAAATTGGGGGCCACGCAAATCACAAAATACACCCCGAAAATGATTTTTTATTTATTTAACTTACTCAAATAAGTTATTTGACATTATATTTGTGAAGTTTTAGCACCTTATTTTAATTGCTCTAGAATGTCGAATAATATTATAGTATAATTATTAGGTACTTATTTTTGTATGTTTGCATGTGTTAATATTCAACACAATGCTAATTGTTTCATGAATAAATTGAATTGAATTGATATTTAATGTTACTTTATATTTAAAATAAGTTATTATGTTATCAGGTAAAATAATAGGTAAGTACTACTACAGAAATCGTTTTTTAAACCTTTGATTTATATTAGAATCAGTCAACATTATTTATTATTTGTGAAAGACATTACAAACATAATTATAAATTTATAACACTTATTTAAATACATTTTAAACGAATTTACAGTTAACCAAAGTAATTAAAAACATTATCATACAATACTATTACAAAACTCAAACTTATTTCATTTCCATGGCCAATAATTGATTTTTTAAATTAAATTAAATTAAATTCATTTATTCAGGTAATTAAGACACCCGTTACACATGATTAAATTACAATTTCATTAATATATATAAATTAATTAGCCATGGAAATAAATAAATACAATAATTAAAAATTAAAAATTTATAAATTAAATATTAAAAATGTCTAACACGTGTTGGCACAGCAACGTGCCTGCCACAGCAATGCCGAATATAAGGGCAGTCCAGCCTATTGCCAATCATTGCCAGGATAGCATTGGGGCTGGCTCGCACCCGGCGCACCAGGGATGCACACCGCTTACGCATCGTAGCGTGGAAACAGTCAGTGCGCGCCACCTCGAACATCCCTGATGCGCTACAGAAACGAGGCAGCCCCAACACCGCCCGGAACGCGTTGTTGTACTGGATTCGGAGGGCACTGTATGCCCTTTCACTGTAGTCAACCCACAGGCTACACGTATAAAGCGATGTGCAGTAGGCTTTAAAAAGCGTAACCTTAACACCAGTCGTACTCCGCGAAAACCGACGGGCTATCATGTTAGCTTGCACCGACAGTGCCCTCCGCTCCCGGTCCATGTCAGCATGGTCTTTGAGATTCTCTGTAAGTGGATGCCCCAAATATTTAAATTGCTCCACTCGGTCTATTGGAACACCATTGATTTCAATATTCGGACTGTTCACAGGCATCGACCCACCGATAGCCTGAAAAACCATGTATTGGCTTTTCTTCCCATTATATATTAAACCATGAGCATGAGCGTATTCCGTACACGTCTTGAGCAACCTCCTTAGCCCACAGATCGACGCGCTCAGCAGCGTGATTTGCGTGTTTTGCGTGGGTCAAAACTACCACGTAAACAACGCAAATCACGACCACGGAAATCAAAATAAATCCTTTATTCTAAAAATATATGTATAAAAACCTTTTACGCAAATAAACTGTGTTTTGAATATAAATTGCTTAATTTTTCGGAAACTCGATGCATTGTCACACAAGCACTCTGCCCGGCCGGTCGGAGCGCGTCTAGTTGTAATTGTAACGTGAATTAGGATGACGCAAAATTGAGTCGCGAAGTTAGGACTGTACAAGTGAATAGAATAGAATAGAATTGAATACTTACTCTTTATTGTACCTACACCTTAAAAACGAATTACATTATTATTATTATGCTCATTACTCTAGCTTTAAGCCCATTGTAAGATCTCAACACATTATGGAATGCAAATAAAGATATGAATATGAATATGAATAATACAATGAAATACTAATTATATTTACAATGATTCACGCAAATCAGTAACTACACCGGGACAGACACATTTTTTTTTTGGATAATGTAAGTAGGTAATTCTTTTAGAACTACGGACTAATTTTTCATAGCATTGTCAGCTCTTAGGGCTTAGTGTTTTTTTTTGGTAACCATGTACCGTTTAGTTTTAAATATATAATTTACTAAGTGACTAGATAAACATAGGCTCTGCTTGCCACAATGCAAGCTCGATTTATATAAAAGAAACTCATTTATTATGGCTATTACGGTTTACAATAAATTACCAAATGCTTTTAAAGAACTTCCTTTGCTTATGTTCAAAAAAAAGTTGATTCAGTGGCTTAAAGAAAACTGTTTTTACACAGTCAATGAATTTGTGTCACATGTCGAACAAAGCAAATAATGTCAATTCTGATTATTGTATTTTTAGTTTATTATTATTATTATTTTTAATTTGACATTTGCTTACTACCTAGAATTATTATTTTTATCTTGACATGTTAAAAAATTATTTAAGGACATTCAAAATTTCAATTAATGCATGGTATCTGACATGTAGTATCTACAATTAAATTATTCTACAATTAAAAATTTGCACACCAGGTATAATGGTAGAATGTAAACGGCCACTTTATGTTAAGATCACAACTTTGTACACCTACGTTCTGGCAAATAAAGTATTATTATTATTATTATTATTAGATCGGGGATGGGACACTCCACGAAAATCTAAAAATGGGGGTGTTTATTTTTTATATATAATAGATAACACAATGACAGCACAATCCCCATCTGAAAAAGATTCAATTTGACAGCAAAATCCCCATAAACAAAAAGAACCGCCATTTATTGAATTCATTTTTAACAAAAAATGTGATAAATGAAGAACCGCTCAACCGATTTTGTGCAAACTTCACACAAACCATCTACTAAATAGTCCGAACAAAGCCTAAAAATTTGGTTTGGATAGGTGAGCCCGTTCTTGAGTTACTTATAAACTTACAACGGAAAAGTGGCATTGATTTTTATAGATTGAATAATAATCAATAACCCAGATTAAGAGAGGATTGAAGGTTTGCCCGAAAAAAAAAGTGGCTTGCTGACTTATCGATTTCTATTTTTTTAAGGTAAAAATGTGTCTCGAAGAATGACCCACCTACGTCACGACAAAATGTTACAATAATAAGCAACAATTTAAATTAATAATTGTTGTCTCTTTTATCAAATACGTTAACCCTAGAAAGATAACCTATGCCTCAGAGGCATCATTCTTATGTCTGTCAACTTAAGTTATGAAGTACATAAGATGAGCCATCAACAAATACATAAGATACTCCCCCAAAACGAAAAAGTGCTGTAAAGTGGAACAACAAACTTCCCAGCAAAGTATCTGTCTATTAAGTAGAAAAAACTTGAATCCATACAATAGAGTTGATTTGATTTAGCTGCGTGTAGTATAATTATTATCACTAATTTTAAAAAAGTTGAAAAAGGAAAACATTGTGAGGAAACCGGTTTGTCAGAGAGGTATTTCTCAACAGAAACGTGAAACCAAAGGCCAGAAAGCGTAAACATTTTTAATATTGAAATTAGAATGAATTAAAAACGTCAATAGTATGACTGAGAGTTTATCCTTTGAATTATATTATCCTAGTACTTTGGTAATGTCGATAAAATTATATAATAAGTTACCAGAAAACTTGAAAATTGTTAATAAATTTAATATATTTACCAATACATTAAAACTCTTTTTATTAAATAAAACTTACTATAGCATAGAGGACTATCTAAATGATAAATGATTACTATAACTCAATAAATTATTATCATAAATTATATATCATTAAAATTATATTATACGATCATTATAAAGTAATGATGACATTAGAACAATATATATATTTTAAATTAAATAGGTACTAATAATAATCTAATGTAAAATAATTACTTTTCAATAGATTCATATTTTAATTATAACTCAATAAAATAACATTATTTTTCTAAGTATACATATAATATAATTGTTGTTGTTATAATACATATAATGTAATTGTGAATATAGTATAATTGTGTTAAGAATCAAATGCTGGTTGAAATGAATCCAAACACGACATATCTGCTATTATTTTGTCAAGAGTCTACCTACTGGTGTGCTGGACAGCCTGGCTGCAGCACCAGCTTACCCAGTTGCCATCAATGCATTGTGTTTAGAATCAAATGCTGGTTGAAATGAATCCAAACACGACATATCTGCTATTATTTTGTCAAGAGTCTACCTACTGGTGTGTTGGACAGCCTGGCTGCAGCATCAGCTCACCCAGTTGCCATCAGTGCATTGTGTGCAGAATCAAATGCAGGTTAAAATAAATCCAAACACGGCATATCTGCTGTTATTTTCCCAAGAGTGTATTAGTCTGCTAGATATCCTGGCTGCATCAGACCAAATACACCATAATGTTGCCTATTAATATTACACACATGGGTGTTTGAAATTTTAAGACACACATATGTTTTTAAGTAAAGTTAAAACCCATAGACGCCTAAAATAGCCACGGTAGCTAACACAAAAGAGCTGACAACCTTGAAACGGCTGAACCGATTTTGATAAATTATGTCTAAGAACCATTTCAAGAAACTCTGCTTTCAAATAAAAAAAACCGCACCTAAATCGGTTCATCCGTTTGGGCGCTACGGTGCCACAGACAGACAGACAGACAGACAGACAGACAGACAGACACACACACATAGCGGTGAAACTTATAACACCCCTCTTTTTGCGTCGGGGGTTAAAAATGAATCCAAACACGACATATCTGCTGTTATTTTTCCAAGAGTGTATTAGTCTGCTTGATATCCTGGCTGCATCAGACCAAATACACCATAATGTTGCTTATTAATATTACACACATGGGTGTTTGAAATTTTAAGACACACATATGTTTGTAAGTAAAGTTAATACCCATAGACGTCTAAAATAGCAACGGTAGCTAACACAAAAGAGCTGATAACCTTGAAACGGCTAAACCGATTTTGATGAATTATGTCTAAGAACCATCGCAAGAAACTCTGCTTTCAAACAAAAAAAACCGCATCTAAATCGGTTCACCCGTTGGGGCGCTACGGTGCCACAGACAGACAGACAGACAGACAGACAGACAGACAGACAGACAGACAGACAGACAGACAGACACACACACATAGCGGTGAAACTTATAACACCCCTCTTTTTGCGTCGGGGGTTAAAAACAAAAGAATACGGAAAAGAAATAGGTAGGTAGTTCCTAAAAATAATCGAATACAATATAATTACTTTAACATAGATTCGATTACTTAAATAGGAATATAATAAAATGAAATAATGACATTAAAAAAAAAAAAAAAAAAAAAAAAAAATACGGAAAAGAAATAGTAGGTAGTTACTAAAAATAAACGAATATAATTTAATAACTTTAACATAGATTCAATTATTTAAATGAATTGTACAAATATACAACATAAAAACTTACAAATAATAAACTTCAAATATTGAATCGTAACTCATGTATTCTAATCTAACATGCGCCCTTCCTCCTCTCTCCTAACAAACTATGCTGTGCCCGACAGGGTCCATAATTGATACTTACAAAATTGAACAACACCCTGTAACACATTATGGTATGCAATAAAGTATTGAGTATTGAGTATTGAGTATTGAATTCGTCACGTAGCGTAGTCGTGACGTGTGGCGTGCTGGAGACTTTTTTGGTTTGTCATTTACACATAAATTTGTATTTGTATTTATTTGGATCTCCAACAAAGATTACACCTTACGTGCTAAAATAAACAAAGTATAATCTTCAATTAAAGGAGACCACAACTTGCGTTAAAATATTAAATAAACAATTATTAATTAAATTAAGGCAGTAAAGTAAAATAAGCTATTCGTAGTAAGCTATATGTAAAAAGAACAAAGAAAATTAACAAAGAAAACTAAATTAAAAAAATATTGAGCTGAATGCTAAGCCAGGTAGGTCAACACTTACTCAACGTTAAGTTTTAAGTGTAACAGCAACTTTAATTTACCTAAGATGTTTTTTTTTTATCTTTTATTATAAAGAACTAGGTTCTTAATAATTCATTACAATCTAGCCTACAAGACTAATGAGCAATTTAAATCTAACCTATTTTTATACGTGATAATTATTTTAAACTTAGAATAGTGTTAATTGTACTTTACACAAGTCCGTTTCACTTTCTTAGAGTCTGATATTATGATGATATAAGCACTTTGATCATGTGTTGTATGTGTGTCATTGTCACTTTTGTTTATACACTTTTTACACTACACTAACTCGAAAGGTTTTGTCCGTTTTAGCCTTCGCACTATGTTTGATTGGTCTAACAGCTGAATTGCTTCGATGTTCACGTGTCTGTGGAGTCGGTGTTCATGAGCTTCAGCAAATTTTTGGATCATGTTGGCGACGGGTTCCATTTTGAGGTCACGATGGAGGTCGTCATTTCTTATATACCAGGGCGCATTAACAATACTCCTAAGTACCTTATTCTGGAATGATTGAATAATTTTGATGTTCGTTGGCTTAGTACAGCCCCACAGTTGGATGCCGTATGTCCATATTGGCATTAGGATATGCTTATACTATAGTAAAATCTTATTGGGTATCGATAGACAGGAATCCCGTCCAATCAACCAATACATATTTTTATAGCGTATGTCGAGTTCCTGTCTTTTCTTTTTGACGTGCGCTTTCCAGCGTAGTTTCGCGTCGAGCGTTATACCAAGGTATTTGGCTGTATTTGCGTATGGCACTTGTTGACCATTTATGAAGATTGGATGGTAATCAAAATTTTTGTTGGTGAAATCAATGTGGAGTGACTTGGATTCATTTAATTTGATTCTCCATTTAAGTGCCCAGTCATGAACTTTATTCACAGCTATTTGTACCTTTTCTGTTGCTTCTGTATGGCATGACCCTATAGCCATAATGGCAGTATCGTCCGCAAAGGTCGCAATGGTATTATTATTCAGCTCTGGTATATCACACGTGTACAGCAGGTAGAGGATTGGGCCCAGCACACTGCCTTGAGGCACGCCAGCTTTAATCATTTTTAACTCAGAAAAAGCATCCTCGTGTCTTACACGAAACATCCTATCCGTAATGTATGATTGCAGTAAATCAGCAAAATCTTTAGGTAGCATTAGATTCATCTTGTAGATCAAACCCTTATGCCAAACTCTATCAAAAGCTTGTGCCACATCTAAAAATACCGTGGAGCAGACTTTTTTGTCTTCAAGCGTTCTTTCGATGATGTTGGTAATTCTGTGTACTTGGTCTATTGTTGAGTGTTGCTCTCTGAAACCAAACTGATGGTCAGGGATCAAGTTTCTCTCGTCTATAATAGGTTTTAAGCGTTTTAAAATCATTTTTTCAAATAGCTTTGATAGTATAGGCAATAGGGAAATGGGCCTATATGATGATGCTTCATGGGGTGGTTTACCGGGCTTTGCAATCATAATCACTTCAGCTACTTTCCATGGCTCAGGTACATGCTTTAACAAGAATGCAGCGTTGATGAGCCTAGTAAGCATAACAATGGCTTTACGCGGGAGATGTTTTAGGATTTCTCCCGTAATAAGGTCATATCCTGGGGATTTTTTAAGGCTAGTCATTTGTATTTCCTTCGCGACTTCTTTCGGAGTCACAAGCTTAATTTTTTGATCTTGCTGGATATTATCAAACTGCAGGTTGACCTAAGATGTTGGAGAAAATGTCTATGTCAAATAAAAATATAAATAAATATGCTTAAATGTAAAATAAATATTTTAATATTTTTTTATAATATTCAAATAAAAATATAAAAAAAAAA
The DNA here is from genome assembly GCA_921972225.1 of Euplexia lucipara. NCBI lineage: Eukaryota > Metazoa > Arthropoda > Insecta > Lepidoptera > Noctuidae > Euplexia > Euplexia lucipara. The sequence continues at coordinate 11,547,997 of OV179170.1, read as the reverse complement.
CTTGAGAGGTGTCAAGGGACACCCGGATGGAACGAAGTTCCCTTCGATTGATTAGTGAACTATTCAATCTTCTCTCTCTCCCCCTCCCCCTCCATCTTCCTCCTCCCTCTCCCTCTCCCTCTCCCTCTCCCTCTCCCTCTCCCTCTCCCTCTCCCTCTCCCTCTCCCTCTCCCTCTCCCTCTCCCTCTCCCTCTCCCTCTCCCTCTCCCTCTCCCTCTCTTTCCCCCTTTCCCTGCGAACATGCGACGCCGCACAGCTTACAATAGCTTACTATAGCAAAAAGTGTCGTGACAACTTTTCGTAAGAATTTTTTCCGTCTAGCCCCATTTCACAACGCGCGATAAGTAACTTCGTTCCAATAAATGTGGCATTAAAGGGCTTTAAAGATAATTAGAAATGGACGGTCATCCAGGTGAGGAAACCTCGACGAACAAACTGAAATAATAAGGTTACTTAATATGTTCGCAGGTAATGCTGCTGCTGGTGCACCCTGGCGAGCAGGCTCCTTTCATCACACAGTTCTTACTCGGCTTAGCCGGTGCAGTGGACCAAGGGCTTAAAAGCGGCGTCAAACCGCCAGATGTCAAAACGCCAGACGTCAATATGCCGGATATCAAACCGACAGATATCAAAGCACCGGATCTCAAACCACCGGATGTGAAATTGCCGGATCTCAAACCACCCGATGTGAAATTGCCGGATCTCAAACCACCCGATGTGAAATTGCCGGATGTCAAACCGCCCCCTGTCGATCTATCGGCTGCCAAACCGCCAGATGTCGATCTAACGCCTGTCAAACCGCCCCCTGTCGATCTCTCGGGTGTAAAACCGCCAGATGTCGATCTATCGGGTGTCAAGCCGCCGGATTTCAAACCGCCCGCGCCGTCTGACACTAAACCTCCTGAGACGGCGCCCGCGCCGTCTAAATAAGTGCCGGATACATATTCCTGTAATACTTGTAACTAGTTAAAGTTCTATGAAATAGTAGTTTTAAAAGCAAACATTTAACACAATACATGTAATTCCATATTTGTACACTTTTAAGGAAAATAAAAGTAGTTTAATTTAAAATCTCTTGAAATTAATGTGCGTAAGAAAATTGATTTAGGTTATTTTTGAAATAGTCGGAATAGCTTAACTTGCTCCTTCAGATTTACAGAAAAAGTCTTTGAAGGTACAGACCGGTTAATCTCCCAAATAACTATTCGAATTATTAACAAACAAAATTGAAAATACTGCTAATCATAAAACCAGAATTTCCGAACAAAAACAAAGGCTGAAATACAAAACGAGTTTCTTTATAACATTCAGAGTCTACCTACTGGTGTGCTGGATAGCCTGGCTGCAGCATCAGCTCATCCTGTTGCCATCAGTGCACTGTGTGCAGAATCAAATGCTGGTTAAAATTAATCCAAACACGGCATATCTGCTATTATTTTCTCGAGAGTGTATTAATGTGCTCGATATTTTGGCTGCATCAAACCAAATATACCATAATCTTGCTAATTAATATAACACACATGGGTGTTTAAAATTTTAAGCCACACATATGTTTGTAAGTAAAGTTAATACCCATAGACGTCTAAAATCGCAACGGTAGCTAACACGAATGAGCTTGAAACCTAACCTTGAAACGGCTGAACTGATTTTGATGAATTGGTCTAAGAACCATCGCAAGAAACCCTGCTTTCGGTTCACCCGTTTGGGCGCTACGGTGCCACAGACAGACAGAAAGACAGACAGACACACACACATAGCGGTGAAACTTATAACACCCCTCTTTTTGCGTCGGGGGTTGAAAGAAAAATAATGACAATGTATCTCTCGCCCCCACACTGGGATTCCCTGTGTCGTGCGTGGGAATCTACCGAATAATAAATTAACCGTGTGTTTTTTTCACTAATCTCATTACATTAAATTAGACAATAACTGAAAAAAAAAACAATTAAGCAAAGTGGCTTTGTCTAGTGGTCGCAAGTGCTGCTGGTCCCGGGAGCTTGAGGTCTTGAGGAAATTATTATTGAATTTTCCATCTAGAATTCTCAGTAGCAGCCCGGATTGATGGCAAAATGACAATAGAATCGCCCCCTATTACATTGGACTTTAACATCACTGGCGAAATGTGGGTGTACTATACTATTGGTAGACCTCTGCCAAATCCTTCGGGGATAACAGTGTGTTGTTATGTAAAACACACTAATTTCACTAATTGTGTATTTTCATAATGTTTGTCAACTGGATGTGTACGATAGTGATATGATATGCTTTAGGACCCCGCCACCACCGGAGGCTGGGTTTGCGCCCGAAATGTGGGTTTATTTTTGGTATTTAGAGGAATGAGGGTGTAAAGTTCCTCATCCCCCTTCGCTCGCTCGGCTCCTCCTCGCAGACGGGTGTTGTGTCTGGTGGGCTACTACTGCCCGACGGTTGTTGTCGGGAACTTGTGTACGTTCAATCGCGCGGATAACTTTGACATCGCGATGCAGAATGTCAGTCGTTAGTTCTGATTGACTGGCCTGTTGGTCTAGTAATTAGTGACCCTGACTGCTATGTCGGAGGTCGTGGGTTCGATTCCCACCCAGGACAAATGTTTGTGTCATGAGCACGATCATTTGTTCTGTGTCTGGGTGTACTCAATACTCAATATCTTTATTGCTTTCCATATGTATTCTTAGGTGGTAGGGATATAAATGAGATCATTATGGACCCTGTAGGGCACAGCAAAAATGGTAGGTAGGTGTAATTTATCTACAATATGTATGTATTTAGAAATATATAAGTATGTTTATCAGCTGTTTAGTACCCATAACACAAGCTCTCCAGCTTAACTTGGGACTAAAGAGTGCTGTGTGAAAACTTGTGGAATATTTATTATTATTAAGTTCGAATATTTATTATAAACCAGTGCTTGACTGCAATCCCACCTTATAGTAAGCAGTGATGCAATCAGTGATGGTGAAGCGCACTAGTTTATTAAGAGCCTATTCACTCTAGCCTTGAAGACACCTAAATTATAATCGGACGGGAAGACCGCAGCAGGCAAGTTGTTCCAGTCCTTCGATGTACGCGGTATAAACGACGAAGCGAAACACTTTGTCCGAATCGTGGGAGTGCCAACGATGTAAGGGTGGACACTCGCCGTACGCCGGGTTGTCCGATGGTAGAAAGGTGATAGCGGAATCAAGTCATGTAAAAGTGGTGAGATAGATGTCGCTAAAATTGAAAATAATTTAATCTGCCTGCCTTTTTGTTTGGGTCGGTTTCCAGATTTTATGGATGCAGCTGAATATCAGGATCTTGGGAGAAACCAACAAAGAATCGCTTGAGTCACAATCATAAGTTATTTATCACATATTTTATCTTTCTTAGAGAAACATACAGAAATCTATTCACTAGTAGTTAGGAAATCCCTTATTCTATCGGTTTTGTTTACTTCTTGTAACAAAAAGACAGAAGATCACTTGGAACAAAAGCGATTCGTCGGATACGTGGCGCCCTCGCCGTTGACGTTCAAATCTTAATGACTCATTACGTTATTGAAGCGTTATTGTGATAATTGTCAAGGTGTCAAAGCCGAACAACAAGACCGCATGATTAAACTGTTAACACAAACAGCTGTGTAAGTCCAATATGTGACGTAAAAACCTTTCTTTTTATTGTGGTAGGTAAAGAATTAACTGGCATGTTTATTTATTTAATCTTTTAATAACGGCAATAGCCCAATGGCTATATGGCGTTGGACTGGCAATCAAAAGGTCGTGAGTTCGGTCCCTACCCATTCTTCTTCTTCTTATCGTGTGGTTAGTGACTTAACCTGGTGTCAGAGTTTTAATGCAGCCTATGCGCCTCTGACTTGGCTTCACATGCCGTCGAGAAATATCTCTCAGGCATGCCGGTTTCCACACCACATTTTCCTTCACAGTTTTTGAACTTTTGAAGCAAGCGATTCGCAAATGAGTCAGAAAAGTCAGACGTGCGTGCATGGGGTTCGAACTCGAGACTTACATTCCACAAATATTCTAAAACTTTTCACACGACGCCATTTAGTTCCAAGTTAAGCTCGAGAGCTTGTGTTATGGGTACTAAACAGCTGATAAACATACTTCTATATTTCTAGATACATACATATTATACAACGTGTTTTTTTTATATCCCATAACTCTAGGGTATGATTGAGACCATATCAAAGAATCAACTGGCATATGAATTATGTTTCAATCATCCTTTTTTTTTACTATCATACAAAATAATTCGACAAAGTCACGATGATTAATGTAAAACACCCTTACGTGAAAGAAAAGTGACGTTAGAAAGAAGATTCGTCGTACTGGTGACAATTTTTGAACTAATAAAGTAATAAAAATAATATTAGTATATTAATTAATTTATTACTTAATTTATTATATTCCACGACTATTCACACAACTCCATCTAGTCCCAAGCTAAGCAGAGCTTGTGTTACGGGTACTAAACAACTGATAATTTAATTATGATTGATGATATCTCCGAAACTATGCATTTTTGGACCATCTATTCTGGGAGTTTTAGTATTATTTTTACCTACAGAATTTATATTCTGTAGGTAAAGGGTGTAGGTGTATTCCCTAGAGTTATGGGATATAAAAAAAAACACCTGGTATAGATAAATTACACCCAGACACAGAACACATTTGTTCTGTGTCTGGGTTCGTTCGTGCTCCTCACACAAACATTTGTCCTGGGTGGGAATCGTACCCACGACCTCCGGCATAGCAGTCAGGGTCACTAATTACTAGAGCAACAGGCCAGTCTTATGATTTGGCAATCCGCAGGCCACACCACTAGGCGATGACTGTTACAACCTACCCACCTACCCATTATGATTGCACTATTGACGAGCTTAGTCACAGCGATCCACATTATTAGTCGCCTTTATTTAAAGAAAAAATGTACATTAATTAATCTATACATATAATCTATACATATAATAAGACTGTAAAAAAACTGTGTCTGTACATTGAATATATTTAAAAAATAATAATTGAGGGGGGTTTAGAAACAGTAATAGAGCACGAATCCAAAAAAAAAAAGTCTGTCTGTTTGTCTGTTTGTCTGTTTGTCTGTTTGTCTGTTTGTCTGTTTGTCTGTTTGTTTGCACACGCTAATCTTCGGAACTACTGGACGGATTTGAATGATTTTTTTTTTGTTGTATAGATATTAAGTCTGGTCAACACATAGGCTATAATTTATCTTGGAAACTGGAACACCTGATGCAGAACCGCAACAGACCAGCTAAACTATAGGCGATACAAAAATGGTCCGATAGCAAAAATTGTTCCACGTGATGAGCATTTTCTGCTGAGAGAATAAATTTGAAGATCCGGAACACCTGATGCAGAACCGCAACAGACCAGCTAAACTATAGGCGATACAAAAATGGCCCCATAGCAAAAATTGTTCCACGTGATGAGCATTTTCTGCTTAGAGAATAAATTTGAAGATCCGGAACACCTGATGCAGAACCGCAACAGACCAGCTAAACTATAGGAGATACAAAAATGGTCCAATAGCAAAAATTGTTCCACGTGATGAGCATTTTCTGCTGAGAGAATAAATTTGAAGATCCGGAACACCTGATGCAGAACCGCAACAGACCAGCTAAACTATAGGAGATACAAAAATGGTCCAATAGCAAAAATTGTTCCACGTGATGAGCATTTTCTGCTGAGAGAATAAATTTGAAGATCCGGAACACCTGATGCAGAACCGCAACAGACCAGCTAAACTATAGGAGTTACAAAAATGGTGCCATAGCAAAAATTGTTCCACGTGATGAGCATTTTCTGCTGAGAGAATAAATTTGAAGATCCGGAACACCTGATGCAGAACCGCAACAGACCAGCTAAACTATAGGAGTTACAAAAATGGTGCCATAGCAAAAATTGTTCCACGTTATGAGCATTTTCTGCTGAGAGAATAAATTTGAAGATCCGGAACACCTGATGTGGAACTTCAAGAGCCCAGCTACACTATAACATATATTGGAATGACGTCTTAGCAAGAGTTGTTCAGCCTTATGAGCACTCGCTGTTGACGTATAAAAATCGAAGATCTGGAACACCTGTTGTGGAACTCCAAGAGCCCAGCTACACCATAACTCAAATAGGAATGACGTCTTAGCAAAAGTTGTTCGGTCTGATAGGCATTTCCTGTTGACTTATAAAAATCGAAGATCAGAAACATTTGATATAGAAATTAAAGCTATCACTAATTTCATTGCATATTTATAAAATAACATAAGTAGGAGGTACTACGCGGTGAAGGCGGGAAGAGTTCAGGACTGATTTTCGATGACGCTGGTATATCGTTGAAAATTAGACTCTACTGGCTAAAACTCCCATTTTTTTTATCGTATGCCTTCGGGCTTATGTTATTTGAGTGTTTAATTTCCTTTTCCATTTATCTTCGTTACACGGTAGCTTACCCGGTAACGCAGGGGAGCAGCCACTTAGATTTCAATTGATCAGGTATCATCACAATAAAACTATAACCATGCCTAGAAAGAGGTCAAATTTTTCCCAATGTTCCAAAGGTGCTAAATGATTAAAGACCATAAGATCCCAACAATCTACCGAAGAGCGTTAGGAGAGACTTGATGCTGTTCGAGAACATGAGGCTGCAACTCGCTCTGTGGAAACTTCATGAATCGCGAAGCACGCCTGCATTCTCAGCGTATTTACGCATCTACATCAAGGTCTCTAGAGACCAGTGAAGAATATGTGCGCGACTGACCGCTGATCGTGAACATCATGCACTGTCTCGCGAGTTGGAGACGTTCACGGAAAAAGCATGACGCTTGAGTTTTCAGCGTATATACGCATCGACTCTAGAGATAAGTGGGGGAAGGAGATGCGCGACTGACCGCTGATCGTGAACGTCACGCAACATATTATAGGCTATAATTTATTTTGGAAAATGGAACACCTAAAGTAAAAGTGATATAAAAATGGTGCCATTGCAAAAAACTATTCCACGTGAAGAGTGTTTTCTGGTGTGAGACTAAATTTGAAGATCTGGAGCACCTGTAGGGGAACTCCAAAGCCCAGAGACAATATAACATATACATAATAGAAATGGCGTCTTAGCAAAAGTTGTTAAGTCTGATGGCATTTCCTGTTGACCAACAAAAATAAAAAAATTGGAACATCTTGAATCGTCTCGCGCATTCCATTGTTTTCCCGTCCCCGGGCTTATAGAATTCGACATCAGATGTTTCAGATCTTCGATTTTGACGACCCCGTTGTCGCTGGCATAAGCAAAAGGATCCGCGTACGAAGTCGCGGGCAGAAGCTAGTTATTAATAAAATAATTCAAACCTCCCTTTTTACTGTCGTACAATTTGGTGAAAGAAAAATTGTTAAAATAGAGTGTGTGAGAAAGTGTGTGTGTGTGTTTGTGTCGTCTGAGTGTGTGTGTAGTTCAGATTCTTAATTCGGTACTCTTTTTTTCCTTTTCACAAGTGTAATTCATCCATACTTTTAGGACCGATTTGAAAAATTCAATAATAATTATTAAAACTACGTGTAGGTATTTTATTTTAAAAGTTTCAACAGAGTCGATTCACAAGGTAAAAAACCATCTTGTCCCACCCATAGGGACAGCTTATTTTGTTTAAAAAAATACTTACGTGGTAAGACAAAATAAAAAAATACTAATCAAATCGAGAACCTCCCCTTTTATTCGTCGGTTAACACAACAACAGTGTCGTTTCAGCTGGCAGTGTGCGTGTGCAAATTCACTCAAAGTAGGCAAATATTTTTATTGACCTTTGAAACAGTTACTATAGCTCGTAAAGTTTGCTCAAATGTTTCGTTGAATAGAATAGACAAAAGATAGAATAGAATACTCTCAATTGTACACCATATAAAAGCAGCTACTTGCTGACTACTTAAGACAAGCTCAGCTCGTTATCGCTCCATTGCAGTTTACGAAGTCTGCTTACAACTACAGAAGAAGCAATGAAGGCCTCTCTCCCTTGTATTATACTGGTAAGGTTTTACTTCTTTTTAAATTACTATGTCGACGTCAATCAAAACACTAGGAAGTGGCGAAGGGTGGGCCGTTTTTGGGGGACTGTCTCTATGTATTTTTTTGACGTTCAAAAAGTGCTGATTCTCAGCCTAGTTTGAATAAAGACTTTTGATTTGATTTGATTTGAATCAGCGTCACTCTATAGACTGCCAAAACATGTTTTTTTTTTTTATTATTTTGTTGAATCCAGTGTGATACGAAGGGCCCTTAGTTAGAGAGTACATACTAGAATCCTGAATGCAGCAAGGGATTCACCTCCATTCTCAAAAATACTCTATTTTCCACTCCTTTTACGCAAGAATTAAATAACTATTGATGATGTTATGATCGCAGGTGGTGTTGCTCGCGGTGCACCCTGGCGAGCAGGCTCCGTTCCTCACAGAGGGAGCAAATTTATTAGCCTCTGTTCCGGTTCTTGGAGCACTGATTCCGCTTCCGGGTTCGGCACCGATTCCAGCACCGGTTCCGGCTTCACCATCGCTTCCGATTCCGGTACCGCTTCCGGCTTCGCCTACGATTCCAGCACCGGTTCCGGCTTCACCATCGCTTCCGATTCCGGTACCGCTTCCGGCTTCGCCTACGATTCCAGCACCGGTTCCGGCTTCACCATCGCTTCCGATTCCGGTACCGCTTCCGGCTTCGCCTACGATTCCAGCACCGGTTCCGGCTTCACCATCGCTTCCGATGCCGGTACCGCTTCCGGCTTCGCCTACGATTCCAGCACCGGTTCCGGCTTCACCATCGCTTCCGATTCCGGTACCGCTTCCGGATTTGCCTACGATTCCGATTCCGGCACCAGCACCAGCACCGGTCCCTGCTCCGGGACCAATTCCTGCACCGACACCGGCCCCGACTCCAGCTCCAGCTCCGACTCCGGCTCCGGCTCCGGCTCCGGCACCGGCTCCCGCTCCGGCACCGGCACCGGCTTAGACTAATGAGTTCGAAACCAAGTGCAAAGGTTTTTTTTAAATATACGTTACATATAACACACACTGTTTTACTTTCGTTTTTAATCCTTCCTAGAGAGTGATGATTACCCAAAAAAATTACGCTTTTTCATATGCCTCTGAACTGGTAAATCACTGTTATAATGAATGTACTCAATACATGTGTACGCATTGTTATATTTTTGGCAAACAACAATGTTACAACTACTTACCACCGGTGTTGAACTTTTAAGTGATATCGTCGGCCTAATTCGTTAACCTGCTAAGTCCATTTTTGATCAAAATTTACTTTTTATACCAGTCAAGAAGTTCAGTCTAATATCTACCGTAACATTTAAGGAATAACAGCGATATTAGCCTAAAAATGTGACAATTAAGCTATGCCCAAAACTGCTTTCTGACCATCAGCCAATCCCTACAACGCAAAACTGCTCGAATAATGTTGTGAGACGCAAACTATAGTTATCGAACAAAATTTTTTAGAGGTGGGTCACACCCAAATGGAGGTTGATTCAATGCATTCATGGCTGCCCCTCTGACCTGATGGGTATTGATGCCGGAGTTCCTGAGGGGTCTATTCTCTTTCTACGACAATTTTCCTGCTACACATCAATGAACTCCTTGTTCTGGGTAGGTATTGTTGAGTATGCAGACGACAGCACTATCACGGAGAGTTATAATAGTAATAATAACAACCAATCGCCTTATGGCTAAAAGCCTCGATGAGCATCTTTCGAGGCTTTCGTTGCACGGTTGGGTCAAGAACCTGATCCAGAAGGCAGTATTTCTTGATAAGGCCCGCATCGTTAGGAGGTTCCTGTCTCTGGTTCACTATTTTTTATATTTTTTAATGTTTTTTAACCCCCGACGCAAAAAGAGGGGTGTTATAAGTTTCACCGCTATGTGTGTGTGTCTGTCTGTCTGTCTGTCTGTCTGTCTGTCTGTCTGTCTGTCTGTCTGTCTGTCTGTCTGTCTGTCTGTCTGTCTGTGGCACCGTAGCGCCCAAACGGGTGAACCGATTTAGATGCGGTTTTTTTTATTTGAAAGCAGGGTTTCTTGCGATGGTTCTTAGACATAATTCATCAAAATCGGTTCAGCCGTTTCAAGGCTATCAGCTCTTTTGTATTAGCTACCGTTGCTATTTTAGACGTCTATGGGTATTAACTTTACTTACAAACGTATGTGTGTCTTAAAATTTCAAACACCCATGTGTGTAATAATAACAAGCAACATTATGGTGGATTTGGTCTGATGCAGCCAGGATATCTAGCAGACTAATACACTCTTGGGAAAATAACAGCAGATATGTCGTGTTTGGATTCATTTTAACCTGCATTTGATTCTGCACACAATGCACTGATGGCAACAGGATGAGCTGATGCTGCAGCCAGGCTATCCAGCACACCAGTAGGTAGACTCTTGACATAATAATAGCAGATGTGTCGTGTTTGGATTCATTTCAACCAGCATTAGATTCTAAATATAATGCACTGATGGCAACAGGATGAACTGATGCTGCAGCCAGGCTATCCAGCACACCAGTAGGTAGACTCTTGACAAAATAATAGCAGATATGTCGTGTTTGGATTCATTTCAACCAGCATTTGATTCTAAACACAATGCACTGATGGCAACAGGATGAGCTGATGCTGCAGCCAGGCTATCCAGCACACCAGTAAGTAGACTCTTGACCAAATAATAACAGATATGTCGTATTTGGATTCGTTTTAACCAGCATTTGACTCTACAAACAATGCACTGAAAAATTCTCATAACTGTAAACTCTATAAAACAAAATTAATGTGTTTAAAAATTTTAAAATAAAAATTAAATTAAAAATTTAAAAAACCCCCACCGCAAAAAAGTAAAACATTTAAAAAGTTAAAAATAACACTTTAGCCATGAAATTTTACGTAACGTCGGGGTACCGTTAAAATAAGTACCTACATACCTACAAGTACTAGGAACATTCCTTACTAGGTACCCCGACGTGAAGTAAAATTTCATGGCTAAAGTGTTATTTTTAACTTTTTAAATGTTTTAATTTTTTGCGGTGGGGGTTTTTTAAATTTTATTTTTTATATCAATATTTAAAAATGTAATTTATATGTATGTACAAATAATAAACGAGAATAATAATAATAAAAGTTTTATTGGCAAATAACAAAGATCCATAGTTTTAGTTAGTATTTTGGTATTAGTAACAATGGTGCTTAAATAAGTAAGTTAACAAGTATTGTTAGTTTTGACAGAATTTAAGGTTGTTATGCATGCAGCGCAAGAGCCAGTGGTGATGAAGTCCGTTCTTTGAGAGAGGCCATGATAGAGAGAACGAATTCAACCTTCGTGAAACCTCCGAGTGGGGCGATGAAAATCTGATTGTTTTCTTCAACGCCACCAAAACACAAGTATGTCTGATCACCGCCAAAAGGAGGCCCTTCAATCTGGCTCCTACTTTCCGGGGTACATCTGTTTCTGTACCAGTTTCCGACGGCTTCGAGGCTCTTGCCACGAAGTTAAGTGTTAATCTGAACTTCGGTGCCTACATTGAGTCGAAAGCTCAAACTGCGGCAATAAATCTGGGCATCCTAAATAAGGTTAAGCGGTACTTCAAGGCTGGACAGCTTTTAGTTCTATGGCAAGCTCAAGTCAGGTCCAGCATGGAGTATTGTTGTCTCCTTTGAGATGGCTCAGCCAAGTACCAACTAGCCACACTCGACTCAGTAGAGCGCAGAGCCAAGAGGCTCATTGGTGACGAAAAGCTTGTGGATACCAAGCTGCATACCCTGGCCCACCGCCACAAAGGTGCTGTCGGTCTTTTACAGACTGTATTTTTAACCGACTTCAAAGAAGGAGGTTTTATGTTCGTATGTATTTTTTTATGTATGTTACACCTGATTTCTCCCCCATTTGTGGACCGATTCTCAAAATTCTTTTTTTATTTGAAAGAGTATACTCCTGGTCCCATTTTAATTTGGTGGAGATCTGGTGCTGATCTTCGGAGATCTACAACGGAACTCTTCAAAAAAAGACGAAAAATCTGTCGTGATTGCTGGAATCGCTTGGATGTTTATTGTTTCTACAACATCATGACGTATCATCACGCCTGTATGCTATACCTAGATTCGACAGTTAGGTATGTTAAGTCGGTGACCTTTGTTTGATTCATTTGACGGGCCTGTTGGTCTAGTAGTTAGTGACCCTGACTGCTATTCCGGAGGTCGTGGGTTCGATTCCCAACCAGGACAAATGTTTGTGTGATGAGCACGATCATTTGTTCTGTGTCTGGGTGTAATTTATCTATAATATGTATGTATTTAAAAATATATAAGTATGTTTATCAGCTGTTTAGTACCCATAACACAAGCTCTCAAGCTTAACTTTGGGCTAAATGGCGTTGTGTGTATAGTTGTGGATTATTTATTTTATTTGGTGTTTTTGTCACGGGCTCCTGAAGCTATTTATTTTTCACTTTTTTGTGTTTTTCTCTTAGTTTGTTTGTATTGTGCAAACGGGGTGAATAGAAACGTTAAGAAAGAAAGAAAGAAAGAAAGAAAGAAAGAAAGAAAGAAAGAATGACATAAAAGAATGTAGCAATATTAATGTTTTTAAAAATAAATTGTTCCTTATTGGAAAAACTTATTACTCCGTTGCTGAATTTGTGTTTTATGACCACATGACGAAAATCTATTGTTTTTTTTTTGTATTGTGCCTGTCTAAATTTATATTTTTTTTTGTTGCTGGGGAGTTTGTTCCGCCACTTCTTCTTCCCAGCAATAACACTAGGAAGTGGCGAAGGATAACATAAGCAGTATCTTTAATTATAAAATCAGTCTCAGAATAAATTGTGCATTCCGTTTGGTCATTAAGTATTTAGTAAAATGTTTATCTTACAGAAAATAAACCATTGGTGATAGAACTTACGGTTAAAAATGATTACTTTGTTTGATGGCTTTTAATACGTAATTGCAAAAATAATAGTAAAGTTATTATTTATCAGCATTTTTTATTAAGAATGAACTAGTAATAAACCAAATAAAAAATACTCATAAGTGACGTAACGCAACGCAAATGACGTAACGCAAATTTCAGTATGTTAAACATGATAAAATAAAAAAATAAAAAAGTTATTCGTGGAAATATGTTCTACTGCTGATGCTGAAATACAGAAAAAAAATTGCGCATTAGTTAAAACATTACCGTGTATGTAGGTACGCATAATTAAAAAAGTAATTCCATTATGAAATCGGCTTTGCTTCATATTTGTTACATCCTTTTTGTTCCATAACAAAAATATGAAACAAATCGTTACGAAAATGAAAATCAACGGTTTGTTAAATAACGACCTTCAACATTTGAAGGTTCAAAATAATGTTGTTGGACTTGTCTATCACCTTAAATTGAATCAATATTATTCTTTAAATTTATGCAAAAATAATAAGACAGAGACTTACCGTTGTTTTTATAGCTGATCAACTAAAATGAAAACTTTATTGTGGAAAAAACACTTCACCGCAAGAAACACACTTTTCACAACAATGACACCTGCAGACAAAATGGCGGAGTTATATTTTGTTGTCATCTGATTGGACGTCTTTGACAAGAATGTGTTGCCAATAAAAAACCTCAAATATCTACTAATATTTGTGTTACAATAATGATCAACAAAATTGAATGAAATAGAAGACACATTTTGAAAGGCTTTTATTATAATTATTACATAAAGTTTTTATTACAATTTTGTACACTTTACATAATAAATACCAATTAAGGTATTGCGCAAAGAGAACTTACAATAAAATGAGTGGTTTAATCTTTATGATGGTTTTTGTAACGCGCTCTCGCTTAGGGACACGAGGTAGATGTATGGAAATATTATGACACTAAGAACATAAATGTCATATATTTCATACTACTTTTTTTTTTTCAAACTGAAATGTTGAAATCCTTCTCAATAAACTTTTATTCCATAATAATAACAATAATTTGATCGTTTATTATGTTATGCCTGGACAATATTCCGGCGGACGTTTTCACGACCCACAATGTACAAAAATTTTGAAAATCACCCATAAACGATTTTGATTTGATTTTGATTTTTGTGTACCTATATTTTTTGAGGAGTTCCCTCAATTCCTCAAGAATCCCTAATCAGATAATTGAGTTTTGATACAAATGGGACCAATCTGCTAGCATATTATACAATATCAAATAAAAAAAGAAATTTTGAAAATCTGTCCATAAATGACGGAGTACTGAGGTAACAAACCCTAAAAAAAAAAAAAAGTCCACCGAATTCAGAACCTCCTCCTTTTTTTGAAGTCGGTTAAAAAGGTCTATGTTTCCGATTTTAGTAATATTTCAGTATGTCTTACCTATACATATTATTGATACGTGTACCAAATATTTTTGTAATATTAGGTCTTTACCTATGAAATTGCCGTTCTGCAGTCTGGCCATTTCAAATCAAAATAATTTTTGTTTGGCTAAGAATTCTAATTTCAAATTAATTTTATTTTAAAAACATGGTTTTTTTTTCCAAAAGTACTTAGTCATTTGTTTATTGATTAGTGTTACATTTTCATCGCATTTCAATCTTTTTCGTCATCATGGATACGTTAAAAATTCGAGTAATTATGGAACATGAGTACCGTCGTGGCAGCAACGCGGCACAAGCGGCACGCAACATCAACGACGTTTACGGAGCTAACACTACAAACCAACGCACCACCTGTTATTGGTTTGCGCGCTTCCGTTCTGGAAATTTCGACCTGAAAAATGAACCTCGCGGTCGTCCGAAGACTTTGGTCGACAATGACGAATTAAAGGCGATTGTGGAAGCTGATGATACACAATCTACGGCTGAGTTAGCAGCAGCTTTCGACGTTAGCGTCAAAACAATATAGCTTGACAAATGGGTGCCCCACGAACTCAATGATCGCCAGCGCGAAGTACGCGTCGAGACGTGCCTTGCACTGCTCAACAGACACACAAATGAAGGAATTTTGAATTTAAAATTAAAATATTAATTTTAATTTTAGTTTATTTTAATTTTTGATTAAAATACATTAAAACGGCTATAATTTCTTATTTTAAATATAAAACAGAACAATAAATGAGAATCAAAGAATTAAAAAAGGCTCTGACCACGTCAGAGGACACCTAGCAAAGGCAGGAGTGGGTTTTAGCTGGTAAGAGTCCGGCACTGCCCCGATTGGCTTATCAGCCAAAAAAAAAAACGCTACGGCGTAGTACAAGCTACAACGTAGCATATGCTACGACGTAGCACAAAACGAGCATCGCGTAGCATAGAACAAATTACGCCGTAGCAAGCTAAGTCGTAAAGAACAACCACTCTTGGAACTAACGTGCAACATTGAATTTATTTAGCTCAGTTTAGTTATCGCGGAATAAAAATATGGTGATAAAAACAAACTTACTAAGTGAACTTTAATTTCATCGCACATTGTCAAACGAATCAAATGACACAGTGCTTGTGCTTAGCTGCCTACATGCTGAACCCGCTTCGCGTCGTTGCCGTTCTTCCAGGGTCAAGGTACGTTTTCTAAACAGAGTGTAGACTTTACTGATGTTATTTTGATATTTATTTTGTTCGAAAAATTATTTTTTTTATTTTACGGTTTTTTGTGAAATATTTAATTTTGCCGTACTTCTGTGGACTACTGTTACTCGTGGTTTGAATGATTGTATAAGAGTAAAATCCATACTGTATAAGTTTTTATTTGTAATTGAATTAATTTTTTATCATTTTCAAAAATACAGTTAGAAAGCTCAATAAATTATGTAACAAATCCAGTGGTTTAATTGTTTTAATATACAGGGTGGCAGGGACATCGACGCACAACCGCTTACCATGGATTCAGTACATGATTCTGGACCCCCCTGCGCTGAAATTTTTCGTCGGTTTTGTCTTAAATTTTACGTTTTTCTCTGCAATTTTTTTGACCCAATGAGATTTTAAATTAAGAAATAGTAAATTCACTTGCTTCACTTAAAACAGCAATGAAAGTAAAACTCGAAAGGGCTACCTGATCAGCTGTTTTTCTAAAGTTCATATGCGAGGTCAACTCTAGCATAGTTAGTAGGTGCCTTCGCTTTTCGCTTTCAAATGCCGACATCCTATTGTCGGCATTTTCCCGAAGCGCGGCGAAAAGCCGACAAACGCTTTGTCGGCGCCGGCGGCGCGCGGTCTAGTCTCTACGATATATCCCAAGGAATCTAACAGACGCGTCACTTGAGACATTTTAATCATTTTAATAAATGAATGACCCATTTACTACTTTTATTTAAGATTCATTATGGAGGGTAATTATTTTTTTTTGAGCTTTGTCGTGTTACGTAAAGAAGATTTAAAAAAAAACGAGCAGACGCGTAATGATAGTCACGTAATTGTTCGACAATTTTTTGTTATCAACATTAATTTTAGTTTTGAATGCGATTCAACAATGTAATTTATTATTTCATAAAAAAAACACATCCATTATCGCAATTAATTTCATGAGGAGGTAACTAGGTACAGACGCCAGCACATCAAGTTACCCCAATGTGTCGAATTTTCTAAATTGAATATGAACCTTATTCTGTTTGCCATAAAGTTGAAAAACAATCAAAGAAATTTGACATATTGGGGTAACTTAACGTGCTGGCGTCTGTACAACTTAATGTGTTTGTACACTCTATCAATTTGTTGCTCTGTACGTACACCGACCCACTGTAGGCACAGAAAAAATAATAAATAATAAAGTGCGGCAAATTGAAAGAAGATTAGTAAACCTACATTTCTTTTGCATTTCTCCGATTTTATCGGATTTTTGTCAGTTCCTAGATTTTGTTGATCGCAAACGGGCGTGTTGTTTGTCGCGAATTTGTGATCATAACGTAGGTAGATTTTATAAAAAACTTTTTTGCAAAAAATAAAACCGACTTCAAAAAAAACACTAAACGGTGTAAAATAACTCTAAATTCGGAAGTCTGTGGCTTTGGTGGGTTTGTCTTACTCATGATGGGCCACCGACTTCCGAATTTAGAGTTATTTTACACCGTTTAGTGTTTTTTTGAAGTCGGTTTTATTTTTTGCAAAAAAGTTTTTTATTTTTCCATTTTTAGTTGTTAACATAAAAACATTTGCCATGAATTTATTTTATATTGTTAATTGTTAACAATACATGTCATCATAATAGGGTTTTCCACTAATCCCTAATAAATTAAAATTAACATACCTAACTGACGAACTCTAGGTATATTGTACCCACCTGCGTACCCCTCAGAGCATACAGGCGTGATGATACGTCATTATGTTGTATAAACAATAAACATCCAAGCGATTCCAGCAATCACGACAGATTTGCCGTTTATTTTTTAAGAGTTCCGTTGTATATCTCCGAAGATCAGCACCAGATCTTCACCAAATTAAAATGGGACCACCACAGGAGTATTTTCTTTCAAATAAAAAAAGAATTTTGAGAATCGGTCCACAAATGGGGGCGAAATCAGGTAACATACATAAAAAAAAAAAAAAAAAAAAAAAAAAAAATACATACACACGAACATAGAACCTCCTCCTTTTTTGAAAGTCGGTTAAAAATAAAAAGTTGTTTTCTCTGTGCGTGTGTGTGTGTGTGTGTGTTTGAGAGTGTCAATTGGAAGATTCGGTCCGCAACCATGGCCAGTTCGCTCACTGGACTTGACCCCATTAGATTTTTTTATGTGGGGTTACGTCAAGTAGGTATAAGGTGTTTGTGACCGAGTGCAATACCGCAGCGGAAATAAGAGATCGCATTGTGAAATGTGAATGTGTTTGCGACGCTGTGTGAGGAGTGTGTCCAGGATCCCATTATTTTACCCCGTGTCCACGCTGAAACTCTGCGCCGCGCTCAGATCTGCGAGCGACCACTTCGAACCCTATCTCATTAGGAATGAGCGAGATAAAGGTAGGTAAGTTAATTAATTGAACATTACTGTATCGCTAAGTTCTTATCAAGAATCTTTTTTGTTATCAATCCTCATCGGTACCTACCTACCTTTTTTTTTAATTTTTTTTTTTTTTTTTTATGTGTTAAGTAACTAACAATGTTGTCGTTCGGCGATATTTCGTTCACGTTCGTCCGGCAACGGAGGCGCGCGGCGGCGGCGCGCGAGGCGGCGGGAGGCCGCGCTGCAGACGTACGTGTGTGTGTAGGTTGTAACGTAACAGAACTAACCTACCTAGGAGGAGAGCACTGTTGTAGGAAAAGATTAGAGGGAATAGATAAAAGAATTTATTATTACCAGGCCTACCTAATGGAGCTAGGATAAAGAAGAGAGGAAAGCTGATGAATGAAATATGAAGGATGAAATGAAGAAGAGGTGGCCCTCTTTCAGCAGTAGTTGTGGCTGAGGGGCATCAGGCTTCGGTCTTCAGTAGAGGAGGCGGAGGCCGTCAAAGGTGTCTCTCTCTGCTGTAGGGTAGTCGAGGGACGTCAGGCTTCAGTCTTCAGCAGCGGAGGAGGAGGCCGTCAGGAGAAGGAGTCCGTCAGAGGAGGAATCCGTCTGAGGTGGTCCTCTCGGCTCTAGTAATGGCCGAGGGACGTCAGGCTTGAGTCTTCAGCAGCGGAGGAGGAGGCCGTCAGAGGTGGTCCTCTCGGCTCTAGTAATGGCCGAGGGACGTTAGGCTTCAGTCTTCTGCAGAGGAGGCGGAGGACGTCAGTTTAGAGGGCCGGAGGACAGAGAGGCCATAAGTATTAGACTCGCAGCTAATATAAGTGACTTGCTAAGCCTTTCAGATCAGAACCCAGACTGCCAAATTCCACCTGGCTCCAAGGTAAATGGACAGAATGACAGATGATTGAATTTTGAAAGGTTTTAGAACACAATACAAAGCAAAGTAAAAGAAAAATAATGAGGTCGATGTGGTTTACATATACGACCTACAACTAGCTCCAGACAAATTAAAAATAAAACTAGACCTGTCACTAGCAGACATTACGAATGTAAACAAACATAATTTATAGAAAAACTTAAATAATAAATATGATAATATAAGACAAAAGGTATGCTTTGCCTCCAAGTAATGAGCATGTAGCTACCTAGGGAGGGTGAATGCTTTAAAATTTCAGGTTAAACAATGCACAAAAATGTAAGTAAAATCACAATGTAAAGACAACATTACAAGGTTAGGTAGCACAAGCGCGCGCGACTTCCGCAGAGCGTTTTGATCGCGTTGTTTGCAATACATTGCGCTCTCAAAAACGTCAATTTTTTTAACCAGCCATTTCCGAGATGAATGACCTTCATAATTTCATTTAGGGCATCAGGTGCAACCTTTTCACGACGTTTGCGCGTCGATGTCCCTGCCACCTTGTATTTTGTTTTTGACTCTATAACCGGCTTTGAAGTACTGCATGCCACCCGGTTGTCGAAAATTTCAAAGACAAAAATATTTGGTACCTACACGTATCAATAACATGTATAGGTAGGACATACCTACTCAAATACCTATTACTAAAATCGGAAACATCGACCTTTTTTACCTGTCCGCTTCGCGTGGAATGCCCCTTAGTACCTATATTGAATCTCTTTGCCTGTAGGTAAGTGTAGTTCTACGATAATTATAAAGTCTTTGTTTCATCTGAAAACGATAAAGTCCCACCCGACCCAAACAATACATGACATATGCTATCTAAATATAATTTTGAGCATGGACCCCACGTTGTAATAGCAATTGCTGTGAACTTAATGAAGAATATTGACCAATGGTAGATGCGCAGGGCGGGGTGGCGCTCCGTTATGCACTTGCTGCAAAGCAAAGATAATATGGTAAGGCCTGAAACTGCTTTATATGCGGGCGCCCGCGACGAGCAACCATCGCGTTTCTACGTGTGTGGACACCTGGGTGGGCTCCGTGGGAACGCGACGGTCCGGATTATTTTATTTACGCAGTGTCGCTAGTAGTGGGCACCGCGCGTGCCCCGGCGCCGAAATCTGTGCGTGGGAGCGGGGTGCGCCTCCCCGCGACGCTGAGCTTTTTTGTACGGAACCCGCGCTTGTGTCCGCTTAACGCAGTTTTAGGCCCTAAGATGCCTGTAACACAACTAGAAAAACTACTACGAATATAGTTGTCACAGTATTGACTTATTGAGAATGAAACAGAGACGAGTATCTATATCTATTCTATATCTATATCAATTCTATACTTATAATAAATCTGTAGAAGTAAAATTACTGTACATTGAAAATATCAAAAAAATAAATAGCAGGGGGTGTTACTAGACCGACAGCGAACCCAAAAATATGATTAAAAAAATTTTTGTCTGTCTGTCAGTCTGTCTGTCTGTCAGTCTGTCTGTCTGTCTGTCTGTCTGTATGTTCAGGTATCTCGCAAAAACTACCGGTTCGATTACGATGAAACTTATTCTTTAATACCCTGGGCACAACACTGGGTACTTTTTATCCCGGAAAAGTATATACAATAAAAAACAAACTTAATTTTGCGGTTCGACCCCTAGACCCGACTACTGTACCAACCGCAAATAATAAGTTTGTCGTAGGTTACGTCACCCGCAGTGGTGTTCACCAAGGGGCGCTGCACACGGCTAAGATATTATAATATTTTATCTTAAGATACAATATCGCTCGCCATACAGTTCAATGGACTATCACACACTACGAAGATAATTATGTACATTGAATATATATTCAAAATTAATATTGGAGGATGATTGGTGATCGATACTGATGCCAAAAATGCAATCAGTAAATGTTTTGTCTGTCTGTCTGTCTGTCTGTATGTGCACGCATAGTTCAATAACTATTATAGGGATTGGGATTGACTTGGTACGGTTGTAATCAATACGCCTGGGTAGGTTGATCTTAGTCTCAGTTGTTTTACACATGGTCAGTTGTACGGCGCTCTTTTCCGGGTCAGTAGTTCCAGAAATCTTTATGCATATGTATGCATAAAGATTTCTGGAACTACTGACCAACTACTACTTTCAAAGTTGATCCTTCCAGTATGTACTGGAAGGATCAACTTTGAAAGTAGTCTATCTGGAAGTATTATGCTAAAATTATTACGTTTATATATCAACGCACAGCCCAAACCGCTGGTATTAGAGACATGAAACTTGAAGGGGACTTCTTAGTTAAGAATAAGTATCCACTAAAACACGATTTTTGGAAATTCAACCCTTAATGGGAAAACATATGGGGCGGAAGTTCGACATCCACGCGGGCGAAGCTGCGGGCAAAAGCTAGTAGATAATAAATTTATCTAAATGATTAAATAAAAAACCGGCCAAGAGCGTGTTGGGCCACGCTCAGTTCCGTAGTTTCTCGTCCGTCACAATAAGTGTTCCAACTTATGAGTTTTATTTTTTGTAGAAAATGATTTTCCTAGAAAGTCCTTATAAAGTTCTACTTTCCAGATTTTTTTCATATTTTCTAAAGTTATGGTTCAAAAGTTAGAGGGAGGGGACACGTTGTTTTTTACTTTTGGTGCGATTATTTCCGAAATTATTGACATTATCAAAAAATGATTTTAGTAAACCCCTATTCATTTTTAAATACCTTTTCAACAATATGTCACACGTTAGGGTTGAAATTAAAAAAAAAAACACTTCCCACTTTACATATAGGGGGGCTACCCTAATAAAACATTTTTATCCAATTTTTATTTTACCACTTTGTTGGCGTGATTGATACACATATTGGTACCAAATTTCAGCTTTCGATTAAGAGCTTTGAGATTAAGCGAGGACGGACGGATGGACAGACAGACATGGCGAAACTATAAGGGTTCCTAGTTGACTACGGAACCCTAAAAACAGGAGTCCTCGTATGTTACAAACATCTTTTAGTTGACGTATACACGTATGTATATCCTCCTCAAAGTTATAGATAAGTATACAAAAGTCTTAGACCGTCGACCGTGATCAGAAAAAACAAAAATAATACTAATCAAAATGAGAACCTCCCGCTTTATTCGTCGGTTAAAAAACAACAGTATCGTTTCAGCTGGCAGTGTGCGTGTGTAAATAGATTCACTCAGAGTAGGTAAATATTTTGATCGACATCTGACACAGTTACTATAGCTCTTAAAGTTTGCTCAAGTGTTTTTTCGTTTCATAAATCATTGTGTGTATGTGTGTTAATGACTGATGTCAAATAAATATTTTTCTTTCTTTCTTTCTTTCTTTCTTACAATATAATAGAATACTCTCTATTGTACACCACATAAATGCAGCACTACTTAAGACGAGCCCATCCCGTTACCGCTCCATTGCACTGTCTAGCATAGCATAGCAAAGCAAGTCTGCATAAAACTAGAAGAAGAAATGAAGGCGTTTTTGCCTATTATTACACTGGTAAGAAGATTTTACTCAAAGACATTCAATACTTAAGAACTATAGACGGGGCATCACGATCTTTTCATTGATACTTAATGTGTCCTAGTGGACAGTAGTCCATGACTTTAAAACGCTCCGCTGCCACGCCAATATTGCTATATTATTCTAGATGGCGTTACGAGTACTAAGAAATGGGATCACAGTAATTCTTTCTATGACATTTCTTCGCTTGCCCTCTCTATAGTACCTAGGTATTTGAAATCTCTTTGGTTTTACTAATTTTTAACCGACTTCAGGAGGAGGTTCTCAATTCGATCGGTTTTTTTTTTTTTTTTCTGTGTGTATTTTTCGATTACTCCGAGATTAATGATCCGATTTACGTGATTCTTTTTTAGTTCAATGCGGAATAGCTGCCATTTGGTCCCATAAAAATATAACATAGTGTGACCCGGTAGTTTTCATTTTTAGAACAATTTTATGAAAATTTAATTTATTTTTGGACATTTTTTTGTATGTATGTTCACCGATTACGCTGAGACTTATGTACCGAAATACGTGATTCTTTTATAGTTCGATGCGGACTAGTTCCTTTTTGGTCTCATAAAAAAAAATAGTTTGGCCTAGTATTTTATGAAAACTTTTGTTCATGAATTTTACTTTTTGATTTCATCGAACATGTGTGTTGTAGAAATGGATAATAATGAATCATCTAGGTATATAAAAATAAAAAAAATAAAAATTGTTAAATAAAAACTTTTTTACAAAAAATACAACCGACTTCGAAAAACACTAACCGGTGTAAAATAACTCTAAATTCGGAAGTCGGTGGCCAATCATGAATGAGACAAAGCCACCAAAGCCACAGACGTCCTAATTTAGAGTTATTTTACACCGGTTAGTGTTTTTCGAAGTCGGTTGTATTTTTTGTAAAAAAGTTTTTAAATACTTAGGCTAGTTAATCCGGATGCGCCAAGATACCCCGCAAAATTCTAATATTCTAGTGTTTTTTGCAATTTGTCTTTCCGTGTGAGGTTGTAGGTAGGTATTTTAATTCGCCACCGCGAATCATATTTTAATCAATATACCTATTGATTATAATCATTCAAATCATGAAGTCAACCCTCTTAATTCATGTAACCCCATCATCATCTGCCTAGCCTTTTCCCAACTATGTTGGGGTCGGCTTCCAGTTTAACCGGATGCAGCTGAATACCAGTGTTTTACATGGAGCGACTGCCTGTCTGACCTCCACAACCCAGTAACTGGGTAACATGATACCCCTTGGTTAAACTGGTTGTCAGACTTTCGGGCTTCTGACTACAAGTAACGACTGTCAAAGATCTACAAATGACAGCCGGGACCAACGGCTTAACGTGCTTTCCGAGGCACGGAGGAGTCTTGGTATGTAATAAATGGTCACCCATCCACGGACCGACCTCGTCAAGCGTAGCTTAACCTTCGATCGACCCATGCGGCTGTTATAATTTAGCCACAAGCTCCTCAATTCATGTAACCCCATTGAATGATAATTTCATGAAGAAGTCATTTAATGGGAATAAATTGGTGATTTTAATTATTATTAAAACTTAGAAAAAAGAGCAGCGTAGGCCCAATGGTGGCGGCCCCGACTTACAAACAGTGAGTCGTGGGTTTAAACCCAGGCAGGCCGCATTACTTTGTGCAATTTATTTCATCACCACTGCTCTCAAAAACGGTGAAGGAAAACATCGTGAGGAAACCGGCATGTCCTAGAACCAATAATTTGAAGACATGTGACATCTACCAATTCGCACTGGGCCCGCGTGGTAGATTATAGCCCATACGCAAAATACGCGCTTTGACGTGGAGTTGCGGATACCAGCCCGGTATCTTTAATCTTTTTTTTTTAACTTAGAAAAACCATATTTTTTACGGCCGCGAGTCATATTTTAATCAACTCACCTACAACTTACCAGTGAACGGGAAATTGCGAAAAACACAAGAATACCCACAAGGTACCCTGCCACCTTAACATAATTTCCGACTTCAAAAAAGGAGGAGGTTCTATGTTCGTGTGTATGTATTATTTTATTTTCTTTTATGTATGTTACCTGATTTCTCCGCCACTTGTGGACCGATTCTCTAATTTCTTTCTTTATTTGAAAGAGTAGACTCCTGAGGTGGTTCCATTATAATTTGGTGAAGATCTGATGCTGATCTTCGGAAATATATAATGGAACTCTTCAAAAATAGACGGCAAATCTGTCGTGATTGCTGGAATCACTTGAATGTTTATTGTTTATACAACATCATGACCTATCATCATGCCTGTATGCTCTGAGGGGTACGAAGATATTTTACTAGTACTACATGAATCACCCGAGTGGGGTAACCTCGACACACAAACTGAGTAATGATGTTGACTATGTTCGCAGGCGTTGCTGCTGGTGCGCCCGGGCGAGCAGGCTCCGTTCATATCATTAGTACTCGGCGCAGTGGGCAAAGCCTTGGAAAGCTTAGATCTCGGATCGCCTGTCAAGCTACCGCCGGCGCCCGTCAATCCACCACCAGCCAACCCGCCACCAGCCAATCCACCACCCGTCAATCCACCACCCGCCAATCCACCACCCGCCAATCCATCACCCGTCAATCCACCACCCGCCAATCCACCACCCGCCAATCCACCACCAGCCAACCCGCCACCAGCCAATCCACCACCCGTCAATCCACCACCCGCCAATCCACCACCCGCCAATCCATCACCCGTCAATCCACCACCCGCCAATCCACCACCCGCCAATCCATCACCCGTCAATCCACCACCCGCCAATCCACCACCCGCCAATCCACCACCCGCCAATCCACCACCCGTCAATCCACCACCCGCCAATCCACCACCCACCAATCCACCACCCGTCAATCCACCACCCGCCAACCCGCCACCAGACTATCCACCACCCGCAAACCCGCCGCCTGCCAACCCGCCACCGGTATAGGGTGGTGTCAGTACCTTGTAGTTACTAGCAATAAGTAAAATATCTCCGTTCAGCAAAATTTTAGAGTAATTAATTCTAGACCAATTGCAATGGTTTTTAAAATAAACGTAAATTATTACATAACAAATACCTAGTTTGGTTTAGAATGAGTCGTTTAACTATGAATGTTGGTGTTGACCTTTTAAGGCATATTTATAATTCGCAGGATGATGCTTATAGCATCTTGTGTGATTAGTCTAAGGCATTTCATAGCGTTCTTCATGTGTTTTTACAAGGACAGTCTATAACTGTGGGATCCGAAATACCCCACTGGACCTCTTTACCTGGTTGGTACTTCCGTAGTAGAATTCAGAAAGTTGATGTCAACAGGAAAAGATCTGCCACACCGTGAGTAAAGTTGGGAGTCCCCCAGGGGAAAGCACGATTCTTGCGTAATCCCTAAATTAATCACCGACTCTGCTGGGGTTAGTTTCCAGTCTAACCCCAGGCCACTAGGCTATTCTGTCAAAAACACTTATCTGTTGTACCTACTTATATATTTATAGATTAAAGATAATGTAGCAAAGACATGCGAAGAATTAATGTTATAGCAGAACTGTGATCTCATGTCTCAGTAACGCCATCTAGAATAATATAGCTATATTGGAGCGGCAGCGGAGTGTACTAAATTAAACTCATAGACTTATGTCCTCTAGGGCACAAGTATCAGATGAAAATATTGTTCGTGATGTCTTGTCTATATTAAGTATTGAATGTCTTCTAATGTACAGAGGCGGACTTAATGCCATTGGCATTTTCTACCAGTCAAGCTTTAAGTAGGTGATGCAGAAAAATGTAGAGGCAGGTGCAATTTTAAGTAAAAATAAAAGATACCAAACCAATACTAATTCTATTGTGTTTATTTTTTGTAATAGGTACCTTATCCTTATCCTAATACCTACGGTAGTTTATCATGACTGTTTAAATATCATTAAGAAAACAACCGATTACATAAAAAAAAACACAAATACATACATACATGTTTGATTACATAAAATGATTATTATTATTAAAAAGCACTGAAAGTTGTAAAACTCTTGTTACGGTTTTGAAAGGTAATGACTTGGGCAGTTTCGTTTCATTTATTATTTGCCACTGACTTCTGAGAATAGTAGTAGTAGTCAGGGATATAGCTGGGATGTACCAGAGAGTTCATATTCTCAGGATATGATGTCATTAATAGACTAATTAAACATACAAAGTCTCAATTGAACAGCTTTAATACCTACTTTTGGATTTTATTCATATCTAAAATACACACATGGCTGTTTCGTTACTTATTATTTCAGAAATTAAATATTCGCATCACCTCCACGACGCGCGACGGTAGCGAAACGGCGAAGCCATACATTTATACTGATATGTAGAATTTGTGAAGTTAGGGTCGGTAGGTTAGGCCGTGTAGATTCAGAAGCTTGGCTCTAGATGAGATAGATCTTTTTCACAGGGCAAATCTTATGTGGTAGTCTTGGCAACATTTTACATGAAATGTTTTGGTGGGATAAAATATACTGTTTCAAGTACACGATGAGTAATTCGCATAGCACTGTTCGGGCTAACATCAGAAACGGACTCATTCGCCGCGAGTCGATCAGCAGTCACCTATTCTAGTAAAATCACCGCGTTTAGAGACTTCGGCGTAATGAACACTGAAGTCTCAGTCAGTGTCACCTACCTGTTGCTAGGGATTGGCAAAGTATACCTAAATCATAATCGAGAATCGACGTAACTTATTTATATACATACAAATAAACAAACATAAACTTACGCCCTTTTCCCATAGGGGTAGATAAAAACTGCAGCACGCCACCTACTACGATTGTTACTACACATATCAAAAAAGGCTAAGCAACATGCATGATATTCCAAAGATTTACCTACCTATATTAATTCATTTCTAAGCATTTACTCACTCAGAGTAAACTTTTTTGTTATTGATGGCATACTGGCTGGTTGTAATAGTACCTACATTATGACATAAGTGCGGTAAGTTGATAATTACAGCTGGGGCTACAAGAAAGCAGAGGCTGTAATTAGGGAATGCAATCTCGTCTCGCCGAGATCCCGATCTCGCGAGATCCCGATCTCGCGAGATCCCGGCCATATTTTACGAGATTGTATCTCGTCAAATTACGTACGAGATCTCGCGAGATAACGAGATCGACCAATGCAGTGTGACGACGTGTATTTCATAGCGCGGCTGCGAACTGAATCCTGGCCGTTGCCTAAATATAGATAATTATTGTTTTGTTACCAATATTGTAAGAATTTGAACTGATTAGCTACAGTAGGTATAATAATTATAGACATAAACAAATTTTATTAGAGTTAGAGGCAAAATAATAAGTACTCTGTTGATTTTTAAAATAAAACTTACATTATTTTTATAACTAAGCAACGCAGTTTCTATTTAATTACATAATTATCATGTCAATTACTAGTTCTTAAAACAAGCATTTGCATATTATGTTTTAATTGCGATTCTTCCAATCTCGCAAGATCCCGTAATTTGCGAGATCTCGCGAGACTGGGTTTTGAGTCTCGCGAGATCTCGCTAGGCGGAAATCTCGTACGAGATTGCATTCCCTAGCTGTAATTATTATCAAAGCGCACGTATGTCTTAGGACGTTTTAAAACATATTTGCGAGGAAATAAATAAATCTCGGGCTGAAATTTTCAATTAAAAACAATAGAGCGATAAGAAAAAGCGCGCGGAATAATTTTTACTTGTTCACAAATTAAATTAGCGATGCGCGCGCATCAGCACTTTTTTTATTTAAAGTCTATTAATAAAGTAAATTACTTAATATGTTTGTTACAAATGGTTGTAATTTATTGTTAAAATTAATTAAAATAACGAATTATTATTTTTTTTTTTTATTTTATCTCCCAAAGTTAATTTAATTCATAAAATGTTCTACTTTTCTGACATAAAACTTTGATAAGATTTTTAAAAAGTACAGTTCGTTTTATCGGAGCATCTTGGTAATGCAAAACCGTGTGTTTCACATTACCATAACGCACAGTGCGTAATGAGATACATTACGATACTGAATTTGGTGGAATAATGATACTAGCAGACGTCCCGCGGTTTCACCCGCGTAGGTCCCGTTCCTGTGGGAATACAGAGATAAAAGTAGCCTATGTGTTAATCAAGGGTGTCAGCTAACTCCATACCAAATTTTATGAAAATCCATCCAGTTGTTTTTACGTGAAAGAGTAACAAACACCCATCCATCCATCCATCCATACTCACAAACTTTCGCGTTTATAATATTAGTAGGAAGTAGGATTTGTTGATGGAGTTAAAAAACAAGCCTTCTGTGAGCTGGGCGTGATAACCGACATCAATACGGGCGAAGCCGCGGGCATCAGCTAGTTTAGAAATAAAATCTACTAACTAAAACTCTAAAATAAGGCGCGAAAAAAAACTCATCCGCATCAAGCCACGTTGTGTGGCAATGCTTGATGCTTTGATCAAGGCAAAAACCAGCCCTTGGGTCACGCGAAGTGTCACAGCGTCTTCGTTCTATTTTAATTTAGTTTTTAACCGACTTCAAAAAAACGAAGAGGTACCTACTCATTTCGGTTGTATGTTTTTTTTTGGGTTTGCTACCTCATTACATTACTGGATTATTTATGGACCGATTTTCAAAATCTGGGGGCACTGAAGTGCCCCGCCAAGGCGAGCCAAGCGAAGCGCAAGGGTAGTGCCCTTGCGCCCTTTTCTCGAAGTGTTTCGTCGTTTTTTTGAACCCTCATAGAGTTGGTTTCCGATGTACCGGAGAGTTCATATTCTCAAGATATGATGTCATATCATTGCCAAGACTACCACTTAAGGTTTGCCTTGTGAAAAAGATATCAGATCTCATGTAGAGTCAAGCTTATGAATCTACACGGCCTAACCTACCGACCCTAACTTCACAAATTCTACATCTTCTATACTACTTATAATAAATCTGTAGAAGTAAAATTTCTGTACATTGAAAATATAAAAAAATAAATAGCAGGGGATGTTACTAGACTGACACCGAACCCAAAAATATGATTAAAAAAATTTTTGTCTGTCTGTCTGTCTGTCTGTCTGTCTGTCTGTCTGTATGTTCAGGTATCACGCAAAAACTACCGGTTCGATTACAATGAAACTTGGTATACTTATTCTTTGATATCCTGGGCACCACACTGGGTACTTTTTATCCCGGAAAAGTATATACAATAAAAAACAAACTTAATTTTGCGGTTAGATCCCTAGACCCGACTACTGTACCAACCGCAAATCATAAGTTTGTCGTAGGTTACGTCACCCGCAGTGGAGTTCACCAAAGGGCGCTGCACACGGCTAAGATATTATAATATTTAATCTTAAGATACAATATCGCTCGCCATACAATTCAATGGACTATCACACACTACGAAGATAATTATACACATTGAATATCTATTCAAAATTAATATTGGAGGATGATTGGTGATCGATACTGATGCCAAAAATGCAATTAGTGAATGTTTTGTCTTTCTGTCTGTATGTGCACGCATAGTTCAAAAACTATTATAGGGATTTTAACCAAACTTGGTACGGTTGTAGGTAATCAATACGCCTGGGCAGGTTGATCTTAGTATCAGTTGTTTTACACATGGTCAGTTGTACGGCGCTCTTTCCCGGGTCAGTAGTTCCAGAAATCTTTATGCATACATATCGAATGGATCAACTTTGAAAGTAGTCTATCCGGAAGTATTATGCTAAAATTAGTACGTTTATATATCAACGCACAGCCCCAACCGCTGGTATTAGAGACATGAAACTTGAAGGGGTGTTCTTAGTGAAGAGTAAGTCTTCCATAGAAACGATTTTTGAAAATTCAACCCTTAAAGGGGACGGAAGTTCGACATCCACGCGGGCGAAGCCGCGGGCAAAAGCTAGTTATAAATATAAATGTATGGCTTCGCCGATTCGCTACCGTCGTGGAGGTGATGCGAATATTTAGTTTCTGAAGTACTAAGTAACGAAATAGCCAAGTCATACATTTTTCCTGAGAATGTAGAATTTGTGATGTGAAGTATGAGGGAACTCCTCAAAACATATAGGTACACACGCACCGATTTTTACATTTTTAGTAACAAATCAAGCATTTTCATTAAGAAAGTATTATTTAGTGAAGAAAAACTGATGAAGAAGACAGGCGACGGAACTCTTCAACGCATAACAGCAAATTGTTCGCGATTGCTGTAGTCAGATGTCTTTGTATGTTATATCTTTTTCCATTACATAACATTACGCGTGTCTATTTCTATATGAGCCCGGCAGAGATGCATAGATTAATGTTTAGAATGAACTTCTTTAGCAATTGCTAACCAATTTCAATGATTCTTTTAAGTTTTAAAAGACTTTCTTGACATAAGTATAAAGACACTAAAAATTGAGAAAAAAAACTTTTGAAACGCAGTTCCCTATCGCGCGTTGCGAAAGGGGGCTAGACGGAAAAAATTAAGACCAAAAGTTGTAACGACACTTTTTGCTATAGTTGGAAGCCGTGCGGTGTGCACGTGTTTTTCTGTCTGTCTCTCTCTCTCTCATATAAAGCCTATGACGAGCCTATGGAAATTGAGCCTACTGATTAAGTTTATATTTCATTACATTAGTTAATAATAAAAAAAAACTTCATTCCATCCGGAGGGTCTCTATTCGATCGGTAGTTTGATTTTTTCACCTGTTAGTGTTTTTTTTTTATAAGAAGTCGGTTGTTTTTAGTTCAATGGACTTGATGCTAGCACCCTACCTAATTTTACTATTTTAATGTTAAAATTTTAATTATTATTTAGTCTAAGTAATAGTTAGTGACCCTGACTGCTATGCCGGAGGTCGTGGGTTAGATTACCACCCAGGACGAATGTTTGTGTGTTGTGCACGATTACTTGAATCGATTACAGTTCTGTGTCTGGGTGTAATTTACCTACAATATGTGTGTATTTAGAAATATAAAAGTATGTTTATCAGCTGTTTAGTACCCATAACACAAGCTCTCAAGCTTAACTTGGGACTAAAATGGCGTTGTATGTAAAATTGAGGAATATATAACATTTTTTTTTTTATTTCTCCTAATAAAAATCGCCTTCATCCTCTCTCCTACTATAAATAACGTAACGTAATTGATTCGATGTTTTTAACATATCAACTATTATAATATATTATGTACCTACTTACACATTATGGAATGCAATAAAGTATTGAGTACCTATTAATGATATCGAATTTAGTCGTAGGTAAGAGTGATTCACTGGTAACTAATGGAATAGTAACTAGTGGAATATTCACACTCTCACAAACAAATTAGAAACGGTCGCGCAAAGACAACGGAGTAACTTCGCTATGCAATGTCAACCTGCGTACTTAGGTACACATTACAAATAGTCACTAGCATTGCTACAATAAAAATAAAACACGTAAATAATATTGATTGACGTCTGATACAACAGTCGCTATTGTTAGTATTGTTTGCTCAAGTGTTTTGTAGCTACTTAAGACAAGCACGGCCCGTCACAGCTGCATTGCACTTGCTGAAGTCATCATTAAACTGGAAATGGAATAAACATGAAGGGTCCTCAGTCAGTTATTATATTGGTAAGCTTTTACGACTGATACCAATGATATTATAATTAAAAAGGTGTAGATAGGTTACCTAAACAACATTAGATCTTCACAACAAAAAAAAAACAACCGACTTCTTAAAGTTAGTCTATGGCTTTGGTGGTTTTCGTTCATTATTGGCCACCGACTTCCGAAACTAGAGTTATTTTTCACCTGTTAGTGTTTTTGTTCTTACTTAATTACCATATAAAGCGATAAATCAAAGCGATATTTTGCTCATAATTAAGCGATTAAATTATCTCACATAAACTTCCACCCCCCATTGTACCTACGGATGGGGAGCGAAAGTTATAAGTTTATGAATTTTTTTGTTGGTTGGTGTACTAAACTTAGATTACATACCAAATTTCAGCTTTCTAGCACTTCAGGAAGTAGCCAAATATTTTGATGATCATCAGTGTGTCAGTGTGTCAGTGTACCAGTGACGAAATCGGTGTATTAAAGATATCAATAAAATCTAAAGTTTTAGAGCTATTCAATTGAGACTTTGTAGGTTTAATTATCATATCCTGAGAATATGAACTATCTGGTACATCGGAAACCAACTCTATGAGGGTTCAAAAAAAACGACGACACACTTCGAGAAAAGGTAGGTAGTGCCCTTGCGCTTCGCTTGACTCGTCTTGGCGGGGGCACTACTGTGCCCCCAGATAAGTGTCGGTACAACTTATTTTGGTGAAACAAGTGCCGAAACAATCATACTTAAATTAAATTAAAGAGATCAGACAGTATGGCTGAATTAGAATATTTTATCCGTATCTAAACGCTGCTCTTAGGCTGATCTTTCGAAATTATCACGTGATAGTTCAACACTCCCTGCGGGGCTTTCTGGGTCTTTTTTTGTTTTTTGGTTCCTGTTTTTACTTTTTAATTATTTTTTTAGCATTTTCCTAGTTACCTATTATTTTATTTTTTCTTAGATTTTAGTTCTTGTATTTGTGATGTTGTATGTCCTGTGTGTGACAAATAAAAGTTTTTCTTTTTTCTCTATCAATATAATCTGATAAAGACTAGGGAAACGTCGACAAACAAACTGAAATAATGATGTTGATTACACTCGCAGGTGGTACTGCTGCTGGTGCACCGCGGCGAGCAGTCTCCGTTACTCAAACAAGTAGCTGGTGCTGCAGTTGGTGTAGTGGCAAAAGTTGTAAGTATTGCTCTTCCGGTTGTCAACCCGCCGCCGCCAGCCAACCCGCCGCCGCCTGTCTACCCGCCGCCGCCTGTCAACCCGCCGCCGCCTGTCAACCCGCCGCCGCCTGTCAACCCGCCGCCGCCTGTCAACCCGCCGCCGCCTGTCAACCCGCCGCCGCCTGTCAACCCGCCGCCGCCTGTCAACCCGCCGCCGCCTGTCAACCCGCCGCCGCCTGTCAACCCGCCGCCGCCTGTCAACCCGCCGCCGCCTGTCAACCTGCCGCCAGTAGGTCCACCACCGCCGGTCAACCCACCGCCGCCTGTCAATCCAACGCCTCCCGAACCAACGCCGTCTGAGCCAGCACCACCAGTCAATCCAACGCCAGCGGAACCAACGCCACCGGAACCAACGCCGTCTGAGCCAGCACCACCAGTCAATCCAACGCCAGCGGAACCAACGCCACCTGAACCAACACCGCCTGAGCAATCACCACCTGTCAATCCAACGCCACCTGAACCAACGCCACCTGAACCAGCACCACCTGAACCAACGCCGCCAGAGACAGCACCATCTGAACCAAAGCCGCCAGAGACAGCACCACCTGTTAATCCAACGCCACCTGAACCAACGCCACCCGAACCAACGCCACCTGAACCAGCACCACCAGTCATTCCAACTCCTCCTGAACCATTGCCGCCAGATCCAGCACCACCTGTCAATCCAACGTCACCTGAACCAGCACCGCCAGAGCCAGCACCACCTGAAACAGCACCACCAGTCAATCCAACGCCACCAGAACCAACACCACCTGAAACAGCACCGCCAGTCATTCCAACTCCTCCTGAACCATTGCCGCCAGATCCAGCACCACCTGTCAATCCAACGTCACCTGAACCAGCACCGCCAGAGCCAGCACCACCTGAAACAGCACCACCAGTCAATCCAACGCCACCTGAACCAACACCACCTGAAACAGCACCACCAGTCAACCCAACGCCACCTGAACCAGCACCACCAGTCCATCCAACGCCACCGGAACCAAAGCCGCCAGAACCAGCACCACCTGTCAATCCAACGCCACCCAACCCAACGCCACCTGAACCAGCACCACCAGTCATTCCAACTCCACCCGAACCAAAGCCACCTGAACCAGCACCACCAGTCAATCCAACGCCACCTGAACCAACGCCACCGGAACCAACGCCGCCAGATCCAGCACCACCTGTCAATCCAACGCCACCTGAACCAACGCCACTGGAACCAACGCCGCCAGAACCAGCACCACCTGTCAATCCAACGCCACCTGAACCAACGCCACTGGAACCAACGCCGCCAGAACCAGCACCACCTGTCAATCCAACGCCACCTGAACCAACGCCACTGGAACCAACGCCGCCAGAACCAGCACCACCTGTCAATCCAACGCCACCCGACCCAACGCCACCTGAACCAGCACCACCAGTCATTCCAACTCCACCTGAACCAACGCCGCCAGATCCAGCACCACCTGTCAATCCAACGCCACCTGAACCAACGCCACTGGAACCAACGCCGCCAGAACCAGCACCACCTGTCAATCCAACGCCACCCGACCCAACGCCACCTGAACCAGCACCACCAGTCATTCCAACTCCACCTGAACCAACGCCGCCAGATCCAGCACCACCTGTCAATCCAACGCCACCTGAACCAACGCCACTGGAACCAACGCCGCCAGAACCAGCACCACCTGTCAATCCAACGCCACCCGACCCAACGCCACCTGAACCAGCACCACCAGTCATTCCAACTCCACCTGAACCAACGCCGCCAGATCCAGCACCACCTGTCAATCCAACGCCACCGGAAACAGCACCCCCAGAGCCAGCACCACCTGAAACAGCACCACCTGAACCAACTCCACCCGAACCAACGCCACCTGAACCAGCAACACCAGTCATTCCAACTCCACCTGAACCAGCACCACCAGTCAATCCAACGCCACCTGAACCAGCACCACCAGTCAATCCAACGCCACCTGAACCAGCACCACCAGTCAATCCAACGCCACCTGAATCAACGCCACCGGAACCAACGCCGCCAGAACCAGCACCACCAGTCAATCCAACGCCACCTGAACCAGCACCACCAGTCAATCCAACGCCACCTGAATCAACGCCACCGGAACCAACGCCGCCAGAACCAGCACCACCTGTCAATCCAACGCCACCCGAACCAACGCCACCTGAACCAGCACCACCAGTCATTCCAACTCCACCTGAACCATCGCCGCCAGATCCAGCACCACCTGTCAATCCAACGCCACCTGAACCAACGCCGCCAGAACCAGCACCACCTGTCAATCCAACGCCACCTAAACCAGCACCACCAGTCATTCCAACTCCACCGAAACCAGCACCGCCAGAGCCAGCACCACCTGAAACAGCACCACCTGAACCAACTCCACCCGAACCAACGCCACCTGAACCAGCACCACCAGTCAATCCAACGCCACCTGAACCAGCACCACCAGTCAATCCAACGCCACCTGAACCAGCACCACCAGTCAATCCAACGCCACCTGAATCAACGCCACCGGAACCAACGCCGCCAGAACCAGCACCACCTGTCAATCCAACGCCACCCGAACCAACGCCACCTGAACCAGCACCACCAGTCATTCCAACTCCACCTGAACCATCGCCGCCAGATCTAGCACCACCTGTCAATCCAACGCCACCTGAACCAACGCCGCCAGAACCAGCACCACCTGTCAATCCAACGCCACCTAAACCAGCACCACCAGTCATTCCAACTCCACCTGAACCAACGCCGCCAGATCCAGCACCACCTGTCAATCCAACGCCACCGGAAACAGCACCGCCAGAGCCAGCACCACCTGAAACAGCACCACCTGAACCAACTCCACCCGAACCAACGCCACCTGAACCAGCACCACCAGTCAATCCAACGCCACCTGAACCAACACCACCAGTCATTCCAACTCCACCTGAACCAGCACCACCAGTCATTCCAACTCCACCTTTTTTTTTTTTTTTTTTTTTTTTTTTTTTTTTTAACGCTGGGGAAAATGCATTACGCATACCCTCCCATCGGGGGATGGGGGGGGTATGTGGGACTCCCCGGTCTGACCCGGTATACCCACTAAAAACCACCAGCGTGTTCCCGCTTCGTCCTGAATGGCGGGGACTGGGAATCCGGCAGAGCCTTTTCGTCCAGTCCCCGCCGACGATTGCCCGGCGGGGCGGTGACGGGTGCAATGCGGGCGTAGGAGCCCCCGCGCCTATCGCCCGCCCGTCGCCACCTTGAGGATGATCCTCACGATCCACCGGCGGCGCGGCGGCCGCGTATCCCGTTCCCCTCTCTAGAGCGAGAGGGGAGGAGAGTCCGTGGAGGACCGCGACGCCGGCGCGATGCAACATCCGACCGGAATCAGTCGGACATCGCACCGCTCTCCGCAGCCGCCGCAGGAGCGGCGGCGCCAGCGGCAGCAACAGCCTTGCCCCGTCTGGGGGGAGGAAGACATTTCCGCCCCCTCATGACGTGGTCAGCTGGGCTGCCACTGGCGGCACACACCGCGCAGCGCGGTGTGGCGGCCCCGCAGGAGGCGGCTTTGTGGCCGTCCTTGCCGCAGCGCAGGCACGTGTCCGATCTGTCGGTTTTAGACGGACACAGCGGCCGCGTGTGACCGATGCCGAAGCATCGGAAACACCGCAATGGCTGGTCGCCGAGAGCCCGGACCGCACCTGAACTGAAGCCGACTGATAGCCGGCCCCTGGCAAGAACGGCTTTGGCAGCGACGATTGGGCACTGCAGGCGAATCGCGCCCAAGCCGCCGCGGCCGGGCCGGATATTCCGGCCCTGCACCGCGGCGACGTCACAGCCCCCAATCGCCGCCACCGCAGCCACCACCTCCTCCTTGGTGACGGAGTCGTCCAACTCCGCCACCTCCAAGGCCGCTGACTTTACCGGGCGGACCACCGTGGCGGTGTCCGCGATGACCTCCTGCAGCTTGGCTGCAAAGAGGTCCGCGCGGGCACCCCCCTCGGCTCCCGGGAACTCGAAAATACGAGCCCCGGCTTGGGTCCGCCGGCAGGTCACACTGCCGATGCCCAGTTGGGCAGGGTTGGCGTTGGCACGTGCCCGCACCAGCACGGACATGTACGTCTCCCCTCGACCCGCAGCCTCCGCGGTGAGGGTCACCACGACTGCTGCGGATTTAGGGGGGACGAGTCGCACCTTCGCCTTCCCTTTCCCCTTCTGCTTCTTGCCCTTGCCGGTCGCAGGCGACTGGCTGGCAGAAGCGGCAGTGGCGGCAGCAGCGGGAACGGCCGCCGCCGACTTTTTCCCCTTACCCTTCTTCCTGCGCTTCACCTCCGTCCACTCGTTGGACGGTGTGGTCGCAGGGAGAAGGGCGTCCCCCTCCTGTTGGGGGACCTCCAGAGGGGTGCCCTCGGCCTGTGGGGTAGGAGGCACCGGCTCCACCCGGTCCCGCCTCTTGTCCGCCGCAAGCGGCGGTCGGAGGCGCGTCTCCGGAAGGAGCCGGTCCTCGATCCCCGCCAGGCATGCTCGCGTGAAGGCCCTCTCCTCCATCACAACCTTGCGGATGGTGTCCTCAAGGCTGCGGCTGGAGGGAAGGGCCTCTGCGGCAGGGCTCGTCGCGGCCTGTTGTGGCCGGGCCGTGGCTTCAGCCAGCTTCTGGTGCAGCTGGCTGACCTCCGACTGCAGGCGATCCACCTTCGCCTGCAGTTGCCGCGTCTCGTCGGTGGCCGTTCGCTGCAACAGCTCAGCGACGACACCGCGCAGGCTCGCGGCCCGGCACTTGAGGGCCTTCTGGAAGGTCCCCTTTAGGTTGGAGGACTTGGAGGCGACCTCGACGATCCCCTCCTCATCCTCCACCGCCATCCTCTCAAGCTCCGCCAGAGAGTGGTCCGCGTACAGCACGCGGGGACGCGCCGTACCCGGACCCACCCCGGGCGGACTGAGCACGCTTTTCCTTAGCCGCGACGCGCTCCTCCAGCTCCTCCTGGAGCTGAGCGCGCCGGGCAAGGTCCAGCTTCCGCTGGGCATCAGCGAGCCCAACGGTATGGATCGCTGGTGCCACCGTCGGCTTCTTAGCCTTCGGCAGCCCCGTCGAAGTGGAGGCCGAGGAGCCCCCGGACCCACCGCTCTGGTGGGCTCGCTTTCGCGGCCGGGAGTCCTCGACGTCCGACACAAACAGTGAGTCGTCTGAGTCCAACAGGGACCCAAACGACTCACTCCTCTCCAGAGAGCTGGCCGCAGAAGGCGCGCGGCTAGCCTCAGGCACCTGAGCGCCCTTTTTCTTTAAAAATCGCCCGGAGGCGTCCCGCCTAGGGGTCGACATTATGATCGCAGGCGTTTTCGTAGACTCACAAGGCTTGGATGATCTACGATGCACAGCGCACTTTGGCCTACCCAGTCTGCCACTCCGTTACGGTGGTCAGAACTGGGCAGTTTCCAGGGGACACGACGAGGACGTATGCGCTGTGGGGGGTCCCCCATTCCAACTCCACCTGAACCAACGCCGCCAGAGACAACACCACCTGAACCAACGCCGCCAGAGACAGCACCACCAGTCATTCCAACTCCACCTGAACCATCGCCGCCAGATCCAGCACCACCTGTCAATCCAACGCCACCTGAACCAACGCCGCCAGAACCAGCACCACCTGTCAATCCAACGCCACCTAAACCAGCACCACCAGTCATTCCAACTCCACCTGAACCAACGCCGCCAGATCCAGCACCACCTGTCAATCCAACGCCACCGGAAACAGCACCGCCAGAGCCAGCACCACCTGAAACAGCACCACCTGAACCAACTCCACCCGAACCAACGCCACCTGAACCAGCACCACCAGTCAATCCAACGCCACCTGAACCAGCACCACCTGTCAATCCAACGCCACCTGAACCATCGCCGCCAGAGCCAGCACCACCTGAAACAGCACCACCAGTCAATCCAACGCCACCTGAACCAACACCACCTGAAACAGCACCACCTGTCAATCCAACGCCACCCGACCCAACGCCACCTGAACCAGCACCACCAGTCATTCCAACTCCACCTGAACCAGCACCACCAGTCATTCCAACTCCACCTGAACCAACGCCGCCAGAGACAACACCACCTGAACCAACGCCGCCAGAGACAGTACCACCAGTCAATCCAACGCCACCTGAACCAACGCCACCGGAACCAACGCCGCCAGAGCCAGCACCACCAGTCAATCCAACGCCACCTGAACCAACGCCACCAGAACCAACTTCACCCGAACCAACGCTACCTGAACCAGCACCACCAGTCAATCCAACGCCACCTGAACCAGCACCACCAGTCAATCCAACGCCACCTGAATCAACGCCACCGGAACCAACGCCACCTGAACCAGCACCACCAGTCATTCCAACTCCACCTGAACCATCGCCGCCAGATCCAGCACCACCTGTCAATCCAACGCCACCTGAACCAACGCCGCCAGAACCAGCACCACCTGTCAATCCAACGCCACCTAAACCAGCACCACCAGTCATTCCAACTCCACCTGAACCAACGCCGCCAGATCCAGCACCACCTGTCAATCCAACGCCACCGGAAACAGCACCGCCAGAGCCAGCACCGCCTGAAACAGCACCACCTGAACCAACTCCACCCGAACCAACGCCACCTGAACCAGCACCACCAGTCAATCCAACGCCACCTGAACCAGCACCACCTGTCAATCCAACGCCACCTGAACCATCGCCGCCAGAGCCAGCACCACCTGAAACAGCACCACCAGTCAATCCAACGCCACCTGAACCAGCACCACCAGTCAATCCAACGCCACCGGAACCAAAGCCGCCAGAACCAGCACCACCTGTCAATCCAACGCCACCCGACCCAACGCCACCGGAAACAGCACCGCCAGAGCCAGCACCACCTGAAACAGCACCACCTGAACCAACTCCACCCGAACCAACGCCACCTGAACCAGCACCACCAGTCAATCCAACGCCACCTGAACCAGCACCACCTGTCAATCCAACGCCACCGGAACCAACGCCGCCAGAGCCAGCACCACCAGTCAATCCAACGCCACCTGAACCAACGCCACCAGAACCAACTTCACCCGAACCAACGCTACCTGAACCAGCACCACCAGTCAATCCAACGCCACCTGAACCAGCACCACCAGTCAATCCAACGCCACCTGAATCAACGCCACCGGAACCAACGCCGCCAGAACCAGCACCACCTGTCAATCCAACGCCACCCGAACCAACGCCACCTGAACCAGCACCACCAGTCATTCCAACTCCACCTGAACCATCGCCGCCAGATCCAGCACCACCTGTCAATCCAACGCCACCTGAACCAACGCCACTGGAACCAGCGCCGCCAGAACCAGCACCACCTTTTAATCCAACGCCACCCGACCCAACGCCACCTGAACCAGCACCACCAGTCATTCGAACTCCACCTGAACCAACGCCGCCAGATCCAGCACCACCTGTCAATCCAACGCCACCGAAACCAGCACCGCCAGAGCCAGCACCACCTGAAACAGCACCACCTGAACCAACTCCACCCGAACCAACGCCACCTGAACCAGCACCACCAGTCAATCCAACGCCACCTGAACCAGCACCACCAGTCAATCCAACGCCACCCGAACCAGCACCACCAGTCATTCCAACTCCACCTGAACCAACGCCACCAGATCCAGCACCACCTGTCAATCCAACGCCACCGGAACCAGCTCCGCCAGAGCCAGCACCACTTGAACCAGCACCACCAGTCACAACGCCACCGGAACCAACGCCGCCTGAACCAGCACCGCCTATCAATCCAACGCCACCCGAACCAACGCCGCCTGAACCAGCACCGCCTATCAATCCAACGCCACCTGAACCAGCACCACCAGTCAATCCAACGCCACCCGAACCAACGCCGCTTGAGCTCGCACCACCTGTCAATCCAACGCCAGTGGAGACACCGCCATTTGACATAGATTCGGCTCTGGACTTTTTAAGTGTATTTTAATTTCATATAATGCAACCATGACAGGTCGCATCATAATTATGAAATTAAACCGATTTGCGCTTGGGCTGATTAACGTTTTAAAAATTCCGAGCGTAATATTTATAATATTTTTGTAATGTATAGTTAAGGTGTATATTATTTCGCAGGCAACTAGCTTAACACCTTGACTGCGGGCGCTATCGCCTACGCCAAGCCGCCCGTGCGGACGGCCGCACACCTGCTGCGAGAGCCGCACAGCCGTATCGGATGGTCGAAAACAATACGCCAGTGCGGATATAGCGCTGGGTGTGTTTTAATCCTCCAGTGCGGCAAAACACAGGCTATTGTGTTTTTTTACGAATGTAACAAGTTATTTCGAAAATGACCATCCTACACAATAGGACCCTCAAACTAACACAATAGGGTTTAAAATCCTTTGTGAACACCTGGCATCTTAATTGCTAAAGTGAAATAAAACAACATTGCGAATATCAACTTAAGCTCTAACACAATAGGGTTTAGGATCCTTTGTAGACACCTGGCATACCAGTCATAAAAAGCTTAATTATACAATTTTCAACTTTATGATTTTAGTAATTTTTTAAGAAATTCTAGTGAAACCCTTACTGGTTCTGTATTTTAAATAATAATTTCTCATAGACTTGAAACTTGAAATTATCAAACGTCTAAACAGACGTGAAAACTCACAGCAGTTGCGAGAACCGCACTCGCGGCATAATTAAATTTTACACGCTGGGCGTGATTTGCCGCACAGCCGTATTGGAAAATATGAAATCACAACCGGTGTGCGCGAGCCGCACTGGCGTTCCGGCGGCGAGAACACAGCGTATGTGAGTCCCGCAGTCAAGGTGTTAATCCGCGTCCATTCCCAGTGGCCCCCGCGGGGATTGCTCCCGGAGGCTATTGCCTTCTTATGAACAATAATATCATTAGGAAATTGTGTTCCAAACCTGCATCTATCTAATTGATGATAACATTGAAATAAAGTTTCCAACATAGACTAGCGCAGCAATGCCTGCAATGTAAAGCGAAACTGAAGTGTGGGCAATGAGTTCCCAGTCACCGCCGGAGGCGACTGTGAATTTTTATTCCCTTTTGCCTCCAGTGGCAATCCCCGCGGGGATAACTGGAAACTCTCTCTCTCTCTCTTGCTGTTAAGCAAGAGTCCTGACGGCGAAGAGTCCCGTCAACGTAAAAACACAATCTTTGTTGTTTGCCGACGTCATATTGACAGTTTGGAGTTTCAGCACTGGGTGGCAGAAAATAAACTAAATTAAAATGAACCGGTTATGCAAGTAATTAAACGTCAT
This sequence comes from Euplexia lucipara, assembly GCA_921972225.1. NCBI lineage: Eukaryota > Metazoa > Arthropoda > Insecta > Lepidoptera > Noctuidae > Euplexia > Euplexia lucipara. Next base: position 11,505,485 of record OV179170.1, on the reverse strand, counting down.
CGATCCAAGTCATTTGCCTAGCTGTTTGATCAAATGGCTGAATATCATTTAGGACGCTAGTTGTACGGCGCCGTTTAGTAAAAAGGCTAGGCAGTTAATTGAACGGCTGATTAAGCAAGTTGGCTGTGACTTATATATTTAAAAAAAAACCTATTAAACATGAAAGTAACATTGTTTTGCGTCCATGTCGCAGTCGTGGCGTATCGAAGTGTTAAAGTTATGTCGCGTGATTCCCGCCAATAATAATAATAACTTTATTGGTACAAATAACCTTTGTTACAAAAATAACTTAAACAATTAGGTTACATGTTAAGATACCTAAAGGTAGCTTAGATAATGGAAACCCTGCCTCCTAAACTAGGGGAAACCTGTGCCTTAGAAGTCAGTGTTCTACTGTTACTTCGAATGCTTCAATAAACCTTTCTATGTGTGTTGTTTGATGTTGAAGAACCTAATTACATATTAATGGGGTAGCTAGCAACAATAAACAATGGACTTTTTAATGTATGGTAAGGTAGTTCAATATGTAAGCATTGTGTGTTTTTTGTTGTGTGAATAAAAATATAAAATAATACTTGCAAACATACTCGCTAGCTCTCGCGCCAACGACGCTCGCTCGCGCAGGCAGTCGGCCCCACAGAGTACACCCCACATTATACTATCGGCCCGCCGCACTAGAACAGGGGGTCGAGTCTGCTATTGCAATCGTGTCTCAATGACCGGTCAATGATCGATTTTTGACGTATAACGTCAAACTTATGACACATTTCCCATACAAAAACTGTCAAAGTTGTCAAATATTCGATCAATGACTGGTCATTGAGACACGATTGCAATAGCAGACTGGAGCCCCAGTAAGCTTGTTCCGCGCACGCTTGATCGTGCGCCGGCCGCCATACTCATATTTTTAACTGAAGGACTAATTACTGTGTGTACCAATTGTGCTTAAATACCAATACTGCTTAAATAACAATATACTGTTTACAGAGTTCGTGCGTAGATCATTTTACAATCCATCAGGAAATATACCCCTTATATAAATAGGTTTAGTTAAAATGTTTAGTAATTGCATCTGTCAGGACCTTGTCATTTTCGTCAAACAAGTCTTCACGTTGCTGAGATTTTACACCTATAGATACAGCTGCAGCATCCAGTATTGACGACGACAGAAATTCCCAAACAGAATCAATATCAGGACTATCGGGGATCGTCGGCACAACATTTTTAGCTACAGTCTCCGCAAAAGCCCTCCTCGTTTCCAAGTCAGCTAGCTAATATTATAATTAAGTGTAATCAGCTAGATTAGGGTACGATGAGGCTGACGTACCTTTGTAAGGTAAAAACCTCTCAATAAATAAAGATTAAAAAAAAATATGTTATAGTAGCTTTCCTATCATTAGGTTCAATGATATTATAAGTATAAGGGTGTAGATAGGTTATAAGCGCTCAGCAAGCGACACGTTAAAATGTGGCTAACTAGCCACACTTGACCTCAGTGTCGCGTCGCGCCGTGCGTTAGTGTGCCGTTTTTGAAGATCGAATGTTGTTTAGGTAACCTATCTACACTTCGTTACTTATAATATCATAGATTAGGTTAACCTGTTAAGATAGTTAGTAAGGTTTTAAATAAATAAATGTATGTTAAAATCTAGTCATTTATTGAAATTAGGCTAAGAATCAACACTTTTCAAAGTCAAAGACAAATAATTTATTTCAATTAGGCCACATAAAAGGCACCTTTGAACGTCAAAGTTACAAGTTAAGACAGTCCCCCAAAAAGTCCGCCCTTCGCCAGTTAGTTTTTTAATTACACAATTGGCCGCGTCATTCTTTCTCGACACATAAATCTTGAAGCCTGACAAGCTTCGGCTGTAGCACGGTGCTATGCATACCATCTATCTGAATGACTAATGAGTTCTGCTGTCGGACGGCCGATGTGCGTTGGAGACCGACATCCGACAAGGGTTGGACGACCACAGACGGGTTCATACGCTCGTCCGACGTGTGTTGGACACCAATTTGTGGGCACTTTTGTTGGCTGCACGACGTGTTTTCGCCGATAGACGACTTTTGTCGGATGACCAACGCTTGTTTGACGCCGTGTGAGATGTCGGGCGAGTTTATTGTACCAACAAGCGACTTTTTTAGGTTCTTACATTTTAGTCGGTTGTCAAGTTTGGCAGTCGATATTTTTCGGTTGAAATTTTTCTTTATTGCGGCGATGGTTCTGTTCTGGTTCTGTGAAAAAAAGATGTGATGGAATAAATCAAAGCAAATCACATTTTGTTTATTTATACAGATCAAGCGTAGATTACCCTATTTAATTTATATATTCATAAAACAATTTACATTGTGTTATAAGACTTTATTTATTAATTCATTACTATTATGTACATACCTAAAAAATAAACAAACAGAAGAACAGTAAACCAATTGTAGGGCATCAAAAAACTCATCCGCATCGCTGTCAACGGGAAAAGTGCCCAGAAAGCTGGCCGCATTGCCACGTTGTATGGCACTGCTGATTTCTCTGACCGAAATAAAGGCCAGCCCTCTGGTCACGTGAAGAGTCGACCAACCGCTTGGCGATGTCCCGGAAAACTAGATGGGCATTCGGACCCCAAGGCCCGAGTGTTTCAACCCCAAACGGTTCAAATATATAACTTCCAATAAGGTTGTTATATTTTCGCCGTTTGAGGTTTTCAGCGCCTGCAGCAGCCGCACCGGGACAACCCACCGTACTAGGAAGATGGGATGGCGCAAGGGTATCGACACATGTTGCATCCCACACCAAAGGCCTACCCAACTTCCAAGGCATTATGGTTACCCATCGTCGCGTGCTAAGCCGTTGGGTTCTTTTCTTTTGAGCAATTCCCGAAAAACACAAAAAATATATTTTTATAAGTTTGTGTTTGATGTTTTTATTGTTGGAGGATTTTATTTGTGTCCGCGTGAATTTAGTTTTAAAAGTTGTGTGGCCCGAAAGCTGGCATTTTTCTTTAGTACATACATATACATATAACCTAACCTAACTTACCATACCTATCCTATAGCGAACCTAACTACCGAACCTAACTACCTTACTGAAATGCATTGATTTTGAAAGGTACAAAATACATACATTTTAAGCTGAACTACTGCGCTGCGTGTCTCTATGTTACATACAATACTAGAGTAGGTAGTAGTGTTTGAAGTAGTAGTAGTAGGAGGAGGGAGTTAATAATTTATCTCGATGGTATAACATCTATACAGGGTGGCAGGGACATCGACGCACATCCGCTTACCATGGATTCAGTACATGATTCTGGACCCCCCTGCGTTGAAATTTTTCGTCGGCTTTTCCTTAAATTTTACGTTTTTTTTTGCATTTTTTTTTACTGTAAACTGTATATAAACATTATTTTTACCTATTCCAATGAGATTTTGTAAATTCACTTGTTTCACTTAAACCAGCAATGAAAGTAAAACAGGAAAGGGCTACCTGATCAGCTGTTTTTCTAAAGTTCAAATGCGAGGTCAACACTAGCATAGTAGGTGCCTTCGCTTTTCGCTTTCTACCTAATGCCAACATTCTATTGTCGGCCACAAAGGACGCCACCGCACCGGGCGGCGCGCGGTCTAGTCTGTACGATATTTTTTTAACCAGCCATTTCCGAGATGAATGACCTTCGTAATTTCATTTATGGCATCAGGTGCAACCTTTTCACGACGTTTGCGCGTCGATGTCCCTGCCACCCTGTATAGTGCTACTTTGACTGGCCTGTTCGAGTGGTTAGTGGCCCTGACTGCTATGCCGGAGGGTCCGATTCCCACCCAAGAGAAATGTTCTTCTCCATACAAATCTACTTTTTGGAAGGGGCAACTAGAATCATTTTTAAAGTTAATTTTTTTCGACGTTCAAAAGTGCCTTATAGGGGCCTAATTGAAATAAATGGTTTAACTTTGACTTTGACTTTGACTTTCGTATGATGAGCACGATCATTTGTTCTGTCAGACCGCAATTAGGGTAGTGGGCATGCCCACAGTGCTCACAACGGGTGCGTCGCGGCCGTCTGTCTGTCTGTTCGTTCGTGCGCCGATGATTTTTGGAACGAAGTTCTTTATCGCGCGTTGCGAAAGGGGACGGTAAAAATTAAGACCAAAAGTTGTAACGACACTTTTAAGACCAACAGTTGTAACGACTGTTTTAAGACCATAATCCTTGGTTACTTTTAGGTTATTATTGTCATGTTGTATATTTGTATATTTATAATATTATGTATTACAAATAGTGCGGTGATATTAATATTGTATAAAATGTGACACTTAGAACGGAGGACCGTCGACTACCCAAGATACGAGCTTGTCTCAGTTTGGGAGTCATTTTTTGTCTCATATTTTGAATAACCTGTACCTTAAAATAAATGTATTTTTTCTGTTAACACACTGTATGTACTCCAAAAGTTGTAACGACACTTTTTGCTATAGTTGAAAAGTAAGACCAAGGTGTCCCTTGACACCTCTCAAGTTTTCTCACTAATGGGTAGGAAGCTTTTAGTATTTATAATTTGTCAAGTTTTATAGGACATTGGCAGGCCTGACATCGAGCTGGGCGCGATAACCGACATCCATGCGGGCGAAGCCGCGTGCATCAGCTAGTAATATTATAAAGAGAAACGATTTATTGATTGTTTGTTTGCATTGTTAGGCTCCAAAACTACTGGACTGATTTGTAAAAACCTTTTACCGTTCGGAAACTACTGTCCCCGGGTGACATAGGCTACTTTTTATCCCTGTATTCCCACGGGAACGGGAACTACGCTGTTGAAACTACGTGACGTCTGCTAATTAATTATATGATAAGAAATTCAAATACTTATATAACTCTATCAAGACTCTGCCAAGACATTGTAGGCAATATAACACTTTGTCTTTAGACTCGAATTTTGACATCTGTAGGTACTTTCATTCTCTTTCAAATTATAAAAAGTGCCTCAATAAAATATCTAATTTTTTTTTTACATTCCCTGCTTCAATGACATTGTTTATTTAATTTTATTTTGTTTCATGAACTTTCTTCCATGATGTGTTTTAAATTTAATTCTGATTATAATTGTCGTTAGCATACATTTCATTACGCATTTTGTGGTCTCCTGTAAGTGAATGAGTACACCTACATAATACTTTTGTTTTTAATGATTTATTTAACGTATCTTTTGTTGGAGATCCCTAAATAAATAAATCAATGATTATACACTTACCGATCCCCTCCGCAGTAAACAATTATCCTCTTCATGATGTTGCCTTATGAGCTTCTGGAGTCTGTTTACCTCAGCCTCCAGCTCAGTGATCTTCTTATCCCTCCGTTTGACCATCTGTTCCAACCTGTGGACTTTCTGACGACCTTGTCCCTCTGACTTGTTGATTGTACTCCCAAGGATCTGTAATTTAATGAAAAGTGGTAACTTATTGTACTGGTAGTCAAGTTTATTACATAAATAATTAATTAAACAACTTTTCACACAACACCATTTAGTCCCAAGTTAAGCTTGAGAGCTTGTGTTATAGGTACTAAACAGCTGATAAACATACTTATTTTCTAAATACATACATATTATAGATAAATAACACCCAGACACAGAACAAATAATCATGCTCATCACACAAACATTTGTGTGGGTATCGAACCCACAACCTCCGGCATAGCAGTCAGGATCACTTACTATACTACTGAACCAAAAGGTCAGTCAAAACATACATACAGTCGTACATACATACATACATAAATTCACGCCTTTTTCCCATGGGGGTAGGCAGAAACTACAGAGCGCTATATGCTATGATTCTTACATACTTCTTTTGCTTCGTTTACATTCATACATGTTGTCATACACACACGCCGGTTGCGAATACTACTCACCTGACCTTTCTGAAGAACCTCAACAATAAGGTGTATGTCCTTCTAGAGCGTTCCAACCCGGCGTTCCAACTTACATCTGCCTTCAAGTTTATTATTGCTATTATTATGATAGACCAGCAGGTGCCTCCAACTTTGTATGTGCCTGCGTATGTATTTCGAAATTTATAAGTTTTTTTTTTTTTTAATTACAACGTTACAGTCTTATAACATACAGCTTGGCAAAACAGAGTAGAAACGGAACTAAATTTTTGTCTGTTGGTAACATTTCCAAAATAATGACAGCTCATAATAAACCACAGAGTACATTATACTATACTGAAATAATAAACAAACTTCACGATTCCGTAAAATTTTAATTTCGACCACCAAACGTCGATTTATAAACGTAAAAAGTGAAGAATAATAAATAAAACCATTCGGTGTGCTGGCAGGGATGTTATTTATAAGGTGTACAGGCAATGTATGGCGGAACATGAGGCCCAAACTATTCTTTCTGAACCTAACCATGTTTATTAAAGAACCGCTGATAAGACAGGTATGTAAGAGTTTGTTTTGTTGATTTTAGTTAAATCAAGTGTTAATTGATGAATACAAAGCGATATTAATTTGCTTGCATAAGGAATAACTAGAAATTTGAAACAATAAATGTCGAGCACATAGGTTATGTTTACATTTTTTCTGCGTGATTCTGGTATAGCACGCCGAGGTTAATTGATACTTTGATGACTTGATTTTAAAGTAAAAGTAAATTCAATTTTTACTTAACCTTTTAACCGCTTGATTTTATATAGATTGTGCTCCCAGCGCCCGACTTAGAAGAAATTAAATTGAACAAACATTATTTTTCGTCGTATAAATTTATACTGCTAAGGCGGAACTGGGCCCGAAAGTAATTGTCGGATAAATCCAACACAGGCGGTTAAAGGGTTAACTTATACTTTAAGTGTGATCAATCAAGGTAAAGAATTATTTGTTGTAGCGTTTGCATTAGAAATGTAAAAGATATTTTCGTGCCATAGTCTAAATCTATTATTTAATTCTGGGAAATCTGTCAGTATTATAGGAAGAATCATGCTGGAAGGAGATAAACAAAGGGGTATTTCCTATATCCGGCTTATTAGCAGTATGTGATAAAAATGTTTTACTTTTAATATTGTTAGAGATAAATGAAATATTTTGTCTTTACAGGAAGCAGCTGAACGTGTATTCCAAGCTAATATCGAGGAGGATTGAAATAACTCGTATCAACATGTAATAAAAATTGAAAAGGATTACTGGGATAAAAAAACTATGTACGAGGAAATAAAGCGATTAGTCAATAATAATTATAAATCCAGAATATGATAGCAGCAGCACCTCTGAATCCGAACATGACTCAGATGAGGCTCTCGCCAAGACTTTAAATAAATAAATTAATAAAGACCTGGACGTGGTCAGGGTAGAATATTTACAGGGTAGAAGATTTACTGGAATAAAATATAGAATTATGTTAAACAATCTAATGTTTTCTTTTTTTATAATTCCTAAACAATGTTGTGAACTCAGGAGTATTTACCCAAATATTTATTTTTAGGTAAGTAATCAGTTGCGTGTCGAGAACACGTCCTTGTTCAATGAAACTACTACTGATTACTTACTGATTTAAAAAAAACATAAACGGACTAGGAATATAACTTAACATAACTTAAGAAAAAAACAGCTAAGTATCAAGATTAGATCGGTACGCTATTCGGTTACAACGGGTTGCCATAAGAACAGCACATAGGCGCCTCCATTATTTTCTGCTCTTTTTTGCCAAGCTGTAACATAGCATCTGCCAAACTGCAAAACAATTTGTCGGCAGTATGTTTATCAGTTGTCTAGTACATATAACACAAGCTCTGTTTAGCTCTGCTTAGCCTGGGACTACATGGCGTTGTGTGAAAGTTGTGCAATATGTAACCGGTACTTTACCAGAATAATAGTTTTCTTTTCTTGCTTAACCTCTACTGGCCTCCTTGCGTCTGGGACGATCACAGCGTCCTCCACTTTTACATCAATGAGCGGATCCACAGCGTCACTCAGTGGAACCGAATATTCACTCAGTGGGATCAGTGCTTCACTCGGAGAAAACGGGTCTTCACTCAACGGTGGATCTTCTTCAAGCTTGATAGGTGGCGATTCTGATTTTACTTCTGTTATCAGTGGATTGAAATCCGGTAGCGGATCGAATGGGATCTCTTCTTGAAAGTTCGGTTCAGATCTTGCTTTCATCTGCAAAGAAACATTTACATGTACGATGTCAATAGGCTAAAATTTTGTTAAGAATTTTAGTTTTCAGTCCCTTATCTAAAGCAAAAAAACAAAGTCTAAAGGATCAGCACTTTTTGAACGTCAACATTACATACACAGACAGTCCCTCAAAAAGCCCGCCCTTGGCCACTTCCTAGTGTTTTTGATGGGAAGAAGAAGTGGCGCAACAAAATCCCAGCAACACATCTGTCTGATAAATTAGAAGAACTTGAATTTATACAGTATAATTAGCTATTAAACCAATTAATTTAAATTATTCGCAACATGTTAGCTAGCATACTCCAATATACAGAATTCTAGTAATATAATTATAGCGACCAACATTTACACTAACTAAACTCAAGCAAAAGTAATAGGCATGTTGACAAAATTAATATTATTTTTATTTTTTGTTTTAGGGTCATGTCAATTTTGAAATTATGTCAATTACCTACATTATAAAAAATAACACACAAGTATTTTTATTCTTTCTCAAAGTCGACCAGTACCATTTGTTTATTTTTTACCCACCTTAGTAAAAATAGTTGGAACAGCATTGAATTTCAGTTTTGGAACTGAACTATGTTGAAGTATATCCTGGGGCCTGAAGTGAAAACTGCAAACAACTGAATATTTTTTGATGTTTGAATGACTTGGAATGGCATCGAGCCATTTTTTCCTTTTTGATTCTTCTCCAGGCACTCTGAAATTATGTTTTTAAAGTTTACCTACATTAATATTATAAAGACGAATTTGTGTGTCTGTATGTCTGTAATGAATAAACTCAAAACTACTGAGACGATTTCAAAAATAATCTTAAAGTCAAAGTCAAACCATTCATTTAAATTAGGCCATTAAACGGCACTTTTGAATGTTGAACATTAACTTTGAAAAATGATTCTAGTTGCCCCTTCCAAAAGATAAATTTATATGGAGAAGAATGGGCAAGAAACTCCATACTTACTTACTCTTTTAAAATAGTTTTTACAATACTCTGTTTACATTTATCAGATTATCTGTAAGGACGATGCACCAAGAATAAAAAGTACTATTCTAAAATAGGTATCAGGCTAGTTAATACATAGCTGAATTGTGTCAATAGACAATAATCATGGGCACCCTACTTCCTTGTTATTTGCGTGACCGATGCCAGTATGTTGACTGTGGCGGACAGCTCTCCGAACCATACTTCACGAGATCGGGTGTGAGTCAAGGTAGTAATTTGGGGCCTCTCCTCTTTATTTTAATGATAAACGACTTGCCGGAAATAGTCAATAAATCTACACCCTTATTATTCGCTGATGACTTAAAATTAATATTTAAAATAGAACAGACGGCAGACCATGAGATATTGCAGCAGGACATAAATAGGGTAGTAGACTGGAGCCTGAAAAATAAATTATATTTTAACGTAGCCAAATGCTCTGTGTTATCGTTTACCCGCGCGCGCAAGCCGAGTCATTACCAATACTGCATGAACAAAACACCGCTACAACGTGTGTCTGAAGTTAAGGATCTAGGCGTGCGTTTTACTAATGATATCAATTTTCGAAGACATATTACAGAAGTTTGTAAGAAAGCATACCGCAATTTAGGGTTGGTCTTACGGCAAGCACACCAATTTACGAACATCGGTGCTCTGAAAGCATTATACGAAGCTCTTGTAAAAAGTCACTTAGAGTGCAACGCTGTCGTCTGGTCGCCACATGAAGCGAAATACAAATTAATGTTAGAACGCATCCAGAACAAATTTATACGGTTCGTTTACTTAAAACAGTATGGAGTGTACCCAGGATATCCACTCTTGTATCCTACACTTTTTGTACTTGGCATGGTAGGATATTATAAACTCGAAGTAAGAAGGGAAGTAGCGCTCACGTCTTACTTATTTAAAGTGTTGCGTGGCAAAATACACAACCCGGGCGTTCTGCGGAGCGTTTGCTTGTGTGTACCTGATAAGTACGTGGGGCGACGGCGACGGCCGCCGCTGCTGTGGGTGCGACCCGCACGCACCAACCTGCTGCAGCACGCGCCACTTACGCGCGCACTGCGTACGCTCAATGCGGTGTCACTACGGATTGACTGTTTTTTTTGTTCACTGAGTGAATTCACACGGACTGCCTTCTGTATCATTTCGTCGGAGACTTTTGCCGGTTAGATAATAGGTTAGATTTAGTTCTATTATAAGTTATTAGATGTAAGTATGTCACTACACTATCGAATTGGGTGACTGTAATGATAGTTGTATGTTTTTTCGAAATAAATAAATAAATAAATAAATAAAGAATTAAAAAATACTTACTTGAAGAAAGAAACACTGCATCCTGTATAGGATTCGCTTTTGCAACCACGAATCGCACACTTTTTAACCATATTTATAATATTGATTGTTTCTTGTTTTATCGTCGAATTGCGGTATTCGCGGTTAAATTAAATAATAATACCTATATGATCTATACCAATTATTTAAACCACAGAGATTTAAAATACTAGGTATTGAATGTCTTTGATTTAAACCAAATTTAATTAACTTGACTGACGGGCGGCCAGTAGTGCCAGCCTAACCTAATATATATTCTACTAACTAATAATCGTTTCTTTTTTTATTACTTTTCAATAGTGTTTCATTGCAAAAAAAATGTTTTCATTCTAACAGATGATTGAAAAATATTAGAAATATATCAAAACAAAATTAATGCTTTATAATAAGACATGACAATATTATTGTTTCCTACCGTTCCTACTAAATTCAGGAATAATCTTCCTGGCAACATTTGTGTTCACAACACAAACAGCTGATAAGTGTCAATAAGTGATAATCTTAGTTAGACTATATACCTCTATATAAGGTGATAATATAGGGGAGGCGGGCGCGATGAAGACATCTCATATTCTCATTGTTGACCAAACATGTTTTGTCTCTCTCATATGAGATGAGCATCAATTTATCTCTCTCGCTCTCGGTACAATCATATCATGAGCATGTGAAATCAATTTTTTCTTTCTTTTATCTTGTAATAGTCTGTGGCCTGTGGATTAATGTCATAATAATAATAATGTCATTGATTGATGACAGATGAGTGAAGGACTGAAATAAAAACAAAGTTTTGTGCAAAAGGGGAATATCTATTTTAGTAATGGTTATTACATCGACTATTAGCAAAATGTTATCAAATTCCATCAGACGTGCGAAAGTAATTAGAAATGCGACGCCTCTGCTAAGGTTAGTGCAATGAAACATTTATATAACCTAAAACTTTTGTTCCTCTGAAGAATGATGAAACTTTAAAGATCTAAATATGACTCCAATGTTTTTTTTTGTTGATCTTACGAAGATAACTAATAAAACACTGCTAGTCGGCATCATCCCACTGCTGGGCTAAGTCCTGTTTTGGTTTAAGATCTATAATACTTAGAAACTAGGTTTACTTTAATTATTGTTGTTGTTATTGAACGTACACAAACAGAAACAATAGGTACCTAAGTACATAAAAGTAATTTTGAAACACACACAAGACAAGACATATTACTCTTTGGAAGAATATTTTAAAGATAAAATATGACATTATCAGCACTTCAAAGTATTAATTTAAACACCAGTGATATGCATGCAATAATTAATTATAATTTATATTTTATTCCTCATTATAAATATAATTGTCAATAATAACTTGAAATTAATTTTGTACTGTTTAGAATCTTAGGTTAGGTTAGGTTTAACGGGCAGCGGTCGGGGGTCGCGGAAGTATCTTCTGTTCCCGTGACCCCCGGCGCAGGTGTGAGAAGGAACACGGGGTGGTTTTTAGTCAGTAAGAGTCTGACAGACCCCTCCGCCTCCCCGGGCGGGGGACATCTATGAGGATTTTCCACCCCTAAAAAAAAAACAAAAAAAAAAAGGTTTAACGGGCAGGTGTCCACAACTCTATGACCAAGTGGGTATTTTGCGTAGAATCTTATTACTACATAACTAAAATATTTGTACACCAATCTCATTGGTCGAACATAGAGCTTGACTAAAATGTATCCATAAGACCTTTTATCACCTGTGTTCACAACTAAGATTATTTGATTTAATTTGATTTTTGATTTGAACAATATTAATATTATGTAGGTGTTCCATGTTCACAAAAGTGTTCCGTGTTGTGTGTGATTGTGTTGCCTTTCCCCATGACTTCCAGTTTTTTTCGATCCAGGACTAAAGTGGGCCACTGGCCATTTAATTTGTCTAGGTCATCCCATCATATTAAAAAATCATTCAACTTCTTTAAATTGTTTGTGTACTTAATTTAAATAACTTTTTTACAAAATGATAAAAAACTGGTAATTTTAAAAATTGTGGAAATTTACTATTCAGATTAATAATAATCTAATCAATAAGCTTTAATAACGGCTTAAACGGCTTTTAATGGTGTACAATAAAGAGTATTCTATTCTATTCTTTATTTTTTTAATTTAAAAATTAGAATAAAAAGCTTGAACTTAAAATTCTGCCATTTTAGCAGTGAAACTATGTAAGTATTTCAAATGAGTCACAATTTAAAAAATGTTAGGGTGTTTGTTTTATGTATAACAGATAAATATAAAGATAAAGATAAACACCAGGCTTCGCAACCCAATTTTTGTACTGCTTACTCATGTTTTGACAAATAAACTACCACTATAATATTTACGACACACGTTCCATTTCTACCTTTATAATCTATCTTTATAATATTTGGACTTTTAAAAAGAGACTCTGAGATTCTTATAGTGAAATAATGACCTCATCTACAAATTAAAATTATGTGTTACCGGGTTCGATTCCCAAACGGAGTACAGATGTTTTTTTTTTTAATGTATGATTGCAGTTTTTCTTGTTATTAAAATCGATGACATGATAAAGATAAAGATAAAGATAAAGATACTTTTATTTTGCAAATATGGGTAACAAAAGATGACAGAGAAAATAAAGAAATAGTACAGCCATATTTTACCATGCAGGCATGCAAAAGACATACAATACAATTACAATTTTAAAATATCACAAAATAGTAAAACAATACAAAATTATATAAAACACTATCTTAAAAATCTTTCTCAGTGAGGTATTCTGTTACATTATAATATGCTTTCTCTACTAGAAACCGTCTGAGTTTCTTTTTAAACATTGTTAAAGGGAGCTCTTTCCAACTTTTAGGTATTTTATTATAGATGACTGGAGCCATGCAGTAGACACTTTTGCGCATAAGTGCTGTCTTAGCTGGTTCCTGACATAAGAGGCTATTATCGCGTCTGTTGCGGGGAAATACATCAGCTATGCGCTTAAAACGACTAGGATTTGTCTTCACAAACACAGCTACTTCCAGTACATACAAACACGGCAATGTTAATATGTTATGCTTTTGAAAATATGGTTTACAACTATCCGTAGGTTTTAGCCTAAACATCGCTCGGATACATCTTTTTTGTGTTTTGAAGGCGGTTTCTCTTTCGGTAGAGTTTCCCCAAAATATAATCCCATACCTTAAATGTGATTCCGCTATTCCATAATAGGCAGTAAGAAGTGCATCCGTGTTGATTATAGTTGATAATGCGTATAGAGCGTATGCAGACTTACTCAATTTCTTACATAAAATATCAATTTGGGATTTCCAACTTAATTTTTGATCAATTTGTAGACCTAAAAATTTTGTACTTTCAACTTCTTCTACGGAATTATTACTGTAGTGTATATTTAAGTTAATACTAGAGGTCTGTTGTCTAAATTGGATAAGTTTCGTTTTACTCAAATTTATTTTCAAATTATTTGAATCTAGCCAATTTACCGTCTGTTTTAAACTATTATTTATGTCACTCTCATACGTAATAATGCTTTTACAAGGTATTGTAATTGTGCTGTCATCTGCAAAAAGTGTAATTGGGCGCTCAATAGATTTCGGTAGATCATTAATGTATAAAATGAATAAAAAGGGACCCAAGACACTGCCTTGCGGTACTCCAAATAATACATTACGCTCTGAAGACCAAAATCTCTCTTCATGTCTAGTAGCTATATTAATTTTTAAGACTTCAGTTATCTGTTTTCTATTTTGTAGATATGAACTAAGTAACTTAAGGACATTACCTCTGATCCCGTATGCTTCGAGCTTGTCTAAAAGAGTAGCATAATGGACATAATCGAATGCCTGGGTCATGTCGCAAAATATACCACATACAGGGTTCCGGCGATCTACATTTTTAATTATATTGTAAATAAAATCATATATCGCCATATTAATAGTCTTATGCAAACGAAATCCTTTCTGTTCTTCACACAAAATATTATGTTTATTTATGAATTTATAAAGTTCCCTATAAATATACTTTTCAAATATTTTAGAAAATACTGGAATTAATGATATTGGTCGGTAGTATTCCATACTTTGCCTATTCTCTTTTTTAAAAAGAGGCTTGATTATTGATTTTTTTAATGCATCAGGGTAAACACCTGCGCTAATGCTTAGGTTAATTATATGACTTAAATGACCGCTTATTTCTCTCGACACATGTTTCAGTATTTTTGTAGCAATACCGTCGTATCCTACACTATTTGTATTGTTTAATGAAATGATGATCTTCTCTATATCTAGTGGTATACTAGGAGCCATAAACATTGAGTTATTATTGTTATCAATTTTGTTATTTCTTTTGGGTTTGCTAGTCACGTCGAGTTTCCCTTGTACTTTGTCGATAAAATAATTATTAAAAGCTTCAGCAATGTCTTTAGGTTTAGAGAAAATTTTGTTATTATGAATAATTTTAGTAATGTTAGTTTTGGGTAGGTTATATTTAGCACGATTAATGATTTGCCAAGTAGTTTTAGATTTATTTTTAGATAAATTTATTTTATGATTATTTTGCACCTTTTGTGTTAGATGGATAATTTTTTTATGCAAGCGAGAGTAAGCAGTGAAAGCATGTTTATTCATTTTACTTGGGTTTAACCGATATTTCCACAAAAGACTTCTTTTTTTTTTACTGCCTAATTTGATTCCCTTAGACAACCATTTAGGTTTTTTCAAGACATCTACTTTCACTAGTTTAATTGGAAAACACAAACCATATATTAATTTAAATAAATCGAGAAATTTATTATATGCTTCATTTGGATCTACTGTATCATAAATCCCTGCGAAGGATAGACTTTTTATGTAATTTTTAAACTTCATAATATTTTCTACACTATAATCTCTTTTAGCCGTGTACCAATAATTAATGAGACATTTAGATTGCACTGGACAATGAAGCAGCTGTGCCGTATGATCGGACAATGCTAGTTCTATTACGTCAGTTTTACACACTTTATTGAAATTATGAGCAAAATTGTCTATGCATGTCTTACTGGCCATGCGAGTCGGTTGTTTTAATGCTAGTTTTAAATTATAGCTCATTAAAAGACATTCAAATGCATTTGAGTGGCTATTAGGTTTAAGCATGTCTATATTAAAGTCCCCAGCTAGTACAATGTTGTTATACCGTGTGCGTGATATTTCTTGCAAAAGCATTTCCATTTTATCAAAACAGTAGTTAACATTATTTTTATTTGGTACTCTATAGATACAGACAACTATTATCTTAGGATCGGTAAGCTCAATAGCACAGCATTCGAATATACCTGATGAAGACAATTTAGAAACTTTTGGTATTTCTTTATATTTAAGACCATTTTTCACAAGAATACATGCCCCTCCTCTTTTACTCCCTTCTCTACAGAAAGAGGCAGCTAAGCTGTAATTAGGTACATACAATTGATGTTGGGTACCCTCCATAATGAAGTGTTCCGTTATGCATAAAACATCTACGTCTATATTTTTCTCAGACAATTCTTCTAAGCAAACAGTTAAGTTATTAGCTTTGTTTACTAAACCAGCAATGTTTTGATGTAAAATTTTAAAATATTGATTACAGAAAAAACTGATCGTTAGTTATATCTTTTGTGGTTGAGGGCGAAACAGGGGGTAACTCACCATAATCTTGAATATCTGAATGAAAATCTTGACCACTATTGATCTCATCAAGCATTAAATTAATATTTTTGAATATATTTACCATGCCATATTCATTGACTGATCCAGTTTTTGGTAAAAACATTTTATAATCGTATGACAAATAAAAGTTAGTATCGAACAAATATGCATAGTGATGGCTACAGGCATCCAAGTATAAGAGACTGTTAAATGTTTCTATTCTTCCGTTAAACATCATAGAATAGTCATTGATTTTAAATGTTGGTGCACATATTACAATATTAGTATAGTTTATTTTTAAAAGTGTTTCACGTAAATTAATTATGAGGTCGACATAGTTGTTAGTACGGCGAAAGTCTTCCTCGCCGATGAAGATTAGACAGAAATCGTCCATAGTGTAATCCTTCAACTTAACATCCAAATTCTTAATAAGCTTCTCTAGTCCATAACCCGGTGTTAAGTAGTGACAAATTTTGTAATCTAAGAATGTGTTTTCTGCAATCCTTAGTATTTTATTTTTACTATTTGTACTCAGAATGCATAATTTTCTTTGGCCCAGTATATTTTTGGGTTGTTTATTATTATTATGTACGTGATATGTTTCATTTTGGTTTTTCTGTTTTGCAATTGGTGTATTGTTGTTCGGCTGGTTCATACTACAAGTTTGTGACAAACCCTTGTTGGAGGTAGTATTTCCCTCAATTTTCTTTTTTATTTTCCGCGTCGATGTTGGTGGAGTGGAGGGGGATTCTCCATATCCCACCTTTTTGTAAAGTTCTATAATTTTCTGACACCTTTCCAATTCCCATTTTAAGTTAGTATTTTCTGCGTTTAAATTATCGATTTCATTGTTAGCAATTATTAATTCCTCCTGTACAGATGACAATTTTATTTGTAAATCACGTACTTCTAAACTTTCGCATGTGTCGGGTAAACTTTGCATTGTTGTATCGAAAAGTGACGAATCTGATGTGTTCATAATCGACACATTATTATGCGAATTCGTTTTCCGCATCTTCCTTAGGGTAATATTAGAAGAGCTTCCACTCGACATTTTAGAAATTAAGTATCAATTTTAATTAATCTATTTTCGGTTTTATTATATTTTTTCACTTGATAAATTGCTACAAGTGTGTTCAGTTATCATAGAACAGTACTATTTAGTTTATAAAAATACAAAAAGGGTGATTTGTTAGGCCAAGATTTGAACTCGGGTCACGACGTTTACACGGGTAGAATGCTTCGCCGCTGCGCCACACGAGCCGTTGCCTTAGTTTTTAAAATTGGTGTTCTGTCTGTGATATTTTATAGGAAAGACGTTAAATGCGATGTAATGACTTTTTTTTAAAAGTTTTTAGGTACACCGTCATCACTTTTTTTATTTATATTTTTTATATTTTTTCCGTGTTTTTGTGGTTTATATGCACTGGATTGATTATCACTTTGGCACTTATGTTTAGTTATGCAAAATATACACTGTTATTCTACTGTTCTATGTCGTTTTATATTCACTGATACTGTCACTTTGTATATTGTTTATATTTTAAAGTTTTGATACACCAATAGTTTTTGGGTGTTTTATGCACTTTTTCTTTATTTGTTTACTTTGATAACACTATCACACGTTATTTATGATTAATTGCGAATATTTTACTACTTATTTATCGTTTTTGTTGATTATAACTATTTTTAATTATTAAAATACGCGGAGCTAGTTGTTGTTCGTGGCGGGTGCTGCCAGCTACTGGTATGGTTACAGCTATGGTTCCTCAGAACAGATCTTCGTATGTCTTATAGTTTCAGACTTTCCCATACTGACCCATTTGAATGAGACACCCTGTATATATCAACCTGTCAGGAGGATGAATATGCTGTTTATTTAATTTTTTTTTGTTCAATTCCAGTGTGGTGCGTGGGAAGGCAGCTTACGAAGGCGAGGGTAAGACCACGGTGCGTGTGATTAATCAAGAGGCTGATGCTGGACTGATGATCGACACATATGCCACGGTAAGCAGAACTAATGCATCTAGAATAATAATAATAATAAGCCTTTATTTTCCGAAACATTGTGACTTAAAAACTTACAATGAACAATTTCCAAATTAACAATAACAATTAACATTTTATAATAATTATATATAATATTATCAATGAACACTTATAACACCCCTCTTTTTGCGTCGGGGGTTAAAAAAAGTTATTTTTAATGCACACTTTGTAACAAAATAAGCATGTTACAATTTATTGCGATAGACGCCAAAATTGTTATCATGTATGAGATGTCACACTTAGTTGTAACCATTTCAACTATATTTATTTTGAGAAATTATGTGGACTCATTCATATAGTTATAATTATTGTATTTTAGTTGAAAATTGTAGTGTCTATGTTAAAAACCTCGGGATGAACAAAACATGGATATGGTCTTGGCTTTACTTTTATTCTTCTAAACTTAAAATAAAACAATTTGAATAAAAATTATTTTTACATAAGTATCTTTAAAGATCAGAAGGATCGACAAAGTGACAGATAGCGGGAACATTTCGTTTGTTTTATGCACGACAATTTCAAGAATGAAGAGAAAAAAGTGTCAATAGTAATATTTTGTTATGTCTTCTACAATAGGGAATATGCATGTAATTTAATAATATGGTTCGAATATTTTTTTTCCGAATCTTTAATAGCAAAAAATATGAACTAAATCATTGTTTTACTTTTTAATAGCGTCATAATTATTTAAAATTAAAAATAAAAGTGCGAATTAAGCGCGGGAAATTCAAATTTGTGAAACGCATCACCATTGGTTATAACGAAAATTGACGTCAAATACTACGACAACAACTCAACGTCTACAAAACATCAATGTGTAAGTATGACAATAAGTATTGGAATGGGCTTTTTATTGGAAAACATAATTATTGCCGTGTTTGTTGTGAACTAATTTAATGTTCAAGTGTAATTTTAGCTTCATAGTGAAGTTATTTAACATTTAAGAAAAATGACTGAAAGTGGTTTTGTAAAAGCATAATCTGACAATGTTTATTGCATTCGGGTACAAGCAATACCGGTAAACTGGTTTTTGAGCTTTTTTCATGGTGAAATGGTTAGAAGAACGAAAACACCCTAAGTAATAGTAATAGGATCATAGTTAATGACGTAATCGAAATGGCGCGCGAAAATGGCGGCGTTTAAACCGCTCAAATTTATTCTGTATATGTAAATATGTTTATATTTTTTTTCTATGTTAAAACGTTGTAAACAGTGAATTATAATTATAAAAAAAATACATGCATATACCCTATTGGCAGAAGGTAATGTTTTTACCATCTGTCGCTTAGTCCATTCTGCTGTCGACATTCTCTCTGTGATCATGCTACATTTGTCCTGGGTGGGAATCAAACCCATGACCTCCGGCATAGCAGTCAGGGCCTAGACCACCAGGCCTGTCATAGATGCTGAAATATGTCATGTTTTATTTTCAGTATGGTTTCAAGCTGAACAACGGGCTCACTGTTCTCGGACCAATGGCAATATTCCCCAAGTTAGTATTTAGTTTAAATCCTAGTACTCTAAGAGGACCTATTCCTCGACGGCATATGAAGCGA
This sequence comes from Euplexia lucipara, assembly GCA_921972225.1. NCBI lineage: Eukaryota > Metazoa > Arthropoda > Insecta > Lepidoptera > Noctuidae > Euplexia > Euplexia lucipara. The sequence goes on along the minus strand of OV179170.1, from coordinate 11,485,725 downwards.
TTTCAGTGGTCCATGGGCGGCGGCGGTTTTTGTATTAATATTTATAATGTAATTTATAAGATATTAAAAAAATAATTAAATAAATTAATTTAATGCAGATTTCCATTACATCCATATTTGTTAGTAGGTACATTTCACAGGGCATAAAAATAGTGTCCGTAATAACAAACCCAATGGCAGAATCGGGTGTATAATAAACAGTATTCTTTTCTAGGTCAGTGATGTCCTGGCAGGTGAGCTCGACAGAGGAGATCAACGAACAGTCGCTAAGGTTCTTCAGAATGCTGGAGCCTAGAATTGATCTGTTGGTGAGTCGATAACTGAAATGAAAAGGATATCTAGCAACTATCCGGTTGCCTATCTTTAATATCCGGATTATCTAGTATCCGACCAGTACAATTCATAGTCCTGTCGCATACGCAACGGGGCAATTCTGTTATTTCAAACTTAAATAACTAAAGTATGTTATAATTATTGAGTAGGTATTGTAATTTTATTTAATTATTTGTGAGGTCAAACCCCAAGCACTCACCTCAGACTTTTCGGATTCATATGCGTATTGTATAAATATCACTTGCTTTAAAAACGGTGGAGGGAAACATCGGGTGGAAACTGGCATGCCCGAGAGATATTTCTCGACGACATTTGATGCCAAATTAGAGGCACATGGGTGGCATAAACTCTGACACCAGGTTAGTCATTAATTACACGATAAAATTATTTGTGTATTGCTTGTAGGTACTTCATCCAAATGAATTTTGTATACCATTGATACGGTGAGACATGCTGAACTTGTACAAATATTCGAACACCACGATACCGTGTTTCTGGCCAAATAATTTTTTCTATTCTTAGAAGTTGAACGAGTATCCGTCCGACCTCTAATATCCGTCCGATGGCTAATATCCCACCGATCTCTTATAATTATCCGTCAGACCTCTTATATCCGTCCGATGGCTAATATCCTAATATCCGTCCCGTGTGCAGGTGATAGGCCTGGACTCCCGCGAGCGTAGCATGTGGCAGCACGTGTTCCAGGCGGCGCGCGCCAACGACCTCAACGTGGAGGTTCTGCCCACCGAGCATGCCTGCTCCACCTTCAACTTCCTCAACTCTGAGGGCAGGTCAGTAAATAAATAAATCAATTATTATTCCACAACCTTCACACATCGCCATCTAGTCCCGAACTAAGCAGAGCTTGTGCTATGAGTACTAGACATATACATATATTTCTAAACACGTACATATTATAGATAAATTACACCCAGAACAAATGATCATGCTCATCACACAAACATTTGTCTTGGGTGGGATTGTGGGAATCAATACCACGACACGTATAGAAGTCAGGGTCACTAACTACTAGCTTCTAAGGGGTACCGTGCTATCCAGGAACTGGTTTGTTAAAGTATTTAGCTGCATCTGGTTAAACTGGAAGCCGACTCCAACATAGTTGAGAAAAGGCAGGCAGATTATAAAAAAAAAGAATAATTAAAATAAGAATATTTTTAAGAAAACTACAATATCGCATTGGGTCTAGCCTGTAAGGATATTTGTATGTATATTTAAGAAATAAATAAATAAATAAATTATAAATTAACCAGCAGATGTCCCGCGGTTTCATCCTCGTAGGTCCCGTTCCAATGGAAATACAGGGATAAAAGTAGCCTATGTGTTAATCCAGGGTGTCAGCTAACTCCATACTAAATTTTATTAAAATCCATTCAGTAGTTTTTACGTGAAAGTGTAACAAACACCCATCCATCCATCCATCTATCCATACTCATAATCTTTCGTGTTAATAATATTAGTAGGATTACTTTAACTTTGACTTTGATTAAGTTACAGGGTAGAAGGGTAGGCTTTTAGGGGGAATTTTGATGTTCAAAAAGTGCAGATCCTCAGCTTAATTTGAATAAATGACTTATGATTTTGACCCTTTTATGAGTTTATCTATTGTGTAATATCGCCAGCATTTAATGTATTTTTATTTTATTCGAAAGGAACAACAAACAGCTATGATATATACAGCATAGCAAAAATAGATACACAAAGCATATCTAGATAATATAGCCGCCCACAACGCAGTTCACAAATAAACTATAAGTTACAACAGTATCTATAGGGTGACGGGTAATTAGTGACCGATACTTAAACGCGTGATTGTATTCATGATTTCAATAAACTTTCCCAAAGAAACTTTTTTTTTTATACACAATAACTTATAACAGAACAAAATAACAAAAAAGCCGTTTGAAATTCCCGCGCGCGCGCCTGTGATCGATCACAGTAGGCACGAATCGGCGCGATCTATCAGCTGATAAAAAATCTACTAATAGTAGCATCATACGCTCCCCCGCCACCCCCACCGCTCCCGCTGTGCAGTACTGACGTAATTGAATTTATTGAAAGTTAATGAGTATAAAAAAAAGTTTCTCAGGGAAAGTTATTCGTATTCATGAGTATAATCATGTGTTTAAGTATCTGTCACTAATTACCAGTCACCCTATATAATAATTATTATTATCCCGCAGGTCGGTGGCGGCCGCGCTGATTCCTCCAACCTTCATCCCCAACATCAGTGAGGACGACATGCTGCAGACCAAGCTGCACTATCACGACGTGTTCAACAAACCACTCATGTAAACTCATTGACGACCCTTTAACGAAATCACTTCCACAAATCTAGCAACCTCTGACCAACAAAAAAAAGGAACGAAAAAAGGTGAACATCAAAAGTGAAGCGTCAAAACCGTGCTCATAAGTCATAACATAACATCAAACCTGTAATTCCCGAAGGTTTAGGCAAAGGTGTACCTGTATTACACCTACATTTCGCCAGTTATGTCCCATGTAATAGGGGGCGGGCCTATTGCCATCAATAGGGAACAAATCCAGACTGGGCTGCTTCTGAGAAATTCCAGATGGAAAAACTCAATAACACTTTACCCGATCTGGGGAAAGAACTAGGGACCTTATGCTCAGCAATAGCGCTTACGACCACTAAACCAACAAGGCAGTCATCAAAACCGTGAAAAACCGTGCTCCTGCAAGTAAAATACACACTCACGCACACAAACCATGCTCATCGTTCTCAGCAAGGCAGTGACATTAAGTGCGAGGGTTGCCATATTATGATTTATATTTTCTCCATTTGATTAAACTTAAATAAGATTTCCTACTTCGAGATAAATGTTTCTATTTTCTTTTTAAATGTATTTAATATAATACTATATTTTACGTTACCTCACTTGTACTGACTTTTACAATATAAGCGTCCGCATAAAATATTATTCCTCAAACTGTAGGGAGACAGTTCAATTTAAGGCAACCCTTCGAGACACACATAGATAGAAAGGTGGCTTCACTTTTTGATGTTCGTGTGTTCCTTTTTTTGTTGGTTTGAGCCAGCAACACGGAAGATAAAATATTGTGCATCAAAAAAGAAGAAAACGGTATAAATCTAGGTTAGATTTATCGGGCAAGTGTCCGCAACTCCACGACCAAGCGCGTATTTTGAGTACGGACCGGTATATCTAATGATGCACTTATTCACAGTTAAATTTAAGTCGTTTTAGACCTCTTGAGGGGTGATTGTATGCAAAAAATCTCAGCTGTTCTCTACATTTATGTTCGCATAACTCGTCAAAATGTAGGGAACAGCTTATTTTTTTTTGGCGATTTCTGGTTTGGCCCTATAGCCCAGTCTAAAAACCTACAGTCGTCCTACGAAGCCGTCTAGACAGAGCAATCGTGCGGGGTGAAACGCTGGAAAGCCGCTCCCGAACTGCGCACAAAACTATATTCGTAGTTCGGGAGGTATTATTCAGGGCTAGTAGACGTTGTCGGCATTTTTCCAGAGATCAAAGGCGTCGTCCTACTGTATTAATATGTATACTGTGCCTATGGTATAAGTTGTCTATAATGATGAGTACATTGACTGCTGAAGAGGTCTAAAACGACTTAAATTTAACCGAGTATAGTGTTAGAAAACATTTTGACATAAAATGATTAGTGAACACTAAACAATAAATAAATAAACGTACCCATAGCACGAACGAAGTCGCAGGCTTAAGCTAGTTTATAGTATAATAGGATTGTATGAACTGAGAGGTACCTAGTCTGCCGATCTGCTAGTCTTGGATCAATCTACAAATGTAAGACAATTGTGTAAATATAGAATAGTACTGTTATTTAAATAAACTATTATTTTTGTTAAGGATATTTTTTATTTCTATGCCATCCATAACACCAAGAATATAGTCATTTAAAAATAAATAATAAAATTAACTTATAAAAAAAGAACGTCGTTATTATCTGTGGCCGAAAGTCGCGTCACAGTCAGCCAATTAGCGGCGAGTGTCTAACGCCATCTAGCGACGACTGGTGGCGTTAACAGAAACTTATGTCAAGGATACTTTGACAAGCTTGAACCGTCTTACTGTTGCACGAAGTTTAAACTGAAATAAAAACGTTAAATTATTAATTAAGATTAACTACTGAACTGTATATAATGATGTTTGTAGGCAGTCAATATACATTTTGTACCGATAATGAAAGTATATTGATATCGAATTCGCTTTATTTAAATTAAAAACGTTGAATCGAAACATCTTTTTATCCTTACTGGGTGTCTTATATTTTTTACAGACCGCGTTTTTTGCGTATCTCCATTGCCATTGCCAGTTCATAGCGATATTAGCGATGATCACTGGGCAAAGTGTTCAACGATCAACTGTCAAACAGCTAGTTCCGTATTGGCTATCATCAGTGTGTATCTAGGATGACGTCACGCGCACTCGCAGCGATGTGACGAAGCGCACAGTACCCCGTCTGATAGTCACCGTAACTTGAACTCCCACCCAACATTTTTTTGTAAATTCTCAGTTGTCATCAAAGTTCGGTGTGATGCCAGTTAGTCACTGGCAATGAAAAGATAAGCCAATAGCCCTGCTGAACTCCAGTCTTTTAAGTTGGAATATTTTTTTGTGAGGTCCAAAACAAACAATCATTTCTTATAGATCTGAACTCCAGTCTTTTGAATTTGATCATTTTTTTAAAAATGGTTTTAAAAAATCTTTTTTTATTGATCTGAACTCTAGTCTTTTGAGCCAGTACATGTTTTTATACTGGCATAAAATATCTATTAATTCATGAAACCCCAAGCGATCGCCGGCGTTCGCGCTGTCATTTTCTTTCTATTGTGTCTCTAATTGACACGACTGAAAGGATAATAAAATTCCATTACCTGTTATAAGAAGTTAGCTCCAACACCGAACTGCAACCCGCTGACGTGAACATCTCTCGCGCGCGCCAGCAGTGGCACGACGTAGTTGAGCTCGAGCCGCGCGGCGCGCCCCACGCGCACGCACACGCCCGCGCCCCCCGCCGCGCGCGCCGCGCCCAGCGCCCGCAACTCCGACCACGTCAACTCGCGCCGTTCTGCATACACACACACAATTAAGTGCACTTCAAGTCACGATGACTATCGGAAAGGCTGCGCTTCGTCACATCTGAGCTGCGAGCACGCATGACGTCATTCTTAAACTAGGAAACTAGCTGTTTGACAGTTAATCGTTGAACACTTTGCCCGGTGATCATCACTATATATGAACTGTCAACGAAAATACGGAGTAGTCCAGGGGGTTGAGTCTGCTATTGCAATCGTGTCTCAATGACCGGTCAATGATCGATTTTTGACGTATAACGTCAAACTTATGTATGACACATTTCCCATACAAAAACTGTCAAAGTTGTCAAATATTCGATCAATGACCGGTCATTGAGACACGATTGCAATAGCAGACTCGAGCCCCAGCAGGGTTGATACTAACCACCAAAGAGATTTAAGATACCATAGAGAGGAAATGCGAAGAAATGTCATGGAAAAACTGTGATTACATGTCTGGGTAACGCCATCTAGCATAATATAGCAATATTGGCGCGGCTGCGAAGCTTACTAATCGATTTGTGTCCACTAGGACACACACAAGCATCGAATGAAAACTTAGTTCGTGATGTCCCGTCTATTATAAGTACAGACGCCAGCACGTTAAATTACCCCAATGTGTCTCTTTGATCGTTTTTCAACTTTATGTCAAACAGAATAAGGTACATGTTCAATTGGGAAAATTTAACACATTGGATTAACTTGATGTGCTGGCATCTGTACTAAAAGTCTGCTAACCAGAGATCATACAACAAGAAGAAGATAGTAGTGTGTAACAGGCATTACTGACGAAGTAGTGTACCTAGTTGTATCGTAGTGTTCTGACCTGGGAGGGCGAGGCAACCGGCATTAAGGAACAGGTGTGTCTTCACCAGCTTGAAGATGCCTCGCTGGGCGCCCGGCAGCGGCAGTGGCGTGTACACGTGTAACCCGCTTGCCCAGTATACCTGCACAGATAACAAAATATAGGAATACTAATTGGACCATAGACTGGAGATGTGTCAAATGTTGAATAATATGACCATGACGAGGTCGGTCCATAGATTGGCGGCTATTCATTCCAAATCAAAACCCTTTCGTGCCTAGACCAGAAAGTTAGGCCGTCATTTGTAGATCTTCGAGTAGTTAGGCTACCAGTTTAACCCAATGATTGGATAACAGAATTCCCCTTGTATTCTGTTATCCAATCATTGGGTTTTAGAGATCAGATTGGCAGTCTCATCATGTAAGACACATACAGATGTATCTGGTTAAATTAGAAGCAAACCTCGACATAGCTGGTATAAGGCAGGCTGATGACTCCGCCTATATCTACTAAGTACCCCATCTCCCGAAATGGTAGTTAGTATTTAACAAATTAGGAAAAAGGCGCGCGCGTAGCAAATTGGCGCATAAGTGAATTAAAGAACATTGCGCGGTTTTGAAGTAAGACAGTTGCCTACAGTAGGTTTAAATATTCTATTCAACCCACCCGTCCGCCAATAGCCTGTCCATCCATATGGGGTCCTACCCCTCGATGCTGGAAGCCTCTCAACGTGGTGGGACCTCCCAGGAAGAAGTGGTCTGGCAGCATCGTGCCGTGGATGTCGTGGAGGCAGCCCAGCGCACCTGTGGCTTGCAGTACCTGAAGACGAAGGAGATCAGTGGTGATGATCACTGAGATCTTCGTTTGCGAGGAGTTTGATTCTGCTGAAGGTTGGTTTATAGTGTAAAATATAAAACTAACTTGGTGGTAGAGTTTTAACGCCGCCCATCATGGGCCTCTGACTTGGCTTTTAAGGAGGTATGAGGAACAGGGTGAAAAGTTTCTCATCCATCATTGAAAAGGGAGGATCCTCCGACGAGACGGGTGTTGTGTCTGGTGGGCTAACTACTGCCCGACGGTTGTAGTCGGGAGTCGGGAACATAAGTATACGTTCAAATTGCGCGGATAACTCTGATACCGCGATGTAGGATTTCGGTCATTAGTTCGTTCGTATGTGGCGAGATAGATGTCGCTACAGTTTCACATGCCGCCGAGAAGTATCTGTCAGGCATGCCGGTTTCCTCACGATGTTTTCCTTCACCGTTTTTGAAGCAAGTAATAACATAACGTCATAACGTCACGCCTGTAAAAGCCGAAGGACTAGGCAGAGTTGTACCTACACCCACATTTCGCCAGTTATGTTTAAGTCCCATGTAATAGGGGGCGAGCCTATTACCACCAATCGGGCACGAATCTAGACCCAGGGCTGCTACTGAGAAATCCCAGATGGAAAAACTCAATAACACTTTGCCCGACCCGGGGATCGAACCCGGGACCTCATGCTCAGCAGTAGCGCTTGCGACCACTAGACCAACGAGGCAGTCCAGGCAGTCAAGTAATAATTAGGTAAATAAATATGATTGGGATCCTCATCCCAATCATATTTTATTCAACATACCTACAGCCTAATAAAGTGTCAAGTATAGTGTGTAAAGTTCCTCAACTTTACACACTATTCCTTATACGTCTAGTCTAAACACAGCGCCCGTCTGCGAGGAGGAGCCGAACATTTCTATGGGGAATGAGGAACTACCTGTTCTTCAGACCTCTAAGCTAGCTGTTTGATGACTTCACCTGTCAGTAAGTACTTACTACTCCATAATCATGAGACAACGTGTGATTGGTCTGCACATGTATCTCCGACTTGACGTGGCTAACACTGCCGCCGACGCCGGCGAATTCGTTGCTGATGAGACACGACACGCCATGCTTCGGGAAGATCACGTCATCTCTGTGGTCTATGCTGATTGTGTGGCGAAGGCTCGATTTTAAATGTGGACCTTGACAGACACAAATATATTGGTGAATAGGTATATTCGCCTTCCGACTGCATCATCCATCTGCCTTTTCTCAACTATGATGCAGCTGAATACCAGTGTTTTACATGAAGCGACTGGTTGTCTGACCTCCGCAACCAAGTTACACAATACCCCTTGGTTAAGCTGCTTGTCAGACTCTCGGGCTTCTGACTGCACGTAACGAGTGTCAAAGATCTACAAATGACAGCGGGGACCATCGGCTGAACGTGCTTTCCGAGGCACGGAGAAGTCTTAGTAAATAATGGATGCAGGTCACCCATCCACGGACCGACCGCGTCAACCGATGCTTTACCTTCTATCGACTCGTGAAGCTGTTAGCCTCAAGCTTCTCAAAAATCAAATAAAATCCTCAATTCAAACCCCCAAAACCATCCATATCCATCCTCAATTCAAATTCTTTTTAAATATAGTAAGCGAATAATTCACAAAACTCCAAAATAAATTAAATAAAGAATTACTTTAATCGGTTTAAAGATATAGCTCAACATAAACATTTTAGAAAGCGGTTAAATAAAAATAAAGGAAGCTTAGCTTAGCGCAGCACAGCATAATGTTGATTTGTCACTAACAAAGAGATTTAATGAATGTCTTTGGTCTCTAAGTACGTAGGTAACGTTATGTTGTCACGTCACTTACCGCTGTTCTCCCTCACCGTGAAGTTGAATGTCTTTGGTCACTAAGTACGTAGGTAACGTTATGTTGTCACGTCACTTACCGCTGTTCTCCCTCACCGTGAAGTTGAATGTCTTTGGTCACTAAGTACGTAGGTAACGTTATGTTGTCACGTCACTTACCGCTGTTCTCCCTCACCGTGAAGTTGAATGTCTTTGGTCACTAAGTACGTAGGTAACGTTATGTTGTCACGTCACTTACCGCTGTTCTCCCTCACCGTGAAGTTGAATGTCTTTGGTCTCTAAGTACGTAGGTAACGTTATGTTGTCACGTCACTTACCGCTGTTCTCCCTCACCGTGAAGTTGAATGTCTTTGGTCACTAAGTACGTAGGTAACGTTATGTTGTCACGTCACTTACCGCTGTTCTCCCTCACCGTGAAGTTGAATGTCTTTGGTCACTAAGTACGTAGGTAACGTTATGTTGTCACGTCACTTACCGCTGTTCTCCCTCACCGTGAAGTTGAATGTCTTTGGTCACTAAGTACGTAGGTAACGTTATGTTGTCACGTCACTTACCGCTGTTCTCCCTCACCGTGAAGTTGAATGTCTTTGGTCACTAAGTACGTAGGTAACGTTATGTTGTCACGTCACTTACCGCTGTTCTCCCTCACCGTGAAGTTGAATGTCTTTGGTCACTAAGTACGTAGGTAACGTTATGTTGTCACGTCACTTACCGCTGTTCTCCCTCACCGTGAAGTTGAATGTCTTTGGTCACTAAGTACGTAGGTAACGTTATGTTGTCACGTCACTTACCGCTGTTCTCCCTCACCGTGAAGTTGAATGTCTTTGGTCACTAAGTACGTAGGTAACGTTATGTTGTCACGTCACTTACCGCTGTTCTCCCTCACCGTGAAGTTGAATGTCTTTGGTCACTAAGTACGTAGGTAACGTTATGTTGTCACGTCACTTACCGCTGTTCTCCCTCACCGTGAAGTTGAATGTCTTTGGTCACTAAGTACGTAGGTAACGTTATGTTGTCACGTCACTTACCGCTGTTCTCCCTCACCGTGAAGTTGAATGTCTTTGGTCACTAAGTACGTAGGTAACGTTATGTTGTCACGTCACTTACCGCTGTTCTCCCTCACCGTGAAGTTGAATGTCTTTGGTCACTAAGTACGTAGGTAACGTTATGTTGTCTTGTCACGTCACTTACCGCTGTTCTCCCTCACCGTGAAGTTAGTTTTGTTGACGACTTTCACATCTCGAATCAGTCCCTCCCACTGCACATTGTGCTTTGTCTGAAATGCACAACTAAACATTCAAAATTTTAAGACCCAGGCAGCATAAAGTACTTTATGGTGCTTATAGGATCTCAATATTTAATTTTTGAAACTGAACGAAATAAAAGAGAAGCGTACCAAAAACATATAATAAAAGTTTTAAATAAAATAAACTAAAATAGTATCTCAATAAATTGAACTCACCGTCGGCGATGTTTTAAAGCCTAAATCCAACTGTATGCCTCGGTCGAGCAGATGATACCCAGACCACGGATACTCTTGGTTCTGTTGGAACACTGAAGCCGATAACCTGGATAAACATGCGACTTAATGTTAACGTTAAATGTAGGTATGTCTCTTATGCCCTATTGGGCATAAGAGACATACCTACATAAGTGGGTATACTATGGATGGATACAATTGACTGGCCTCGTGGTGTTGTGGTTAGTGGCCATGTCTGCTAGGTATACCAGAGGTCGTGGGATCGATTCCCACCAAAGACAAATGATTGTGTAATGAGCACGATCATTTGTTCTGTGTGTAGGTGTAATTTATCTATAACATGTCATGTATGTATTAAGAAATACAATGTATGTTTATTAGTTTTCTAGTACTCATAGCTTCTGCTTAGTTTGGGGCTAGATGGCGTTGAGTGAAAGTTAAAGAATATTTATTTATTTTATTCTGTTTCACCCTTCGGGGCATTAACGCTTGATGTTAGGTCATGTTACTAACACGGGGTCCAACGGCTTTAGCGGCATCGGCTTCGTCCCCGTGACGTGGAAGCTGCATGTGTTTCTGTAGCCGAGACTGTAGGCCGCCTGCGCGCGCTCGCCGCGGCCCCATATGTTTGGTAGCTTTAGTCCTGCACAATACTGGGTGTTAGACAAAAATAATAGCTTCCTAACACTTGGTAGACAAAGCCAAGTCTGTCCACGTTGATATTTGGCCGAAGATAACAATCGACTTGAAATAAACACTGAGCTGCAGTCGCCTTATTACAAGCGAGGCATACAGCTGTGAAGCAGCTGAGTGGATTGAGTGGTAAGGCAGGATTACTGTCAAGGTGAAGCAGCTTTACCAGAGTGGTAAAAAGCTGGGAACTTTATAAATAGGACCAGTTCGAGAAAGGACAGTTTATGTGTTTATCACCACTGTCGTTCTTCCTGTGGTTAGTTGTTATGCCGCCCATGGGCCTCAGACTCGGCATCACATGCCCTCGAGAAATATCTCTCACCGGTTTCCTCACGATGTTTTCCTTCGCCGTTTTTGAAGCAAGCAATAATTATACATTACGCACATGAATCCGAAAAGTCAGAGGTGCGTGCCTTGGGTTCAAACGCGAGACCTGTGATTTGGCAACCCGCCGGTCACAACACTAGGCCATCACTACTCGACGGTGCAGCAGTGCAGTCGTGCAGTGCATTGTAATGACTATGATGTGTGTTACAGTTACCGACGACTATGTTGCCCTCATCTTCGCCGACGGAAGCGTTGATGCCGCCGACCATTCGCGACATCTCACGGACTTGAAACGTCACCTGCAACACGATACAGCATACAATTCCTGGCTTACAACTAACATCGTGAGGAAACCGGCCTGCCTGAGAGATTTTATTGACGACATGTAAAGTCAAGATGGAGACCTAAGACTCATAATTGTTATAAGCGTTAGGTCTTCTGCTTGTCCGTGTGGTAAGGGAGTGTGTGTGTGTGTGTAGTGAGGAGGTGTGTGCGTATATTGAGGCAGTGTCTATGTGTGTAGTGAAGGAGAGTATGTGCGTGTAGTGAGCGAGCGTCTGTGCATGTAGTGAGGCATTGTGTATGTGTAGTGAAAGAGTGTGTGCGTGTGATTTTGTGTGTGTAGTGAAGGAGAGTGTGCTGTGTGTGTATTGAGGGAGTGTGTGTGTATAGTGAGGGAGTGTGTCTACGTCAGTTAGCGAGTATTTATATCAGAATGTGTTAGTACCTCGAGTCCATTTGGCGTGGCGTCCGGCCCGGACGACACGTCAATGTACACGCACACGTTGCGGAAACAGCCCAAGTTGTCCAGCGCATCTCGAACCTGCACACGAAGCAATGAGTATTTGGAATTCACCTACCTTCAACTCAGCAGTTCAGGTTCGTTAGTTTAGGATTCTAGCTATTCCGAGGTGACTGCGCGACTTGTTCCACGCACCCCATTTAGACGTCGCCCGTCAAACATCTCACTCCCCCCGGTGACCTGGCGGGGCCCGCAGGGCACCAGTCGGGGGTTGCGGAAGTATCTTCTGTACCTGTGACCCGTGGTTTCTAGAGAGTAAAAAGTCTGACAGAACCCTCCACCCTCCCCGGGGGAGGAGCAGGGCATCCATTAGGATTTTCCACCACACAAAAAAAAGGAATTTTGAATGAACGTATCAAGATCATGTCTGGTGAGCTACTACTCCCCGACAGCTATCGTCGGGATCTTGTAAACCTTCAATCGCGCGGATAACTTTAACATCGCGATGTAGGATGTCAGTCGTTAGTTCGTATGTGGCGAGATAGATGTCGCTACATACCTTTTGAGCACGAACGATGACATCCTCAAAGTCTTTCGCTTCGAACAGTTCGACGACGGTGCCTTTTACCACGTCATCCTTCGTGCGCTTTAGACCGTCCACATTGACCCGGTCTACGCGAGCCTGGAATGATTTATTCTCGTAATATATGAGCAGCAGAGAGGAACAGGGTGTAAATACTACAGGAACAGGCAGTAGAGTTCCTCATCCCCCACAGAATAGCTCGTCTCCTCCTCGCAGACGGGTGTTGTGGCTGGTGTGCCACTACTGCCTGATTGTTGTTGTCGGGATCTTGTATAGGTACGCTCAATCGCGCAGAAAACTGTATGACGTCAGTATTTAGTTCGTATGTGGCGAGAAGGATGTCGCTACGCTGATCAGACGGGTGTTATATCTTGGGACAATTCAACCTCATTATTTCAAAACTACTTAGGTACTGCAACTTTTATAAGTCATGATCAAAAGAGGCCACCCCTAGATATACATCGAGTATTCAACTGTCCCAGGGTTAGGTTCTGTCAAGATAAATCGCGTGGATAACTTTAATAGCGCGATCTGGGTCTACGTCAGTTTAAGTTCGTATGTGGCGTCTTAGATGTCGCTACTATGTAGTGTATCTTACCTTAACTTCGTTGAGGGCGCCGCTGGCCTTGCGCACGACCTCCTCTTCTACTATCGGTTCTGGTTCTACCAGGTCATCCACTGGGAAGTGGGGTTCCACCTGGAATACACAAAACATGTCTCCATTATGGGCTTATAAAAATAATTTCATTTTATTTCATTTCTATTATAGAGCCTCAAATTTTGTAATCACCAATCCGCCTTGAGCGAGCGTGGTGATTATGCAGCAGTGGAACAGGCTGGTCTTAAAATTATTGACTTTTATTATTTCTATTCTCTTTTTTAAAAAACTACCTCTCTCTTTTAGTTTCCGTCGCATTAAGGAGAAAAAGAAACGAAGAAGGAGAGAACCACATTATCAAAAAAGGAACCACTATCTATTAATAAGTTTTAGATTTTGCGCAAAATGAAAAAAGGTGGGTCATGGAGAGACAGCATTGATCGCAACGAATAAATCACTAAATGTCTCTTCGTATCTATTCTCTTTCTACAATCGAGAACGCCTCAAATCCCTTTGTTTTGACCACGTGAGTATACCTTTCGCAAAGCCACGTGGTCAAAACAAAGGGATTTGAGGCGTTCTCGATTGTAGAAAGAGAATTTTATGGTAGTTTATCTATGCAATGTAATAATAATGCTATTTTAGTTTATTCTTAGTTAGTTTAATTTTAGTTTTTTTTATATTTTGATGACAATTTCCAATTTTAAAACTAATTATAATCATTAATTCTTAATTAATAAGACCTTAATTATGTAAATGCTGTGCATACCTTTAAGTGACTTTTTTACACAGAATGCCCTCGTAAATGTATTGTTGTAAATGATTTTGTAAATAAGTCGTTGGTGTGCCTAAATAAATAAATAAATAAATAGCCTGGTCACTGGAGTCAGGATTTACGCCAAAGAGAGTTAAGATACCACAGAGAGGACATGCGAAGAACTAACATAGGAAAACTGCGATCCCATGTCTCAGTACCGCCATCTAGCATAATATAGCAATATTGGAGCGGCAGCGGAGCGAACTAAATTAAACTCATAAGACTTGTACCCACTAGGACACAAGTATCGGATGAAAATTTTGTTCGTTATGTCCCGTCTAGTTTAAGTATTGAATATCTTTGATTTACGCCCATTAAAATAAAATATCTTTATTTCAGACCTAAGCAGTCCATACGTAGTTAGTGGTAAGTAACAAACTGTGCTTACATGCTATGTTATTGTTGTTAGTACTTAATTCTATTTAACATAAACCTATACCTAATTCCACCCAGTGCCTTTGGATGGGGCAGTCCACTCTGCTAACAATCATTTTCAGAATGCCGTTCCGAGTGCTACGCAAACGTTGCAGTAGGGAAGCCGCTTTCTTACGCATGATGGCGTGAAAACCATCCGTACGTGCTTCAGCAAACATTCCCGACGCACTGCAACGTCGCGGCAACCACAACAGCATCCTGAAGGCATTGTTGTATTGCACGCGCAGGACGTTGTAGGCTCGGCTCGTATATGAAACCCATAGGCCGCTCGTGTAGAAAGACTGACAGAACGCTTTAAATTGACTTTCACGTCTGCCGTGCAGCGAGCAAACCTACGGGCGAGCATATTGCTCCTCACCGCCAACGCCCTGCGCTCGCGTTCTATGTCCCCATCATCACGTAGGGCATTGGTGACAACATGACCCCACATTCAGTTCAACGCCCGCGCCGTTGAGATATACTGGAGGTACACGACGGGGCTGTTGTTTAGGTGGCGTAAACACTAACACCTCACTTTTTTTAAACTGTATTTAAGGCCGTGCACCTCCGCATACGTCCCGCAGATCGTGAGAAGCTTCCTCAGTCCACTCATCGAGGGATCATCGATCGCATCGATTAAAAAGGCTAACTTATCCCAATTGTGCCTGGCAGAATCTCTGGGTAACCCTTCGCAGAATACACTAAGTAATATAATATTATAACATTACCTTAGCATGTACAATCCCCATTGTGTAGGTAAGTACCTATTTTACTTCAAGACTATCTTAACAAAAAAACTCATTAAAATGCAAAAAATCTAAAATATTTTTGAATGTTTTTTTTTTTTTTTTTTTTTTAAATTGCCCAGTGGGCAGGCTAAAGTCTTTCGACCATACCGCCTAGTCTTCCGTATGTTTTTTTCTGTCGTGTTAAGTTTTTATATAATGTCTTTCGTAATTTCCTTTGTAATTATGATGTTTTATTTTAAGTCTTTCGTATGTAGTCATAATTCGATATTTTTAATAGTCAATTTTTCGTTTTTTAGTCAAATCCAAGTTTGTACGAAGTACAGTCAAATCCTGGGTAATATTTTTGAATGAATGTAAACAAACAAAATTATGATCTGACGTTTCAATAGTTGACACGGTAATGATTCTGGAAAAGAGGTTTGATAGAATAGAAGTTAACACTACCATGAACGTACCAACCTACTGTTTTACGAGAGAGGTTGTACCTAGTAATTCTTGATCATAGTAATATTTTAAAGATAATAATTTTGTTTGATCCCCTTTTACTGACACTGGCATAGTATTTTATTCCTTAAAAAACTAGAGGTACCCTCAACAAAGTGGTCTGTGGTGGTAGCTTAAGCCTCAAGTTTTCTGATACTTAACCATAAATTTAATATCTAGTATGTGTGTCATGAAGGAACTTGTATTATTCTTGGTTAAAAAAGCGGTGGTTTTGGGATTGTAAACCAGGGACATGAAGTTACTTGAATTTCGCGCAATATTCGCTAAGTGACTTACGATCATATTTACGTGTGCCCAGACGTGCCGAATGATCTTTTGTTTGGTTTCAAAAAAGATAAATAGTCTCGATGGTTAACGAAACTTTACTTAACTACTATAACACCGCTGCAGTTGTATGAAAAACTTCAAATAAAGGCAAATCCAACATTTTTTACTGAACAACAAATTTTCTTAGTGCAAAAACAAAACGTAACGTCAAAATGACAACATTGACAACGTCACCCTACTGACATATGAATGTCAAGGATGTTTATGTTGCGAAAGAGTAATTTTTAGCATATTTTATCGTCTGCCTTTGTCTTTTCCTACATATTTGTATGAAACAGAAATGTCAAGGCTATAGGTGAAAGATGCGCTCAGTTTCGAAACGTATTCATAGTGGACGTGTCGTGCACATAAGGATAGAAATATTATTATTATCACGAAAGTTCCTGTTATAATCACGATAAAATTAAATTAACGTGAAAAATAATTAAAATAAAATAATTCTTCTAAAACACTTGATACATAACAATAGTAATAATTACGTAAAACAACCAAAGAATCGTGTTCAAAGTTTACGTTCCTCTTGTCGATGTAAACAAAAGAGATGTTTTTTATACAATGCGTGCTGTAAGGGGGCGTGAATGAGGTTCGTGCAGGACGGGATCACGAGGACATTCAGAAGAAAACACTGGAGAATGAGTGGCGTTAGCAGAGACGCTCCCCTTGGGGTGCAGTTCATTCAAAAATTGAGTAATTACTGCTGTCCACGACTACAGATCAACCGATTACGATGGTGAGTCACTTAGCTCTTTATTAAGCCTTGGTACTAATTAAAGTTATAACACAGAAAAGTAAAATACATTTTCTTTTGGTTCGAAACAAAAAAAAGTCTTAAAAAACTTTGGTTTTCGGAACTGAAATTTTTTGCAACACTCCTAGGTTATTGCTAGTTAAGGTTATAGACTAGATTCCAGCAGTAACTGACTGATATTTACTAGAGTACCTACTCATGCCTGAGCCATGCTGAGGAACATTTAAATAAATAAATAAATACTCCGCTACTTTCATTTAACACCATCTAGCCCCAAGATAACCAGAGCTTGTGTAATGGGTACTAAACAACCGATTATTTATATATTTCTAAATATAAACACATTACTTATAGATAAATTATACCCAGACACAGAAAGGAAAAAATGTCGTGCTCATCACATAAACATTTGTCCTGGGTGGGAATCGAACCCACGACCTCCGGCATAGCAGTCAGGGCCACTAACTACTAGACCAACAGGCCAATTGAACATTTAATTACATTTGTACGACTTTGTTACACCAACTGTCAGCTTGGCGTTATCTCCTTCAATAAATAATGTACAGACGCCAGCACACCTAGCTACCCCAAACTGCAAAATTGAACATGAACCTTATTTTGTTTAGAATAAAGTTTAATATCTATCAAAGAAATTTGACACATTGAGGTAGGTTGGCGTGCTGGCGTCTGTACATTATGAATTGAAAAGTCTCAATAGTACCATTATTAACTACAATTAAGTTGTTCATTGTCCTTTATCATGCACAGTTAATAGACTTATATTGCATATTATTTTGTAGAACTCTTATCCAATGATATTATATTATGTAAAAAGGGGGAGATAGATAACTTAACCTTTCAATCATGTCAATTAGAGACACAATAGAAAGACAATTTGACAGCGCAGACACCGGTGCCCTCTCGGGGTTATAGAATTAAACAACATTCGTTCTTCAAAACTGGCTCACTAACGCATGCACGCATCCGTTGGTGTGCGACGCCACCGCTGAGGTGAAGTGTGGCTAGTTAGCCATATTTTAACGTGTCACTTGCTGAGCGCGTATAACCTATCTACTTACACCTTTTTACTTATAATATAATATCATTGCTCTTATCAGAGAATATCTATAGCAAGTTCTATGTATGTGAAATACTATATGTGGCGTCCAGTTATCAACAGTATGACCAACAGGGCTTGGCAGGCTGATGGAAGCCAATACAAAACTAGCTGTTTGACAGTTAGTCGTTGAAAACTTTGTCCTGTGATTTATCACTATTAGATGTCGACAGAGGTAGGTACGCAATAGCGCTGTAGTACATGGTACTCACGAATATAAATAACTAGCTGTTGCCGCAAGCTATAACTCGAAAAACACCCCACGGGAAGATATAATCGGGAAAAACTATCTGTGTACTAAATTTTATCCAAATCCGTTCAGTAGTTTTTGCGTGAAAGAGTAATAAACATCCATCCATCCAAACAAACTTTCACGTTTATAATATTAGTAAGATATTAATAGGGTATTATTAAACGATTAGGCACTCTGTAGGTTTTGGGGAAAAAGGCGTGATTTAATGTAAAGAAAAGAAAGAAAGAAAATACTTTATTTGGACGCACAGAACATAAAACAAAAGAACAGCAATACAGATAAAAAAAAGAAAAAAAAAAAAACTAAAGATAAAAATAAAAAACACATATACACACACACCACAACAAACAACTACACTACTTCTTCTATACTATAATCATACATTTCTAGATCAACAATCATAGGATAGGCAGTGACTCCAGATGAAACACGGGTATTCAGCTCCATCCGGTTAAGCTGGAAGCTGACCCCAACATAGTTTTGAAAAGGCTGTCAAACAAGTGTGACAAAAAGCCACTTATTATTATAAATAGACATTATTGTTACTAGCCTATATTTTCCTGAGCAAAGCAAAGGCCTCCCATGTCATGGGCCCATGGGTCGGCGTTTGGCCCACTGATCGTCTGACAAAAATCCAGTTACAAAAATAAATAACAGATGAATTCATTTCACCAACGAAACCGTGAAATAATATTTAATTCTATAATTTGATATTCCCGGATACTTTTACAGCTTGGCAAAAAAGAGTGTGGAATAAATGAGGTCGCTAGTATCGCGCATGTGGCCACCCTGAATACTACGACTTAACAGGTTTGATACTTGTAATTTTTTCCCAAAGCTAAGTGGGTGGTTCTGTCTGTCGGATGCTTCGCAAACACCATGGAAGGCTTCAATGTCCAGTATTAACACTATTAATAGTGGGCAAATATGTATAACAACATGTAAAAATGTATACGAAGCAAAAGAAGTATGTAAGAATCGTAGCATATGGCGCTCTCTAGTTTCTGCCTACCAGCGTGGGAAAGAGGCGTGAGTTAATGTACCTATATGTATGTTATAGTGGGCACTGAAGCCTTGCACGAAAGTGATGCATTAGGTATGCACAGACAGATATAATCATGCCCTCGAGAGCAGTCTAACCGTAAGATTGTTAGGAATTAACGAAAATAGTTTGTTTACAGGGAAAATGAAAGAACACGTTTTTTTTTAAGTTTTATTTTTATACCAAAAATTTAAACAGAAGAATCGAACACACTACCATCAAATATACGATCCCGGAAATACTCACATGTTGGCTAATTAAACACTTGTATTTTCTAATTCTGATAAATCACTGCTACTGTCATCTGTGAGATTTATTAATGTCATGATATTATTTTTCTATTTTCATTACAATATCCTTGCATGATTTTTTCCAATCTTAGTAATGTTTGCAAATGCTTGTTCAGCAGCCACCTTTAAAAACAAAAAATAATCATAAACAATTATTCTAACATAGCAAATTTTAGATATGCACATATAAACTAGGCTACATACCTTTACATCAATGGATCCAACATTGACTGAAGCAATTTAATGTTTTGCAATGCCCCATATTAATTCAATTGGATTCACGTCTTTCTTCAAGCGACCTTTGAAGTTTTCCTGGTGTTTAAAAAATATCTTATTTTTACGTTCCTTAAACATTTTTCTTACTGTGTTGACAGATTTACGTAAAACAAAAAAAGATACAATAAAGAAACAAAAATAGATTAATTCCCTATTCTTTATCTTCAAGTATCAAATATGGGTATACGAGGCTCTTCAAACTACAAAACATAACCTTCAATTTCAATTTCTGTAAACAAGACAAATAATTACTGAAATCTGTATATCAACAAAACTACGCATTGAATACATTTAGAATAACTTATTTAATGTACAATGATTTAATTAGGGTAGATAAATACCTGTCCTAGCGGCAGTTCTTCGATAAACATTCCCGATATCGGACAAAACTTGCCCCGCTTCAGATTTGGCCAAACATCACAAAAAGACGTGGTAAATCACTGCTCTGATACAAATACGAATGGTTTTATTAACTTCTAATCGTTAATTTTGCAACAAAACTTAATAAATTTGTTAAATCTATGAAAAACGACTAGGATTTACGCACTTTTGACACATGATGTACTAGCACTGGACAAATAAATCAATGTTGCCACAATCATCCACTTTTAGTTTCATCTGTCACCGCGTCAGACTCTTTTTTGCCAAGCTGTACATGTCATTTTTGTTTTAAACTTAATAGCATTTCCAAAATTACTGATCCCTCAGAAGAAATGCCGAAAGAAACTCAGGGGTCATGGTCTCTTCTAAAGTCCAGACATAAGATTGTATCAATTTATTATGCGAGTCTAACGATGCTTGGCAAAGTCTGGAAAAGCCTTCAAAAGTAAGAATCAATTCAGCTTTGAGCCGACCTGTCCCGACAGACGGCATGCATGCTTCAGACATCGTGTAGCTCAAACCTATTTCAGGGAGCTCGACGACCCACCACACGACGCTATCTGCCTGTCATTTGCGTAGGCCACGTAAAAGTACCTACTTAAAACCGCCAGACAGCTACGAACTCATGTATTTTATCAAGCCTGCATGGTACTCACAATAGAGGCAAGACTTGGGTCATAGCAATTAAATACAGGTTTAACTTGATAACAAGTACAAGTTACCGCATGTTTAACGAATAGTTAAACTAACCGTGACCCAAACTTAACGCATCACTAACAACCGCAGCCTTGGGTCGGTTTAACTGTTTGATAACATTATTGATAAGTTAACTGGTTAACGTGACATCACGCCTGTAATCCCCTAAGGGGTAGGCAAAGGTGTAACTGTAGTACACTCACATTACTGGCCCTGACTACTATGCCGTGGCTTCGATTTGCGCTTAAGACAAATGTTTGGGTGATGGAGCCCGTCCATTTGTTCTGTGTCTGGGTGTAATTTAAAAATAATAAATAAAATAAAATGCATTTATTTCAGATAACAAGATCCATACAGTCGATTTGAAATTAAAACAAAGTAAATAAAATAAAATTGGGTAACATAACATCATAAATAACAAATAAAATATCATTAAAAAACAGCATAAGTACCAGAATTAGAAATAAATTAAAATTAACACTAAAATCATGTAAACAAACATTAAAATCAAAAATTAAAACAAAAATGACCATTAAACTTAAGAATTAAATTAAATTAAATTGAATTAAATTAAATTGAATTAAATTAAATTGAATTAAATTAAATTAAATTGAATTGAATTAAATTAAATTAAATTAAAATTAAATTACCCAATTTATGTCTAATACGTATTTTTGCAACGAAGTTCATTATCGCGCGTTGCGAAAGGGGGCTAGACGGAAAAAATTAGGGTTGTGGGCCGTGCGGCGTGCGCGTGCTTCTCTGTTGTGTGTGTACCAGTTGTTGGGAGAGGGGTAGCGAGAGAGGGAGGGGGGAGAGAGGGGGAGTGAGCAAAAGGAGGGGGAGGGAGAGAAGATTGGAACCAAAAGTTGTAACGAGTCTTCGTTATGCCGAGGTTCCTTTCGATTTATCTTGAAGTAATTTTACAATTCCTTCACTAATCAATCGAAGGGAACTTCGTTCCCTCCGCGTGTCCCTTGACACCTCTCAAGTTTTTTTTATTATGTTTATCAGTTGTCTAGTACTCATAGCACAAACTGTGCTTAGTTTGGGACCAGCAGGGCTATCGGCCATCTTTACATTGTCAGTTACTAACTGGCGTCCAGTTGCACATCGAACTCAAATGACAACTGAGATATTGGTACTGCTCCTTAAGTGGACTTCCAAGTTACGGTGGCTATCAGACGGGGTGCTGTGCGCTTCGTCACATCTCTGCGAGTGCGCGTGACGTCACCCTAGACACACACTGTTGATAGCCAATACGAAACTAGCTGTTTGACAGTTGCTCGTTGAGCACTTTGCCCAGTGATCATCACTGTGAACTGTCGATGGCGTTGTAAGAAAAGTCCGTCGAAGCATTATGTATCAAGACTCCTACGTGCCTCGGAAAGCACGTTAAGCCGTTGGTCCCGGCCGTCATTTGTAGACAAACGCTGTATATTAATAATCTATCTCGGTTGCTATCTTGATCCCGATCTTTGTCTGTAACCAATCAACGACCGAATTCGCCTATCCTTAACTCATTAGGCTCCGCGTGGACACCGGTGTCCGCAAACAATAGTAATTTAATTGTGTCTGGATTGCGGTAATTGACTAGTTAAAGATGCCCAATCAGAAGCAGCCGTCAAAAACAAAGGATCGGGATTTGGATTGAGATAGGATATTAATATCGGGCGTATGAGATTTAAAATACTATAGAGCGGGCATGTCAAGGAAATGTCATAGAAAAACTCTGATCCCATGTCTCAGTAACGCCATCTAGAATAATATATGAATATTGGAGCGGCAGCGGAGCGTACTACAAAAAACTCATGATAGACTTGTATCCAGCAGGACACACTTTTTCGGACGAAAATTTTGTTCGTGATGTCCGGTCTATAGGTGTTGAATGTCTTTGTTTGTAGATCTTTGACAGTCGTTACAGTTAGTCAGAAGCGCGAAAGTCTGGGAACTAGTTTAACCTAAAGGGAACGTGTTACCCAGTTACTGGGTTGTGGAGGTCTGACAGGCAGTCGCTCCATGTAAAACACTGGTACTATGCGTTTCAAATGAGAATAGGAATGACTTTGCGCCATGCTGTGACGTCATAGCTGTCAATTCGAATAAATTGGGTAAGATCAGCAAAACAAGGTTTTCTTCTAAATATAATTTATTAACGAATTACGAACGAATAAATTTTCTAAATTGTACTGTCAAAGTATTTGTTTACATTGGAGATAATCTCTCGAGCTCTCCCATGCAAAACAGCGCCTCGTTCACACATTTTCGAGCAGTCAGGGAGATGAAAACAAAAACAAATATCAACAACAACAACAAACAACCGTTTAACAAACAGAATGAATAAATAAAACGTAACCACTCCACAAGACTAATTGATTTAAGACGTTTTTTTTCATTTTGAATTACCTTCGACTCGGTAAAACAAAAAAAAAGAAAATATTTGATACGCGATTCAAAATCAAAATCAATCAAAAGTCTTTATTCAAACTAGGCTGAGAATCGGCACTTTTTGAACGTCAAAAAAATACATAGAGACAGTCCCAAAAAACGGCCCACCCTTCGCCACGATCCTTCAATTAAGGTTCACCCTTCGATTAAGGTTTCGTTGCAGGCCGTACTTTATTTATTTATTTTATTTATTTATTTCTTTATTTATTTATTCAGCTGTATCCGATTAGACTGGAAGCCGAACCCAACATAGTTGCCCAACACAACCCCATAGGGAATAGGCAGGCCATAGAGGCAGGCAGATCAAGACTTATTTTAAATTAGGAACTTGGTTCATATCTCGATTACATGTTAAAAAGTGCGTAGGCATGTAAATTGTATAATAATATTGATAAGTATTTTGTAAGCATACATTAAATTTCCTGAACACAATTATAAAACAAGTATTGTTTCAAACTTTATCAATTTTAGAAGTAGGTATCAATTACTAGCTGTGGCTGTGACCGCATGTACATACAGTGTTTTGGAGTACTAAGTTATTTTACACTTTTTAGTGTTTTTTTTCACTTTTTAAGGAAAACTCATAAGTCTCGTGATCGAACCTAATTTAAGGCACACACCTTTACTTTTTGGATTCATAACGTATGTAAGTGAATGTTGAGAGTGGCAAAAGAGACATGAAAGTAGAATACCTAAGTGCTGTGGAAATGCGTTCCTTGCGACGTATGTGTGGTGCAACAATGTAGTGTCTGAAATGGTCTTTTCCAACCATCTAAGTATACTCTTTTCAATTATATTATGCATTAATTTGTTAAAAAGCTGTTATTTTATTTATTCAATTTTTATTTATTTGTACAGTTGTAGATTTTTTTTTTGTGATAGATAGAATATTATCAGGTAATTAACAATACATGAATACGGCATTAAAAGATAATTAAATATGAAGGTTAGCCACTTATTACATGGTGGTAAAAATGCACTAATATATTTACCTTTAAATTTGGACATTCCCTCGATTTCCTTGCTTTGAAAATGAAATATAGGCATGTTACTCGTTGATAATATAGCTTCAGAAGTATTTTTTAAATCGGTTCAGTAGTGTTTGTGTTAAATTCTTACAAACAAACAAATAAATCTTGCTAACCTAACTTTCTAATCTAACTTTCTAACCTAACTTGCTAACCTAACTTTCTAACCTAACTTTCTAACCTAACTTTCTAACCTAACTTGCTAACCTAACTTTCTAACATAACTTGCTAACCTAACTTGCTAACCTAACTTTCTAACCTAACTTGCTAACCTAACTTTCTCTTATTTTTATTGTTTTGGTGCGGGGTGGAGAATTCTCATGGATGTCCTCCACCCCGCACCCCGGGGAGGGCGAAGGATCTGTCAAACTCTTATTGACTAGAAAACAACTCGGTGTCTCCGCCTCACACTTGTGAATGGGGTCACATGGACAGAAGATACTTCCACAAGCCCCGAACTTAACCTACCCAAGTGTCAAAGAGGCGAAGAGCGGGCTAAAAACTTTCACAGTGTTCTACCCAAAAAGATACTATTTAGAAGACATGCGTAGAAATGTCATAGAAAAACTGCCATCACATGTCTCAGTAGCGCCATCTAGCACAATATAGCATTATTGGAGCGGCAGCGGAGTGTACTAAATAAAACCTCATAGACTTGTGTCCACTCTGGAACAAGTATCGGATGTAAATTTTGTTATGATGCCTCGTCTTATAGTAAACTAAGTAAGTATTGAATATCTTTGGTTCTACCCATGAATATAAGCGAAGGACGGGGTTTTTAGGGGACTTGTTTATGTAGTTTTGTCTCAGCCTAATTTGAATCATTTTGATTTGATTCGAGCCCAATATGGCGAGCTTGCTTCGCTCATGCTTGCATCTAAGTGCTTTGTATCGATATTTTGGATCAGAATGGACAAGATCTACAAATGACAGTCGAGACCAACGCTGCAACGGCTTTACCTTTCAATCGTGGCAATTAGAGACACAATAGAAAGACAATGACAGCGCGGACACCGGTGTCCGTAAGTGAAGCACGGGGGATCCCTGATACGTAATTAATGGTCACCCATCCTCAGCAAGCGTCGCTTAACCTTCGATTGGCCCGTGCAGCTGTAATTATTTAGCCCGATAATTATATCGTCGTGTATAAAATAAAATTTAAGTACTTTCATTATCTTTTGTTGTATTTTATAATTGTGTCGTGATATCTTATAACAGTTAATTACTACACTATTAATTGATTTAATAATAAACAATTATATCTATTATCACCTTTCGGTATGATAGCTTGACCTGCTAATTACACTCTTACTTAATTTTTAACGGAGATAGGAAAATGCCGGCCTAGACTGTTTTTTAAATAATTGAGTTAACTTTAGTTTATCGTTCAAAAGTGCCTTATAACGGCCTAATTGAAATAAATGGTTTGACTTTGACTTAGACCTGGGGCTCGAGTCTGCTATAGCAATCGTGTCTCAATGACCGGTCATTGATCGAATATTTGACAACTTTGACAGTTTTTGTATGGGAAATGTGTCATAAATTTGACGTTATACGTCAAAAATTGATCATTGACCGGTCATTGAGACACGATTGCAACCCCCTGTTTTTTTTGGTCCAGTGCAGCAGTGGTTGAAGGTAATACGAAACAGTTTAATTTAACCACATTCAATGACTTTTTCATGAAATATTCATTCAATGGAAACTTAGACGGTTATCTTAATGATTTGAATGATTATAATTCAGTTACCACGTATACGTCTTACGATTGCTAATCATATTTTGTTCAACACACAGTCTTACACTAAATGATAAATTACATTTATTTCTGTAAAAAAAGTTCACACAAACACTTTGTGTTGAAATTGCAAAAACCACAAGAAAATTTAGATTTTACGGGCTACCTGCCCTTGCACAACCATCTTTATCTTAAATTTTCAAACTGACTTTAGCTGACATATCAAACGCATCGACCAGAAACATGGCGAAGTTCAAGAAAACAAATTAATTTGACATTTCTAACTTAGTTCTTATCTGTCACTCTCTACCTCTGTCCTTTTCTAAAGCTATAAGTCAGACAGAGATGCCAAAGTCAAACTCAAACTTAAGTTAAAAAATAAAATATAAAAGCTTCGATCAATAGCTATTATTGATCGAAGTATAAAAGTGACTCTAGTTGCCCCTTCCAAAAGATAGTTTTGTATGGAGAAGAAACCCCATATTTACTCTTTAAAATAGGTTTTGGGTGAATAATCGAGCGTTTCAACCGCCCGCCGTTTTACCTTCCCCTAAATGATAAGCGAAGATAATGTATTTAACGTAATATTTCAGCCATTTCCAGATTCTGAGAATTTATGAAATCTTGCATTAATTTAAATGAAATGAAATTATTCTATTTCATTCACATTTAGGGGAGGATAATGACGGCGGCGGCGATTGAAACGATCGAATATTCACCCTTTTACATGCATTACTGTCAATTTTATTTAGTGTTAAACAAGAGACTGCACTAATTTGCTCCATATTATAGCCAGCAGGCCAGCTGTTTTATGAGTCATAAAGATAATTTGATACAGTACCTTTTATGTAAACTTGTATGCACATAATAAGTAGACTTGACATCTATCGCCATTTACGGCCGATAATAACTAATCAAATACTTACTGAGTGTACGAAGTGTATGGCACACTTCTTTATTCAAATATTTATAAACTACTCGATCAAGTAAGTTATTATGTATCGTTTCAAATGAGAATAGGAATAACTTTGCGCCATGGTGTGACGTCATAGCTGTCAATTCGATTAAATTGGGTAAGATCAGCAAAACAAGGTGTTTTCTAAATATAATTTATTAATGAATTACAAACAAATAATTTTCTAAATTGTACTCTCAAAGTATTTGTTTACATTGGAGATAATCTCTCGAGCCCTCCCATGCAAAACAGTACCTCGTTCAAATATTTTCGAGCAGTCAGGGAGATGAAAACAAAAACAAATATCAACAACAACAAACAACCGTGTAACAAACAGAATTAATAAATAAAACGTAAGCACTCCACAAGACCAATTAATTTGAGACATTTTTTTTCGTTTTGAATATCTTCGACTCAGTACCTAAAACAAAAAAATAAAAAAATAATAATTGATACGCGATTAAGTTTTCGTTGCAGGCCGTACTTTTCAAGCGACATTTGACAGATAGAGATCAGTGACGTGCCTATTCTTATTTGAAACGCATAGTACAGACGCCAGCACATCAAGTAACCACATGTGTCAAATTTCTTTGATCGTTTTTCACCTTTATGTTCAACAGAATAAGGTTCATATTTAATTCATTAAACCCCGAGAGGACACCGGTGTCCGCCTGTCATTGTCTTTCTATTGTGTCT
This sequence comes from Euplexia lucipara, assembly GCA_921972225.1. Taxonomy (NCBI): domain Eukaryota; kingdom Metazoa; phylum Arthropoda; class Insecta; order Lepidoptera; family Noctuidae; genus Euplexia; species Euplexia lucipara. Next base: position 11,457,895 of record OV179170.1, on the reverse strand, counting down.
CTAATTACCTCAGTTGAAAGATTAATTGGGAAAATTTGACATATTGGGGTAACTTAATATGCTGGCGTCTGTACATTTTCCCAATTGAACATGAACCTGATTCTGCAGGGCAGTTACGTATCTACGTTGACAGTTCATAGCGATGATCACAAGCAAAAGTGTTCAACGATCAACTGTCAAATAGTTAGTTTCGTATTGGCTATCTTCAGTGTGTATATAGGGTGACTGGTAATTAGTGACCGATACTTAAACACGTTATTGTACTCATGGATACTAATAACTTTCTCAAAAAAATTTTTTTTTATACTCATTAACTTTCAATTAATTAAACTCAAAATAAATTACGTCAGTACTGCACAACGGGAACGGTGGGGGTGGCGGGGGAGTGTGGGATGCTACTTCTAGTAGATTTTGCCCTTCCCGAAGTCAGACTATCAGCTGATCAAACACCGCGTGCACGCGGGAATTTCAAACAGCGTTTTTGTTATTTTATTGTGTTTTAAGTTATTGTGTATATGTATAAAAAAAGTTTCTTTGGGAAAGTTTATTGAAATCATGAATACAATCACGTGTTTAAGTATCGGTCACTAATTACCAGTCACCCTATATAGGATGACGACGACAAATAAATATTTTAATACTTACCCAGAATCTACTAAATGTATTATTTAGCTTTATTGCATAACGCATCTAGCACCTTTTTTTTTTATTCTTCGCTAATCTCGAAATCTCCTCTTCCCCAGGTACCAGGCCTCGGTTCTCATGCTGACATTCTTCACATACATGACGTACCACCTGACGAGGAAGCCGATCTCCGTAGTAAAGTCTGTGCTGCATCAGAACTGCTCCGCGCTGGTGCCACCGCCCGGGACAGACCCCAACGATGACCAGTGGTGTAACTGGGCACCTTTTAGTAAGTACTAGTGGACCTCACGCGGCTTAACCCGTGTAAATCCCGTTCCCGAGGGAATATGGGAACAAAAAGTAGCCCATGTCACCCGGAGATAGTGTAGCTTCACAACGGTGAAAGAAATTTACAAATCAGTGCAGTAGTTTCGGAGCCTATTCAATACAAAAAAATATTAGTAGGTAAGTATACTAGATAACATCGTTTGCTCCAATGATATTATAAGTAAAAAGATGTAGATAGGTTACTTAAACAACTTCAAAAACGGTACACTAACACACGCACGCGTCCGTTGGGGCGCGACGCCGCACTAAGGTGAAGTGTGGCTGGTTAGCCACATTTTAACGTGTCACTTGCTGAGCGCGTATAACCTATCTACACCTTTTTACTTATAATATCATTGGTTAGCTAGCTCTTACTTTTACGACCGTTGCTTTGATTTTAGGACAACGCCATAGTCGGAGGCATAATTTTACTAGATGTATTATCAATCAAAGAAAAAAAAATTACAAGCTGATCTAGCCGTGTTAGTGAAAGTGGTCCACATTCATGGGTAGAACACACTGTAAAAAAAATCCCTTGACTAAAAATACACCCTGTATACAATGACGAAATGCTGTAGTTACTCTAGCGGTACGCCTCTGCTTAACCCTTCGAAGAATAGAGGCGTAACGTTTTGTTATAAGTATTTATAAGTTTGTAACACGTTGCATGCTTCGGTTACAGATACGACAGATGCGAACACGCTGCTAGGGACCCTGGACTCTGCCTTCCTGTTCTCGTATGCTGGCGCGATGTTTGTCTCAGGTAATAATCATTTATTTTACTTTCAAATTCAAATATTTGTTGCCAATATTGCTCAACACTTCTCTACATTTCCGGACAACAAATAATCGCACACCGTATGCGTTGAGTTCGTGTTATATCCGCGGCGGAGCTTTGCGCCCAGGACTCTAAACCAAACCAAAACAGGCAGTAAATTGAGCATTGTGGGCCAACACCCATAATTATAATAATACACAAGTGCTTTAATATTATTACTCAGACGTCTAAACGGAAAGGAGATGTTTCATTTTTATATGGTGCTCCGGCCATAACATGTAGCTTTTAGCGGAGCTGGAAAACTTAACCCTCAATTGAATAAAGTAACATATTTTCTAAATATCAAATAGTTTTATGTACAGATGCCAGCACATCAAGTTACCTCAGTGTGTCAAATTTATTTAAACGTTTTTCAACTTTATGTCAAACAGTATAAGGTTCATATTTAATTGGGAAAATTTGACATATTGGGGTAACTTGATGTGCTGGCGTCTTTACTTACTAAATTAAAAATGTTTGACAATTGATCTGATGTGACATGATTTCATAAAGAATGAAGTATGCAAGTATACACAATAAATCAGGTTAAAATTCACCAAATTATAATATTTTTCCTTAATTTGTGTTATTTTTTCCTCTTTTTTGATAAATGTACAGACGCCAGCACATCAAGTTACGCCAATGTGTCAAATTGTTTTGTGTCAAAGTCGTTTTTCAACTTTATGTCAAACAGAATAAGGTTCATATTCAATTGGGAAAATTTGGCACATTGGGGTAACTTGATGTGCTGGCGTCTGTACATCAGATGGCCGAAAATGAAACATCTCCTTTTTATTATGTGTTCTTTAAACCTTTTGTGTTAGATAGTATTAAAACGACAACATATATTACATACGTATAACCTAACCTAACTTACCATACCTATCCTATAGCGAACCTAACTACCGAACCTAACTACCTTACTGAAATGCATTAATTTTGAAAGATACAAAATACATAATTTTAAGCTGAACTACTGCGCTGCGTGTCTCTATGTTACATACAATACTAGAGTAGGTAGTAGTATTTGAAGTAGTAGTAGAAGGAGGTAATAATTTAACTCGATTGGTATATTAATATCATCCATACTGTAGCCGATGGATGTGTGTGAAACACTTGGTTAATTGTTAGAAGTGAAGGTTAGGGAGACGCAATCACAATATACGTCCGCGCGCTTTCGTTCGTAGAGATCACTAAAGGTGTTTTCAAATCATCACGGGGCCGCAAAGCTCGCACCCCTCTCGTCCCGTTCGTATGCGTCTCCCGCTCCTTGTCGAGTCATCAGTTTATTACAATAACAATGTTACATAGGTGGTTAAATAGAAAATACAAACTAAACTTAGGTACCTACATAAAATTAAACAAAAGTAATATAATAAAAATATCGATACTATCACGCGTCGCTTACACATACATAAAGTACTACTTTGACTGGCCTGTTGATCGTGGTTTCGAATTCAAGCTCTTCTAACTTATTTTATTCCGCAACTTCCACACAACGCCATCTAGTGGCAAACTAAGCAGAGCTTGTGTTATGAGTTCTAGACAACTGGTCTACATACTTATATATTTCTATGTTTCTACACTGTTAAGGTTTTTTTTAAATTATAATATAAATATGAATATTGCAGACATACTTATTGTAATTAAATTGATTTTAGTTATTTGACTTTTTATTATTTTTACATGTATTTTAATTAATCTGACATTCCTGTAATTTAGTTGATTTATTGCTCTTATTTATTGCCATTTTTGTAACATAATTTAATTAATACAATTGAGATTTTCCAACGAAACATGGCACTCATGAAAATTTGCTTGATGAATTTAGTAGGCGAAATATGAAGAACTTTGAATTGTAATAAGACATCTGTAAGCACCATATTTCATACAAATAAAGTGTTATTATTAAATACATACATGTTAAAGTTAAATTAAACCCAGACCCAGAACAAAATGATCGTGCTCATCACACAAACATTTGTCTTGGGTAGGAATCGAACCTACGACCTCCGGCATAGCAGTCAGGGTCACTAATTACTAGACCAACAGGCCATTCAAATTACTACTAATTAGTAGGGAATTAGTAAATATTTACTCGCGAATTGAATGAAAGTATAATACTAACCGAGTGCATCATATGCCCTTGAATTTTAAGGTCACAATTATTGTACAGTAAAAATATTTGCATTGTCGACATCTGTTTTAGCAATGTATGTTAAGTCGAGTTATTCAATGAAAAGACGGTATAATTAAAAAAAATCTAGATTTTTTTTTTATTACTGATAGGCACGCGTTTGACCACTATCTCACCTGATGGTAAGCGATGATGTGGTCGACGATGAAGCACGCTTGCCTAGAAGCAACCTGTTCACTCTTGACTTGAAGACCCCTAGGTTGTAACTATCAGGAAACACCGACACCGGCAGGGAATTCCACTCTTTGGCTGTTCGCACAATGAATGTGTTTCCATATTTTAATTACCCCGTTAGACTAGTGCTACTGCTGAATTTGTGGTATAACTTGTGAAGGTTAAGCTACGCTTGACGAGGTCGATCGGTGGATGAGTGACCTTTTATAACGTACCAAGACTTCTCCATGCCTCGGAAAGCACGCTATGCCTTTGGTCCCGGCTGTCATTAACAGTCTTTACCAATCAGAATCTCGAAAGTCGTGACTACCAGTTTAACTAAGGGTCGCCCTACCCAATCATTGAGTTATAGTCGTGATGGCCCAGAGGTTAAGACGCCTACCTCTAATGCACGAGGTTGTGGTTCAAATCCGGGCAAGTACCACTGTGACTTTTTCAATTCATACGTACTTTCTAAGTTTATCTTAGACATCATTGACATCGGTGAAGGAAAAACATCGTGAGGAAACCTGGACTTATAGTTAATATAAGTTTGAAATCGCCAATTCTCCTTGAGCAAGCGTGGTGATTAATGCTCGAGCCTTCTCTATATGAGAAGAGGCCTTTGCCCTCCAGTGGGATAGTAACTGGCTGGTATTATTATTATTATTTCGTGTATTCATTTTCATTTCTTATTAAATACACTAGCTTCTGCCCGCGGATCCTGTTGCTTATGCCAGCGACAACGGGGTCGTCAAAATCGAAGATCTGAAACGTCTGATGTCGAATTCTAAAAGCCCGGGACGGGAAAACAATGGGATGCGCGAGACGATTCAAGACGTTGCAGATTTTTTTATTTTTGTTAGTCAACAGGAAATGCCATCAGACTAAACAACTTTTGCTAAGACGCCATTTCTATTATGTATATGTTATATTGTCGCTGGCCTTGGAGTTCCACTACAGGTGCTCCAGATCTTCAAATTCAGTCTCACAGCAGAAAACACTCTTCACGTGAAATAGTTTTATATCTCTTACTTTAGGTATTCTATTTCCAAAATAAATTATAGCCTGTATGTGCGTGACGTTCACGATCAGCGGTCAGTCGCGCATCTCCTTCCCCCACTTATCTCTAGAGTCAACGCGTATATACGCTGAAAACTCAAGCGTCATGCTTTTTCCGTGAACGTCTCCAACTCCCGAGACAGTGCATGATGTTCACGATCAGCGGTCAGTCGCGCACATATTCTTCACTGGTGTCTAGAGACCTGGATGTAGATGCCTAAATACGCTGAGAATGCAGGCCTGCTACGCGATCCCAAGAAGTTTCCACGGAGCGAGTTGCAGCCTCACGTTCTCGAACAGCATCAAGTCTCTCCTAACGTTCTACGGTAGATTCTTGGGATCTTTAATCATTTAGCACCTTTGGAACATTGGGAAAGATTTGACCTCTTTCTAGGCATGGTTATAGTTTTATTGTGATGATACCTGATCTATTAAAATCTAAGTGGCTGCTCCCCTGCGTTACCGGGTAGGCTACCGTGTAACGAAGATAAATAGAAAAGGAAATAACACTCAAATAACATAAGCCCGAAGGCATATTTATACGATAAAAAAATGGGAGTTTTGGCCAGTAGAGTCTAATTTTCAATGATATACCATCGTCATCGAAAATCAGTCCTGAACTGTTCCCGCCTTCACCGCGTGGGGGTACTTATGTTATTTTATAATTATGCAATGAAATTAGTGATAGCTTTAATTTCTATATCAAATGTTTCTGATCTTCGATTTTTATAAGTCAACAGGAAATGCCTATCAGACTGAACAACTTTTGCTAAGACGTCATTTCTATGTGAGTTATGGTGTAGCTGGGCTCTTGGAGTTCCACAACAGGTGTTCCAGATCTTCGATTTTTATACGTCAACAGCGAGTGCTCATAAGGCTGAACAACTCTTGCTAAGACGTCATTCCTATATATGTTATAGTGTAGCTGGGCTCTTGAAGTTCCACATCAGGTGTTCCGGATCTTCAAATTTATTCTCTCAGCAGGAAATGCTCATCACGCGGAACAATTTTTGCTATGGTACCATTTTTGTATCTCCTATAGTTTAGCTGGTCTGTTGCGGTTCTGCATCAGGTGTTCCAGTTTCCAAGATAAATTATAGCCTATGTGTTGCCCAGACTTAATATCTATTCAACAAAAAAAAAATCATTCAAATCCATTCAGTAGTTCCGTAGATTAGCGTGTACAAACAAACAGACATACAGACAAACAGACAAACTTTTTTGGATTCATGCTCTATTACTGTTTCTAAACCCCCCTCAATTAATATTTTTTAAATATATTCAATGTACAGACACAGTTTTTTTTACTGTCTTATTATATGTATAGATTTTTAAATATAATAAAAAAAACATTATTATTATTTATTATTATTATAATCACTGAGTTGTGGAGGTCAGATAAGTAGTCTCTCGTCTCTACTCTGAGAAGAAACACCGAAAGAAACTCGTGAGGTTACAGTCTCTTTTAAACACCAGACATTATCTTGGTCAGATTATGTAAGAACCATGTAGAGTGCATGGTCTTTTGAGGAAAGAACCACACAGATATGAGGGGACCAGATCAGTCAGTGCAAGTATTTGTCAGTAATCGTGAGCTCAACTCGGAACTTGAGGAGCTCCACGTGCTGACGAACAATACCAAAGAAAGATCATTTGAAATGGTCGCATATAGTACTTAACTGCCAGTCAATACCAATGCCAATGTTTATACTGGCGACAATATTTTTTTTTTTTTAGATAAAATGTTAGACAAGAACGAACAAACAAACAAAACCACATAGTCCTTATATTCACAATTAATGAAAACAGTAAAACAAATGTAGTAAGTACTACTTTACACAGTAAATATTCATGTCATTGTGTGCAATTTAAAATGTCAAACTGTAAATTAAAAAAATGTCAACAACAATAAGTGCAGTTCAATCTTAGGCCTTTTTATCCCCGATGTTTTCTCTTCTCTTATTGTATTGTTCGTGTAATTACAACAATTTAATTTTTGTTGTGTTTTGTGCGAAGCGAATAAATAGTTTATTCTTTCTTTCTTTCTTTACAGGCATGGTCGCCGAGCGTGTAGACTTACGCTACTTCTTGTCTCTGGGCATGTTGACGTCCGCCATCTTCTGTTACCTATTCGGTATAGGACACACATACAAAATACACAACATATCATACTATTTATTAGTGCAGGTAAGTGTTATACACATTTTTTTATGTGTAACAAATATTTACTCTCGATGTCTAGATTTTTTATGTGGGTGTCATTCCGTAAAAAGTGACAGAAATGTGTAATAAAAAACCGGGGAGGCGCGCGCTATTTGATTTGACCAATGAGCGCGCGGTAGTGACAATCCATTTATTAAAAATCTTTTAACTGAATGTTTTCTAGGCAGGGGCAGGTATTGCCCAGACCACCGGGTGGCCGGGCACGGTCGCTATTGTGGGCAAGTGGTTCGGAAACAGTAAAAAAGGGCTTATCTTCGGAATCTGGAACTCGCACACTTCACTGGGAAATATATTGGGTGAGTTCACTACTTAACTATTGTGTAGCAACATCTATCTCGCCACATACGAACTAACGACTAACATCCTACATCGCGATGTTTAAGTTAACCGCGCGATTGAATGTTGACGATTGAATTAACGATTGAAGATCCTGTCAACAACCGTCGGGCAGTAGTAGCCCACCCGACATAACCCAGCAACAGGTCTCTGTGAAATTTTGTCCTATGATTAAAATAACACTCTGTATGTGTAAAGTTTTGCCATTCAATACACAAAAAAATGTACAATTAAACAATTTAAATAATAATGAAACGAAAACACAAGATATACACAGCACTAATGTTGCACAATACGTCAGCACAATGCATAGCTACAGATACTGCTACTAAGAATGTCGGTGACGCGAACACACGAGATTTCACCCATCCATGAAGCGTCTAACGCGCACAAGACAAGGCCGCTGTGCATGCGCCAGTCATGAGTATGTAGGAGTCGCCAACCCATGAGATATTCCCCTACACTTCCCTCCTCTTTCCCCCCTAAACTTTCAGCTGCATACGCTAAGAACTCGCAACGCTCCTTCCAGGTACAATAATGGCGGCCGAATACGTGGACTCTGATTGGTCTTTATCATTCATCTACCCCGGGCTGGTGATGGGGGCGGTGGGCGGCGTGGTGTGGCTGTTCCTGCCCGCAGAGCCGCGGCAAGTGGGGCTGGCAGCTGCACTCAATAGCAATAGGCACTCGGTAAGATCTTCATAGATTGGTCGCTCGGGCTGGTGATGGGGGCGGTGGGCGGCGTGGTGTGGCTGTTCCTGCCCGCAGAGCCGCGGCAAGTGGGGCTGGCAGCTGCACTCAATAGCAATAGGCACTCGGTAAGATCTTCATAGATTGGTCGCTCGGGCTGGTGATGGGGGCGGTGGGCGGCGTGGTGTGGCTGTTCCTGCCCGCAGAGCCGCGGCAAGTGGGGCTGGCAGCTGCACTCAATAGCAATAGGCACTCGGTAAGATCTTCATAGATTGGTCGCTCGGGCTGGTGATGGGGGCGGTGGGCGGCGTGGTGTGGCTGTTCCTGCCCGCAGAGCCGCGGCAAGTGGGGCTGGCAGCTGCACTCAATAGCAATAGGCACTCGGTAAGATCTTCATAGATTGGTCGCTCGGGCTGGTGATGGGGGCGGTGGGCGGCGTGGTGTGGCTGTTCCTGCCCGCAGAGCCGCGGCAAGTGGGGCTGGCAGCTGCACTCAATAGCAATAGGCACTCGGTAAGATCTTCATAGATTGGTCGCTCGGGCTGGTGATGGGGGCGGTGGGCGGCGTGGTGTGGCTGTTCCTGCCCGCAGAGCCGCGGCAAGTGGGGCTGGCAGCTGCACTCAATAGCAATAGGCACTCGGTAAGATCTTCATAGATTGGTCGCTCGGGCTGGTGATGGGGGCGGTGGGCGGCGTGGTGTGGCTGTCCATAACTTTATTTTTCAAGACAAAAGAAAACCTTGTCCGTCTCCAGGACATGATCTGTCTCCTTGCCAAATTTCGTCCTTAAATTCTAATTCCCTTCAGTCGTGAAAAGCCGTTACATTTTTATTTATAACTAGCAGGCGTCACCCGCGTAGTTCCTGTAGCCTATGTCACCCAGGAATAGTGTTATAGCTTCCCAACATTGAAAGAATTTTTAAAATCGGTCCAGTTGTTCCGGAGCCTATTCAATGCAAACTAACAAACAATCAAACCTTTCCTTTTTATAATTTTAGTATAGATATTAGTAAAGATGAGGAATGAGGATGTTTGTTCCATTTGAATTTGTATTTACCCCTTTTGTACTTATATCATGTTTTACCAAATAAATATATTTTTAATATTAATAATATTACTAAATGCTGGGGATTCAAAATCATGTGAGCTCATAGTATCACTATGTACGACGGTCTCCCTTCCACACTATAAAAACGTTATGTATGAACCAATCAAATCAATCCCTCACAGCCGTCGCGCCAATCAACGCGCTCAGATGAAGAGGATGAGGCAGATGATGACGACGCGTCTTCCGTCATCGTGGGGGATCAGGTAAGCAATCATTGATAATATAACCTAACCTAACCTAACCTAACTTGCTAATCTAACTTTATAACCTAACGTGCTAACCTAACTTTCTAATCTAACTTTGTAACCTAACTTTCTAACCTTGCTGACAAAACTTGCAAACTTAACTTTGTAATCTAACTTGCTAACCCTAACTTCTTTGTTATCTAACTTTCTAAACTCGCTATTAGCGCTAGGGCCGCCCTTAATGTTATTATTTATGGGTTTTAATTGTGTACAATTCAGAGGTTTATATTTTCTAACAAAAACGTATATTGAGCATTATAAGCAAATGGTTGTCTGTAAATTCGGTTCAGATTGAGGTCAAGACTAGACCCATTATATGTACATAAAAAAATTACGTCACGCCATCTGATCGTGCCTCTCTATCGTTTGTTCCGCGCTCTCACTTGCACGATCGGCTCAGGAGGAACGTGACAATGAGTCGTGCTTTTTCGTGCGTACAGCCGACGCGGCGGCGTTCATCGATTTATAAGACGTTATAACGTCAATATGTATTATTAAAAGTATAATTTTGTTTCACAGTCAGCCAGTTTGCGACCTAATAGACATTCGTCTAACGCTGCACAAGTAAGTACACTTGAGTTCTTTAAAACCGTTTTGTACAAAAGTTCGTTGTTTAATACCCGATTTTAATTTGCTTAAAAAACTATTTAAAACTACGACCATACGCCCCACGTTGAAACATTTTAAGCGAAAGAGACTGCTAAAAAAAGGGATAGGAAATATTAGTCAAGAACTTAAAATAACGATTTTCTCTCACGTACAAACGTGACGATGTCATACAAACAATAAGTAGTCTATCCTAGAGTTATGATTATGACATAAATATTCATGGAAATAGGCATGTTGACAGATTATGAATATCAAAATACAGGGTGTAAAAAGACCCCTAACGTAAACGAAAACTACATATTTTACCCATCACTGGGATAGTTTTTTTCTTCTAGAGCATACCTGGGAGTTCACTGGTTTTGGAGATATTGAAGGTCAAAGTGCAATATTTTTTTTTGTTTTTTTAATGTTACAAAAATGCAATGGATACTCAAACAAGCGGGCCGGTCGAGTTAACGACCAAGCGCGAGTGGCCATACGCTCAGCTGATCGAAAGTTGCGTTGCTTTGTCGCGCTATGCAATGCGCGCAATAAAAAGCATCTCTTTTTTATAGATGAAAAAAAAAGTTTTTTCCCAGCATTCTTTTTTGGTTAAAGTTACTTAATTATATATGTATACAGAATGTGTGGTTATCGGCTATGTGGTCGGTCTTTTTACACCCTGTATAATGAGTCCATCCGTTAAATAATAAAAAATAACACACAAGTATTTTTTTTCTTTTTCAAATTAATGGAAAACTGCTTAGATTAAGCGCATTCAAGTTGAGGAGAGGGGGCGTGTAACGTCATTATTCAGTATAAACTGTACAAGATTGACGTCATGCGACATTTCGACTCGATGTATCGCTGTTATTTTTTGAAGAGAAGAAAAGAAAAAATATGTGTCGAATATTTTCTTGTAATCTAAATGAGGGGCTTAAAAGCCTAGTCTTAAATAAATTATTATTAACATTTTAATTTAAACTAACTATGATTTCTCAATATAAAAGGAAGTAATACGGGAATAATATTGTTTAATGCATGTAAATGGCTGTTAAGTTATAAGAACTAACTAAACATAATAACAACATTGTAGGTACAGACGCCAGCGCATCAAGTTACCCCAAAATGTAAAATTTTGAACATGAACCTTATTTTACTTGTAATAAAATTGAAAAACTATCAAAGAAATTTGACACATTGGGTAAAACACTCGGGCCATGGGGTCTTGAAAGTGACGAAATATACGTTTGATATAAACGGCAGGTTCTTTATATTATGTTAACTTAGAAGTTTTTTTTATAGTAACTTTGAAGTTTATTTTTAACAACTTCAAGGGACTTTAAACAAGAGTATAAGGTTTTAATTTTTACTCAATACCTCCACGCGTTCACGATATCCTATACGGGTCGCGTTGTTCCTTTTTGAGGTACGGAACTCTAAAAAACGAATATCTTGTTTTGGTCATCATCATCAACATCTGTACGGTCGCCATACATTTTTCTGCTTACTCTGTAACCTACTTTAGACCAACGATGCGCGTCAAAATTTAGCATAATAAAATGGCATGACTAACGAATTAAATCGTAGTACGCTTACAACTGAGTACCTATTAGCAACTAATCGCCTTTCCCTATAGTACTGTAACTTACTTTCAACTTAATAAACTTAACTACTTGATGCATCTCAGTGGAACGTGTTTCTCTATAATTAAAATTACTTAACAACCTTCCCGACAAATCGGTAATATCATCACCGTCATAATTTTACGTATAATTAAGTTGTCTCTTTTTTTCTCTCTTAGCAAGAAGATGCGACAGAGCGCACCTCGTTGCTCCGCACGTCGCCCGAGAGTGCCGTCTCACTATCGCGCGCTCTCTCTATCCCTGGCGTGTTGGAGTTCTCCTTCTCGCTCTTCTTCGCGAAGCTCGTCAGCTACACATTCCTGTATTGGCTGCCGTCCTATATCAGATTTACTTTGCGTAAGTACTAATTTTAAGAAAAAGTTTTATTTAGTGTCCAAACTGACATATAGATAAAGAAGACTAAATCTACCTAGTGAACTCATGTCGTTCTAACATACCAGACGGACGTGTTGCTGGGGAGTTTGTTCCGCCTTTTCTTCCTAGAAAAAACACTAAGAAGTGTGGCGGGCGGGCGTCTTATGTAATTTTTGACGTACAAGGGGTGCTGTCCTCAAACTAATTTGAATAATTAACTTTTGATTTTCATTTTCTACCACGTGACATGTTGTAGAAACAATTCTTCCGATTATCTTAGCAATCATTATCTAAATTGTAGACTCTGGTCGACTAAAGAATCTACACATATCTTCTCTTCACTCTTGTCATTGTCATGCTCAAGACGGAAGAAATGTTTCTACAAACGGTCACCTTATTTTGTGATTCTTACGTCGAAAAAATCCTTGTATACGCGTGAAGGTAATTTGTAAAAATAATAATATCAAAATAATTGAGGAATAATGTTTTGAAAAATATCTACGTGCATATCTATTTGTATCTACAAGTTAATACAATGTAAATACGTCTAATCGTATAATCGTATTGTATTGTAATTGATTACAATACAATACGAATTCACAGCGTTGAGCAAACATTAAGATTCAGTAAGAGATTAAAATGACTTATCCAAATCCATCTCTGATACATTTTTCTTTCCCCCCTAACTTTTTGTGTGCAATACCACTTAGTGCTGAAATGCATTTCCTTTAATTAGTTACAAATCTTACGTATAGTACGCGGTAATGTCTTAATATATTTCTAGATATATCGACAGCTTTCGAAACTGTCTCTACGCCCTTATTCTTAAAAAACCTGAAATGCAAGAAGCTACGTGGCATTGCACTAAATATATTTTCTAATTAACTTAAAAAAGCGATATCGCCAAAATTATAATTTTAAGGAAATAAGTGACAAGGCTAGAATTAAATACGGCATTCCACAAGGAAGCATTCTAGGCCACATTCTTTATTTTTATATAAACGATTTGTGATTACTTTGATTAATAAATTGCTCGGTGTTGACCTACAGTTATGATACAGCTCTACTCCTTTACGATAAATACTGAAGTGAAACAGAAAAATAAGCTCAGGTGGCTCTAAGAAGCTGTTATGAATGGCCAATCGCAGACTAGCGCAACACTCAGACTGTCTGTATTTGCTAGTTTAGGCAAAATAATGAAAGTCAGTGTAGTAGTTTTTAAGAAAATTGCGGATATAGTTCGTTCCAATTTCGTCGCTGCTACATCTGTTGTATCCTCCGCAGCCGACCTGTCCGCTCGCCAGTCAGGCGAGCTGAGCACAGTGTTCGACGTGGGCGGCGTGATGGGCGCCATCCTGGCCGGCCTCGTCGCCGACTGCACCGCCTGCCCAGCGCTTGTGTGTGTCGCCTTCTACACTGCATGCGCGCCCATGGTGAGTTCCTTTTGTATATATCTCCCAAACAAACAAGTTATTTTTACATTATTGCTCGCCAAACTTTACAGAGAAGCTCTCGTTGATCATACTGTTAGGATATAAGGAACAGGGTCTAAAGTTTTTAATCCCCCACAGAAAATCTTGTATACGTTCAATCACGCGGATAACTTTAACATCGCAATGTAGGATGTCGTCGTTACTTCGTATGTGTCGAGATAGATGTCGCTACAATTCACACTATATGTTTAAAAATTGTAGGCTCTGTAATTCTGAAATCCATTCAGTAACCAGTAGTCATACTTACAAAACTATCGCGTAAGGATTCCTCATCACCGCTTCTTCCTCCAGCTGTTCGTCTACCAGTGCTGGGGCGCGTCCTCCTACGTCCTCAACGTGGTGTTGCTGATCGTGACGGGCATGATGGTGAACGGTCCGTACGCACTCATCACGACGGCCGTGAGCGCGGAGCTCGGCATGCACAGCAGTCTGGCCGGGAACAGCAAGGCCCTCGCCACCGTCACCGCCATCATTGATGGCACCGGGAGTGTTGGTAAGTGTGCTACTTGACATTAATAGTCTTTATTTATAAAATAAGTTAGTTAAACTTTAGAAAAAATAAATAAACTTAACGACAAAATTAATATCTTGGATAGCATGACTGATGTTAAAATTCTTCCCAGACCATTGTCAGGTGACAATTTGACATTCAATATTCCACAACCAAGTCTTATGCTAAAACTATGATCGTAACACAACATAAATTGCGTCTAAGGTGGATACGAAGTTTGCCGGAGCAGCTAGTTTCCTCAACTTTCACACAACGCCATCTAGTCCCAAACTCAGCAGATCTTGTGCCTTGAGTACAAGACAACTGATAAACATAGTTATATATTTCTAAATACACGCATATTATAAGTAGTCAAATTACACCCAGACACAGAACAAATGATCTTACAAACTAGTGTTAGTATATAATACCTTCGTCAACTTATATATAAACTCAATAACATGTCTAAGTTTATAATATTTAAATCAAATAAAGAAATAATAATAACACACGCAGTCAATAAGTATGATAATGATTTTGATTTGATTGAAGAGTTTGCTAACTGAAAGGGCGTATTACAGTATAGCAGAGTTTATGGAAGAGGACAATTTTATTCCTTTTTAAAATTACAATGTTTTTGCTTTTTGACATGTTATTGTTTACAATTTAATTTTTAATGTTATTTAGAATTGAAATTTTATGGACATGACTCATACTTAATTGAATAATTTATTCTGTTTTTATTAACTAATTTGACATGGAATTGTAGCTAAAAATTATGCTTAATGAATTGTTATGGTACCTATGATTAATAGATTATGATGAATATTATCACGGTTTATGCACCATCGTCCTACCAATTTTTACGCCACGAAATGCGGCTAAACATGTTAGAACTATTTTAAATATTGTCACTATCTTGCATGCAATGTATACCATGTTTAAACAAATAAAATTTACTTACTTACTTACTTTGTTAAACCCTTTGACTGCCACA
Source organism: Euplexia lucipara (assembly GCA_921972225.1). Lineage (NCBI taxonomy): Eukaryota > Metazoa > Arthropoda > Insecta > Lepidoptera > Noctuidae > Euplexia > Euplexia lucipara. The sequence continues at coordinate 11,442,546 of OV179170.1, read as the reverse complement.
CTCATGTAAAGATGACAAACCAAAATTGTACTCAAAACGCCACGCGTCACGATTACATGTCGAATTCACGGATTAATTCGAAACTTGGCGCCGAGGTTAGGTTTTTGCTTTTTTGACATGATTGTCTAGAGGTTAACAAGGAGTGTGTTTCTAGGAGCTGCTATAGGCCCCATGTTGGCCGGCGTGGTGTCGGGACACTCGTGGACGCACGTGTTCTACATGCTCATCGCGTGTAACTTCATGGCACTCTTCCTTCTCTTGAGGTTAGTAAACAGAATATACAGGTTTGAAGGGACCTCAATAGTTCATCAGCCATTCATCATGATCTGCCTGCCTTTTCTCAATTATGTTAGGGTTGGCTTACAGTCTAACCGGGCCCAGCTGAATACCAGTGTTTTACATGGAGCGACTGCCTGTCAGACCTCCACAACTCAGATACTGGATAAACCAAAGCCCCTAGGTTAAACTAGTTGTCAGACTTTCTGGTTTCTGAGTACCCGTAACAACTGTCAAAGATCTACAAATGACAGCCGGGACCACTGGCTTAACGTGCTTTCCGAGGCACGGAGGAGTCTGGATATGTATTGAATGGTCACCCATCCACAGACTGACCTAGACAAGCGTAGCTTAACCTTCCAGATCGAACCATGTGGCTGTTATTATTTAGCCACAAGCTCCTCGGTTCAGCTATTAATGTTTTTTATTGACTACCACTGAAACCTTTAACTTTTTTTTTACAGGATAGCCAGATCCGAGTTCTTGAAGCTAAGACAAGAGCGTCGGATGGCATCTCCGCCGCGCGTGCGCATAGAATAACTCGAGCATACGGTCAGCATGACCATACGCATGTAGGTATCATAGTAACTATACTTAAAAACAGTCAATATACGTATGTTTCGTCGACTCTAAATTGTTTGACATTTGACCTTGAAATTGTATGACCTGCAACTTACGTTTGACCTTGAAAGGGGCAACATAATTAAAAGGTCATTATGACGTATACAGGGTGCAAAAAGACCGATCACGTAGCCGATCACTACACATTCTGTAAATATAATTAAGTAACTTTGACCAAAAGATTGCTGGGAAAATACTCTTTTTTCCTTCTTTAAAAAAGAGATGCTTTTTATTGCGCACAATGCAAAGCGCGATAACGCAACGCAACTTTCGATCAGCTGAGCGTATGGCCACTCGCGCTTGGTCATTAACCCGACCGGGCGGCCCGCTTGTTTAGTATCCATTGCATTTTTGTAACTTCAAATGCGTAATTTGTTTTGAAAGATCAATAATTTTGATAATGTTTGTTCGGAAGAAAGTTTACTAATGATAATTAGAATACGATTTTGAAAAAAAGTCGAAAAAAATATTTCACTTTGACCTTCAATATCTCCAGAACCATTGAATCCCTAGGAATGTTCTAGAAAAAATATGTGGTAGAATAATATGTAGTTTTCGTTTACGTGAAGGGTCTTTTTACACTCTGTATGTATGTAGTATCTACTTATAATATGTATATGTCGACGTCAGCGATGGCTGAGCGGTAGGGCCGACATCAGGGGTTTTTGGTACCAGGTATCCAGGTTCATAACGTAGAATAATTATCTTAATTGCAGTAATAACCTCACTTGAATAATAGTTATCCCGAAACATAACTCAAATAGGTAAACCGACAGTTTCGTAACTCCATTTACAATAGCATTAAAAAGGTTAGATTACGACATAGGCCGAATTTATTATAATCTATTTTCACAGCAGCTATCACACTTAGTTGTATGCATTGCAACGATTTATTTCAAGAAATTATGTGAATTTCATTTAGTTAAATTATTTAAATTCACCTTATAGAAGTCCTTGACATCCCAAGTTACATTAATTGCCTTAAACAATAAGCCACTATCTATCTGCAACTGATTACTTCTACTTAAAAAGTATTAATAAAATATTTGTTTCTTTTAATTAGAAACATATTTATCAACCGATAGGCTAGCGGACTAAATTTAAGTTGTTAGTCCCTCATCTAGATTACGTACTAGAAAAAATTCGATACATTTTTTTTCATTTTACCTCGTATTCCCAAAATATCGGCGATTGAATGTCGTATGGCATTTTGACTCGATGTATCGCCGCTGGAATGTAGGTACGATTCTTCCGACACCCCCGGAACAACCAATACGCTGGCTCGCTCTTACTGATTTAAGACACCTCGGTGTTTCATCTCACACTTGCACCAGGGGTTGCAGTAACGGACGATCTTTCCGCAACCCCCGGAATGCCCAATCCCTTAGTCTGCTCCTACTGACTTAAGACACCCCGGTGTTCTGTCACAAAGCTGCGCCGGGGGTCGCGGTAACTGACGATTCTTCCGCAACTCCCGGAATAACAGCTAACCCCTTGCCTTGCTCTTACTGACTTAAGACACCCCGGTGTTGCGTCTCACACTTGCACCTGGGGTCGCGGTAACGGACGATCCTTCCGCAACCCCGGAATGCCCAATCTCTTAGCCTGCTCTTACTGACATAAGACACCCCGGTGTTCTGTCACACAGCTGCGCCGGAAGTCGCGGTAACTGACGATTCTTCCGCAACCCCCGGAATAACAGCTAACCCCTTGCCTTACTCTTACTGACTTAAAGATACCCGGGTGTTCCGTCTCACACTTGCACCAGAGGTCGCGGTAACGGACGATCCTTCCACAACCTCTGGAATGCCCGATCCCTAAGCCGGCTCTTACTGACTTAAGACACCCCGGTGTTCTGTCACACAGCTGCGCCGGGGGTTGCAGTATCGGACGATCCTTCCGCAACCCCCGGAATAACTAACCCCTTGCCTTGTTCTTATTATACTCTGGTGTTCTGTCTCACAGCTGTGCCGGGGGTCGCGTTAACGTACGATCCTTCTGTAACAACTAACTTTAGTTGTATCTATTATTTTCTCTTGTCAATAGAAAGTCTATTTTCAGCTTTACAGGGGTAATAGTTAACTAACGAAATGTTTAGTATTAGTCATTACTTAAAATAAAACCTCTACATTGAATTGTCAATAGTGTCAATTCCTTTCATGTCAAACTAAACTTAATTAAGGCTATTTGCATTTTCTTCTCTCTTATACAATAAGAAAAGGACGGATGTATACAAGAGCTGTTAATTGAAGTTAAGGCAGACTCACCATGGTTCCCGCATTTTTTTTTTCTTTTAATTTTGTTTTTCAGCGTAAGGAGTTCGTACAGACGCCAGCACATCAAGTTACCCCAATGTTTCAAATTTCTTTCATCGTTTTCAACTTTATGTCAAACGGAATAATAAAAATATAATAATAATATCTTCTACTTTATCATCCACATATTCAATTTAAGATCCCCCTTACACACTTGGTTCCGGCCCGTGTGTAAGGTCGTATACTCTCCTCAAGGGGAAGAAAAATCAAGAACTGAACATAATAATAATAATAATTGTTTATAAGGTTCATATTCAATTGGGAAAATTTGACACATTCTGTATGTATGATGAAACTTAACTTATGAGTAAGTTGACGTGTGTTATAGTCCGATATTAAGTCGATGAAAATCTACATTGAGTTCAACTGTATAATTAAAGATTTTTAGTGGTAGTGCCCCAATTTTTTTTTACACATTTGCTCTTCAGTAGGTGCTATCATAACCAAAATTAAATAGAATAGAACTTAAATTGACAGCTCTTGTATAGGTCTGTCCTTTTCTTATTGTTTTTATAAGAAAAAGATGTAAATAGCCTAAATTAAGTTTAGTTTAGTCTACATAGAACACTTCAACCAGTCGATGTAGAGATATCTTTAGTATTTAGTCAAATCCATCTATTCCTTTACTTTTAAATTATGGTGTTCATTTTCTAATTATAAGTAATGTATGATTTGTTTTGGTGCCAATATTGTGTTCAGCATATTAGTGATATTAATTTGAAGCGACTGCCTGTCAGACCTCTACAACCCAGTGAGCGGGTAATACGATACCCCTTGGTTTAACTGGTTGTCAGATTTTCGGGATTCTAAATACTATCTACTATTATTATAGTGAGCCTGTTGTGTCCCACTGCAGGGCAAAGGCCTCCCTTGGTCCCACTGCAGGCAAAGGCCTCCCTTTGTCCCACTGCAGGGCAAAGGCCTCCGTTTGTCCCACCACAGGGCAAAGGCCTCCGTTTGTCCCACTGCAGGGCAAAGGCCTCCCTTTGTCCCACTGCAGGGCGGAGGCCTCCCTTTGTTCCACTGCAGGGCAGAGGCCTCCCTTTGTCCCACTGCAAGGCAAAGGCCTCCGTTTGTCCCACTGCAGGGCATAGGCCTCGCTTTGCCCCACTGCAGGGCAAAGGCCTCCTTTCGTCCCACTGCAAGGCAAAGATCTTTTTATGACGTATCTTCCGAGGCACAAGAAGGTATTTTTAGTAGCGGCGACGGTTACTCATCCGCTTATCGACCTCGGCTAGCGTAGCTTAAACTTCAAAAGACCCCTGTAGCTCAATATTTTATTCTAATTGAGTCAGTACAATTTTCTAACAGCCTTGCCTCTTGTAATCTTCAAGTTTTCTGTTAATACAAATGTTGGTCAATATTGGTTCCAATCTCGTAAAGATAAGTTCGACACTAAAGTGTCTATGTATGTGAGCAAACAGATATTATTTTGTATGAATAAATTAAAAGGAATTTTATTATTTTGACTTTGCACGACTTGTGCAAAATTAATAGTAGACAAAAAGTTTTACAAAATATATAGCTGTGTTGAAACCATTATGTGGAAAGTGTTTTCACATTCTTTTGTATTTTTTATAATCAAAGTTCATGTAGGTATTATATTTTGTAAAATAAATGGTATATTCTTAGAATATTAACGCATAGAAGCCGCGTCTAGTACAAAACTCGGGCGACATCGTGTATCCACTTTATTATCATTGTGTGCGTGAACCGAATGTGTTTACTCGCGAGCTTCAACGGACGTGACTCTGACCATCAGTACCTACTGACACTTTGCATCACCTTTTAAAAAAAAAAAAAAACCACCTTTTGCAATTGTACTAGGTTTCTATGCGGTATTTTTCTATGGTATATTATTGGTTTTACACACATTCAAACCAAATGTATTTCAGACATTTAGTGTAATAAATTAAATCAATTTATTTTAATCGGTGACATATCCTGAATATTGTATTATATCTTTCCTCATTTTATAATCGTTGTAACTTAATATGTATTTTCTTATTACCGCCAGAGCATGTCGATAACAAGGTGACGTTCACTATGATTTAAATAATAGCATTTATTATCATAATAGTATTGTATATAATGTACAAATGTGTCTTAAGTAAAATAAAAAATAAAATATACAATTTTCAAATTTAAATTTGTTTTTATTTCATAATTAACAAAGTATTAAATTAAACTACTTAATAATTATTCTTAAATAACAATAAGCAAGCTTTAGTGTTGTCTATGAATACTTGTAATGTCAGATTCTGACACAAAAACAGACGAAAGTAACTCTGTGGTCAAATCTCATGTCATCATAGCCAATTACCTAAAGTCCTATGTAGATGAGATCCCAGGTTTGATTCCCAATTCATGCAACAGTGTAGTAGTGTAGCTTTATCTATATTAAAATCACGAAGCTGTTTTTTTTTTTTTTGTTAATTGCGCTCTAGTCTCTGGTACCTAACAACTAGTAGGTTATTTTAACATTTGATAGCCCAATTCATCAAGAAGGTCATATGCTATTTATCATCACGCTACGTAACTTAGGAGCGGGTAAAATCACAGGGTACAACAGAATAAGTTAACATGATTATTCTTTGAGATAACTCAAATTGACATTAGGGTCTGCAATTAAAAAAACTACCCACGTTATGCCAAAATGCACCAACCAATACAATTATTTAGTTGACTATTACCAAAAATTGCAAAAAAAAAAAAGTTAATTTGATTTCGATTTTGAACCTTGGCCTTTAAGCCATTATCAGCCTTAGTCGGATATATCCGATTACATTTTTCGGGCCCAAGTCGTATTTATGCGACCAAAAAACCTATTTTTCCAATTTGATTTCTTGGCTCAAAAATAGGATAATTCAGGCAACTTGATAAATATAATGACGATTTATAAATTAGCTACCCAGATGCCGACATATTCTATTAAAGTATTAATATTTTAGAAAACCAACTTGTGTTATTTTTAAGTACAAACTTGTCCACACTTGATTGAATTAAGCAGTCTATAAGGTTAAATGTAATCTTTTATTTTCATTTTCATTTAGTATGTGCGTGTGTGGTTTGGTATTTATACTGTTAGTTTATATTTTGTAATTAAATATACTTAAAATCAGATGGTTAAAAGGGTCAAATCTAGTCTGACTTAGCAACTAGCCCCTCATAACCAAAGCTTACAATAGTAATAAAATTAATCAGATATTTCTTGTGGGTTGGTTCACTTTAGCATAACAGTGTCTTCAAGTGCAACTGTGTCTTGCTCCTATTTGAATAGGCTTGTGGACTAAATTTGAGTTTTAAGTCCCTCATCTAGATTACTATAAAATATTCGACACATTTTTTTACGTAATAAATAAATGACGATACATCGAGTCAAAATTTCGCATGACGTCACTATCTTGTAAAGTTTATACTGAATAATAACGTCACAAGCTACCCCAACTTTAGTAGTTTTCCATCAATTTGAAAAAGCAAAAAATACTTCATTTTATTTAATGTAGCTGACGGACTAATATTTTGATATTTATACACTGTCCACATGCCTATTCTCCTCGTAACATTACAGTCGGAATTAGCCTCTTATTCTTAAGCCCGTCCCAGTGGTACAATGAAGGACAGTGCATCTCCTGTGGCTCCCCACGCCACCCTCTGAAGTTGGAATACTGTTATCCAGACTGCGAAGACCGCCATCCATGCTATGGCACCGGCTGCTGACATGAGCACATCTGGAAACATACATACTATTATCTTCACTACCACCAGCAAGGTTATTTCGTATCTTATAAAGATTCTCTCCGTTGACAGTTCAAATAGGTTCATACAAACACTTGTTGCTCAGAGTCTCTCTGCGAGATCGAATCAGAAATGAGGAGATCCGTAGAAGAACCAAGGTTACCGACATAGCCCAGCGGATTAGCAAGTTGAAGTGGCAGTGGGCAGGGCACATAGCACGGAGGACTGATGACCGATGGGGCCGAAAGGTTCTCGAGTGGAGGCCACGTATCTGGAGGCGCACCGTACCACGTCTGATACTCACCGTTACTAGAAGTTGAAGTACAGTAAAAGTGCAATACCATTTTTTTTTTGCATAACTTCTCAAGGGAGGGTGAGAGAGGGAGGGGGAGGGAGGAAAGGAGAGAAGAGGGAGGGGGGAGTGAGAGAGGGTGGGAGTAGAAGGGGGGAGGGAAAGGGTGGAGACGGTAGAGAGGCGGAGAGAGGGCGGGAGAGGGTAGGGAGGGGGTAGTAGAGGGAGAGGGGGAGATAAGGAGTGGGAGGGGGAGGGCGAGTGAGGGAGGGAGGAGGAGAGAGGGGGGGCCTAATCAATCGAAGGGAACTTCGTTTCATCCGGGTGTCCCTTGACACCTCTCAAGTTTTTTTCTTGACGGTATGTGAAGCCAAGCCAGAGGCGCATGGGCGGCGTAACAACTCTAGGTAAGTTACTAACCACATAAAAAGATGGAGAAAGCATAATATAATACTTACATTTCTTAATCTGCTTCTGTTCTTCAAATGGGGGCTTCATAAACGCTTCCTTGAAGAACCAGACGGCGTTCACACCCCACACAAACGGTAGGAGTAGGCATCCCACTGGAAATTAATTTAATTCATTACTAAGAGGAGAATTCAGTCAAGGAGTATCTGGATGACATATTTTGACCAATTCTTACAATTTATATTTTATTATTTGATTTTTTAAATTTTTTTTTGCAACTTTTAATAATGACATTTTTAATTTTTATTATTTTCTCTTATTTTCATGATTTTTTCCTATTTTATTAGCATGATCTTATAATTTGATGTGAATTTCACTTGACCATTTGTTGTAAGTGTTATAACCTTATAAATTTGATTTAATATTCCTATCGGTGGGACATGGTTTGTGCAATTGTCATTTTTATTCAAGTACAGACGCCAGCACGTCAAGTTACTCCAATGTGTCAGATTTCTATGATCGTTTTTCAACTTTATGTCAAACAGAATAAGGTTCATATCCAATTGGGAAATTTTGACACATTGGGGTAACTCGAAGTGCTGGCGTCTGTACATCTGTAATCACCTATGTTCACAAAATAAATAAATGATGATGATGAGACTGAAAGCAGGTTTTTGGCTTCATTATAACAGGCACAGGTCAATTGAAAATTAACATGTTGAAGGACAGAACAACTCTCAACATTGTTTCTGCATAAAGGTAGTATGCCTATCAACACCAAAGTTACTTTGAAATCTTGTTTTCTATGCTAATACAAAGCTAGGTTTCCTGTAGTGTTACTACAAATAGATTTTGAATGTATTACAGTCATTTGCAGACTGGCCTGTTGGTCTAGAAGTTAGTGGCCCTGACTGCTATGCCGGAGGTTGTGGGTTTTATTTTGTCTTGGGTAGCCAAGACAAAATAATGTCTGTATGATGAGTACAACCATTTGTTCTGTGTCTGGGTGTAGTTTATCTACATCTACACCAGCCTTTCCCAAAGTGGGCGATAACCCCCCCTTGTGGGCACTGTAGGCCTAAAAGGGGCCGGTAAGAGACCCAGAAAAAAATGAGGGCATTGTCTAGAGGCTTGGGGGTTGACTGTTTTGTCACTTAAACTATTTTTAAAACTTACACAGAACAGATGTTTGTTTACGCACAGTAGCGCCCTATCTCTCTAATCAATGTTTAATATCCCCTAATATAGCTCACAGTAATTAATTAATTTAAGAGTGCGCCCTGGTAAGCGCTGGTGTCCACTAACAACACCGATGATTTTTATTAACTGTGGTAAATACAAGACATTGTGAAAAACGCCTCTTTAAGAATACTAGAGACAGGAATTTGCAACTTTTTGAGATGTATGTTGTGTATTTAATCACTGAAGTAACAAAACTTTAGAGTACTGTGAAAAGGGCACACTATAAAGTTGAAGTTATAGTGGTTTTTAAGTAGCTGAAAAAATGGGGGTGCTTCAAAAAATATTTTTTTCTCAAAGTGGGCAGTAGACAAAATAAGTTTGGGAACCCCTGGTCTACACTATAATAAAGAGGAAAAATTGGTGTGTGTGTGTGTGTATGTTTGTAATGAATAAACTCAAAAACGACTGTGCTGATTTTAAAAATTCTTTCACCATCACAATATTTATCATGGAAATTTTGCATAATTTTTTTTACAGGAAACCAATTCAAAAACTTGGTGTTAGTTACTCCACATAATGGTGATTAGTGGATTCAGCCAAAACATAGTTTTTAATATAACTTCACGCCTGTTATCCCCGAAGGATTAGGCAGAGGTCTACCATAGTAGGTACACCCACACAGTCAGTAATTGTTTAAGATCCATGAAATAGGGGTTGAGCCTATTGCACAAACAGGACTCCAGTCTTCAATAAGGCTTTGTCGGAGCCAGTGATCGAGCCCTGAACATTATCCTAAGCAGTAGCGCTAGTGACTACTAGATCAACCAAGTAAATAGGTAAATGTAATTCTATGAAAAATGAATGAATAGATAATACAATACCTTTGAAATACCACTTGCAAAGTTCCAATTTTTTATCATTGGGGAGCCGTGTTAGATCCATTTTAAAGCAAGAATACAATTTAAAACACTTATTCGTGTTCGGGCACAAAGAATACTTTAATTTTTAGATTGTATTCGATGCTGTTCTGACTGAGTCACTTGAGATGAGAACAGATCTGATGCCATGCATCCGCATAACATATAGTCTGTCTCTTTTTGCCTAAAGTACTTATGTATGTTGCTATCTCGCACCAACCCACGCAAAAGCTATTGATTCAGTTGCAGGGGATGGAACTTCCTGTTCGAAATAAATAAATGTCAATATCATTGACACACTACGTTCCATTCCATGCAAATTCAGCGTTGGGTTTATTACAAATACGTTTGTTTCTGTTTTACTGTATTTAATTGAAGCAAAGATCTCAATTTCAATGCTTAAAAACTTTGTGTTTAAAAACCTTTTATCGTGTTATGAACAATTAAGTCAAATTGTTTATCTCTTGAAATCTAGTAAACCTCCAAATACAGCGTGTATTGAGTTTACATTTTCTACGACGTTTCTGTACAAGCAGTAAAAATTACCAATCAAATCATAAGTTTATGTTTAATTGACCTGTTTAAAGTTTGTTTTTTAATAATGTTTTTGTTTATATTGTTATTTTTTAAAAAATGATCCCTAATGGCATCTAAATACTACACAGAAACTTGAAACGTTAGTCGAATGAATAAGTTATATTTGTGCATGTCAATCGAAACGTAAATACCTAACGAAACAAAAATGGCGTAATTTGTTGAATGTCAATAATAATTGAAAATGTGTAAAAAGTAAATAAAAATGTTTTCATCGTCCAAGTGTTTTTTATCATGTGTTATTCTATTTCTGTTTAGTTCAAAAACATGTGAGTATTGACTTTAAAACCGCTACATTTACAGGAACTTTAAACGTTTTTTTGGAAAAAAATTGGCATCTTCCAAATTATTTTTTTTCGTTCAATACAGGTTTCGTAGCCTTGAAATATGTTTTGACCGTGGTTGTTAGCATAGCTTATCAATTAAGGACAAGGTTCGTGGCTAATCGCAGCAGGTGTATCTCAGAATGCATCAGGAAAAATATTTAAAGTTGGAAAACTTAATTTTGATTTCTAAATTTTTTTGTGAAGAATCTAACGGGAATTGTCAACCGGAGTTAGATCCTTTCTCTTTTGCCCCACAATCCTGTTTGTTTTGTTCACTATAACTAGTAGAAATTGTGACCAAAACTGGTTTCACTAAATATTTAATAAAGCTATCTTTAATACATAAAACTCATGCCACAGTGTTCGTAACAAATTTCCTCAGAAACGGCTTGACCGGTTCTTATGAAATTTGATGTGTACATTCTGTAGGTCTGAGAATAGGATGTACAACTTTAAAAAACTAATAAATTGCTGAGCTCATTATGAACTAGACAACATTGGTTATGTTGATCAGATAGTACCTTGCACCTTGATGGTCTAGTGGTCGCAAGAGCTACTGCTGAGCATGAGGTCCCAGGTTTGATTCACAGGTCGGGCAAAGCTTTATTAAGTTTTTTTACTAGATCGGTCCGTGGATAAGAGACTGTACATTACATACCAAGACTCCTCCGTGCCTCAGAAAGCATGTTACATTGATTCTAAGGCAGAAGATGCGAGAGTGCGGTCCTTAACAATATACAAATAAGTACCACATTATTAAAAAATAAAATTAAAAATAGTTTCTAAATTTAACAAAAATAAAAAAAATAAATTAAAAATAACAAACAGACATAATTTCCGCCAAGAAATTAAAACTAATATCAATGTAACAGAAACACTACTACTACACTACTACAGTTACCGGCACGTAACTTGGCAAGAGATTTTCGTAGTGGGGGAAGTTCGCGCATACAAAAATGTATGAAATTGTGCGTGCGCAAACTTCCCCCACTACAAAAACTCTTGCCAAGTTACGTGCCGGTAACTGTACATACATACATACATACATACATACATACATACATACATACATACATAAACTCACGCCTTTCTCCCATGGGGGTAGACAGAAACTACAGAGCGCCATATGCTACGATTCTTACATACTTCTTTTGCTTCATTTACATTCATACATACACTACTATTATTTAAATTAGATTAATTTGATTGAAATTATTCTTTTTTGAATTAAATAATTAAAAAAGAATCATTTCAATCAAATTAATCTTGAGATATTGCGATAATTCTTCTTTAGGTTGTTTACTAACATTGCTCAGTTTATTTAAGACTGAGTTTATTTTTACATAAGTGAGTCCTTATTTTGGGACATAGGTACCCTAGCTGCGTAGAAGTCTAGATAAATGTTATTTTAATTTTTGTTGGGGAAGTCCCTTTATAATTTTTGGTTATCAACCAATATTTAAATAAAAGAAATTGAGTTATATCAAGGATTAATTTTTATACAAGTACTTTAAGTAGGTAGGTACATTCAGAAACTCACACCTTTTTCCTGTGGGGGTAAGCAGAATCAACAGAATGCCTTCTGCTACGGTTCTTACTGCTTCACTTGATTTGAATATTTTAAGCTAAAACTCAAATAGGTACAGACGCCAGCACATCAAGTTACCCCAATGTGTCAAATTTCTTTGATCGTTTCTCAATTTTATGTCGAACAGAATAAGGTTCATATTCAATTGGGAAAATTTGACACATTGGGGTAACTTGATGTGCTGCGTCTGTACCTTTTAGAGTTTTATTTTATTTTATTTTATTTGTTTTATTTTATTTGTTTGGTCAACCAACAATTGTTTAAACAATGCAGAAAAAAACAGAAAAATATTACATGTGTGTGTGTGTTTTAGCTTAAAATATTATTATCAATGGCATAATATATGGTGTAATATGGAATCTAACAATGAGTCAGAGGATGATAGCAATTAAGTACAAGCTCAGGTGTGTTATAATTGCTTTGTGTGATAAGTGCTTTGCATGACTAATTGATCTAAGTACCCTTATGTTTACTGTTTACGTTAAATATTGTAAAGCCGCGTACAGACTGGTGAAATGTAGCATGAAATGGAACATGCAATGAAAGAATTGGTCGTCCACATTGTCGAAATGTATCATGCAATGTAACAGAATTCCCATAGTGTGGACGGCTAGCGCGCACGAACCGTGCTCAATACGCGCACAAACAGAGCATTGCAACTCGTGCGCTCCGCAATCGGTTTGTCGGTTTTTTCGCCGAAAACAAAGGTGACAAAGGGGCGCGCAGTGTGCATGGAGCGTCAGTGTGGACGGGTTGTGTGGTCTGTACTGCGGAACGCGTGTTCTCGACAGACTGATCTATGTTCGCCGCGCGCATGTTGGAAACAGATGTGTGTGTGCGCCCTGCGTTCACACTTATGAAATGCTCCTTTCATGTTACATTGCATGCTACGTTTCGCAAATCTGTACGCGGCTTTAGAAGCTACTTGCACGCGTAGCATGATCACCATAGAAACGGGTAGTCGACGAAAGAATCCACAAAGTTATCAGCTCCAGTTTACCCGGATGCAGCTGAATACCAGTGTTTTACATGGAGCGACTGCCTGTCAGACCTCCACAACGCTAACTGGGCAACACGATACCCCTTGGTTAAACTGGTTGTCAGATTTTCAAGCTTCTGACAATCTGTAACGACTGTCATAGATCTACATATGACAGCTGGGACTAACGGCTTTACGCGCTTCCCGAGGCGCGGAGGAGTCTTGATATGTAAAGAATGCTCACCCATTCCCGGAGCAACCTTGTCAAGCTTAGCTTAACCTTCGATCGACCCGTGAGGCTGCTATTATTTGGTCACAAGCTAAATTGTATACAAACGTAATTACTTGTTTTAAATGATATCCATAGTCCGCATGGCGAAGTTTACCTTGGAGGGGCTGGTTATTTACCTTGGAGGGGCTGGTTATTTACCTTGGAGGGGCTGGTTAAATAATAACAGCCGCACCGATCGAGCGAAGGTTAAGCTACGATTGCCAAGGTCGGTCTGTGGATGGATAATATTTATTACACACCAAGTCTCCTCGCGTGACTCAGAAAACACGCTAAGCCGTTGGTCCCGGCTGTCATTTGTTGATCTTCATTATTGTATTGTTTTACAAATGTCTAATAATTTTAATTGTGTTTTATTGATTAATTTGATGTCTTATTTATTTTTCACGGTCTCGTAATTTAATTGTATGTTATTGAAATTTATTTTTGTGTTGTCTACATCTATCGCCTTGGAATTGACTCTGTAATGGTACTTGTGATAAATAAATAAATAAGCTTTGAGTCGTTTCGGGTTGCCCAAAAATCTAACAACTAAGTACTTTAACTTTTTAAGTTTATTTTCATCATTGCAAGTAAAGGAAAACATCGTCACGCGGTATAGTTTCCGTTTCCTGAGGAAATACACTTTGATAACAGTGACGTTCAAGTTCCCGTTAAATATGACGTGAATACACGACAAGCCAAAACAAAATCACTTTGAAGTGATTTTGTTTTGTTTAGAAGTTATTTTTGCGTGGCACTTGTTTTATTTTTATTTCTATGGCAGGCGAACCGCATAGTTTCACAATACCTAATCTACTTAACCAGATACCTATAGATATCAGAGACTCAATGAACACTAGAAACGTAAGGCGTAAAATTAAAGAATACTACATCAACTCGACTTTAATCTTCAAAAAAAAAGTTCTAACCGATAGCGCCGTTCTAATCTAACTGTTAATAGCGCGTTGATCAAATCCCAGGCCATGTCATGCTAAGACAGACCCCAGAGGTCTAATTGTGTGCCTTGTTTATTTTAAGAACATTGAAACTAGTTTATAAAAAATAAACAAATAATAATAATAATAATACAGGGATAAAAAGTAGCTTATGTCCTGAGGATAGTGTAGCTCTGTTTTGAGCACAACAAATGTCAAGAATGAAACGACAATAGTCTTCGATAGCAATATTTCTTCTATAATCGGCTGAAATGTGTCTACCCCCCAACAAAGTTGGGAAAAAGCTAGGCAGATGATGAATTAAGTACCGGTAAACCGAGGTTACTTTGAATCTTTGGATAACTTTGATAGTTACTCAAAGTACCTACAATGTTTTTTTTCGATTTAAAATTAACTTAGCTAATTATTTATTCCCCTACTAGGAATTTTAGTTGTTAGGCTAGGTTTCGCCAATGTTTCAGCTTTAACAACTAGCACTGAGTGGACTAAAACTCGTTTCAATGTTAACCTGAATTTCCTCCTAAAATGCATTTTAGATAGGAGTGACTTTAGAGAGCAATGTTTAATTTGGGAGTTATCAAAGTAGGTACTCCAATTTTCGATAGCCATTTATTTAACGGCATTAACTTTGCTTTCGCCGGTACTTGTAATACATTTTTAAATTTAGAATCGTTACTTAGTTATCGTCTAATGTATCGTCACTATGTTATTTCTTTTCTATTTTTTATTTTAATTTTAAATTAAATATGAATCAATCTAACTTCGTTTTACCGTTTGTACCTACACGTTCTATTATGTATTTATAATGCATCGGTTCGATCGATACATCTGTAAATGGGTGATTCTACGGTATTTGAGTATTTTGTGTCCCCAAAGAAAAAATCATCTGTTTAATTTAATATTAATAATTCAACTACTTGGCATTATTTTGCCTAAGTAATGACAAGGGCCAGAAGATATTTCTATTTTTTTTCATTTTATAGGCTCCAGGGGAAAATGTGTTATCAGGGGAGAGACACTATTGGCAGAGTAGTGACAAATTATAGCAGGAAAGTGACAGGCTACTAAGTATTATCTAAGGAATTTTAATAATACTGTATAAAATGAATAAATAATAGCTTTATCGTTATATTTTTAATGAATAGAATACAATCAGCCTTAACAGTTGAAACATATTCACAATATTAAGTTCTTAAAAAATTAAGTTTCGATCACCATCAAATAATTTACATATGAAAATAATAATAAAACAATAATAATATCTAATTATAATATAATATATATATTAATGCATATCACTCTCGTCTGTGAATTAATCAAAATTAGTAATTTTTCCTATTAAATAATCACAACACTTACTGTTCAACAGTTTTTAATAATTAAATACTCGAAAAAGTGTAATTTCACATTTAAGTCTTACCTAAATAGTAAAATGATACACCTATGAGAGGTTATCTTAGCAAGTAAACTTAAAAATCATTATTATAAATGTAAACTTCCATTTTAAGAAAGAACTGAATCAATAATTTCGGTTAAACTAAGTATTTTCTACTTATATACTAAACAATAAATAATTAACTTTTTGAGCACATCAACCAGCTCTAAAAAATTGTAGAATACTCTATTACTCATCATAAGTAAACTGGCAAAAAAGAGTAGCACCTTCAATAGATTTCTTTAAATAAAGTAAAATAATAATCTCTCCTTCTTCGTCATCAAATTCAGACTTGCATACGGCAGCATAACTATATTTTTTATCACTTATCTGGTATTCCACAAGTATAAAATCACAGGTATCACTAACATATGAATGATAGAACTTTAAAAAAAAAATCTCTGGTAAAGTTGTCCATTGTAGCAAGGTTTGTCTACATGCCCATCTGATACCATGTCCGGATTCAAGATAATTCCAAGTAAAATCAGAAAAAAATCAGCCCATTCCCTTTCAGTCGTGTTTAATACACTTAATTTATCCCTTTTCTCCTTTTTGAAAATTTTGCTTTTCTTTCACTTGTAATTCTGTATTTTTAATCAGATTGTTTTTAATTTTTTGGGTAGCGTATTTTTTCTGCTTGGATCTGGTTTTTTAGCTTCTCATCCCTTGTTTGCTTCTTTATCATGTTTGACATGATATCTGCGTAACTAGAACAAATGAAATAAACCGTTTTGAATAGTAAATATTTACAAAAAAAAAATTGTCACTGCCCCTGCATGGTATGATTTTCCCCTGGCATAGAAACTGGCAGAGAAGTGACGCCAGAGAAGTGACAAAATTGGACATAATCTCCCAAAAGTAATACCGCATGTTATTCTGACCACATTTTACACAATAAATGTCATCTACACACACTAAACATTGCACTGTGCAAATTCACAATTATTTAACGATGAAATATAAAAAGATATACATACCAAGGGAAATACTGGAACTACTGGCACAAGCACGTTCTCAGACAATGAATTGAAAACTGACGCCACATTGTTTTAGTTGTGCTCAACACTGTTAGCTTGCATTTAACTTCACACTGTCCCACGCGCGTCGTTTATGGTCAAAAACATACTTTAGCACTTTTAGGTGAAAATCACAGTCTTTCAATTTCGCCAGGTGAAGTGACGCTTTTAACAAGTGACGTGAAAATAAGATTTTTTTAAATTATATAATAAACACTTTTGCAATGTATTGTTATAACATATGTTTCAAAGTTATATTAGCTATAACACAATATTAAAATAAAACACAGTGCCATAAATATTAAAAGTATTAGGCCATAAAAATGAAAAAAATGCAGTAATGGGGTAGGCCAGGGGAGTATACATTTGTTACTATTTTATAATGTTAATGTGTAAAATTAAACCACTATCGTGAATTGACTAAGTGGTCCAAATGAAAGAAGTTATACTTTATTGCATAAGCACACATTAACGGCAATGTAATTAGTTTAACATAAAAAAAATCTAAAGGCCGTTGGAATTCAAATAGCGTAGAATCCAAATATTATATTACTTGTTAATAGTACCAGAATATAAATGCTCCTAATGTTCCCAAGGCTACTAGAACATAATGGGGTTATTTAGTGGCCTCGACATTTTATTGATCAGTTGCAAGTTCGTCATGATGCCTTAAACGTTACTGCTTGCTTGCGGTAGCGACGAAGGTCGGGTTACCACCTTCCCTCAAATATTGTGGGGGAGGTAATGGTTGAACATTGAGTTATGCTCAGAATGTCAGACTTTCGGGCTTTCGGGTGGGTCAAAAATCTGCAAATGACAGCCGGAACCAACGGCTTAACGTGCTTTCCGAGGCACGGAGAAGTCCTAGTATGTAATAAATGGTCACCCATCTACGGACGGACCTCGTCAAGCGTAGCTTAACCTTCGATCGACCCATGCGGCTGTTATAATTTAGCCACAAGCTTTGCACTAGGTTTCTATGCGTCATTATTCTAAGCTAGGAAGCAAACAGATTTAAGATACTTATAGAGAAGACCTGCGAATATATGTCATAGAAAATCTATGTGTCATAATATAGCAATATTGGAGCGGCAGCGGAGCGTACGAAATAAAACTCATAGACAAGTGTCCACTCGGACACAAGTATTGCATGAAAATTTCGTTCGTGATGTCCCGTCTATGCTTGGAAGGTTTTATTCATTGATTTCTTTTCTTTATGGTTAAGTTTAGTTGTCAATACATATACAGGGTGGAAAAATAATAATGGACCATGCAGAAAAACCCCTTAAAATCCTTAAAATAAATTATTTTATCGAAAGGAAACGCTCTACCATAGACCAGGTACATAGAATAACCAACATTATAGAAAAAAACTCTTGAAAATAAGGAATTCTGCGCCACGGTGTTTTTAGATGTCGCGCAAGCTTTTGACAAAGTTTGGCATGAGCATAGAAATCTTAAAAACAGTCTATGGGCATGAGGGTCTGATATTCAAGCTTAGACGCATGCTACCAGAATTTGCAGACCTATAGTCCTATATAACTATTAGATTGTTTAGCATAAGGCAGGACGACGCATATTCCGAGGTAAAAGCTATAAAAGCTGGTGTACCTCAAGGAAGTGTGCTAGGCCCAATTTTGTACCTATTATACACATGTGGCATCCCAGAACTTTAGAGGATTAAAAAGGGTGCTTTGACAGATTTTGTGTATATAGACTCATCAGTGGTGAGTTATTTCCCAACAATAAAAAACCTGAGCGAACCTAACTCGAGCGAACACAACCTGAGCGATTTCAAAACGTCATTTTATTCATTAGATAATGGTATTACTTATTTAAAAATATTATTGTAACTAGCAATAATTATTTATTTACTTATTTTTAATTTCTATGTGTTTCATATCTTTCTTAGAGAAACGTTCTGATTTACTTTAAAAATATAATTGTTTGACTGCAGACTGCATCGGGATTCGAACTCGTCAATATAACGACTATAACTGCTGTCTAGGTATAACAAAATAATGAAATCAGACAATTATGTAACTACGTTGATATATGGCATCAATTCCACTCAGTTTAGAAATTATTTAAATATTTATGATATTGGCAAGCCGAAGGCAATCGATTCGCTTATGCAATGTGCTAACATATTCGTTAATATGCGTATTGTAGGCCCACTTTAGGCTTCTAATGTTCTTCTAGATAAACGAATAAGCCTTTTGAAAAAAAGGCATAGCATATAAAAAGATTAAAGATACCGCGGGCTGGTATCCGCAACTCCACGTCAACGCGCGTATGTTGCGTATGGGCTATAATATACCTCACGGGCCCAGTGCGAATTGGTAGATGTCACTTGTCTTCGAACTTTTTGGTTCTAGAACATGCCAGTTTCCTCACGATTTTTTCCTTCACCGTCTTTGAGAGCAGTGGTGATGAAGTAAATTACACAAAGTAATGCAGCCTGCTGGGTTTGAACACACGACTTACTGTTCGTGTGTCGGGGCCGCCACCCCTGGGCAACCGCTGCTCTCCTACAAAAGGCATAGCATAGTACCAAAGACATTCAATACCTATAGACCGGACATCACCAACAAAATTTTCGTCCGAAAAAGTGTGTCCTGCTGGATACAAGTCTATGAGTTTTTTGTAGTTCGCTCCGCTGCCGCTCCAATAGTCATATATTATTCTAGATGGCGTTACTGAGACATGGGATCAAAGTTTTTCTATGACATTTCCTTGACATGCCCGCTCTATAGTATTTTAAATCTCTTTGCATAGTACCTAGTAATACTAATAGTCGGCGCCGACGTTTACAACTAAACTCTAGCAAAAACTTTGAATAAATAGAAGCCTCTAAGTAAAAAGGGCGTGCCCGCTTACATGTGCAGATTTGCGGAGTTATTGCGTATCTCCGTTGACAGTTCACAGTGATGATCACTGGGCTAAGTGTTCAACAGTTAACTGTCAAACAGCTAGTTTCATATTGGCTATCATCAGTGTGTATCTAGGATGACGTCATGCGCACTCGCGGAGATGTGACGAAGCGCACAGTACCCCGTCTGATAGTCACCGTAACTTGAAGTCCGCTTAAAGTGCAATACTTACTTACTTACCATTTTTTTTTGTAATATCTCAGTTGTTACACTAACGTATGGAAGTGAAAATTGGGCGTGGCAAAAGAGGCATGAAAGTAGAATAAATGCTGTAGAAATGCGTTCCTTGCGAAGTATGTGTGGTGTAACAATGAATGACAGATTGAGGAACGATGTGATAAAGCAACGTTGTGGTTTATAAGAAGATGTAGTAACAAAAATTGAAAAGAGTATGCTTAGATGGTTTGGTCACGTTGAAAGGATGGATGAAAGGCGACTAACGAAAGGTATTTACAAGGCAGATGTAAGTGGGAACGCCGGGAGAGGACGCCCTAGAAGGACATACATAGACCTTATCGGTGAGGTTCTTCAGAAAGGTCAGGTGAACAGTACTCGCAACCGGCGTGCGTGTATGACAACATGTATGAATGTAAACGAAGCAAAAGAAGTATGTAAGAATCGTAGCACATGGCGCTCTGTGGTTTCTGCCTACCCCCGTGGGAAAAAGGCGTGAGTTTATGTATGTATGTATGTATGTATCTCAGTCGTCATCAAAGTTTGGTGTACAACTGAACGGCAGATAGTCACTGGCAGTGGAAAGATCGCCAAAGGCCCTGCTGGGTGACATAGAATCACAAAATGATAAATTGATGGCCTTTGTTCCCAGGCTGCGGCGACATCCCGTCGTCCCCCTCCCTGATCCTCTACATGCCCGGCGAGCCGGAGTACACGGACGTGCTCGTGCGCAGGGTCCATGATAACCTGACGCTGGTCTGCGAGCTGAGGGGGGACGTGACGCCCAGGATCTACGTGTGGAACTACATGAACGACAACGGGAGCAACGCTGATCTGTGAGTGTCAGATGGTTCAAGTTATTATATTTCTTTAGTTTAGGGTTACGAGGACCTTGTGGCTTAATTCCGGCCGTACGGGTCGATTGACGGTTAAGCTACGCTTGCTGAGGTCGGTCTGTGCATGGGTAACCATTCATAACATATCAAGACTCCTCTGTGCCTCGAAAAGCATGTCCCGGCTGCCTTTTCTAGATCTTTGACAGTCGTTACGGGTAGTCAGAGGCCCGAATTGACACCATTTCAAAATTGACATGACGCTAAAACTAAAATACCGTTTCTTCATTTTTGTATGCTGAGTTCAAATATATTTTTTTTCTTTGCTTAGTTTCTGAGAAAAAAAATAAAAACCCAAAAACATGCGATGACGCCACTTATACGGTGGAATGAGGTAGTTACATATACGGTAAAACAAGACATATCTAATGTCATTGTATGACATTGACAACTGCTAAATGACAGTGACATCTAAGTACTTTTTGAAGCAGCAGCAGAAGCAGTTTTATTTTGACGTATCACAGAAAAGCAAAGGATGTATCGCCATTCCACCGTATGAATGACGTCATAAGGCGCTTACGTCTTTTTAAAATGCACCGAATTTCAAAGTTAAAATTATGAATGAAAAGTACATAATTTCGAAAAACCAAAAAATATGGGTCCTCTAGTTTTGGATTTACTTTTATATAACTTAATAAAACATGCAGGTTAAAATTTTGAAATGTTGTCAATTCTTTCAAACACTGACTGACTGCCGGCCTAACCTTCCCTAGGTTAGGCCGGCAGTCGGTCCATGTAAAACATTGGTATTCAGGTGCCTCCAGATAGACTCCAGAAACCGACCCCAACATAGATGGTAAAAGGCAGGCAATTGATGATTTATTTAAAGTTACGATATACCTACCCGTATTTATCGACGGTCTTTTTCAAATTGCCGATTGAAGAGAAGCACACTAGTGCGTATTAGGTATACCGTCGATCACCGTCAATGTTACGAACGTTCGCGTTTTGTGTCAGTCCGTCGATGCCAAAGGATGCGTGTATCGTTCCGTAATTTGCTCTCTTGTTGTCGCGATTGGGCGAGACTCCACCAAAGCGGAGAAGAGAAGAGATGTGTTTTACAACCAATCAGCTTGCGTCGTTTTAAGCACTGAGCGCTTAGCTTCAGCACAATACAATATCCTATTGGTTAATTACAAGACATCTCCTCTCGTCTCCGCTTTGGTGGAGTCTCGCCCTTAACCATTGAACGCCGTCGAATAATGTGTCCTCACCGTCCACAAACACTTTTAAACTCTTGTCTCCTATGAGAAGAAACACCGAAATTCAGATGTCACAGTCTCTTTTGTTTAAAGTCCAGACATTATCTTGTACGAACATGCGAAGACCATGCGGTATAAGTGTCCTAAATGGTATTTTAACACGTTGACTGCCAACTACCAGATACAATAGAAATTCAATTGTTCGCGGTCAACGTGTGACCGACGTGGAGTTCAAAGACTTAAGTAAATAACTACACAGATAATGAGTAGACCTGTTTAGTCAATGCACGCATTTTTCAGTAATCGTAAAAAGCGCAACCCGGAATTCAGGGAGCTCAACGACCGTTACAAACAGTAACTTTGAGTGTTTACTATAATTTTTTAAGCTATTGCATAGCTTCTATCGCGGGCCTTGAGCGCGGGGACCGAATCCAGAAATTCCGTAACGAAAAAACCTCACGCTCCCCACTCCGAAGGGCAAGGAGGTGTGGCTTGAAGGCCGAAGCTATTGCATAAATGTATATTTATATCTATATTATATATGTCGGAGATGGCTTACGGTTCTTACGGTTGGGGTTGAATCTTCATCAAAAACCAAATTCACTCAAAATCAAAAGTCATTTATTCACTTTAGGCTGAGGATCAGCACTTTTTGAATGTCGAAATTACATAAGACAGTCCCTCAAAAAGCCCACCCTTCGCCACTTCCTAGTGTTTTTGCTGGGAAGAAGAAGTGGCGGAACAAAGTCCCCAGCAACACATCTGTCTGATAAGTTAATACATAGTCGAACATGATTATCACATCGTTATCGGTTACAAGCATAAATGTTTCTTCAGGATAACTTAACCGTTACATTTTAACACTTTACAACGAAACGAATGACAGTTCCGGGACGTCTTAGCTCCACTGCGGTCGTGCACTGAATGTCGTCCTCGCTGCAGGCTTAAAACATCACGACTCTGTAGAAGCGCGCCATGGTGTCGGTAGATCACGTGCTATCGACTTTTGGCGCGTTTGCGATTCGTTGTGTCCGTACTATTGACCGGATCCGACATATATTTATATTGCAGGCATTTTGTAATTACTAACACAGTGGATCTTTAGTTATCTGAATAAAATAAAATAATAATAGTGGTGATAGTGGGGAGGGGAGTGGGAGGGGAGGGGAAGGGGGGAGGGGAGGGGTGAGGCAAGGGGAGGGAGGGGTGATGGGAGGGGCGTGGGAGGTGTGGGGGAATGGGAGGGAGGGGGAGGAGAGGAATGGGGAAGGGGAGAGGAGAGGAGTTGATAAAAAATGCTATGCAATAGCTTTACCGCGGCAGTCTCCGAGTGCCACACGTCATATATTTTTTTTTGTTTGAGATGTTGTCTAATTACATCAGCCAAAAGGACTGCACTACTAAGTAACATAAGATAGTTGGGAGGAAGATCTTAAACAAATAAATAAATAAATTGTCATTCATATTTGACTGGATTAAATTGGTTTAATTCCCACCAAAGACAAATGTTTGTGTGATAAGCACGAACATTTGTACTGTGTCTGGATGTAATTTATTTATTTATTAATTCTGCTTAGTTTGAAACTAGATGGCGTTGTTTAAAAGTTGTGGAATATTATTATTAATTACACCACACAGACCTCCCGAAAAAAGCATTTTTACAGCACTTCCTACTTTCCAACAGTCTCTTGAAATTTGACACGCAACAGTTAGCTGGTAAGGTCCGTATTCGCTTGGGAACGATACATAAATTGGGTTTCTTTTCTTCTCAAGCATTCTCAAAGGCGAGCCCAAAGGCCCAACGACGAGCAGTTCGCTTATGAAACAGGATCTTCAAGCGACAGACAGTGGTCAGTACATGTGCTCGGCGCCACCGTTCAGCGTCACCAAGTACATACTCGTGCAGACTAGGGGTAAGTACGCATTCTTAGTTATACTGTAGAACTAGCAGCTCCGGCAATCCTCGTTCCATTTTTGTTGTATTATCTCCTTAGTTTTAGCCTAAGACTTGTCAAATATCGAATTGTCACCTGATAATGCATTGGGAAGATATGTGTCACCGACTGTCATGCCATCAATGATGGCGGTGCATTTGAAGACGAATTACAGTGGTATAAAGCAAGTCGTGAAGAGTTATCATTTTGGAGGACAGTCCTATATAATTTTAAAATTAAAAAAACCGTACATAATGATAATGATATTTATTTCTGTAAATAGGTTTTCTTTCACAAACACTTTTACACGTCTTTTTTTTTAACTAGTAGATAAGATCGGAGTTTCACTATCTGACTACTCTGAGAAGAAACACCGAAAGAAACTCAGAGGTAATAGTCTCTTTTAAAGTCCAGACATTATCTTGGTCAAATCATATAAAATCCATGCAGATTAGTGTCTGAGATGGTCTTTTGAGGAAAGAACCACACAATGAGGGGACCAGATCAGTCAGTGCAAGCATTTGTCAGTAATCGTGAGCTCAACTCGTAACTTGAGGAGCTCCACGTGCTGACGAAAAATACCTAAGAAAGAACATTTGGGTTGGTCCCATAAAGAACTCAAACTGCCAGACAAAATGTAAAATAAATAAATAAAAGAACTTAAAAAGATTTAGAAAAGAAAATTTAAAAGAATCCACCTTACATTCACAATAAAAAAATAAAATAAAAAAAACATACATATACTTTCAAAGTAAAAATACTTTCAAAGTAATAGATTATCTCCTTAATTTGAATAAGAAAGATTTAATCTTGATCTGTTGAATTAAGCCAGAACCTCGAAAGTTTAACAACCAGCTTAACAAAGGAGTATTCTATATCACAGTCGCTGGACTCTGGAGACAGGCAGTCGCTCCATGTAAAGCATTGGTATTGGTATTCAGCTGCATTCGGGTAGACTGGAACACGACACCAGCTGACTTGGGGAAAGGTTAGGTAGATGATGATCTCATTAGTATCTTATAGCAGTCAATTGCAGGAGATGGAACTCTCAATTAGTTTCTGCTGTTACTAGATTTCTAAGTGAGGTCCGTAGCTCGAAAAACGATTAGCAATAGGTCCAAAAGGATATATTAATAAAGTGTACAGCTTTTTTTTTTTTTTTTTTAATTTATTTATTTATGTCAATCAACTTCGGATCATAGTTACATTTTTACAAAAATTAATAAAACATTTCACATTCACAACAAAACAACCAACACAAAAATTGAACATTACATTTAAAACCAAAATTAAAACCATAATCAAAAACAATACATAATATATGAGACAGCATTTAAATTAAAATAAAAAACAATATAAAATTAAAAATTTAAATGATAACAATAAGTCAATTTAAAACACTATCTTAGCATTACCACTAGTCAGTACGTGAACCATACAGCAGTGGTTCACGTACTGACAGTCGAAACGTTCAGCAAAAGCTTTCAGGATTCTATTGCGGCTGTCCCGCACCCTACGCATCAGGGATGTGCACCGCTTGCGCATTATTGTGTAGAAGCAATCCACGCGCGCCTCGGCAAACACCACGTAATGAACCACGTGAAGGTCGCGGGAATTTGATAGTTGTCATCAGAACAGGACCTGACCAGTCTGAATGGTCCGGGTAAAAGTCCAGGGGTTATGTTACATAATCCTTGTATCTTCTTAGGTCCGAAGTACTGCGGGCGCGGTGCGTTCTGGTGCGGACAACGATGTATGGCGCCGCAGTACGTGTGCGACGGACGACGCGACTGCGAGCAGGGGGAGGACGAGGCGCCGCACATGTGTCCGCTCAGTGTTTGTGCACGTGAGTGTATTTCTCTCTAGGTACAGCGCAGTACGTGTGCGACGGACGACGCGACGAGGTATTATTGATATAGCTATAAATATGCAAGAGACCTACAAACAGGAATAATTCATATTAGCTCAAGTCAATAAGCTGTAGACAGGGGAAAGGCAGGCATGTAAGAAAATTAAAAGCTAGCAGGGTTTACAACTCGATGTGTCAGAGTGTTGATGATCTTGACTTATTTACCACCAGTGTTCCTAAACTAAAAAGAATACTGTGCAAAGACTTCTTTGGATGTGACTGAAGCCTTTTCTAATTCTCTCCCAGAGTGTGTTACTTACCTATTCTTACTTTCTCTTGCCTGTCTACTTTTCTTTGTGCTACCTTAATATTGTTAGTGAAAACTTTTAATTGGCCTTCTTTCATTATCTGTCAATTATCTGTATCCTAGCTGTAAGTTTTCTTAAGAAATAAAATAAAATAAACTGATGCTTACTCAAAACACTGCTGACTATCAACAATGTTATCTTCTCTAGTGTGGATATAACGCATTTCACAAGTAAACCTGTTTATTATAAATCTATTAGTTTATACAAAACAAATAAAAAAATCTTTAAACTATTAAGTTTAAAGATTTTTTTCAGTTTTTAGTAGGGTAAAAATTATTTTACCCTACTAAAAACTGATTTTCTATCTCCACAAACCAGGCAGCGACAAGCTCAACTGCTCGACTGGGCGTTGTATATCGGAGTCAGCTTGTTGCCGGACCAGCAGCGCGCTGTGCCAGCAACCCTCGTGTTGCGACGAACATCCGAGATACTCAAGATTGGAAGGTAAGTAGTAGGTACTCAAAAACTGGCCAAGATCGATGTTACCGTATCTTAATTATTATCTACTAGCCGGCGCCCGCGACTTCGTCTGCGCAGGATTAGCACGCCAGAATAGTTTGCTGAATTTTTTGTTACTTACTTGACACTTATCGTTATATTTTGGACAATTCTATTCGATTGGATTGTGCTAACTATCATGTAACAAATCATTTAATTTAATACATTCAATTTCTTCTAACTTATCAGACAGACTTGTTGCAGGGGTGATTGATCCGCCACTTCTTCTTCCCAGCTAAAACACTCCTAGTGGCGAAAGGCGGGCTCTTTGGTGGATATTCTTATGTAATTTAGACGTTCGAAAAGTGCTGATCCTCCAGCTTAATTAGCATAAATTACTTTTGATTTTGTATTTTGCCAACGCAGCCGACGATATGTAACAGTTCGTTTTCGACAATATGGATGTCGCTACACACATTTGTTTGTTTCTTCTTCAAAAGAGAAATCTTCGTCTTCAGGATATGTGGACGTGGAGTATCCTCCGCTGTTTGAGGATCGGCATGCGGGTGACGACTACGGGTTCATACAGTCTACTATATACACTGTCACTGGTAAGTTTAGAGAACAAAATTATCTTAAAGTAAAGTAATAATTTAATAGAAAAAATATAGTACTTACATAAAAAAATATGTAATAATAGAATGGGTGAGTTTTGTTCAATCCTAGATTAGGC
Organism: Euplexia lucipara; assembly: GCA_921972225.1. Lineage (NCBI taxonomy): Eukaryota > Metazoa > Arthropoda > Insecta > Lepidoptera > Noctuidae > Euplexia > Euplexia lucipara. The sequence continues at coordinate 11,415,108 of OV179170.1, read as the reverse complement.
ATAAACCCATTAATGATGGTCTTAATTACAGTGAAAATAAAATTAAATAATTTAAGATTCATTGCTGTTAATCTTGAGGCCAAAAATCAGTACCGATTGTTTCTACAAGTAAAAGAAACTGCTATGTTTTCTTTTGACGTCATAAGAAGAGTAGTATCGTCTGCATTTATCTCAAACCGATCTTCATTATACCTCAGACTCAGTTTCCCAATAATATCAATACTTGTATAGAATTTAAACAGGAGAGGGTAAAGAATACATCCTTGTAAAACTCCAACTTGAGTCTTAAAAATCCTGTTATCGATTCTGTCCACGCAAACGGTAGCAGTACCGCCTTGGTAAAGCCTCTTGAACATGAAGCAGAAGCCGCGATACACTCGTCATTATTATTATTTTCCACACTTTACACCACTTCACAGTGTCAAAAGCTTTATTAAAATCCGTAAAGCGAATTACAGCGGGTTATTAAACTAACGCATTGTTTTCTTGGCTCCTTGCAAATTAATGATTGAATGGTGTTGGTTTCCCTCGCAGCGTGTGCGCTGATCTTCATGATAGCGGTGGTACTGCTGGTGTCGGCCATCTGCAAGATGCACATGAAGAGAGCTGCGCTGCGCTCCTACGCACACGCAGAGCGCGCCACGCGGCAACACTACTCCATGCAGTACGCGCAGGTAACGTCACACGCCTATAGTGATGTGCTGGATATCCGTATTCTTGGGAGAAATAAAGAATAATAAACAGAAAGAAAGAAAGAAAATTTATTTATTTGGGACACGCACAGGACTTTAACAGTTTAAAATTAAATCTAACATATTTAATGACAAAGATCTGTGCGAGAAAAAAGATCACCTGTTTCTTACAACAGTAACCTTACTCGTCCAAAATGTATTTAACAAAGTCGGTCTTATAGTGAGAGTTGTAAATATTTAAGAGCAACAAACTCGACCCGAAAAAAAAATGAGTTGAACTGTCCAGTAAAACTATTTAAACAAAAGAACAATTTTCGTTCGCCTCGCCCGATCACACTTTTTGTAACACTCTCGTCACTCATTCACCAGCTTACTCCCCAAGTCAGCTTGCTGAAAAACGTCTAACATCAAAAAAAGAAAAAAGGAAAGCTTATAATGTCTGGTACTATATTGTCGACAGACACATCGCTTCCCTCCGTGCTACGAGACCTCCCGACTGCTGGAGCAGGAGGGGCGCGTGGCGTCCCCCGCGCAGTCCCCCACACACACCAGCGAGAGGCAAACGTTACAGGTATGTGCACATCGCATTACTAGCACTTACCACGTTCCATTCCATCCACGGGCTGACCTCGGCTAGCGCACGAATATTACGAACAGAAGCCAGTCAACTAAAAGTAGTTAAATAAATAAAAAGAGATATATATATGTCAAATCTTCATCATTTATTTCGTTAGACTCAGACATTTTATGGGCAAAAGTTGGGTTTGGTGCAATGAAATCACACTGGATAAATACACGGTGTTTATTAAAGTTTCTGTAGTGATTGTGATTTGTTATTATTGTGTTGAAATAATAACAAATAACAATCACTGCAATTATCTCTGTGCAACGAATCGAGAACAGTTCGGCGACGTCTAAGCTCCACTGCAATCAGGCACTGAATGCGTTCTTCGTTGCAGGCTTAAACTTCACGACTCTGTGGAATCGCCTTTTGGCGCGCTTGCGATTCGTTGTGTCCGTACCGGATACCACATATGAGTATGTAATAATAATAATAATAAAAAAAATGTTAATCCAAGTAATACACACAGACACAGTTTAAAATAAGGTGGAAGAGATACAATAAGCATAATAAATATACATCGTTTTTAGTGCACTGGAGATTTAAGTCTACAAAAAGTCTGTGCATATACCGAAACAGTAATGAATCCTGTCCCTTAAACTAGGAGACTTGTGTGTTAAGGGACAGTGATCGGTCAAAATTGGAATTTAATAAAACTGAAGTTTACAAAAGTGAAAGTGAAAGTGTTTCGATCTACCATTAGAATGCTTAATCAAATATGTGTGTGTGTTGAGGTGTGTGTAAAATGAGTGTGTGTGTGTGTGGGACAGGAGTGGGTGTGTACTGATGTATGTGTGTGTATGAGTATTTGTGATGTGAGGTTTATTATGTCAAGCGATGTATGTCAGTAAAGATTCTGTTTTGATATATTTCTTGTTTGTCAGCTATTTAGCCAGCTCTGCTTAGTTTGCGACTAGATAGCGTTGTGTAAAAATTGAGAAATATATTTATTTACTAGCTCTCCCGCCCGCGACAAGTTACTTTGGGCTAACGCTAACTTTGACCCGGGACTTCGTTTACGTAGAAGGTTTTTTTTTTTAAATAATACTGTTTAGATATCTGCTACGTCACGGTTTTATCAGTAAAAGTGGAACTTTAAAACGTTTGGTAAAAGTAATTGGTCTCAAAATCTCATATCATGTAGTTCTCTATTTTAGAACAAATTTGGTTAGCGTAAAAAAGGTTATAGTGAGCCAGCCATGCTGTCGATGACTTTTTTTTAGAACTTTTAAAGGGAAACAGTGCGAAATTTTAATTGAAGAGAGAGAGACAGCAGTATTTTTATCTACTTAAATTAGACTTATCGTTATATTTTGAACAATTAACAGAATATCATTACAAATTATAGCCTATGTTCTATTTTAATGTATAAGCTTTATTATGGTAAAGTTTCATTAAAATCCATTCAGTAGTTTTTGCGTGAAAGTAACAAACATCCAAGCAAACATTCGCATTTATAATATTAGTAGCATTATAAGCTGTTTATCACATAGTGTAGAAGTACATGATAGTAATCTTGTTCCGTGTCATACAGTGCAGTACGGAGTGTCCGGCGCCGGAGCCTCCGAGCGAGGTTGAAGTACCGGAGCGCGGGAGCTTCGGGCTCGCCAGACTCTCCTCTATCTTCTCATCGAGGTATCGACAGGTGAGACAATTATTTAATATCATCCACTGCTGAACATAGGCTTTGCTTATTGATTTTCAATAAGGCCGGTCGGAAGCGGCTTGCGTTTAGCGAAATCCAGTGGCCTTCACCAACTTGTCTGTTCACCTTGCCGATGCGTGGTGTCTATCTGCGTGCTATATGTATGACTTGCCCATTGCCACTTTAATTTGCTAGTTTACTGGGCCATGTCGACTACTTTGGTTTTACGAATCTCCTTATTTGAGTTTTTTTTTAAGCTATTGCATAGCTTCTATCGCGGGCCTTGAGCGCGGGGACCGAATCCAGAAATTCCGTAACGAAAAAACCTCACGCTCCCCACTCCGACGGGCAAGGAGGTGTGGCTTGAAGGCCGAAGCTATTGCATATATAATTATATATATATTATATATTTATATTGCAGGCATAGTGGTGATAGTGGGGAGGGGAAAGGGGAGGGGAGGGGGAGGGGAAGGTGGGGGGGGAGGGAGGGGGAGAGGAGAGGAGTTGATAAAAAATGCTATGCAATAGCTTTACCGGCAGCGGCAGTCTCCGAGTGCCACACGTCATTTTTGTAATATAACTTTACCTCATGTTTTTTTTTATCTACAGGTGTAAATTTTCAGGTTTCTGTCATACCTAACTATTAAAAAGAAGTGACCTAACAAGCTTATTTTACTTGATATTATTACCACAACATTCAACCCGCAGGTACCGACCCAAAGCGACGTGGAACTCACAAACGTCCGCTCAACATCACTGAACAACTCACCAACCAGGAACCGAACCCTGGACAACTACCGCAGCCCCACCTACTGCGATTTAAACGCATCAGAGTTCTACTTCACGAACCCGGAAACCGGGGACTTTGCCAGAGATTTAAATTACATGGCAACACCAGTTGAATACATGAGACGTAACTCTAGCAACACTTTAGAGAGGGTCATTGACCAGCTGGACAGACAGAGGCTCACGTTGCAATTAGGGCGGTTCCAATTGACGATACCTCGGTTCGGTAGAAGGGCTGAATCTTCTGACAGGCGACCTGACACTCCCAATGTCGCCGAAATCAATATTGACGATTTAGATTTTGTTAGGATGACGTCACATGACACTTATACGCTGAACGGTCGTACTATACGTCTTTTGGGCGCGAATTTTGAGAATTATCCCGTTTTGCCTGATGGAACTAGGCCGCCGCCCTACAATGAGGCCATGAGGTGCAAATTCTTTGGGCCTCCGCCTGAATATTTGAGTCGCGAAGGCCTCAATGCTAGGGTTGACGAAGAAGCGAGGACAAATGTGGAAATGCCGCCGTGTTACGATGAGTTAGCTTCTGGTACCGCTAGCGGCAATAATACCGGTACCCAGACAGTATTTACCGGTATCCGCCAAGGCCTCTCTGGTCCGGCTTTGGGCATAAACGATGGTGGCTGTGGTCATGATGACGACGGTACTGTCGGTGTAATACCCGCTAACGTCCAAAATAATGGTAATAATAATGCCAGTGTCAGAGACCGTTCTATAGCCGCTATCTCAAATACCGGTATCATAGATACCGATATCTCAAATAATACCGGCATATCAAGAAATACTGATATCGAGGTACATAGTGATTCTGTGGCGAATAACAACATAATCAATGCACAACACTCGTCGGCAACGGTTACTAATAACGAAGCGGTTAATAACGAAACGGTTAATAACGATACAAATATGAATACTGTTCAAAGTATAAGTTCTATTATAAATAACTTGCCGGCTATCGATAGTGATGTCAACGCCAACGATACCGTTATGAACTGTTAAATACCGGTAAATGTACAAAAGCACGTTTTCTTGTTGAAACGTATACACTTTGCTTTTTAGTTAAAAAAAAAACCGGCAATTTCATTTAATTTTAATAAAAAATATATTGTCAATTTATTTTAATATATCAAGTGTATAATAAAACTGTATCGAAGCGAGTTACTTGTTTCTCAAGTTATAATAAAATCATATAATTGTACAAATAAAATAAAATAATTAATTAAAAATTATTAAAACCAAAATTATATCTATCTAAATTAAAAACTAAATAAAATCCAATCATCAGTTAAATATACATATTTTAAATCTTTATCTTGCCTATTAAAGTAAAATTTACTTTGTTAAACTAATACCGATTAAAATAAAAGCCAGTTTAAATAATTATATACATTTTTTTACTACAACTTTTGAACCAGTAAATTAAATATTGGTTTATACAGCTTTAAATTCTGTTGAATAAGTTAAGCAGCTATTTAGTTAGGTCGCGAAAACGATGGGTTTTCCTACTCTTGCCATTGTCACCAGCTACGTCAGGCAGCTATAGATGAGGCCGTGAAATGGATGGGTGTGCACCAGTTTAAAAGTGTATAGTTTTAACAATTTCAATTTAATTGTAGTTATTAGTGCCTTAGATTGTTTTGTAATGGCTGAATGAGATGACAGTGAGATGAAAATACTACGTTTTGAAGGGCTCTTCTCATATAGAGGAGACACTAACATATTTTGAAAGCACAAATAATCAGATTTTTTTTTAATACCTGCTACTAATAAAAAATCCAGAAGAAAACACTATTTTCCCGACCCGGGCATCGAACCCCGGCCCTGACGCTGTCATCTCATTCCACCATCTTACACTACATATGATTCACGTAGTCATTATGAACTTAACACAATACTTACAGTATACCGCGCCGATTGTGATTTTGATCTGTTATGAATTATAAGAAAAACTGTTTGTATAGCAGTGTTACTACTAGTCGGGTAATCGGGTTTGTTTGAACTTGCTAATCTCTGAAAGTACCAGTCGGGTTTGTTTGAACTCTCTAATCTCTGAAAGTACCAGTCGGGTTTGTTTGAACTCTCTAATCTCTGAAAGTACCAGTCGGGTTTGTTTGAACTCGCTAATCTCTGAAAGTACCAGTCGGGTTTGTTTGAACTCTCTAATCTCTGAAAGTACCAGTCGGGTTTGTTTGAACTCGCTAATCTCTGAAAGTACCAGTCGGGTTTGTTTGAACTCGCTAATCTCCGAAAGTACCAGTCGGGTTTGTTTCAACAACTCGCTAATCTCTGAAAGTACCAGTCGGGTTTGTTTGAACTCGCTAATCTCTGAAAGTACCAGTCGGGTTTGTTTCAACAACTCGCTAATCTCTGAAAGTACCAGTCGGGTTTGTTTGAACTCGCTAATCTCTGAAAGTACCAGTCGGGTTTGTTTGAACTCGCTAATCTCTGAAAGTACCAGTCGGGTTTGTTTGAACGTGCTAATCTCTAAAAAAGTAGTGTTTTCATATAGTTCTTAACTACAACGACACAATCTGCGAGTTATACTGTTTTAAAGATTACGATCAATTTGAATAAGCTTTTTTTTGTTGCCATAATTATTATGTAATAATATTTTTATCGTATAGCAACACTAGTGATACTCATTTGTAATTGTAAATATTATTAATTTTAGTTGCGTTACGGTCTGTAGTCGTTGCGATTGTTTTTGTCGTACGACACGACATTTTACACATGTATACAAGTCAGTTCCTGTCCTACAGCAGGGCAAAGTCCTCTTCTCATTTAGAGAAGGCACGACGAGCATTGATGACACGCTTGCTCGAAGATTGGCGATTTTAAACTTATATTAACTATAAGTCCAAGTGTCCTCAGGATGTTTTCCTACACCGATGTCAGTGATGTCTAAGATAAACTTAGAAAGTTCATTATGAATTACTTAATTTGGTTTATTAACACTGTTTATTTACATTTATACCGATTACTATAATAGTGTACCTTTCCAAACTTAAACAAAGTCAACGGCAAGTGTGTTAAATACAACTGCATTTTGAACTTAAACTCCATCTAATAAGAGCCATTTTTCAATCAACTCGTGTCAAAAAAAGTGTAGTAAGACAAAATAATCGCGTACACGACTAAACTTAAGAATTGTCTGCCATAGAGTAATGAGCCGCGTATTTCAGAGGGCATTCTATTATTGTTAACATAAAATCACGCCTGTAACCTCTAAAGGGTTAGGTAGAGGAGTACGATAAGTATACCTACATTTCGCCAGGGATTTTCAAGTTTAACTTAATTTGGGGCGACCCTATTGCCATTAATCTGGAAAAAATATACTTACAAAAGTACAGATGGACATCCATGTAACTCAGTTAAATGTGATTAGGGGCGAGCCTATAGCTGTCGGGTAATCGGGCAATGATACACCTGAGAAATTTCAAATAAAATTCCATGTAATTCAGTTTCATGTATTAATAATGGCGTACCTATTGCCATCAATTGGCCAAAAATCTACCTAAATTTCAGATGGAAATCTAAGTAATTTAAGGCAAGCCTATTGCCGTCAATTGGGCAAAATATACTTAGAAATTTCTGTCAGACATCTTTGCCCGACCCTTGAATCGAACCCAGGACCCCATGCTCAGTTGTAGCGCTTGCGACAGTGAGGCGATTATGTTATACTATGTATGTTATTGTTGTGTAGTTATTTATATATTTATTTTCGATGTTATATATTTAGAATCAAACATGCGTTATCAATAAATAAAGATATTTTTTCTGCCTTAACTCAACTACGTTGGGGTCGGCTTCCAGTTTAACTTGATATAATGAAATTAAATCAATTTAAAAGGAATTTCCAAAAATGATTCATCTCTGAGAAGAAATACCGAAAGAAACTCAGGGGTCGTGCGCCTCTTAAAGTCCAGACATAAGATTGTATGAATATATAATGCGAGTTAAACGATGCAGGGCAAAGTCTGGAGAACCTTAAGAAATAATCAATTCAGCTTTGAGTTGACCTGTCCCGACAGACGGCAGGCATGCTTCAGTTATCGTGTACCGCATCTGAATACCAGTGTTTTACATAGAGCGTCTGCCTATCTGACCTCCACAACCCAGTTACTGTGTAACTCATTAATCAAATTAATTGTCTACCATAATTACAGTAAGCGCTAATTACATTATATATCACTTGGCTTGTTATGTAGCACAAAATTGTTGTTTGTGAATAATCCTTTCTATGTTATGTTGTATAGAAACTGATTTATGTTAAGTTGCTATTGCATTGAGTTTTCGGCCTTACATTAAGGACGAAAGCCGAATATTTAAGGTAAAGTTCATCCGCTAATCCGTTCAAGCTAAAAATAAATTATATAGATTTCTTAATTTTTATGAACATTGTAAACAGACAAAAGCGTGCAAGATATAACAGTGTTAGAGACCAATCATGATTGTTGGGGTTAGCTTCCAAGTCCAGCTGAATACCAATTACAAGTATTGTACTAAGAACGACTGCCTAACCTTCACAACTGTTTGACAATCCGTAACGATTGTCAAAAATATACAAATGACAGCCAAGACCTACACCTAGTCCTACTTGATCTATGCTGTGCCCGACAGGGTCCATAATTGTATCTATTATAATGTTTCTCACCAACTTTTAACACATTATGGTATGCAATAAAGATTTGTGAATTTGTGACCTATTATCGAATATTCGGCTGTAAATAATTAAATATCCGGCTTTCGTCATTTAGTATTCGGCCTTAAACTAGATGTAAAAGCAACAGTAACCAGGCTTGCCTATCTCTGTGTATTATAGTTTCAAATGTTAGTACTTAACTTAAGTTAACAATAAGTGTAAATGATATTGTTATATGTATTGGGTGAGTTCAGTATCGTCTCAGTTGTGCCAGAACGTTGCTGAGTCGTGACGACGGACGTGTCTATCCGACATATAGTTGTATGTCGTTTTCTATGTAAATGTTGTATCTATAGGTATATCTTACTTAAACCAAATAATAATAATTATTATTGGAAATTCAAAATAAAGTGGAACTGAAAATCTTGCTTGCGCGATGTAGGATAGGTGACTTGAATTATTGCATAGTTCCAGTTTATAGATGTCGCTACTAGTTGGCGATTTATTCCTTAAATCCCAAATTACTGCACTTTTTTTTTGTATTATTCATGATATTTCCGACTAAATCCGAATTCAACCGAGGACGATACCGAACTAGCTCGGAAATGTATGAGAAAATGTATGTTCTACCTCCCTAGTATTAGTTAATACTTACAATACAGTCCGACCAAATAATGCTTTACATTAAAATATACTCATAAACATTTTGTATCATACAAATTTAAGAAAAGAGCCTTCACCGGCGTTCATACTTAACACATCGAGCTTTAGAAAGGGACACACATATTATGAGTGACAGAGACAACGCTCTACGAGACTAATATGTTTTCACAACTTGATGTGCGTTTCTGCCACACGGAATGTTTAGCTTTTTTTGTCTGTCTCTCTTCAAGCTAACTGTCATCTTTCATCTCCCCGTCACTTTCTTGTTGTATGTGCGAGAGGGAGAGAGAGCAATAGAATAAGTTTTATGATAAATGAACTTATAATAACAAAAAATGTCTGTTATCCATTTTGGTTAAACTTGTATACATTTTCGAGAGATGTAAATACTTACCATACGTTCCGGGTAATTTATTTGGCTGATATTTTCGAAGAAATTATGCTTATTGATTTTGGTTAATATAACAACTATGTATATCAGATGAATGCAATAAACAGTTTTAGTTTCAGTTAATTTGGTAGATAGTCTCTCTTAAAAAAATATGTCAAGTTTAATTAATTTAATGCATAAAAGATAAAATATGTATTCAATATTCATATTATCGGCTTAAATCTTAAAATAAAACAATCTTGTTAGTGAATTTGTAAATATTACACTGTGTATGTTAGTATGTGTTTTATAAAAATATGTTTTTGTAGAAAATATTAATCTGATCACGCCTGTAGTTCCCCAAGGGAAAGATAGAGATGTACCCCGGACCATTGAAACGACAATACGATTGCTACATTAAAATTTTCTACGGAACATACATTTATAAACTCACATAAAATATTATAAATGTTATTCTTATAGATAATATTAGAAAAGTAGATCTGCAACTATTTTTACATTAAAATCACTGTTTTGACGACTTAAAAATTATATTTTTAATGGCTTTTTGCAACTTTGTTGGGATCGTCTTTCAGTTAAACCGGATGCAGCTGAATAATAGTGTTTTACATGGAACGACTACCTATCTGAGCTCCACAACCCAGTTACTGGGTGACACAATGGTTAACCTAGTTGTCAGACTTTTGGGTTTCTGATGTTCTGACTGTCAAAGATCTATCAAATATAATTTTAATTCGTCAATCTTAGTGTAATCTTGTATTTTTGCAATCGCCCACATTTAGTTTTTAGTCGATGTACACGTGAAACAATAATTAATTACATATCAATAAATATTTTCTTACGATTCTATAAGAAATGTTTCTATTCTCTGTGCTGTTAAATACTTGAAATAATAAAAAACATAGCCTTCTTAAAATGTTGTAAAGCTTCAAATAAAAAAATATTTAATCTAAAACAAAAACAAAATAGTTAAATTTCCGCTCGCTATGTGTTTGAAAAAAGCTTGTACCTAACAATACAATTAAAGAAAAATATATGTTTTTTAACAGCACATAGAATTAGTGTAACTATTTCAGAATTGAGAAATAAGATAGATATGATATTATTATAGTTTATTTCTATTCACGAAATATTCTATATTTTCTTAAGTAGGTAATTAATATTTTTTTTAGACGACATTTTCATTCTACAGTGACGAAAAGCAAGTTTAAAATGTTTAAATATTTGTACGCATCGAGACTCAAAGCAGATGTGGCTCTAAAAACTTGTAATAATGGCAAACCAAGTTGCAGCAACATGATCTATTGCAATTGTGTGTGCAACACGTTGCTAGCAACACAAAAATATACTACGACATTAATTTCTGTGCTGTTCACACTAGACGCTTGCACAAAATGTATTTACACGGCGATTGTTGAGAAACTTTATCGAGTCGCAATAAATTTCGTAATTAGAGACACACTCTGTGCACTTTGTGTGCCGTATAATAATAATAATAATATTTCACGACTATTTCCACAACGCCATCTAGTCCCAAGCTAAGCAGAGCTTGTGTTATGAGTACTTAACATACTGATATATACCTAAATACATACATATTATAGATAAATTACAGCCAGACACAGAACAAATGATCGTGCTCATCACACAAACATGTGTAGTTTCATAGTCTAATCTTACAATAATAATGTCTATCTTATTTCTCCATTCCGAAGTAAATTGTGAGCAACAGTGGTACTCTCAGTACAAATTGTCGCGTCCTACCTTCGATGCCTTACCCTAACGTAAGTTATTAAACTATTATGTTTACAATTATGACTAGACTTTTTATTTAATTACCTTCAAACCCTTCTACGCATCTTTGGATACATACACTCACAAACTCACCCACAACTTCACACACGCTTACACACTCCTACAAGCATAATTCACAACTTCACACACACCTTTTCCCACATACACTATTATTTATTATTATACACACTTACTGAAACATGCCACATTTTTTTTGTTTCTATTCAACTGAAACTTATGTCTGCAACGCAGTGTTACACTAATTGCAGTTGTACATTGTACACGTCATATTTATGTATATTGTGTATTTTTCTGTGCTCCAATAAATATTTTTGTGAGAATCTTTGTTTTTGTTTTTCATGACATGGCATGGGGGGGTTGGGTCATGACCCCATTTATGACAATTTACGAAAAATTAAGACAATAACTACACGGAATAATGTTTTGTATTTTCTGTTTGATTTCCGAAGCAAGTATCGGATTTTCTGAGTAGAAATCTTTGGTTGCGACCGCTCCTTTCAGCAATATCGATGATTTGAGGTTCCTAAAATAAAATAAAAGGGGAGTTTTTGTACACAAAATACGTTTTTATTACACATTGTATATTTAGCTACACTGGCTACGTGTACAATGGAGACGCTTACATTCATGGCACCGAGCTACAACGTCTTTGTTGTCAACTGTCGATATATTACATGTTGCATGATTATGAACTAAATTGCAAGTGGAATAGAGTTCAAAATAGTTTCCCACACAAGGAATTACTTCCCGGAACAAGTCTGTACGCCATACAAATATTTGATCAGTGCGAATATTAAATCCATGATACGCAGCGCAGCGCAGCAACGGATTCGTTCAGACACTTTACCAAGCGTGTCGTCGAAAAATATGCTGTGTATGTCCGCGAATGCCATTTTGAACTCTATTTTGGTTGAATTTTGATTTTCTAAAAATAATTCAACGCATTTTTTTCCGGGTAAATTTTGTTTACTCAACCCTCCATACACATAATATAAAGACGTCTGACAAACAAACAAACAAAATCCACAACTAACACCAGTATCCAGATTAACCGGTTGAATTAGTAAACAAGTGCAATGTTATGTTACCCAGTCAATCTGAACACTGACCAACAACTCACATATTGCACTTTTAATTAATAACTTAGTAAAAAACAAATTTGTTCAATATAAAGTAATACTGATCTTAATTTAAAAATACTTTTGATTTCAAAAACAGCTGCCGTAACTAAAAGTCGTGTAAAAATATTCTCTAAGCGATCAACGCCATCTATTGTTACAAAAATAAAACAGTTAGTTCAGCTATCCGATAACAGATGGCGCTACTGTGGCACGTTATAATTATACAAGTTATTTTGAGACTTAATTCGGAGTACACTGTTATATCATTTGAAAGTGATACTTTAGCCTACAAATCTACACCGTGTTTAGTGTTATTTTAGCACTATATAGTGCTAGCTACATCGTCACATTATCTACGGAAAGCCTAGACGCTTTTAAATACAGTACCTTTTAACATTTAGTATGTTTTCAAACAATACAGTCTATTTTAATACAGTAGTGTGCACATAGGCCTTATTACATACTGAAAATTTTCAAATCGCTGTCAAAATTCAATATACACACTGTGAGGTTGACATGAAAAAATATAATTATATATTCATACTTTTTGATATAGAAAACATTCTTTATGTCAAAAGGCAATAATGCAGACTTCTACTATTTTAAGTAAGTGCATCGTAAAAGTTAGTAACGTTGCAAATGGCTGTCAAATGTTCACACATCAGTTGCGAGTACTGCGCACCTGACCTTGAAGAACATCACCAATAAAGTCTGTAACATGCCTGCTAGCCCCCCCCCCCCCCCACTCCCGCACTCGTTTACACTTACATCAAAATAATTTGATTATTGGTAAATTAATCAACAAGGCAAAATTTTTGACAGCGATTTGGGACGATGCTAACTTTATAAATGCACAGCCATTATATTATTATTTTAATCTAGTGACAATTGTCCATACAACAAGGCCACCGCTATTTACTTACTAATATACTATATAACATTATTTTAAGTATATTATATACAGCAAAAGATGTTCGTAGTGAAGAGTACAAAAACCTCTTTTCCAGTTTTGCGAGTACTAAAAATAATATGTGTATATCCATATAGTTAGATTTACATGGAACAGTACCTCGGCGTTAATGTAACGCACCGTGCGTTAGAAAGAGACACACAAGAATGTGTGAAAGAGACAACGCTATACACATAAGACCTATTTTTTTTCGTACGGTGTGTTATATTAACTAATAGCTGTAAATTAACGCTTTCGGTCATTTTCTGTTGAATATTCAGGACAGAATGGATATCGTTGCACATCCGAACACCACGAGCTCATAAGATGCACAGGCTAATATTAGGCTAATATAAGTTTCAAGGATTGAGCAATTATTATAATAAAAGCAGTTTAGCCATGCATGTGTGTTCGTTTATCTTTTATCATTCCAAGTGACTATTAAAAGTTAAACTAAAACTAAACCATATGTTTATTTATTAATAATTTTTGGCGAAACATGTATGAGTACTTATTATTTATTTTATTTATCCATGTGTTAAAGATAAGATAAAGATATATTTATTTGTTTAAACATGTGTAACACAATACATATAGATGCAAATGTGGATGGAAATTGAGCAAACAAATATAGTTATTAGCATGGATTATTCTGCCCTGCTAATTATAAATGCAGTAATCGTCATTTTTTGGACTTTCACATTTTTGCGCAAAAGTTGACACCTCAAGGGGCCAATGTATACATAAAAAAAAAATCCGCCCCTCCAGAGTTAAATTTTTTTGACAATTTTTCATGTTATTCATTTTTCCATCAACTGTTAAAAAAACAGTAACTATCTAAGTAAACTAATACCATAGAAGTTTTGATTTTCCACAGTTTAAAGTAAAAAGGGTAAAACTTCGAATTTAGGAAAAGCCAACAATTATTTTTATTTTCAATGCTGAGGAGTTTAAGATCATGTACTGGACTCGTAGTTTCCACATGTGCATCGATCGCCCTTCCATCTGGTATAACATGTTTCAACCTTAAAAATAATATAGGCTAGTTGTTGACAAAAATGTAGTTTTTAGTCCCTCATCTACATTACAAGAAAATATTCGACACATATTTTTCCTTTATCACGTAATCAAACAAAAACGGCGATACATTGAGTCAAAATGTCGCGATTACACTGAGTTATGAAGTCACAAGCTTAATAATGCGCTTAATAAAAGTAGATTTCTATCAATTTGAAAATGCACAAAATATAAGTCTATTGTTTTTTATTATCTAACAGCCTGCGTAGCATGAACACCGAAGAAACGGTCTTTGTCGTGTCTCGGAAGAAAAGAAATTAAGTGTTCATGCTACGCAGGCAGGTGTATTGAAAGAAATTTGACAGATTGAGGTTCCTGTCTATATAATCTGTCACTTTGCCGATTCGTCTGTAGACAAAGGCCGTTTCTACGGTGTTCAATGTGTTCATGCTACGCAGGCTGGTGGACTTAATACCGTCATATACCTATTAGGCCGATTTTAAAATACAAAACCATTACATTTCATTCAACTTGCTCGTTTGAAACCAGACATAATATTTAAATAAGTCTGAAATCAATCATAGCAAGCGTGGTGATCAATGCGCGTGCCTTCTCTGTTTGAGAAGAGGCCTTTGCCCTGCAGTGGGACAGTAACAGGTAGGTTATTTTTATATTATTGCACAGGTCATATTGTAAGGACTAAAAATTAATTGTTCTGTATATTTGTATATAATAATATTCACTGAGAATTCTTGTAAAATGGTTTTTTGTGATGTTAATTGTTAATATTACTACATGTCTTTTATACATCACGCCTGTATAATTAAAGGGTTAGATAGAAGCGAGGGTATAACACACATACAGGGTGTTATTATAGACACCACGAGTTAGACATCATCCCATTGAAAATTTTCAAATCAAATCAAAAGTCACTTATTTAAATAAGGCAGAGGATCAGCACTTTTTGAACGTCATAAATTACATAAGAGAATCCTCCAAAAAGCCCGCCCTTCGCCACTTCCTAGTGTTTTTGCTGGGAAGAAGAAGTGGCGGAACAAACTCCCCAGCAACACAACTGTCTTATAAGTTAGAAGAACTTGAATTTATACAGTACAATTAGTAATCAATACAAATTAAATTATTTGCTACAAGTAAGCTAGCACACTCCAATATACAGAATACTAGTAATATATAGCTACCGACATTAACACTAACTGAACTCAAGCAAAAGTAAACTGACTTAAAAAAAGCCTCGCGGTATAAAGGACGTGCCCGCTTACTTGTGCATTTTTTCTCCAAGTTTTACCTTATGTTCTTTTTACTTTAAAATGTATAAAATCGGGATTTCTGTACAAACTAATATTATATATAATAAAAAAAAATCATAAAAGAATTGTCTCACTTAATTACTAAGGAACCATCTCATAGGTTAGTTTTTCAATCAATTCAAGTTCTTCTAACTTAGACAATGATGTTACTGGGGATTTTGTTCCGCCAATTCTTCCCAGCAAAAACAGAAGGAAGTGGCGAAGGGCAGGAGTTTTGGTGTACTTTAAGTAACTTAGACGTTTATAAAGTGCCAATCTTCAGCCTTATTTGAATAGTAATAATAAGTTTATTCATTGCACGTGGAGCTCCTCAAGTTACGAGTTGAGCTCACGATTGCGGACGAATGCTTGCACTGACTGATCTGGTCCCCTCATATCTGTGTGGTTCTTTCCTCAAAAGACCATCTCAGACACTAATCTGCATGGATCTTACATGATTTGACCAAGATAATGTCTGGACTTTAAAAGAGACTATGACCTCTGAGTTTCTTTCGGTGTTTCTTCTCAGAGTAGTCAGGTAGTGAAACTCCGATCTTATCTACCATTAAAAAAAAGACGTGTAAAAGTGTTTCTGTAAACCTATTTACAGAAATAAATATCATTTATCATTTCTTGAAAAAGCAAATGGAGTTTGGATTTTATTATTTATAAGCCATCTAAGGCTCCTGAATCATGAAAAATCTCTCTTGGTATCAATATGCGCGACGATGTACAGACTACCATACATCAAGCTACCCCAAGCTCAAAATTTTCCCAATTAAATAAAAAAAATAATATTCCACTACTTTCACACAACGCTATGAGTACTGGATAACTGATAATCCTACTAATATAATATCACAGTCTAAAAACATACAGTCGTCCGACGAAGCTGTCTAGACAGGGCAATCGTGCAGGGTGTGAGGGGCGAGACGCGGGAAAGCCGCTCGCGCACTGCGAACAAAACGATGTTCGTAGTGCGGGAGGTATTATTCAAGTCTAACGCGTGTAGACGTTGTCGGCATTTTTCCAGAGATCAAAGGCTTCGTCCTACTGTATTAATATTTATACTGTGATAATAGAATGGATGGATGGATGTTTGTTACTCTTTCACGTAAAAACTACTGAATGGATTTTAATAATGTTTGGTATGGAGTTAGCTGACACCCTGGATTAACACATAGGCTGCTTTTTATCTCTGTATTCCCACGGGAACGGGAACTACGCGGGTGAAATCGCGGGACGTCTGCTATTATTATAGATAAATTACACCCAGACACAGAACAAATGATCGTGCTCATCACACAAACAGACAAAAACTATCAAAGAATTTTGACACATCGGGGTAGCTTGATGTGTTGGGCTGTACCTTCCACTTTGTTTTATCAAATGTGTATATTTAAAATAATATTTATAAGAGATCTTTCGTCCTCATAGATTCACATGTATATTTTTGTATAAATATTACAATAAGAGTCTAATAAAGTCGTAAGTAAAAGGCGCTGAAATTGGTGGAGGAAAACATCCTGATTTGTTCCGCGACTTCTTTTTCCCAGTAAAAACACTACGAAGTGGTGAAGGGTGGGCGTTTTGGGGGACTATCTTATGTTATTTGGACGTTCAAAAAGTGCGGCTTAGCTTAGCTTAATTTTAATAAATGACTTTTGATTTTGATTTTACCAGCAAAAACATTAAGAAATGGTGAAGGGCCTTTTGGGGGAGTGTCTTAAAAATGCTGATTATCTGCCTTATTTAAATAAATGAGTTTTATTTTTGATTCTGCTAGTTAAATTAGTCCCATGTAATTTGAAGCGAGCCTTTTGCTACAAATCTAGACTCCAAGCTGCTATTGAAAAGTCCCTGAAAGAGATCTGATAACACGACCCGGGAATCGAGCCACAAACCCAATTTCCAGCAGTATTTTTTACTTACGACTTTATTTCCTCTCAAATTGCGTTACATTACTAATATTACAGCTAAATATTTATACACTTTAATATTTATTGAGATTCTAAATACTAATATTCACAATGTTACATTTCCAGATTTTTAAATATTACGGCGTTTTTTAACACGCGTTTTTTCATCGCGCGTTTTTTATCGCGCTGACTACGCACGATTTTGATACCCGCTTATTATTAGCAGATAGTACATGTAGGTATCGTTTTAACAGACCGACCGGCTTGCGTTTGCTGAGCGTACTGATTGTGTTCTACGCGCGTTAAAAAAAACGTCGTGTGCAAAAGCGTTGAGATGCCCTTTGAAAATGTAATTAGACATTTTTTTTGTCTACGTTGGTTTTGTGGAAGCTGCCTTGTCTCTAGTTTTTTTAGTCTTTTAAAAATTACTCATTCTTTACTTTGTTTAAGTATTTCTGACACCATTACTTGACCAATTTTTTTAATAAACAATATTAACACAACCACATAGGCTACTTTTTATCCCTGTATTCCCACGGGAACGGGACCTACGCGGGCGAAACCACGGGACGTCTGCTAGTAATAGATATTTTAGGTCAAGCTAGGGGTACTGGTGTCAGGGTTCTTAAGTCGTCCATGGGCCTCTGACCTGGGCCTGTACTTGGGCCTGTATCTTCCTTAAGAGTGCTTCAAGTGTTACTGCGGCGGCGCGTCTTCTTCGTCAGCCCTCAAGGCCACCATGTCGGGTAGTTTGAAATGTTGCATGTGAAAGGGTGGCTCCGGACTACTGCAGGGTAGGGTAGGCTATGAAAAAGAGATAAAGATTTATTTGTTGATTTGTGTATTGAACGTTATTCTTAGGAGCTTGTGGCTATATTTGTTGATTTGTGTATTGAACGTTATTCTTAGGAGCTTGTGGCTAAATTATTCGAACGAAGTTTCTTATCGCGCTTTGCAAAAGGGGGCTAGACGGAAAAAATTAAGACTAAAAGTTGTAACGACACTTTTTGCTATAGTTGTAAGCCGTGCAGCGTGCGCGTGTCTCTCTCTCTCATAGAAAGCAAGCCAGTTATTGTAGTTTCGTCTTTCTATTTCGCATTGAACAGCGTGGTTTCACGACGATTTTTTTTGTTGAGCGTTTACAGGTTTTTGTACATAATAAATACACCCTCTTCCCGTCCCTTGACACCTCTCAAGTTCTTTTTTATTTGAACTCTAATCTAATTTTTTATTAGCCTAACCATTGAATTAGAAAAGCTATGGAAACGTAATGCCCATACAAACAACGCTTCAATTTTGGTTCCATTTACGCAAACAACTGACACACTATAATAGACGAAGCTAGTGCGCGATTGGGTGCATCAAGGTCACTGGGCGGAGTCAAGATGACAGCGAGCCGAGCGTGGATGGTGTTATGCAGTAGATACTTAGCTAAATTAAATTATTTGTGTATATTTAACAATGACTTTTTTGAATGAATTCCGACAGAATATAAATGTAAATTACCTATATACAATACATACATACAAATTATATTGATACTTCTATACTATTGTTTTTTTTTAATCAATACTCAATATATTTATTGCATTCCACAATGTGAACTTAGGTGGTAGGTACATAAGGATATAATAATTATATGCATCATTGTGGGCCCTGTCGGGCATATCAATATAAAAATTAGGAGAATTACGAGGAGGGCTATTAGGTTAGGTTAGGTTTAACGGGCAGGTGTCCGCAACTCCACGACCAAGCGCGTATTTTGCGTACGGGAGGAGGGCTATTATAAATATTAAAACTGAGTCAATTTCCGAGGATGGAACACTAATCAGTGTTCCATCCTCGGAAATTGACTCAGTGTGCTGCAAGATGGCATATCGATAATATGTGCATTGGGTTTTTGCTTCTTCTCCGCTACAGAATATTCATTCGCTTGTATATCGAATTCGAATGTGCAATTTGGACACTTGACCTGCAAATTGAAACATCTTATTACAACATATTAATTGTTGATACTCCTTCTTGTCCTTCTTCTGGCTGAAATTGATACGTTAAAATTTTATTTGAACATTTAATGATAACCTGGTAAATATACTAGAATTACACGCTTTTCCATAGGCTTGAACTTTAATACAATGTTAAATCTACTACTACCTACTTTACTTTGTAAACTATTTTCTGATCTAAACAGAAGTTAATGACCATAATTTATTACCAATAATCTGTCAGCGGACGCAACAGTTCCTTCTTCTAAGTATGTTTTATGAACCATCTATCAAGGCCAACAATAAGGTTAATGAAGACACGAAAAATAATTTTAATAATTATAATTAATCTTTTGATATGAAAATTATTTACCGTGCAAATAGGTACTGCAGATTTCTTCAACATGCGATTGCCCTTACTCGACAGATACATGTCTTGAGCATCAAAATGTATGGAGCACACCCTACTAAATTTATTTGGTGCCCAATCTTCCTGTCTTCTTTCAAACGAACAGCCTTTGTCCACAACATTCGCCTTAGTTCATTTTTAGGAAATCTGAAAATATTACAACGATAATTAATCGGTAATAAATGTGTGTTCGTGTATTCAAAATACTACAAACTAATGTTTATCAAAAAAAATACTTATTTACAAAAACAAAATCCTAAAAGAATAATTCATTGGGCTGGTTACGAGCATTTATTGCATAACGCCGTCCACAAAGAATTACTAGTTTGTGTTTTATTCACATTTCTATTTATTTGTATACTTATACAACTAACTTTAAATGTATATTCTAACCGCTTAATAACTCGCCAATATGCGGAAATCCAGACACAGTTTAGAATTACCTATTTTTATGCTGAATAAATAAACCTATTTTTTGGTTCAAGTGTCAATGTCATTCAAATTGGTAAAACAGTAAGTAAATAAAAATATTTATATTTAGGTACTCACCAATGAAATGTTATTCCAGTATCACTTTTCCGCCTTTCTTTGCATTTTCTGCACCACTTTACTACACACGAAGTCATTTTTTTTATAATTCCACCAATGTTTTAACCAAATAATGACACGTCAAACGCTTTGATCAATGCGACCTTCCGTCACTGAGTGCGCAGTAGACTAGTTCTCAAAAAAGACGTACTTTTAAAGCCCCGCCTACTTAGACGTACTATTCGTGGTGCCACTTTTTGAGTGCAATGCTGTTTCCATAGCTTTTCTAATTCAATGAGCCTAACTTATAAATGATCCATAGATTTCGTAGATTAGATTCCTTTACATTTTTTATTTTTTTAATATTTTAAATAAACAAGTTTATAGTTAATACCAACAATGTATGGAAGAGCGGAGTCTCCTAATACGGGCTTTATTAGCTTAAAAGGAGACTCCAATCACTACCTCGTAATGTAAGAAAACTTGTTAAAACTATTTTTTTTCATTTTCATTTCATTTCAAATTATAACAGCCGCATGGGTCCATCGAAGGTTAAGCTACGCTTGACGAGGTCGGTCCGTGGATGGGTGACCATTTATTACATACCAAGACTCCTCCGTGCCTCGGAAAGCACGTTAAGCCGTTGCTCCCGGCTGCCATTTGTAGATCTTTGGCAGCACTATAGATCTATGGGTTTGTCTTCTATACATGACGGTGGCGTCCGGAGTTAAGAAAATGAAAAGTTTATTAGTTACCTGAGTGCTGCGACCTCGTCTACGCCGTGGGAGTATACCCTTCCTTGCCATGAAGAATCTGAAACATTCAGTTTCACGTAGTTAGGATAAATTATATTATTATATAAATAGGTTCCTACAAACACTTTCACGTTTTTAACTAGAAGGTAAGGTCAGTGTTTCACTATCTGACTACTCTGAGAAGAAACACCGAAAGAAACTCAGGGGTCACAGTCTATTTTAAAGTCCAGACATTATCTTGGTCAGATTATATCAGAACCACGCAGATTAGTAAAAAAATGTGACCTTTTTCAATTGACGCCGGTGTTACCCTAATCAAAACCATTTTCAACGCCTGGGAGGAAGCACAAGATGCCATTGGAATCTTTTGTGACCTGTCGAAGGCGTTTGACTGCGTTAACCACGAAACACTACTGTTAAAACTAGATCACTATGGTATTAAGGATAAAGCTCTTAACTTAATAAGATCTTATCTGAAAGACAGACAGGTCAAAGTCCAGATTAACGGCGTAAACTCATCGGGGTCTGAATTGACAATGGGCGTGCCTCAAGGTTCAATTCTGGGTCCGTTCCTCTTTTTAGTATATATTAATGATTTGCCTCATTTAATTCAGAATCAACCGAAGATGGTGTTATTCGCAGATGACACATCTCTCATTTTTAAAGTAGACCGACGTTCTCAAAATCTTGACGACGTAAATAAAGCTATTCTTGAGGTACAAAATTGGTTTACGGCAAACAATTTGGTACTTAATAACAAAACCAAATGTATTCGATTTACGTTACCAAACGTTAGAAGTAGCGAATGCGACATCATGTTGAATGGAGGAAAGCTGGAATATATTAATGAAACCGTTTTCCTAGGCATCACGCTAGACGAGAAGTTACAATGGGGACCGCATATAACATCTCTTGCGGGGCGGCTAAGCTCGGCTGCTTATGCGGTTAGAAAGATCAGGCAGTTGACAGACGTAGAAACCGCGCGTTTGGTCTATTTCAGCTACTTTCACAGCGTAATGTCGTATGGCATTTTACTGTGGGGTCGGGCTGCTGACATTGATTCCATTTTTATTCTACAAAAGAGAGCTGTCAGAGCTATTTATAATCTACCGCGTCGAGAATCTTTAAGGGAATTATTTAAGAAAATTAATATTATGACAGTGCCTTGTCAATTCATTTACGAAAATATTATGCATGTAAGAAAAAACCCACATCTTTTTAGTAAAATAAGTGATAGACATAATTTTAATACTAGAAATAAAGATAAAATCGTTCAACCTTTTTCAGACTAGCTAAAGTACAGACATCTTTCATGGGGTACTGTGTTAAATGTTACAATAAAATACCTCTTGATATATTAAAACTAAATAAAAGGAAATTTAAAACTTATATTAAAAGTACACTTTGTGAACAGGCATATTACAAATTAGAGGATTATATTCAAGATAATAATGCTTGGCAACATGCTGGTCCAGCTCCATAGGGCAATCAAGGAACTTGACAAAATCTTAATTTGCTTTATTTTTGCAACACTCACGCTATTCTGCTGTGTATTTTTTTTTTATTATTATTATTTATTTAATATTTTCTTGATTTGTTATATTAATCCGTGATTTGATTTTAATATTTGTAAATGTGAGAGTACCATGTATCTATCCTACTAAAATGCTTAATCTATCTTAGCATAGTATGTTATTTTTATTTTTAATTTATTTTTTTATTTTAGTTTGTTTATTCTAGGTACATCGTATTTACATATAATGTATTTTTTATTGTATACAAATATTGTAAAAACTATTTTAAAAGAGTAAGTATGGAGTTTCTTGCCCATTCTTCTCCATACAAAACTACCTTTTGGAAGGGGCAACTAGAATCATTAAATTTTATTTAACTTGTAAGTTTAACGTTCAAAAGTGCCTTTTAAATGGCCTAATTGAAATAAATGATTTGACTTTGACTTTGACTTGACTTTATTTGTACTTTTTAGTACAAATAAATTGAAAAAGGTCACTTTTTTTGTACACGTATATAATGGGTCTACTCTTGACCTCAATCTTGTCCTGCGGTCAGAGATGAGGTCGACGATGGAACGAGCTTACCCAAAAAAAAGCCTATTAACTCGCGACTTAAACAGATTGGGGTCATATGAACTCGGGAACACTGATGCAGGCAGGGAATTCCACTCCTTGGCTGTGCGCATAATGAAGGAACAGGCAAATCGCTTCGTGCGAATGTGTTGTACATTGTTGTTGTTCGCAAATATCCAGTTTTGTGTGTGTTTGTGTGTGTGTGTGTGTGTGTGTGTGTGTGTGTGTGTGTGTGTGTGTGTGTGTGTGTGTGTGTGTGTGTGGGTGTGTGTGTTTGTGTGTGTGTGTATTTATGAAATAATATTACTCAGTACTTAGACTTACCTTATTGTAGAGATGGGTATATTAAACTGTTCGGATACAGTCTGGAATGTCAGCCCGCGACTGACGCAGTCCGCAGCCTGTCGCAACACTACCTCGCTGCGACGGATGCGCTTGTTGATGTTGAACTCCGACGGCTGATGGGAGGGGAGCAGCTGTATGGGAAGGTCCTAATATCTTCGATTATAGAGAATCTTCTAATTAGTAAAATTAAAAACTGAAACTGGTGACAACTGATGACATCCTTACTAATATTATGAACTGACTGACTGACTGGACTTGCCTGTTAGTCTTGTTGTGGTTAACTAACTACTTCTGTGTAATGAGCACGATAATTTATTCAGTGTCTGTGTGTCATTCATCTATAATATGTAAGTATTTAGAAATCTATAGGATGACTGGTAATTAGTGACCGACACTTAAACTCGTGATTGTACTCATGATTTCAATAAACTTTCCCAAAGAAACTTTTTTTTATACACAATTACTTATAACGCGCGCGCGCCTGTAATCTATCAGCTGATAGTCTGACCTCGGGAAGGACAAAATCTACTAGCAGTAGCGTCACACGCTCCCCCGCCACCCCCACCGCTCCCGTTGTGCAGTACTGACGTAATTGAATTAATTGAAAGTTAATGAGTATAAAAAATAGTTTCTTTGGGAAAGTTATTCGTATTTATGAGTACAATCACGTGTTTAAGTATCGGTCACTAATTACCAGTCACCCTATATAGGCGCATTAAAATTATGGAGGGGGCTTGTGACGTCATCATACAGTATAAAATGTCCAAAATCGTGACGTCATGCGGCATTTAGACTTAATGTATCTCAGTTTTTATTTTACCACGTATATGTGTCTAAAATTTTCTAGTAATCTAGATGAGAGACTAACTGCCGAAGTCAAATAATTTATTTAAAAGGCACTTTTGAACGTCACATTTAAAAGTTTAAGAAATAAGAAAATTATTCAAGTTGCCTTTTTATAAAGGTAGTTTTGTATGGAGAGGAATGGGCAAGAAAACTACTTACTCTGAAAACTAACTGAAATTTTTAGTTCATCTACTCGTCAACAGATGTCGCTACTAACCATACTGCTGGGCTGCACCTGGTCCCCCACGTGGATGACGTTGACGGAGGCCGAGGAGCCAGGACCTATCGTCATGATCTTGGGCCTGATCTCCCGGAAGTTAGGGGGACCTTGTAGGTGTAAGGTCTGAAACATAGTAGAAAGAAAGAAAAATCATTCGTATGGCATAAAAGCACGCGTTAATAAATGTACTACAAGAAAAAGTGTTTTTTAACGGATTTTTTTTTGTTTTTGAAGTTATGCTTTTGGCGAAAAATGATGAGAGTAATTTTTTACGATGCGCACCGTCACGAAAAACCTACACCCTGAAGTTAGCCATAGTCAACATATTGTTCGACCTTTTGGAATTAAACAAAATGTACGTGACTTGACATTGACACTAGAATGCGAAGCAAAGTCGTAATTTTCTACAACGTGGCGCTACAATGGTGACATTAACTTAACACACGTATACGTTATCCCAGTTTCGTTTTAAGAAGTAATTTTATTTCCATAAAACGTCATTATTTACTGATTAATTTAAAAAAATAAAAAAATATAGAAATAAGCATCCTGTACAAAAATAATCATAGTGCAGCGGTCATTTGCCGGGGTCACGGATCATAACATCGCGTCAAAGAAATTGAAACGAATAAGCAATACCTCTATCCTTTTGTCAGCGCGCGCTCTCTCCCTTCCACAGTTCCACCCCCGCGGCCCCGCCGCACCCGAATCCTTAGTGCTAGCCGGACCCGTTACCTTGACACACATCTTTACGCTCGTGTCGTGCGCATAATTTCGTCGTTGTTTTGTGAATGTTTCGCGAAAAAGACGCTTACTTATTGTTTTATTTATTTAGTTTTGTGTAATTAGAATAGTAAATAGATTATAGTACTGCGATAAAGACGCTTTGCTTAGTTTTCGTTAGTTTTCCGATCTACATAGTACCTACGTGTTCTACGATTAAGGACGTTATTATTTGTGAATTTGTGATGGCAAATACACATCCGAATTGAGAGGAATGGCTGTAAGTGACAATTTATTTTCAAATGTGCGGGAAAATATGAAACGCCGTTCGGCCCTTTGTATTCGTCAACAAGGTGGACTCATTGAAAATAAGAAAATTTAAAATAAAGACAATTAAATAAAAGTACCTAGTGATTAGTGATGATAGTGGTAATAGGTAACTCATAGTAATAAGAGAGCGTGATATGATAAGTGTTTGACTAAACAGCTCCGCTGTAGGTAGGTAGGTACTTTTGTGTCGGACGGATTCTTTGAAAGAATGCCGTCAAAGGATCGCAGGAGTACAAGGCGCGTTGCGCGGTTGCCAGCGCGCGAAGCGACGCGTTGCCGCTCTGAGTAAACGTAAACGAATAACGTGCATCTAGGTAAGTAATTTCATGAATGAATTTTTGCACAGAGTGATCCCAATTGTAGTCACTTTTTTATTATTTAGTTTGTTTGAAAAATGTTTTTGTTCAAATTACCAATTATTTTAACCAATCATAATTTATGTGGTTAATGGCCACTAGCCCTACCCGTGTGTTAAATTAATGTCACCATGGTAGCGCCACATTGTATAATGCATTTCAAAAATTCTTTCACCATTGGAAAGTTACATTCACCCTGAGTAACATAGGCTACTTTGTATTCCTGAATACCCACGGGTTCTAACAATAGTTGTAAGTCATGTTTCAATGGATCTTTAGTTATCTGAACAAAATGTTTTCATTTAATTTCGATAGAAAAAAACAAAATAAAGAATTATGTGCCTTGCGGCTGCTCCAAATAGGTTTTTTTTCTGCTTTTTCGCAGTTCAGCAAAAAAGCCAGACAACTATAGTGCCTGACGCTGGTTTTCAACTAGACCTGAAGTTGTGTGTGTCACAACCTCAAACACAACACACTACTTACATTATTGACATGTCGTATGATAAACGCGGGCGGCTCGTCGCGCGTGTCGTACGTGTGGTCGTCCGGCGGTCGTGCGACCAGTCCGGGCCGCTCCGGCTCCGTGTCTGACGGACTGTCGTATTGACACTGCACGTTTGCGATAGGGAAATCTGTCGGAAAAGATTACTTTAGTAAGATTTTGTCCAGAGTGAATATTTTGTGATAGAAAAATAAAATATAAATACCTTTTTGCACTGTTATTTGGATAAAAAATGCCTCACGTATGGGACAAAGTGTCAGTTTGTGTAAATAAAACATGTGATACACGACAAAATCATTATTATTAATATATTATCCGTACATACAATCACCCGTAACACGTAGCTTCTAATCACTGGCATATCACTCCATAAATACATTCCCATTGAGTACGGAATTCCCAGTGATGGGAATTTTACCACAAACTACCAACTGACGTATATTTTCGTCTTTACAATCAAGTTCATCCAAAGGTTGTCTGTAAGAGATCACTTTATGCTTTAAGGCCGCCTATTGCAACATCTTATGTATATCTCAAAGTTATTATTTTTAGTTTTATGGTATACAATAAAGAGTACACCACTAACTGGATCGGGCTATTCCATAATTCCATTGTGAGAGAAAACAAAAGAAAATTTAGAATCTGACATATTTATTCTGGGAAAGTTACTGAAAACTCCTGATGAAACAAAAAAATACTCAAAGGAAACATTTAATTTAATAAAACGTCACGCCTGTAATCCCCGAAGGGCTAGGCTAGGGTGTACCTGGTAGTACAACCCACATTTCGCCAGTTATGTTTAAGTCCCATGTAATAGGGGGCGAGCCTATGTCATTTAATGTTATTATGTATTACCTTTTGAATTAAACACAATGAACTTGATAAAGACCAGTATGATAAAAAGATTAAATAAGCGACCAATGGGAAACAGTATCCCAATATCGTACTCAATGGGAATTTAATTCACTAATTCAAATCGATCGAGTCAATACAAATACGTTACATAATTATTTTACTTATAATAATTATTTAACTTACAATTTAGTTAAGTACAATTATATGTTTTATATTAATAATTATTTTGGCGTATTTTAGTAAACTTAAGTACGAATTTGATTAAACAAATCATTAAGTAAATGTAAATAAATAATTTATAAATAAAACAGGGCTGATTTTTCAATTATCAGACAACTTTTACTTAAAAAAAATAATTTACGATATTTTGACATATTCATCATAATAAGGATGTCAAACTACCATTTTTATTATTGGACGTTTGAAATATCGACCATGAATATGCATGCATTATTGCTGCGCGGTCCCAGCTACTGATTTTCAATAAATAACCAGTTGCAAAACTTAGTTATAACCGACTCTTTAAAAAAATAAGCACACAGTCAAAATATGGGATTCCCAGTAACGGTACAAGCTTCTTACTAATAATAGCTTAATTGTTTTGTAATAATTCTTTTTAATCTTTTTAAGTTTCAGTGATCTATAGTGTTGGCCTTGTAATTAATAAGCCTAAGTTTAACTGTTTCATGGAGTTCATAAAACGACAAATCTACTGTAGATTTGTCCAAAGGAAAGTGTTGTTTTAAATCTTAGTAAAGTTTTAATTCAGTTAATTTAAACTTTACTTGGTTGAATTAACTGGTAATCGAAGTCTAAAGCAGTAAAGGGCTTTCGTGGTTGACTATACAATCATTTTTTGTATGTATGATTTAGGTTTTTTAAATTTAAATATAAATTAACGCTTTATAAACAGTTGATTTATTCTTAATGCGTGTTATTGCTTCTTACTTCTTTGCAAAAGCGAAACCTGCCAATAGGGCGGGACGACGCTATCATTTGGAAAAATATAGCTCTCTAATTATTTTGCTAAATAATTATTCTACACAAGCCACCTCATGAGGTTTCAAAAATCACTACGTCCTCTATATAAATCTACGACTTAATTAAATTACAAAAAACGTGTAATTAATCACACATTAAAAAAATTAAGTACAATAATTATTTAAGTACATACCTACCGATAATTAATTATAGTTCTATTAATAATTAATTTACTTACTATTAGTCGTTGCCAGTGAAAAACAAAATCAACAATAAAATAAATTATAAATAATTAACAAACAAAAAGATAATAATTTACTAAATATTTGGGTTGAATTAACACTACTTTGGCGAATTAGGAACTAAAAATACAATTATTTGACTTAAGTACTCGTATATATTTATGTAAAGTTAACTATTAGGTAAAGTTTTATGTAAGTATATAAGTAAGTGTAGTCAGACAATGATTGCAGTTGGATTAGACGAATAATCAGAAAATCACAGTTGAAAAAATCTTATGAAAGATAAACCAAAAAGGTATATTTTCTATTAGATTCGACCAATTTATTTAGTTGTGGTCTTAATAAACCCCAAAATGCGGATATATGAAATTGATGCTCTAATTAAAGCAGCTGCACGGTTCAATTGTAGGCTAACGCCCGATATTAATATTCTATCTCAATCCAAATCCCGTTCCTTTGTTTTTGACGGCTGCTTCTGATTGGATATCTTTAAGACTCGGATAGGCGAATTCGGTCGTTCATTGGTTCCAAACAAAGATCGGGATCAAGATAGCAACCGAGATAGATTATTAATATCCAGCGTAAGTGCTTACCGAGTCCGGTCGATAGATGGAAAACATCCATTACATACCAAGACCCAGTAAGCACGTTAAGCTATTCGTACCGGCTGGTATTTGTAAATATTTGACAGCTAGTCTATTCACGTGGTATCGTGTTACCCAGTAACTGGGTGCGAGAGTCACCAGTGCTGGGGAGTATGTTCTGCCACTTGTTCTTTCCAGCAAAAACACAAGGAAAGGTTCTCTGGGCGACCGTTAAATGTAATAATGACTCCTGAGCCTAATTTTAGTAATGACTTCTGATGTTTGAGTATCTGGGTCTTGGAGCTCAGATAGGCAGGCCTTCCATATTAAACATTGGTGTTCAACTTCATCCGGTTGGACTGGAAGTCGACCCCAACTCAGTTGGGTTGTCGCCAGTAACACCGACTATTTAAAACACAACATTGATTCGTCCGATTATTCGAGTAATCCTAATAAGTCTATAGATTTTGGTCAAGTAAATTATTATTGGCACATTTATACTCTGTGAACTAGTGATTGCAGCAACGTAACTAGTCGATTCAATAATCGATTAAATTTTTGACACTTTATTTTGTATCGATTACAGATTTCTTGCTGTCTATACAATATTTTTTTTTTTAATAGGATTGAAATGCACGTATGGTGT
This sequence comes from Euplexia lucipara, assembly GCA_921972225.1. NCBI lineage: Eukaryota > Metazoa > Arthropoda > Insecta > Lepidoptera > Noctuidae > Euplexia > Euplexia lucipara. The sequence continues at coordinate 11,385,124 of OV179170.1, read as the reverse complement.
CCCCGTTTTTGGTATAATAATTATATACTAGTTGATTGTGGGCTATCAATATCTTCTTGATAACATTAGATTGCACCATAAAAAAAGTCAGACATAATGACGTCACACTTAATGGCGGGTTCCTTATGGTGTCACTGTTTAAAGGGTAAAGCAGTCATAGGCATAATTCGTGATGAGTCCTCGTGCTTTCTTTGTAAGAGAAAAAGCCCTACGGAGGGTCAAATAACACGCATAACTTTACTCCGAATTAATTAATAAGAAGAGAAGTGTATATCTTAAAAAGACATATCTTTACATGTATCGAAAACAGCAAATACCTACTTATTGCTTTCAAAAGGCTAAAAATTGCTTTCTGATGATTCTTGACAATTGCGATGCGAGGGTCAAAATGTGGTTGCAACAAATCGTTTTGTAGAGGGGTTCGATCGTTTCAACCGCCGTCATCACCCTCCCCTAAATGTTAAGGGAAGAGAATAAATTTAATGGAAAATTTCAACCAATTCCAGATTCTGGTACTTTAGTAGATTCTGAGAATTGCTGAAATATTGCATTAAAAAAACTTGAGAGGTGTCAAGGGACACCCGGATGGAACGAAGTTCCCTTCGATTGATTAGTGAACTATTCAATCTTCTCTCTCTCCATCTTCCTCCTTCCGTTCTCCTCCCGCCCCCTCTCCCTCCCTCCCTCCCCCAACCCTCCCCATATCCCCCTCCCCCTCTCCCACACCCTCTTCCTCTCCCTCCCTCTCTCCCGCTATCTCCCTCTCCCTCTCCCTGCGAACATGCGACGCCGCACAGCTTACAATAGCTTACTATAGCAAAAAGTGTCGTGACAACTTTTCGTAAGATTTTTTTCCGTCTAGCCCCCTTTCACAACGCGCGATAAGGAACTTCGTTCCAAAACTTCGTTCCAATAATATGTCCCGTTCATTAACATTTAGCGGAAGGTAATTACTGCGGTTAAAACACCCAGAGGCAGTGTGTTTAAAAAGAATAATATTAAAGGCATCTAGAATCATTCTCTTATTCTTTAAACTTTGAAGACTGATGTTCAAAGGTTCCTTTTAACGGTCTAATCGAAATAAATTATTTAACTTTGACTTAGAAAATAAAAAAAATAGGTATTACCAAAGTTATTTGGACTCCAAAGAGAATTAAGATAAGAGAGAATATGCGAAGAAACGTATCATAGATAAACTGCAGTGATCCCATGTCTCAGTAACGCCATCTAGCATCATATTGCAATATTGAAGCGGCAGCGGAGCGTACTAAACTAGACTTATTTCCAGTAGGACACAAGTATCGGATGAAAATTTTGTTTGTCAGTAGGTGAATGTCTTTCTTTGGACTACTCTTTTTCGTGTCAACCCCTTTCAAAACGAATTAGACTGTGTTAAAAATTCGTCACCTCCTAGTAAGGATCCTACTAATATTATAAACGCGAAAGTTTTGTGAGCTTGGATGGATGTTTGTTACTCTTTCACGTAAAAACTACTGAATGTATTTTAATAAAATTTGGTATGGAGTTAGCTGACACCCTGGATTAACACATGGGCTAATTTTTATTCCTGTATTCCCACGGGAACGGGACCTACGCGGGTAAAACCGCGGAACGTCTCCTAGTTTTGTCCATAATTATTACCTTACTTAAAAAATATTCAATGCTTACTATAAACGGGACAACAGGAACAAAATGTTCATCCGATAGTGTCCTGGTGGACACAAGTCTATGAGTTTAATTTAGTACGCTCCGCTCCCGTTTCAATATTGCTGTATTATTGTAGATGGCGTTACTGAGATGACAGTTTTTCTATGACATTTCTTCGCAGCCTCTATATAGCATTTTAAATCTCTTTGCCTTAGATTACCATACATTGACTACTTATTACATTCTTTGGTTCTTAACTCTAACTCCCTGTAAAAACACACACCACTTACCTAAACGTTATCAAAGTATTTTCTGTATATATTGATAGAAAAATCTAGATTATTTCACTTACGATTTCTAAGCGTCGCATTCTCAAATGGCACTGCACTTTTTGGCGGCAAAAACGGACATGTTTTGGAGGTCCGATAGGCAGATACTAGCTGATTAATCTGACGGATGATTCAGTAAAAGTTATCACGTGAAAAATTGAGTGAAGTGGAGTGTCAATGCCTAGGAATGACAGCACAATTCGCTTTCATTTCACCTCCCCTTTTACGTGGTGATTTCTAAAGATTAGCACTGCTAAACTAGTAGTCTAACAAATCATTCATTATCTACGTTTCAAGACCCCTTCGTGCCTCGGAAAGCACGTTAAGCCGTTGTTGCTCCCGGCTGCCATTGACAGTAAGCAGAAACTTGGAAGCATGACAACTAATATGACCAAGGGGATATTGTTTTACCCAATCATTGGGTTATGGAGGATAATATAGGGTGACTGGTAATTAGTGACCGATACTTAAACACGTTATTGTATTCATAATTTCAATAAACATTCCCAAAGAAACTTTATTGTTATACATAATAACGTATAACAAAATAAAATAACAAAAACGCTATTTGAAATTCCCGCGCGCGCGCGCCTGTGTTCGATCGCAGTAGGCACGAATTGGCACGATCTATCAGCTGATAGTCTGACCTCGGGAAGGGCAAAATCTACTAGTAGTAGCGTCGCACGCTCCCTCGTCATCCCTATATACCGCTCCCGTTGTGCAGTACTGACGTAATCGAATGAATTGAAAAATAATGAGTATAAAAAAAGTTTCTTTGGGTAAGTTATTCGTATTCATGAGTACAATCACGTGTTTAAGTATCGGTCACTAATTACCAGTTACCCTATATAGGCAGACGCTCCGTGTAACAAGCTGGTATTCAGCCGCATTCGGCTAGACTGGAAGTAGAAAAAAGCAGGCAGATAAGCCTAAATGACGCTTCAAAATAGAGCACCGATTGAGAATACGACCATAAATACTTCATGGTTAGATGAATTTAGTTTATGGCAGAGGTTAATATTAGTACCATAGTAACCAACACTAAATACAGTCCGATAGGAATATAGGCACTCTCGTTATATGAACATTTGTGAACATCCAGTCGACCCATGGGTTGTGGAGGTCAGATGGCTATATCTCCATGTATAGCACTGGTATTTATCTGCATCTGTGGGGCTATTGGCTTATATTTTCATTGCCAGTGAATAACTAGCGTGTAGTTGCACACCGAAATTTGATAACAACTGAGAATTTACAAATAATTGTTGAGTGGACTGGATGGTGAGGTTTGACTACAGACTGCATAGATTCTGTCGACCGAGATTTTTGGGACAAAAAGAAAATGCGGGCAAAATTTTCCTGACCCCCAGTATCGGAGAATTTTTTTCGACTTTTGTCTAAATTTAAGCATTATTGTATCTAACTCGTGCCTTCTCTGTGTGATAAGGGGCTGAAAAAGGCCCGGTAGCGTATAGATCTAAAAGTTTCTTCGATTGACAAAATCCACCCAATTCTTAGCCAAACCTTTTAGTTTCTATGTTGTTTTAACAAAAAGTATTAAATAAAAATATAATTAGCGCCGATTCCCTTGATCAAAAACTAAACTAAATTTAGAGAATTGACATCTCTTTCTTACTCAGGACATTAGAAAATGATAGAGACTGACGGTAACAGATAAGATATACTTACTTTAGAAATCTATACATATAATAAGACTGTAAAAAAACTGTGTCTGTACATTGAATATATTTAAAAAATAATAATTGAGGGGGATTTAGAAACAGTAATAGAGCACGAATCCAAAAAAAAAAGTCTGTCTGTTTGTCTGTTTGTTTGCACACGCTAATCTTCGGAACTACTGGACGGCTTTGAATGATTTTTTTTTGTTGTATAGATATTAAGTCTGGGCAACACATAGGCTATAATTTATCTTGGAAACTGGAACACCTGATGCAGAACCGCAACAGACCAGCTAAACTATAGGCGATACAAAAATGTTCCCATAGCAAAAATTGTTCCACGTGATGAGCATTTTCTGCTGAGAGAATAAATTTGAAGATCCGGAACATCTGATGCAGAACCGCAACAGACCAGCTAAACTATAGGCGATTCAAAAATGGTCCCATAGCAAAAATTGTTCCACGTGATGAGCATTTTCTGCTGAGAGAATAAATTTGAAGATCCGGAACACCTGATGCAGAACCGCAACAGACCAGCTAAACTATAGGAGATACAAAAATGGTCCCATAGCAAAAGTTGTTCCACGTGATGAGCATTTTTTGCCGAGAGAATAAATTTGAAGATCCGGAACACCTGATGCAGAACCGCAACAGACCAGCTAAACTATAGGAGATACAAAAATGGTCCCATAGCAAAAATTGTTCCACGTGATGAGCATTTTTTGCTGAGAGAATAAATTTGAAGATCCGGAACACCTGATGAGGAACTTCAAGAGCCCAGCTACACTATAATATATATAGGAATGACGTCTTAGCAAGAGTTGTTATGCCTTATGAGCACTCGCTGTTGACGTATAAAAATCGAAGATCTGGAACACCTGTTGTGGAACTCCAAGAGCCCAGCTACACCATAACTCACATAGGAATGACGTCTTAGCAAAAGTTGTTCGATCTGATAGGCATTTCCTGTTGACTCATAAAAATCGAAGGTCAGTAACATTTGGTATAAAAATTAAAGCTATCACTAATTTCATTGCATAATTATAAAATAACATAAGTACCTCCACGCGGTGAAGGTGGGAACAGTTCGGGACTGATTTCCGATGACGATGGTATATCATTGAAAATGAGAGGTCAAATCTTTCCCAATGTTCCAAAGGTGCTAAATGATTAAAGATCATAAGATCCCAACAATCTACCGAAGAGCGTTAGGAGAGACTTGATGCTGTTCGAGAACATGAGGCTGTAACTCGCTCCGCGGAAACTTCTTGGGATCGCGAAGCACGCCTGCATTCTCAGCGTATTTACGCATCTATATCCAGGTCTCTAGAGACCAGTGAAAAATATGTGCGCGACTGACCGCTGATCGTGAACATCATGCACTGTCTCACGAGTTGGAGACGTTCACGGAGCATGACGTTTGAGTTTTCAGCGTATATACGCATCGACTCTAGAGATAAGTGGGGGAAGGAGATGCGCGACTGACCACTGATCGTGAACGTGAATTCCACGTGAAGAGTGTTTTCTGCTGTGAGACTAAATTTGAAGATCTGGAGCACCTGTAGTGGAACTCCAAAGTCCAGCGACAATATAACATATACATAATAGAAATGGCGTCTTAGCAAAAGTTGTTAAGTCTGATGGCATTTCCTGTTGACCAACAAAAATAAAAAATCTGGAACGTCTTGAATCGTCTCGCGCATCCCATTGTTTTTCCGCCCCGTGCTATTAGAATTCGACATCAGACGTTTCAGATCTTCGATTTTGACGACCCCATTGTCGCTGACATAAGCAACAGGATCCGCGTACGAAGTCGCGGGCAGAAGCTAGTGTCAAATAACTGTCAGAAATGTTAAATTAATTTGATTATTTCATGAAAATGTCATCTAATGGGATTCAATTAACTTAGAGGGTTGTGTTGGTGATTTTAATTATTATAACTCAGATAAACCAAAATTGCAAAAAAAAAAAAATATAGTTTCGCGGACTTCCCTGGCGCATCCGCCATCACTTAAATTGATAGCTCTTGTTTATGCCCGTCCTTGTCTTAAGAAGAGCAAGAGCAAGAGTATAAGAGCGAAAACAAAAAAAAATACCTAAATTTAGTTTAGTTTGACACATAGACATACGAGTGTGGACATGGAAAATTTACCACTCCGTAGAAAAAGACAGAGGGACTGTGCTGCCAATACCTGTAGGTCTCTGGTTAAAGAAAGAAAGAGACAACTATTGGCCGAACGTTCGCTTTATCTCTCTCACACTTTGTTAAGTACCAGTATTTACTTCTCAGCTGGATAAGGAACACTCAGTCCGTTCTCTATGTCTATGGTTTGAAAACAAGAGAATTGGCAACACCGTCTATTTATTTTGCAAAAACGAGAGCTCCTAAGAACAGAGCTACCAAAAACACTTAAAATTACATTTGGCAAGATTACAGTAAGACTTACAATGTATCATCATATTTATCAGACCTCGCCTCAACCATGAGATCTAAGGGGTCTAAGATCTGCGTCCTCGCCCCTCGCCTACCTTTAGAGAACTGGCTTTTAATATCATACTTCTCCATCCAGTTCCTTAGAGTTTTTCTCGGGACTCCGAACTTATTCGACGCTGCGTACACACTATATCCTTTCTTCACAGCTATCAGGGCGTCTCTGAGATGTTGTGACGAGTACTGCTTGTAGGACTTCTCTTGAAAGACATCGGTTTCAATATTCACAATCTCGTTCGGTCTCCTGCCGACCAGCCGAGGCCTCGCGTGGATATTTAATGGTATGCCGTGGTCCATATCGATAAAATGGCGCGTCACTATTTCCGTGGATGTGCGTACTCCTGGAACAAGCAAGGTCAAGAAACCGCCCTTTAGATTAACAATTAAAAACATTACAAAAGAGGTTAGATTAAGAAACTTGGGCGTTTCTTTTCCTGGCTTCTTACAGGCAGCTGTTGTTGCGGAGACGGAGTGTAAAGACTAACTTCACTTATTCAGCTCAATTCAGCTCTTATTCATTTACAACACACCAGTTTTTAAAAGGAGCGATACGAGATACAGCACCGATTCTTTTCACGAACTTTAGCTTTTGTCCATGGAAGCAACGGTTTTGTAAAACTGGTGATTTCAATGGACTTTAATATTTTTCCATAGAAAACACCTAGTCATGTACGAGATACTAAACAGATGTTTGCTATGGAATTAGCTTTATGCGTCCATAGTAACAATGGGTTTGTTTGGAGCGAGATGAGATACAAAACTGGTGTTGTAGCTAGGGACAAAAGCTGAATTGGGATGAGTAAGTGTAGTCAATCCTAGGCTACACTTTTTCTATGAGATATAGTTTTGGTATAGTCTATGGCAGTCACTTGAGCGCATAACGTGTCACACTGCCATATGCCAGTTTGAAAATTATTCTTTTACGCGCGCTCTTAAAATGTAAGAGTTATATGTAATAACAAATTGTAATTTTCGGAATCAAAAAGACCACAGTGTAAAAGTAAGAGCCTGCGCGCACTAGGATACAACTTTTAATATTTAAGTGCGCACACTGCCATATAACTCTATACTGATCTTCAGACCGAAACTATCGGCCAACTAAAATCGCTAGTGCGCGCAGGCTCTAACTGGTGATATTTTGTGGCCAAAAATTATTATCTCATAGAAAGAAGGTAGTCATAACAATCCGTTACAAGTATGTCTAAAATTTTTACAGCTGTCAGATAGTTCACTCAGATTGGCAAATTGATCTAAGACTTATCAAATAAATGCTACTTTTAAAACTAATAAAATAGATATTCTTGGCATAAAAAATATGGGGACGCGATAAAAGAAATTGTGATATTGTCAAGTGAATTAAATACCTACTAGACATTCGACTAGTCACTGGCGCCATGTAAAACACTGGTATTCAGTTAAATTGGAAGGCGACCCCATCATAGTTAGGAAAGGGCAAGCAGATGATGACTGACAAGGTTAAACTCTACTTTAAAAATGAGGCCTTGTATACAACAAATAATGTAATCACAGTAATTTCAATACAGTTTTGTTTCTATTGAACTCTTCTTCATTTCAGAAATTTAGGGGTTTGGGTGAATTGTCTTAAATAAAGAAATATTCGGTTGTTTAACAAAATATTTAAAACTAAGAGTGAACTATCTTCATAAAAATACAGGGAAAGCATGCGTATTGTAAAAAGCAAGGAAAAGCCGCTCATATGGGGGTTTCAAAAGGCATTGCGTGGTAGTATTAACTCTTTTTGTAAAGTATTTTTTTTATTCAGGGTGGACCACAGATGAAAAATATGAAATTTAGTATATTAAAAGTACTGGTTTCTGTCCGCGTTAAAAGTAATGATTTATCCCAAAGGAACACAGTACTAAGATAATTTATTTTATTGGCATTCATTTGTTTGTTTGTTAGGATTTCATTCAAACACTACTCAACACAAAAGCTTTATTATCAACGAGTAACACAGGTGATAACGAGGGTGTAGAAAGGATTTCAAAGTTTGAAGTGAAAGGGTACGAAATTTGCAACAAAAATATTTAATGGAAATACAGAATTGCATGTACGCGCATAAATGAACGACCGCACCAAATTGAATCTTTTTTTTTCACAGGACTTTTGGCGTACGCTAGTTTATTAAATAATAAAACGACCAATGCATACGATAAACCTCAATTTAATTGAAACATAAATAATTACAATTTGTATGAAATACGTTAAGTACAACCGGAAAATAATAATAATACGCGAAACGAACTAAAATACCAACATAATACTGTTTATAAACATACAATGTAGCTGGATTTATAGATATATTCTTTTATTGTGAACTGACTTAACAGAAAATATAGCGGTAGCATCCCGTACCTTATAGTATATAATAGTATCTCGTACCCCAAAGCGGTACGAGATACTATTATAGAGGACATGCGAAGAAACGTCATAGAAAAACTGAGAATCCATCCAATCCTATTCTGAAAAGTTTGTTTGCGAAATCACTTCTGAATCCGCAGTGAAATCATGTGAAATTAAAATATCGTATTCTTCAATGGAGTGATTTCGACACTGGCGCCACCAAGTGATGATCAAAGTGAGACGAACTAAAACTAGTGAGGTGAGTATTTTGACGTTGACATGTGAATACCGAAACTTGTACAGGCGACTTGAGAAGCGTTAATAAGTCTGACTTTCGAGATGATTTGCGAAATGACTTTCGAAGTGATTTACTATTTACAGAATAGCACTGCTGGTCTCAGTAACGCCATCTAGCATAATATTGGAGCAGCAGCGGAGTGTACTAAACTTAGACTAATCAACTTATATCTAATAGGACACAAGTATCGGATGAAAATTTTATTCGTGTTGTCCCGTCAATAGTAGGTAAGTATTGAATGTATTTAGTATACCCACAGTTATGTTTAAGAGTTGAAACAAAGTGATCGACTGCCGCGTTAAGGACGTATCTACGAAATGACGCGCTTCAATTCTAGGTATTGGGTCTTATAGCGCACAAAACACGTAAAGTATCAAATTTGGTATGTCAAATATTTTGTATTCGTATAGCGATCTTATTTAACAGGAGTTGCTGCTTGCAAGCGACACACACGAGGGGTGGCCCGAGTGCAAACTAATATTTTTGGTTTCAAACTTTTGTGCAATAACTCACAACAGTGATCAGTAAAAATAACCCTTAGCTTCAAGCCATTAGGGTTCACGCAATTTAGCAAAATTTGTTGAAAAACTAAAATCGTTTTGATTTTTTTTCTGGGATTAATTGGAATATTAAAGTAGTTCTTTCTGCCACCGTTTTGGGTTGAAGGAGACATGCTACTTACACAAAATACCTTTTGAAGATGAAAGAGTAATCTGTCTATGGTGATTATTATTTAGATTCAGTTTAGTTTAGTTCTGCCGCAAAATTTACCGAAAAACTGTTCATTTTGGTCAGATTTGTAAACGCGTCCTTAAGGAGGCCGTTGACGAACGATAGGGTTTTGTGTCATTAGCGTTGATAAAGGATGTGTATGTACGTCGTTTCATACTTTGCTTTTTTTGTGTGGACAAAGTCGTCGACCAGTGTGCTTCGATCATAAGCGGCACGGTTGACGTAGATATTCGGTTTTCGCACTCAACAAATATTGGTATAGCCTACAGTTAGTTTGCTCAAGGTCTGGTTGTTAGTATATGTGAGTTTAAATGTTTGTAAACGTACCGACGACACTGGAGATATTCTTTATGTAGGGCAACGTATTTTAAAAAGAAAAGAAAGTCCCATGGAATGAAGGGTAAGCCTTATGCTTCTAGACGGACACAACACAAGGTTCTTACTGAGAAATTACCGATGGAATTTATAATCTTCAATTTACTCAAATACATAAAAAAAAAGAATTTAATAATCCATTACTTATGGAGAACACTCCGTGCCTAGGAAAGCACGTTTACCCTTTCAATCGTGTCAATTAGAGACACAATAGAAAGACAATGACAGCGCGGATACCGGCGTCCTCTCGGGGAATAATGAATTAGCCGTAGGTCCCGGCGGTCATATGTAGACGATAGTCAGAAAGCTCGGTTTGACAACCAGTTTATCTAAGAGATATCTTGCTAATTAGTCACTGGTAATTAGCTGCATCCGGTTAAACTGGAAGCCGAGCCAAACATAGTTGGGAAAATGCAGACAGATGGTAATTACAAAGCATATTTTTTTACTAAACAAAAACCAGTTCACAATAAAAAAACAGAACAATTCTTAGCATTTAAATACAATGTATATAATCTACAGTAGACACTTATAACTATATTATAATGTATATATTTATGTACTAATAGGCACTTCATGGGTTATAACGTGTTTTGTATAATCATGTGGGTAGTTTGAGATTTATAATATCAGTTAGTACCCGCGAAATACAAAATTTTGAAATTAGAATGCAATTTAATTTGGGTAGATTTAATTTAATATGGTACAGTAAGAAAGGAATAGATCTATTTTAACGACGTATTTCTAACGCGCTGATGACGCGCGTATAACGCAATCAATACGCTCAGCAAACGCAAGCCACTCGGTCTGTTGAAACGATACATACGTAAACTATCTGCTAATACGCGTTGAAAACGCGCTTATAAAACGCGCGTCATTTGCGAGTCCTTGAGATAATAACTTTATTATTATCTCAAGGATATTAAGTAGCTACCTCTCTTTATTATTGTTTTTCAGTAGACCATATAAATATACAAAACACGGTTTGACAAGACATTATAAGAACTAAATCCATTAGAACAGTATTATTTGATAGGAACGCAGGTAATAACTAGGCCAATAAACGCGGCTACTCAGATAGTTAACGGTAAGGATAGTTAACTAATCAATGTTAACGGTAAGTTTACTTAATTAATCAATTGGGTAGTCGACTGTTACCTATACCAGATGACAAACGGTATAATTATGTAGATTCAGATTGAGAATTTGGATAGTTAACGTAAGGGATAGTAAGTTAATTGATTAGATAGTCGTCGAAGCTTTGAAGTTGATTTTAAAGACAAGATTTTATTCTGCCGTTGTTAATCAGTGTGCTAATGTGCTAGTAGACTAACCTCATAATTAACAACATACTTATATAGGTAGTTAACTATCTCAAATATTTATTATTCAGTGGGGCCCCATTAATAAATTCTTAGTTGTTTTTTTTTATATAATATTGAAAAATCGACCAAGACAGTTGATTTAAAGAAGAAAAACTTTCTGATAGTTAACGAGGGACTAAATAAAAGATTAATTTACTATCCCTTTCGTTAAAACATTAATCATAACGATATTAAACTGTCTATTTGCCAGAGAAGTTGAGAATATTACTATAATTAACACGATAGTAAACCGTCCCGATATTTAAAAACTGTATATCAGATTAAAATGACGGAATATAACAAAGCAAATTATAATTGATTTAACTTTTATTCGTATAAGTAATAAGGCCTATAACAAATACTTGGTTGAGGTATAGAGAAACCTGATCATTGAAATATTACGCCTGGTATGCCCCATGTAATTGGGGGCGAGCCTATTAGCCTGGCTCAAATTTAGCTACTGAGAATTTAGCAAGTTGAAGAGGTCAGGAGGTCTATCTTTCGATTGCCAGTGACCAGTTCAGTTGTGCACCACACTGCGATGACAACTGAGAATGCACAAACAATTGGCATCGCACTTTAAGTGGACTTGCAAGTTACGGTGACTATCAGACGGGGTACTGTGCGCTTCGTCACATCTCTGCGAGTGCGCGTGACGTCATCCTAGATACACACTGATGACAGCCAATACGAAACTAGCTGTTTGATAGATAATCGTTGAACACTTTGCGCATCACTATGAACTGTCACCGAAGATACGCATAAGCCCTGTTGATCTGCCGTCGCTCTATGTAAAGTACAAACCCCAATGTGAACCTTATTCTGTTTGACATAAAGTTGAAAAACGATCAAAGAAATTTGACACATTGGGGTAACTTGAGGTACTGGCGTAGCATTAGGATGAAACCGTTTAGACTGGAAGCCATTTTAGTATCTTATTTATTAATTTTATAACTATTTACTCAGTTCAAAATATATTGCCATATCACATTATTTTAAAAGGCACTGTTTTGCGCACATCTTAGCATATTTCAATGATCACCATTTCAATAAATATATTCTCACCAAGTAAAGTTTTATTTAAAAGTTTAAAATCTCATTATAATCGATGCCCAAACATAATTATCCTAATTAAGTACAATAATAGCTATAAAATACTATAATATATAATAATGTAATATAAATAAATTAATACAAATATAATAATTTATATTATGTTAAGCCGTTTTTTTGACAATAATTTTGAAGTGGTTATTTTTTTGAAGAATTCAACATTTAGATTTTTTTTTGGTATTAAATTATAATATAACGACCATTGCAGAGCACAGATTCTAATTAAGTCTGTAATTATGATCCCGCCTAGAGCAAGCGAAAGAGGCTTACAATGACATAATTGTAATAAATAGACGCGTCATGCAAAAATATCACGGCACTCGGAAAAAGCGAGGAATACTATCAGTAGCTAGAAAGGTACAGCAAAAAGAAAGGGATAGAAAATAAAATGTCATCTAAGGAATTTATGTTGTTAGAAAGAGATATAGTAAAGAGAAATAGATAGTAGGTATAAACATACATACATACATACACAAACTCACGCCTTTTTCCCATGGGGGTAGGCAGAAACTACAGAGCGCCATATGCTACGATTCTTACATACTACTTTTGCTTCGTTTACATGTTGTCATACACACACGCCGGTTGCGAGTACTACGCACCTGACCTTTCTGAAGAACCTCACCAATAAGGTCTATGTATGTCCTTCTAGGGCGTCCCCTCCCGGCGTTCCCACTTACATCTGCCTTGTAAATACCTTTCGTTAGTCGCCTTTCATCCATCCTTTCAAGTAGGTATATATTTTGTTACTTTATCATTTTAATGTCACGTCCAGCCGCGGTACTAGTTTGTACGCTACTAAATCGTTGTACGGTAATTATATTTCATTTTTGTTGCCACTACAGTGCGCGGGCAATGCAGTTTATACACACAGTTAAATTTTAGTTGTTTTAGTCCTCATCAGGGGTCATTGTACTCATAATTATGAACAACTTTTACTATGGGACCAACCCTGAAATCGCGAATAAAATCATCTGTTCCCTACATTTTGACGAGTTATGTGAACATACATTTTTTAACCTGGTATATCATTGAATTCGATATTTCAATTGCCAATATCACAAGTGTGTCGCAAATTTATGGATGGTCCCTTTTATTAAGGTACGCGTTTATATATTTTCTAAAAAATAACCACTCCAAACACTAATAAAAGCTTATAATTTTAATATTAAACACTAAAAATTTCATTTTAAGTCTTTTCTTTATATATATCTGGACGAAGTCCTACCAAGCACTCAGTTTTTGAAAAAGGCCAATCATTTCATTTTTTTTTTTAATATAATTATTATTTTTAATTTAAATATATAACTAATTAATTTATTACACAAGCATATAACGACAAACTTACTAATAAATAATTATAACGGGAGAATGTCTCAAATGTTTTGTATTCTTTCTTTTTTTGTAAGCAACACTTTAGTCTAACAATGGGGAAAAATTGTAAGTTGGCAACCCAGTGCAGGGAGATGCCGATACTGACAATATTGCCAACACTTTCCTTACAAGTTTACCTATTGATATTACGACACAATTAATTTATAGCAACTGACTGTAATTTATTTTAGAAATTCATTTACTGGTGTAAGTTTCATGTACACTATCAGTGGCACAGTAAGCAGTACCGTGGTTACTTTTATCCTGGTCAAATATATTTTAAGAAACTAGAAAAAAGAGAAAGCATTGGACAGTCAGCGCCGCACGACCCGACTGTCTAGGATTTTTTCCCCAGCCTTGAGATACCTACCTTCGCATGTATCTCGTGTCGGTACGAGTTAAAAAAAATATGAAAAAAAAAACACAACACATTTGAGACATTCTCCGAATTATCTAAGAAACATCTATCTTTGGGTACAATATTGCGGGAAAAAATAATAATAGGAATACTTTGTACAGTACCCGGGTGTTCACACGTCGAGCTTTAGAAAGAGACAGGTATGACTTGAGTGAAAGAGACGACACTCTACAAAACCGGAGTGTTTTCATAAAGTCGATGTGAGATACAGGGTGGAAGGGATATCGGCGCATTCGCTGATTCGTGTAACGTTAAAATTTTTGCGATGATTTAACGATTTTTTAAACCTCTACTCAAAATCGTTGGGGTTTTATATGTTTGACGTATCTGTGTATGTGTGTCTGTATCTGTGAGCGTGTGTGTGTGTTGTAACTCCCGAACGGATGAACCAATTTTGATTTTGTTTGAAAGGTGAATTAGTCGGGAGTGTAAGAAAATCGGTCAAAGATTAATATCCCATATATCCGTTCCACCCTGTAAATACGATGTGGTACTGTAAGACTTTGTAAAGTCACTGTAACGTTTGCATTACACAGTCAAATGTTAATTGTTTATAATATGTGAACATTTAGAAGACGTCTATACTAGAATGAATCGCCGAAACGTTACATACGTTACGCGCATAACATAATTTAAGTGTCTTCAAGGCTAGAGTGAATAGGCTCTTAATAAACTAGTGCGCTTCACCATCTCCGATTGCTTACTGCTTACCATTAGGTGGGATTGTAGTCAAGCACTGGTTTATAATATAAAAAAAAAACCTTCCGAACGGATGAATCGAATGGTATAATTCTTTTTTTTTTTTGTATCCGTGCTGGGTCCTGGATAGTTTAGATTTACAATTTAACTCAAGTTTAACGTTCAAATGCGCCATATGTTTTTTTTTAAATATATTCATAATGGGTCTACTCTTGACCTCAATCATTTCCTGCGGTCAGAGGTGAGGTCGACGATGGAAGGAGCTAATATGATGGTCTAATTTGAATAAATTATTTTTAAACCGACTCCTATAAAAAGGAGGAGGTTAATTTGAAGTAAGTTTTCAAAACACCTTAGTAGATTTTAATTCAATTCAATAGATTTTTCAAACTAAATGTTCACACACTACACGTAAAAACTAAATAATGAAGAAACAATTTCATATCTTTGGACACAATAAATAAAAAAAAAATTATAAGGTCTTATTTAAAAAAAAAATAACCTTAGAAAATTTCATAAATTAGTTTTTAGTTTTTTTTTCGTAAATCTTTGCTTCTCTTTGGCAGTTTTATCTTTCGTATACTGGCCGTTTTGGGCCCCTCTTTATAAAAAAGTCCGTCTTCGGACGCCAATCTCTAAAACTGCTGGACAGTAGTTTTCATTAATTAAGTCTTAAACATAGCCATATATTTATTAAAGTAGATACATTCTTATTAGTAACAAATAGGTCGTTTATTCAACAGAGACAAAAGAAAACCATAAATTAAATCTTATTCACTAGAACTTTGAATTGCATTTAAAACAGAAAAATTGTGTTTAAGCACCTTTGACAGCTGTCAATGTCAGAGCGGGCTGTCAAAATTGACGCTAATGGCTGTCAAAATTGACGCTAATGGCTGTCACTGTTACTTTGATGGCGGGAATAAGAAGGCGACCTCCTTTTTAATAATTTTACAACAAAATTCATCTGCGTTTGAGAAGTTACTAGTTATTTTTGCTTTTTTTGCATATCTCAGCTCAGATTTAGGCTGTATTCAATAAAAAAATTGGATCAACGAATAAAAACGGCTACCATGAGATCTGACACTAGGATTTCGAGATCAGAGCTTCAAAAATCTCATATTTTTGTCAAAATTTTCAGAAATATTCACATCACATCTCTATTCGTTGACGTTAATTACGATTATATTACCCAATAATAACTATTTCCCATTTATTAAGAAGTCCCGCCATTCTTTATCCCCACTAACATAAGGGCACAGTCAAAATGACACATCGTGTTTTAGAAAGAGACAACGCTATACAAGGACGTTCTTTTCTAAAGCTAAGAATAAAGCTCGTTATACACATGCTAGTTACTTGCACAAACTGTATAATTATCACTTGCTTCAAAAACGGCGAAGGAAAACACATCGTGAGGAAACCGGCACGCCTGAGAGATATTTCTCGACGGCATTTGAAGCCCAGTCAGAAGACCATGGGCGGCATTAAAATTCTGATACCAGGGTATCGAGTCTGCTTTTGCAATCGTGTCTCAATGACCGGTCATTGATCGAATATTTGACAACTTTGACAGTTTTTGTATGGGAAATGTGTCATAAGTTTGACGTTATACGTCAAAAATCGATCATTGACCGGTCATTGAGACACGATTGCAATAGCAGACTCGACCCCCAGGTTATTAACTAACCACACGATAAGGCTTGAACAAAAGTATGCAAGTAGCTTGCATGCTTTTGTGCTGCAAAAGCATGCAAGCTACTTGCACAACAGACCTTAACATGATGTGTTAAGGTCTGTTGTGCTACCCAAAACTGTCTAATTATACCAATTGGCATGTTGACATAAAAATAATACACAAGTATTTTGTTGCTTTTTCAAATTGATGGAAAACTACTTAGATTAAGCGCATTTACATTAACATGTTCGTGGACAGTACTATCTCACAGATTGCAGCTACTGAGACACTACTTTTTTTCATACATTGCCCACGGGCGTAGTGTCACAACGCATGGTTAAAAAATATATGATATGACAGAACTCGACTAATTGTATGTAACTACGACGCCCACGGGCGTAGTGTGTCTAGGGAGGGGGGACCATAAATCGTGAATGTGTGCGTGGAGGTAGGTACTTTCTTTGACGAATTTTTGAAAATTGTGTAATGACAGTACGAAAGTTTTAATTATACGTGTGGTGACAGTACAACATGCCGTTCCTTATGATAGTATGGAAAATCAGTCGTCGAGAAGCGTACTGATTTTATGCAAGTGAAAACTCAGACGTTGACAGGCGTACTGTCGTATCATTTTTAGCTACCTAAACGCCTGTGGTCGTTACTGTCCACGAACGTGTTAAGGAGAGGGGGCTTGTGACGTCATAATTCAGTATAAACTGTACAGGACAGTGACGTCATGCGACAGTTTTGACTCGGATGTGTCGCCGTTATTTTTTGCTTACGTGAAGAAAGAAAAATATGTGTGTAATATTTTCTAGTAATCTAAATGGACTAACAACCTAAATTTAGTCAACTGATCTATTGAACATGAAACTGTTTTTAATAAAGTTGAAAAACTATCAAAGTAATTTGAAACATTGACACTGACTGTATTCTTAGCTCAAAACACGACATGTCATCCGCCATTTTGACAACTCATTCATGCAATGACATATTAATAGCAGAGTTGCCATCCTCAATTTTCGTTTCCCCATCTTTCTCTTCCGTCTTTGTCATACCTTCGTCTTCGCTCGTAACGTTAGAATTGGTGAACGTTAGGAAGTGTTTGCCGAAGTCGATTTCGGCTTCGTAGGCTTCCGTTTCGGTGCCGCTCTTCTCGTAGTTCTGCGTTTCAGGCACATTGAAGTCGAAGTTTTTATATTCTTTTTGTTTTTTGCTGTTTTCAACGAATTGTTTTAGCTGTTGAGGCATGGGGAAGGAGGATTTTATGTGGCAACGCTTCATCCAGTTGCGGAGGGATTTGCGCGGGACCTTGTGTGTTTGGGCCGCTCTGAAATGTTTAAAAAAAAGGTATGATTAACCCTTTGATAGCCACAATCGTGTATATTTATTTCCCAGCCAACTATACTGCATTTATAATAGCATTAGAAAAAAAAGTGGCTCGTAGAAGCAGCAATGCAGAACAGTTTATTTTAAAAGATTAAGTTAAAACAATTTCATTTGTAATTGTTTTAATTCCAATTTAGAAGAATAAAAGTGAAACGAAGAACGTGTTTTTCATCTCTGTTTCTTTTAGGTTTTATAATTGACACTATAATTTTTATTAAAATCAAATAACTAAATGAATTCCACATCATTTCTCAAAAAAAAATGTTGCAATAGTTACAACTAAGGACAGCTGCAGTGATAATAGATTATAATAAATTCAGCGTCTATTGTTATTGTAACATACTTATTGTACTTTCGTTACAAAGTGTGCATTAAAAATAACGTTTTTTTTAACTTCTGTGTAATGCTATTGTAAATTGAGTATAGCTTAATTAGCCGTTCAATCAATAGCCTAGCCTCTTTACTAAACAGCGCAGTTCAACTAGCGGCCTCAACGTAGCGTTTGTTGCAACATTTAATAAACTGACTGGTTATCGCTTAGGCAGGCTAATCTTTAGGAAACAACATAAAATGTGACCAGTACGCCAAGCGTCACGACTAAAGGACGAACGACGGGCACATTTCTGACGTTCACAAGAGATTTAGATTAGTTATAAGGTGGAGGAGTCGATGCCCTTAAAGGACAGCGACTGACCTTACTGTATACTTTTTTTTCAATACTCAATACTTTATTGCATTCTATAATGTGTACTTATAATAGTAGGTATGCACTGCATCAATTATGGACCCTGTCGGGCACGGCAAAAATATTTTTTAATAGGAGAGAGGATAAATACGCTTATTATTAAGAAAAACAATAATTAAAATCGTATCGTTAAAATTGTATGTTTGGTATTTCAGAAAGGCAAGGATGTATTTAATTTGTACATTAACTATTGCCAGTTTTATAAATACGGGCAAGCCTATTGGTATCGACCGGTATTTAAACCCCCGAAGGATAAGGCAGAGGTGTGCCTTTATCTGTCAACTACATAACACCAGTTATGTTTAAGTCCCATGTAAAAGGGTAACGGCCTATTGCCATCAACCGGGCACAAATTCAAACCGCGAGCTACAACTGAGAGAAGCTCAGATGGCAAAACCTAATAGCACTTTTCCTGACCCAAGAATCGAACACAGGACACGATGCTCAGCCTCACGCGTAGCATCATCACCGTAGAAACGGGTATGTGACCGGAAGAAAGTGACAAACGGTAGAAACATTTCTGCCGATTATGGAAGAAATAATTCTCGATATTGTAGACTGGAAAATCTACACATAACACACACAAAAGAAATAAATAAGTTTGCACACAACGCCATCTAGTCCCAAGCTAAGCAGAGCTTGTGTTATGAGTACTAAACAACTGATAAACATATTTATATATTTCTAAATACATACATATCATAGACCAACAGGCCAGTCCAAATGTTTTTTACAATCTGTCACTTTCGATTCTTCTGTATACAAAATCCGATTCTTTGGAGTTCATGCTGCTGCAAATCACTAGACTATAGAGGCAGTTACAAAGTAAAAACGAACTCACCTGTATATACTTCCTCCTTTTTTAACATCCATAAGGGCTGCCCACATCGCTTCATTAGAATACCTTCTGTTAGGGTTGAACTTTCCCATCATAACTCTCTCCAGATCCTTACGCGACAGCCCTGAGGAGCTGACCTCTTTGCCTTCCAAGAATTGGTCCAAATCAGACTTTAGCACAGTCTCCCCGATATCTACATTCCTATCTTTAAATATTGGCGGTCTACCCCGCCGACGCATTTGAGATTTCTCCCCCAATTTGGGGAAAATTTCTTTAGTGGCAACACTGTCCTTAGTCTTTGGTATCAGCTCGACTTCCGATCTCTGGTTTTTGGTTACGGGTTTAGCCTTTTTGACTTGGTTCGCTTTTAGTAGGGATACTTCCAACTCGCCATTTTGTTCCAACCAGGATTTGTAGTAATCGTTTTCGGATTTTTCGTGAGACTTTTGTATGTAAGCGTCATCCGTTGGGTTTGTATTGAAACCGTATTTAGAGAATTCATTTCTGATTTCACTTGTAGTCATTTTTGACAGTCTGTTTATGTACTCCGAGTTGACTTTAGCAAGATTCTGGAGTTTCGTTTGAAAGAATAACTCACTTTCGGGTTTGACTCGAAGAAATGGGCGTTGTGCTAAAATCAAAACAAAACTATATCATGGAAATATAAATATTGAACCATGAATGGGAATACTAATGTATTGACAAAAGAACTTGACTGAAATGTCTGTAAGATAGTCAGAAAGACCAATAGTTAAATTTTTAAAAAATATATAAAATGTTTCCTTAGTGTCTATGGAAACCTAAAAAAAAACAACATTCATGGTTCAATTTGAATTTTTGCTAGAAACTGTAATATATAAAGGTTTAGTTCGCTACCGAATTTTATAGTAAAATAAATTGGCCTACCTTACAGACATTTTTTTTAACTTTTCTTTTCTCTTTCTTTCGACAATGTCCATTCACAATATGATCTTCGCTCTACACACACGTTTGTCTATGGACGTCTTTGACGAAGGTACAATAATCGCGTTAGGAATCCGATTTAATTTTATTGTTCAAAAGTAAAATAATTATTTGAAAATATTCAAAAATAAAAGAAAATAAAATAAAAAAAACAAGCAAGTGACGAGAGAGAAGTCACATTGCAAACAAACATTGGTTTATTGAATTAAATAAATTAAAAAAGTAACATAATAAAAATTAAAAAAAAAGTTTTTTTTTGTTTTTACTTACCAGATGGTTGTCCTAGACTGCTGCCTGGCTTTCCTGGTTCGTCATCCTGAAAATGAAAGGAATACAAAATTCTAACATGTATATTGCATATCGTGGCGAACAAATTATCAGAAAAAAAAATGTTGCATAAACCGATCAATATCGTTCAACGTTGTGAGTAGGGAATGCAATCTCGTACGAGATTTCCGCCTAGCGAGATCTCGCGAGACTCAAAACCCAGTCTCGCGAGATCTCGCAAATTACGGGAACTCGCGAGATTGGAAGAATCGCAATTAAAACATATGCAAATGCTTGTTTTAAGAACTAGTAATTGACATGATATGTAATTAAATAGAAACTGCGTTGCTTAGTTATAAAAAAAATTAAGTTTTATTTTAAAAATCAACAGAGTACTTATTATTTTGTCTCTAACTCTAATAACATTTGTTTACGTCTATAATTATTATACCTACTGCAGCTAATCAGTTCAAATTCTTACAATATTGGTAACAAAACAATAATTATCTATATTTAGGCAACGGCCAGGATTCAGTTCGCGCGCAGCCGCGCTATGAAATACACGTCGTCACGCTGCATTTGTCGATCTCGTTATCTCGCGAGATTTGACGAGATACAATCTCGTAAAATATGGCCGGGATCTCGCGAGATCGGGATCTCGGCGAGACGAGATTGCATTCCCTAGTTGTGAGCGGCAAACACACTGAGGCGTGGAGTCGGTGGAGTGGCCGACACCTGCCGGCTAACTTAAGAGGTTTGTAGAAACTGGGCTTCAGTTACACACGCGCAATGGGATATTTGACAAAAATTTTGTTTTTAGTCCCTCATCTAGATTACAAGAAAAAATCTTTTTTGCAAAAAATAAAACCGACTTAAAAAAAACACTAACCGGTGTAAAATAACTCTAAATTAGGAAGTATATGTGGCTTTGGTGGTTTTGTCTTATTCATGATGGGCCACCGACTTCCGAATTTATAGTTATTTTAAACCGGTTAGTGTTTTTTTTAAGTCGGTTTTATTTTTTGCAAAAAAGATTTTTATTTTTCCATTTTTAGTTGTTCCCATACAAATATTTGCCATTAATTTGTTTTTATATTGTTATTTGTTAAAAATACATAGGTATGTCATAGTAATAGGGTTATCCACTTGTCCCTAATAAATGAAACTTAACATACCTAACTGTCGAAATCTAGGTATTTTGTACTCATCTGCGTACCCCTCAGAGCATTCAGGCGTGATGATACGTCATGATGTTGTATAAACAATCAATATCCAAGCGATTCCAGCAATCACGACAGATTTGCAGTCTATTTTTGAAGAGTTCCATTGTATATCTCCGAAAATCAGCACCAGATCTTCACCAAATTAAAATGGGACCACCTCGGGAGTATACTCTTTCAAATAAAAAAAGAATATTGAGAATCGGTCCACAAATGAGGGAGAAATCGCGTAATAAACACAAAAAAAAGAACATACCGTCGAATTGAGAACCTCCTCCTTTTTTTGAAGTCGGTTAAAAATATTCGACACCTATTTTTTCTTATAATAATATTTCCTCACCTCATTGAACTCCAAGTTCTCATTGTCCAGCTCTCCGTAGTAAAGCCCGTCCTCCTCCACGGTTTCCTCTTTGATGTCCGCGCTGTCGTCAGATTTCCTTTTTTTAGTGCCGTTTGTTGTGGTTGCGTTGTTGTTGTTGGTTGTTGGTTTTGAATGGTGCGTTGTTGGACCTGTAAATGGCGGGAAGACATTGAGACCTCGTAGCATTAATATAACACAATCCCACCAAAACATTTCATGTAAAATGTTGCCAAGACGACCACATAAGGTTTGCCCTGTGAAAAATATATCAGATCTCATGTAGAGCCAAGTTTCTGAATCTACACGGCCTAACTCTACCGACAGTTAGGTATGTTAAGTTTCATTTATTAGGGATAGGTAACCCTATTACCATGACATGTGTTGATAACAATCTATACATATAATAAATCTGTAGAAGTAAAATTTCTGTACATTGAAAATATCAAAAAAATAAATAGCAGGGGGTGTTACTAGACCGACACCGAACCCAAAAATATGATTAAAAAAATTTTTGTCTGTCTGTCTGTCTGTCTGTCTGTCTGTATGTTCAGGTATCACGCAAAAACTACCGGTTCGATTACGATGAAACTTGGTGTACATATTCTTTAATATCCTGGGCACAACACTGGGTACTTTTTATCCCGGAAAAGTATATACAATAAAAAACAAACTTAATTTTGCGGTTCGACCCCTAGACCTGACTACTGTACCAACCGCAAATTATAAGTTTGTCGTAGGTTACGTCACCCGCAGTGGAGTTCACCAAGGGGCGCTGCACACGGCTAAGATAGTATAATATTTTATCTTAAGATACAATATAGTTCGCCATAAATTCAATGGACTATCACACACTACTAAGATAATAAATAATATATTCAAAATTAATATTGGAGGATTATTGGTGATCGATACTGATGCCAAAAAAAACTTTTTTGCAAAAAATAAAACCGACTTCAAAAAAACACTAAACGGTGTAAAATAACTCTAAATTCGGAATTTGTTGGGTTTGTCTTACTCATGATGGGCCACCGACTTCCGAATTTAGAGTTATTTTACACCGTTTAGTGTTTTTTTGAAGTCGGTTTTATTTTTTGCAAAAAAGTTTTTTATTTTTTCATTTTTAGTTGTTACCATAAAAACATTTGCCATAAATTTATTTTATATTGTTAATTGTTAACCATACATGTCATCATAATCGGGTTTTCCACTAATCCCTAATAAATTAAAATTAACATCCTAGGTATATTGTACCCACCTGCGTACCCCTCAGAGCATACAGGCGTGATGATACGTCATTATGTTGTATAAACAATAAACATCCAAGCGATTCCAGCAATCACGACAGATTTGCCGTTCATTTTTGAAGAGTTCCGTTGTATATCTCCGAAGATCAGCACCAGATCTTCACCAAATTAAAATGGGACCACCTCAGGAGTATACTCTTTCAAATAAAAAAAGAATTTTGAGAATCGGTCCACAAATGGGAGAGAAATCAGGTAAAAAAAAAAAAAAAATACATACACACGAACATAGAACCTCCTCCTTTTTTGAAAGTCGGTTAAAAATGCAATCAGTAAATGTTTTGTCTGTCTGTCTGTATGGTACACACATAGTTCAAAAACCATTATAGGGATTTTAACCAAACTTGGTACGGTTGTAATCAATACGCCTGGACAGGTTGATCTTAGTCTCAGTTGTTTTACACATGGTCAGTTGTACGGCGCTCTTTCCCGGGTCAGTAGTTCCAGAAATCTTTATGCATACATACCGGAAGGATCAACTTTGAAAGTAGTCTATCCGGAAGTATTCTGCTAAAATGATTACGTTTATATATCAACGCACAACCCAAACCTCTGGTATTAGAGACATGAAACTTGAAAGGGTGTTCTTAGTGAAAAGTATCCACTATAAAACGGAAGTTCGACATCCACGCGGGCGAAGCCGCGGGCAAAAGCTAGTTAACAATATAACGTAAATTCATGGAAAATATTTTTATGAGAACAACTAAAAATGGAAATATAAAAAACTTTTTTGCAAACGTGTTTTTTGTTTAAGTCGGTTTTAATCCCTTATCTAGATTACAAAATTCTATCAGTATTATATAGCCCATTTATCAAGAAAGGCAATAGGCTATATATCATTACGCTATGACCAATAGAGTGGACTCTCTCTCGATAAATGGACTATCCAACGAAAAAAAAATATTCAATTCGAGCCGGTAGTTCTCGAGATTAGCTCGTTCAGCCAAACAAACAAACTCTTCTACTTTATAATATTAGTATAGATTTCTTTACCATATTTTATAATCTTAAAAATTCTATCTTAACTTGCCATCTGCATATATCTATCTACCTAGTTTGCCGTTCGAAACCCACCAACAACGTCGCAGTGTAAAGAAAATCTCCAAAATAAATATATTTATATATGTATAACCTAACCTAACTTACCATACCTATCCTATAGCGAACCTAACTACCGAACCTAACTACCTTACTAAAATGCATTGATTTTGAAAGATACAAAGTACATAATTTTAAACTGAACTACTGCGCTGCGTGTCTCTATGTTACATACAATACTAGAGTAGGTAGTAGTATTTGAAGTAGTAGTAGTAGGAGGTAATAAATGTAATAATGCAGGATTACTCGGGTTGTCTTATTAAAATATTCTTAAAAAATATGTCGGCGTCAGCGATGGCTGAGCGATGAGCTGACACCGATGGGGGTTTCGTGGTACAGAGTTCATTACGTAGAATGGCAATCTTCATTGCAGTAATAACCTCACTTATCAATCTTAATCACAAAACAACTCAAATCTAGGTAACGTGACAGTTTCGTGCTGGATGTGTGTCTTCGTCGGTGCCTCAAATAAATCTGAGCTCTGCCCAGCTCTCACGCACCAGCACGACTCTGTCCACGTGACATTACCGAAAACACATTCGCGCCATTTTCAAATGACAAGTAACGTCACGCTGGTCACCATAGACTCTGTACTAAGTTAATCGACTTCACAACTTATTATTCAAGAATATTGCTTGCCGCGACAAATATATAAAATTATCATGTTTGTAACAAGCACTGTGAGACGGACCGATTTATTTCTTTCACAGTTGGGAAGCTACACTATCCCCGGGGGAAATAGGCTAATTTTTATCCCTCGGTAACGGGTATTATAAATGATAAATGATATTTATTTTTGTAAGTAGGTTTTCACAAACACTTTTACAAGTCATATTTTTTTAGTAAGTAAATGAGATCGGAGTTTCACTATTTGACTACTCTGAGAAGAAACACCGAAAGAAACTCAGAGGTCACAGTCTCTTTTAAAGTCCAGACATTATCTTGGTCAAATCATGTGAGAACCATGCAGATTAGTGTCTGAGATGGCCTTTTGAGGAAAGAACCACACAGATACGAGGGGACCAGATCAGTCAGTGCAAGCATTTATCAGAAATCGTGAGCTCAACTGGGAACTTGAGGAGCGAACTTATACGCGAGTGGCGTCCGCTAGTCTATTATTATAAATATTATAAAGAGGAAATATTTGATTGTTTGTTTGCATTAAGTAGGCTCCGAAACTACTGGATCGATTTGAACATGCTACATTCACCCTGAATAGCGTAGTCTACTTTTTATCTCTGAATTTCCACGGGAACTGGACAAACGCGAGTGAAACCGCTTGACGTCTACTAGTATTATTATAAACTAGTGCTTGACTGCAATCCCACCTGATGGTAAGCAGTGATGCAATCAGTGATGGTGAAGCGCACTAGTTTATTACGAGCCTATTCACTCTAGCCTTGAAGACACCTAAATTATACTCGGACGGGAAGACCGCAGCAGGCAAGTTGTTCCAGTCCTTCGACGTATAATAGCAGTAGAAACTTTGACTGGCCTGTTGGTCTAGTAGTTAGAGACCCTGACTGCTATGCGGGAGGTCGTGGGTTTGATTCCCACCCAGGACAAATGTTTGTGTGATGAGCACAATCATTTGTTCTGTGTCTGGGTGTAATTTATCTATAATATGTATGTATTTAGAAATATATAAGTATGTTTATCAGCTATTTAGTACTCATAACATAAGCTCTCAAGCTTAATTTGGGACTAAATGTCGATGCGTGAAAAGTTGTGGAATATTATAATATAATACTAGCTGCCCCGGCAAACTTCGTTGTGCCTTAGAGTCAATTCATTGCTCTTATTTTTTTTTTATATTAGATATACATACGTTGAATAAGACGACAACAAATAAATCCAAACCAATAATAACTACTACTACTTTTAAATTACAACATGTATTATATACCCTAACCTAACTGACCATACCTATCCTATAGCTAACCCAACTATCTAACCTAACTACCTTACTAAAAAATACTAAATTCATAATTTTAATCTGAACTATTGCCTCTATGTTACATACAATAATTTATGCCTATAGTTTTCCCGGTCTACTTTAATTAAAGTCCTAACAGTAAAATAAGTTCTATTTGCAAAGAATTATTAAAGTTCGTCTCTGTCATCATTGCTAGTTACGTAAATTGATTTCTGAAATATAAGACTTTTTTATGCTACATAAAACCTCTAAGTTTAGTAACAAAATAAATTTCAGAACGTAGGTGCGTATTATAAATTGACAACCTTACCTTCTTGGGTTTAGCTTAAGACTTGTCAATTTCAAATTGTCACCTGATAATGAACTGGGAAGTTTGACTCCTGTCATGTCATCCAAGATGGCGCTGCGTTTGAAAAATGTTTGAGACAACCGATATTCTTGATATTTATTTTTATGATGTCGAACGGGATAAAAAGTATCCTATGTCCTTCTCCTGGCTCTAAACTACCTCCCTGCCAATTTTCAGCTAAATCGGTTCAGCCGTTCTTGAGTTATAAGTGAAGTAACTAACACGACTTTCTTTTATATATATAGATTAAACGACGAGGCAAACCGCTATGTCCGGATCGTAGAGGTGCCAACGATGTAAAGGTGGACACTCGCCATACACCAGGTTGTCCGATGGTGGAAAGGTGATGGCGGAATCAAGTCATTACCTAATTCCTGTGAACACTCTCGGAAATGTATAAAGTCAGCTACAAACTCACCATTGACAGCGTTCTCCCGTTGCGCATTGGCGACGAGCGCTTCGCTGGCGACCGTGAAGTCTTTGCTGTCCGGCTTGCCGAGCTCCGACGTCAAGTTAGAAGTGTCACTTGAACATAGACCTGGGGTCAACGGAGAAAGAAATAGTAAAACTAATTGTCACGTGAAGCTGTGAACACTAGAATATAACTACATACTTTTAAGTTTCAAATGAGAATAGGATCGACTTTGCGCCATCTTGTGACGTCATAGCTGTCAATTCGAATAAATTGGGGTAAGATCAGCAAAACAAGGTATTTTCTAAATATAATTTACTAGCAGACGTCACGCAGTTTCACCCGCGTAGTTTCCGTTCCCGTGGGAATACGGGGCTAAAAAGTAGCCTATGTCCACCGGGAATAGTGTAGCTTTCCACCAGTACAATCATTTTTAAAATTGGATCATTAGTTCCGAAGATTACCCCCTACATACAAACTTACAAATTTTACCACTTTATAATATTAGTATAGATTTACAAATCATAAACGAATAATTTTCTAAATAGTGCTGTAGTTGGAGATGATCTCTCGAGACCTCCCATGCAAAACAGCGCCTCGATTAGTCATTTTCGAGCAGTCAGCGAGACAAAAATAACAACTATAATAACAAACAACAGAATTAATAAATAAAACTTAAGACAAGATTAATAATAATTAATTTAAGACGTTTTTTTTTCATTTTTTAATAACTGCGACTCAATAAAACACAAAAGCAAACATTATTGATATGCGAATAAGGTTTCGTTGCAGACCATACTTTTCATGTGACATTTGACAGATAGAGGTCATTGGTTTCTATTCTCATTTGAAACGCATAGTACTTTATTGATTTTATATAAATAGAATTAGATGGTACAAGTTTATCATTTTGTAGCATTGTGTCGCCCGCTTATGTTGAAATCTTCTTGGTACAATCACTGGCTTGAGTGTTTTATATTTTATAGAGTTGTTGTTCTATGGTTTTATGTTTAAATATAGAATTAGATTAATTCGTCAATGTGTCTCCCGATGGCTGTATTGTGTATTTTTTATATGTATTTTAGCTAACATTAAAACTACTATTTACAATCTCTATCTTTGGATTCACGACCTGCTGGCTACAAGAGTAGTCAACATAGTCAACAGCTTACTGGGTGGCTTCTTTTTTAAAACCCGACGCAAAAAGAGGGGTGTTATAAGTTTGACCGTTATGTGTGTGTGTCTGTCTGTCTGTCTGTGGCACCAAAGCGCTTTAACGGATGAACCGAATTATATGCGTATTTTTATTTGAAAGCAGGCTTTCTTGCGATGGTTCTTAGACATGATTCAGCCGTTTCAAAGTTATCAGCTCTTTAGTGTTACCGTGCGTATGTAAGCTGTTACCACTATTTTTATGCTTATAAGTTAATTTATGAAGACGGATTTTATAATAAGTTTACCTCTGATCTGCAGCGCCTCCGCAGACTTGAGTAGACTGGGAAGTTCTTCTTGCGTGACATTAACCTCGCCTTTGTACATGAAGTCTACTAATGCCTGCATTTCGCTGAATCTGCAAAAAAATGATAAAATCATATTTGTATCTGTAATGTCCGAGTTCATATGACCCCAATCTGTTTAAGTCGCGAGTTAATAGGCTTTTTTTGGGTAAGCTCGTTCCATCGTCGACTTCATCTCTGACCGCAGGACAAGATTAAGGTCAAGAGTAGACCCATTATATAAAATAGGTTTTCACAAACACTTTTACGTAAGTATTAATTTTTGACAAGAAGTTTCACTATCTGACTACTCTGAGAAGAAACACCGAAAGAAACTCAGAGGTCACAGTCTCTTTTAAAGTCCAGACATTATCTTGGTCAGATTATGTGAGGACCATGCAGATTAGTGTCTGAAATGGTCTTTTGAGGAAAGAACCACACAGAATGAGGGGACCAGATCAGTTAGTGCAAGCATTTGTCAGTAATCGTGAGCTCAACTTGAGGAGCTCCACGTGCTGACGAACAATACTCAAACTGCTAGACAAAGACAGACTGGTCGAGTAGTTAGCGTCCCTGACTGCTATGCCGGAGGTCGTGGCTCCGATTCCCACCCAGGACAGATGTTTGTGTGATGAGCACGATCGTTTGTTCTGTGTCTGGGTGTAATTTATCGATAATATGTATGTATTAAGAAGGAGGAGCTTGTGGCTAAATTATAACAGCCGCATGGGTCGATCGAAGGTTAAGCTACGCCTGTGGATGGGTGACCATTTATTACATACCAAGACTCCTCCGTGCCTCGGAAAGCATGTGAAGCCGTTGCTCCCGGCTGTCATTTGTAGATCTTTGATAGTCGTTACTTGTAGTCAGAAGCCGGAAAGTCTGACAACCAGTTTAACCATGGTATTACCTAGTTACTGGGTAGTGGAGGTCTGACAGGCAGTCGCTCCATGTAAAACACTGGTATTCAGCTGCATCCGGTTAGACTGGAAGCCGACTCCAACATAGTTGGGAAAAAGGCAGGCAGATGAAGATCACCAATAAGGTCAGTGTGTGTCCTTGGGCATCATATCCCGGCGATTTAGTGACTTACCTCATATCCCTCATGAGGACTATGGGATGGTCGCACGGGTTCTGCAGCAGCAGCCGCTCGAGGTACGCCGAGCACGCGGACAGCACCAGCTTGTGACATCGCAGCTGACGGGACTCGCACGCGAGCGTCACGTCAGCGAACTGTTCTGTTAGGAGGAGGCGAGGGAACACTGCCTGGAATAGAGAAGTAATCATGTGTTATAAAAGAAAGAAAGAAAGAAAATACATTTATTGGCAACAGCTGAATACACGCACAATAAAAACATAATAACAAAATAAAAGAGACAGAAAAATGCCATGTCTCTCGGCTGCGCCGAAAGGTTCATTTCAGCTGTAATGCCAGATAGATGCAAATAACGCAGATGTTTTGTTGATGTTTTCTACACTAATATTATAAAGAAAGGCAGTTCGGGATTAAATCAAAGCACTCGATAACTCCTCATAACTTCATCACAAGAAAAAATGTTTTGACGCCCAACGAGTAACGAGTAAGCTACTTATACAAACGTAGCGACATCTATCTCACCACATTCGAACTAACGTCTTACATCCTACATCGCGATGTTAAAGTTATCTGAGCGACTGAACGAGCACAAGATCCCGACAACAACCGTTGGGTAGTAGTAGCCCACCAGACACAATACCCGTGTGGTTAGTGCTTCGGAATATCCGCCATTTTGTATTGGAGGTGGAACTACATAGCACAACTTACAGAACATCACGTCTGAACTCTCCGAAGGATTTCTCTGCATAATAGTGACACGCGCAAGAAATCTACGTCGGCACTTACACTTAATTTATCCTATTTCGTGGCTAATACGAACTAGAGGTTTTTTTTTTTTTATACCACTATGGTGGCAAACAAGCTTACGGCCCGCCTGATGGTAAGCGGTTACCGTAGCCTATGGACACTTGCAACACCAGAGGCGCCACACGCGCGTTGCCGACCCTTTAAAAACCTATTTACTCCCCTTTTGAAGAACTCCATACTGTAGCCCTCCGAGAAAACCTCGGCAGGTGTCTGGAAAGATTCGTTATCGAAGTAGTTCTTCTTGTCCGATCGACCGACTGACTGCGTTTGTGTAGCATAAGCGCCGCACCCGCACCCGGACCGACCGCGAGCCTACAACGGTCGAATCGTTCCGAACCGACCCGATTAAAAATCGAATGCACTAGTGCACAGTCAGGTGTAACTTGCATAATGAGAGTGATGTACTGAATCTTTAAATAATTCAATCTAATTTCATTAAATACCTTGACACTCACTAAAAGCTCTGTTATTTTTAAATAAAACTGACTAGATTCTGAAGGAACGTACACCGAAATTGAACTAAATAATTACGTGAACGATTGTGTCCTGGACACAGTTCCGATATGGAAAATTATAATTTCACGTTGAATCCGCCCCAGGACATGATGTGCGTATGTCAGATACAGAGGTAATGGGGGGAAGGGGTAGTAGGTGTACTACGAGTCATCTACATAATTCTAGACATCTTTAATTTCAAGTTTTTTCCTTTAACAGTTTGAGCCCCAGCCATCATACCGCATACCGGTATGTACCGGTATGTATGTACCTACCGGTTAGCTGTCATTGTTGTTTTGACAGCCGACATATTATAATCCCATTGAATGATTATTTCATAAAAATGAGATTTGATGGGATAAAATTAACTTAGAGGGTTGTATTGGTGATTTTAATTATTATAACTCAGATAAACCATATGCGTTATGGTCGGAAATCACATTTTATCAACATACAACTTGACATTAAACGGCAAATTGAAAAAGAAAACTCAAGATAATTGGAATCCCACCAAAACATTTCATGTAAAATGTTGCCAAAACACATAAAGTTTGCCATGTGAAAAAGATATCAGATCTCATGTAGAGCCAAACTTCTGAATCTACACGGCCTAACCTACCGACCCTAACTTCACAAATTCTACATATCAGTAAAAATGTATGGCTTCGCCGTTTCGCTACCGTCGTGGAGGTGATGCGAATATTTAGTTTCTGAAGTAACGAAACAGCCAAGCTATAATAACCGGCTTTCTATTTAGGACAGCAGCATCCACGGACTGACCTCGTCAAGCATAGGTTAAGTTCCGATCGATCTGTGCGGCTATTATTATTTAGCCACAAGCTACGCCACAAAATATTTCTGACTAAAATCTATAAAAATGAATAACGTAGGTAGAAACTTACCTGTAAATTTGTGTGATAAGAATTCCACCGCACGCAAAACTGTTGCGGAGGTAACGCCATCTTTCGTCGACAAGGCAAAATGTTACGTAAACTATCTTAACATATCTTTGGCCAATCACTTCTCGTTTTCTTTTTCAAAAAATTAAATAAAAACACAATTGCACAAAACCGTTAATTCCTTATTTCAAAAAATTGCACAGTTCTAAAATTTTTCCCACCAAAATTCGATATCACAGTGTATAATAAAATCTTAACGCTAACAAGTAAAAAATATTATTCTTTTGCTAATTTTATTAAGTACGACGAATACTTTCGTTTTTTCTTTTATTTTACTTTTAAGTAGAAACTTTTTAGACTAGACTGTATATTTTTAAGGTTTGAATACTGGAACTGTATTTATATACCTGGAAAGAAAGAAAAATAATTATGAGTAATTAACAATACACAAAATAATCATTATTTCAGAAGCCAGCACATGCCAAATTTTCCCAATTGAACATGGACCTTATTCCATTTGTTATAAAGTTGAAAATAGATCTAAGAAATTTGGCACATTGGGGTAGCCAATCAATAAATGGTCAATTACAAATACACAACATTTATCAATACTCAATAAGACATCATAAAAAAGGGAAATATAAATAAAAACAAAACACAAAAACATATCAGAATAAAAAGAAACACAAAAATGAGATCGAAATAAAATCAACATAAAAATCAAAATTAAATTAAAATAAAAATCAAAATAATATCAACATAAATTCGAGATAAAAAAAAAACCATCATAAAATCGAAATAAAATCAAAATTAAAACACAATAGTAATATAATAATAAATTAAAACAATAAATTGATGTGCTAGCCTCTGTGCATGAGCAACTGTCGTTTATCTTAGACATCATTGACATTATAAACTGTGAAGGAAAACATCGTAAGAAAGCCTACACTTTTAGTTAGTCTAAAATCTGTTGGTTTGGAGTCATGGCCCCCACCATCACATAATACCTCAGCCCAAAAAATACACAAATAAAGACTTTTCTAAACAAATTACTAACCGGTTGAGCTCCAGCTGTCATACCGGTATAACTCTACTGTTGTTGTTTTGATAGCGGGACCTCAAGTAATTAATAAGATATTCATTTCTAGTATGATTTTGAGCGATATATTACTATTTATAAAAAGTTGTCAGTTATGTTTAAGCCCCATGTATTAAATGATAAATGATTTTTATTCTGTAAATGGGTTCATACAAACACTTTTACATGTTATTTTTATTTTAGAAGATGAGGTCGGTATTTCACACCGGAAAAAACTCAGAGGTCTTTTTCAAAATCCAGACATTTTCTTAGTCAGATTATGTAAGATAAGAACCATGCAGATTTGTGTCTGTTAATGGTGTTTTAAGGATGAGACTATCTAGGCTCTAATCAAGACTCCGCCCTGCTGCTGAGAAATTCGTAATGGGATTGTAGCGACATCTATCCCGCCACATACGGACTAATCGACTACCATCCTACATCGCGATGTTAAAGTTATCCGCGCAATTTGAACTTATATAAGTTCCCGACTACGAACCCTCCGGTTTCTAGAGGGATGAGGAACTTTACACCCTGTTCCTCTTACTTCTAAAGAGATTTAAAATACTATAGACAGGACATGCGGGGAAATGTCATAGAATAAAAAAACTTAAAGAGGTGTCAAGGGACACGCCCGGATGGAATGAAGTTCCTTTCGATTGATTAGTGAAGGAATGGTAAAATTCCTTCAAGATAAATCGAAAGGAACTTCGTTCCATCCGGGGTGTCTTCGTTACAACTCCCGGTCTCAATCCTCTCTCTCTCCCCCCCTCCCCCTCCCTAACTGGCACACACACAACAGAGTTACACGCGCGCGCCGCACGGCCCACAACTACAGCAAAAAGTGTCGTTACAATTTTTTGTCTCAATTTTTTCCGTCTAGCCCTTTCGAAACGCGCGATAAGGAACTTCGTTCCAAAACTTTGTTCCCATGTCACAGTAACGCCATCTAGAATAATATAACAATATTGGAGCGCCAGCGGGGCGTACTTAACAAAACTAATAGATTTGTGTAACATAGTGGACACAAGTATCGGATGAAAATTTTGTTCATGATGTCCGATCTATAGTAATTATAGCAAGTATTGAATGTGTTATGTGTTATCACTACTTCAGTCTTAAAAATAACAGTCAAGTAGTGCTCAAGTTCTTGGTACTATCTTCGTTTATAAGCTCTTAATATATTAATTGACAATTATTATGTTGTACTGCAGACGCCAGCACACCAAGTTACCCCAATGCGTAAAATTTTCCCAATTAAATAAATATAAACCTTGAATGAAAATAAACCTTACTTATTAAGTTTTTTTTTTTTTTAAATATTCCACAACGCCATCTAACAGTCCCAAGCCCCAAGCTAAGCTAAGAGCTTGTGTTATGGGTACTAAACAGCTGATAAACATACTAAAATACTTCTAAATACATACATATTATAAAATTTAAATTTTAACACTAAAATAGTAAAAGATAAATTACACCCAGACACAGAACAAATGATCGTGCTCATCACACAAACATTTGTCTTGGGGTTTGTCTTTGTATGTTTGACATAAAGTAGAAAATGTATCGTGAGGTTAACTGATCTAGAGTTATGGTTAGCAACCCCGGCAAACCTTTAGTTTTAGCTTAAGGCTTGTCAAATGTCAGATTGACACCTGATAATGGACTGGGAAGACATTTGTCACCGTCTGTCATGTCATCAAAGCCAAAAAGACGTCCACTGCTGGACATTGGCCTCCCTCATGACAATGTGTCGCCACAACGACCGGTCCTGTACGTCTCGGATCGCTCAGATTCCTGCGACCCTTAGTAAGTCGTCGGCATTAGGTTATGCCAATTAAATGAAATCACTGACTGATCTGATCATATCTGTGTGGTTCTTTCCTCAGAAATTATATGTAAAAGTGTTTGTATGAACATATTTTTAGAAATAAATATCATTTATCATTTAAAAATGTCCTGCCTGAGTAGCATGAACACCGAAGAAACGGCCTTTGTCTACAGACGAATCGGCAAAGTGACAGACTATATAGACATTTCTCCTCTCGAGCATGACAATGTCAAGAAAGATGAGAAGTTATATGTCGATTTGTCAGTAGACAAGAATCAACAATGCCGAGCATGAAGTGCGTACCTACCTATTTTCTCCACTTTTGACAGTTCTTTTCGAAACATTTCCTGTCAACAAGTTTCAAACAGTCTACATCAAATGAGACCTAGACAAGCAATCTACACCTCTAGCAACTTGACAGTTGCTATAGACAGCATGTATTTTTTTTTTGTCTACGTACAAACGCTTGTCGACGAGTCGCCTCATGCTCGGGTAGAAGAAATGTCAAGTTGGACAGAAAGAAAATTGTCGTGTCTCGGAAGAAAAGAAATTAAGTGTTCATGCTACGCGGGCTGGATATTATTCTGACTCTACCAGCCCGCGTAGCATGAACACTTAATTTCTTTTCTTCCGAGACACGACAATTTTCTTTCGGTCCACCTTGACATTTCTTCTACCCGAGCATGAGGCGACTCGTCGACAAGCGTTTGTACGTAGAGAAAGAAATTTACATGCTGTCTATAGCAACTGTCAAGTTGCTAGAGGTGTAGATTGCTTGTCTAGGTCTCATTTGATAGAGACTGTTTGACACTTGTTGACAGGAAATGTTTCGAAAAGAACTGTCAAAAGTGGAGAAAATAGGTACGCACTTCATGCTCAGCATTGTTGATTCTTGTCTACTGACGAATCGACATATAACTTTTCATCTTTCTTGACATTGTCATGCTCGAGACGAAAGAAATGTCTATATAATCTGTCACTTTGCCGATTCGTCTGTAGACAAAGGCCGTTTCTTCGGTGTTCATGCTACGCAGGCTGAACTCAGGTTTTTTACAGACGTGTACCTATATCCTACTTAAGTATCTATCATAGGCAAGTGGACGGTGTATAAATATCAAAATTGTATTTAGTCCATCAGTTAGTTAGATTATAAAAAAATAAGTACACTTGAAGTGTTTTTTTTTCGCGAGGTTGATGTTGACAGAATTGTAAAACACAAATTAATGAAAAAGTAGATATTAAAATAATGATACCTATTATACCTGTATTTTATTATTATAAATATTTTGCGGCCCCCCAATGTATTTAGTCATTTTTATTGGCCCTGGGTCCCATCTTTTTAAATAATAATTTGACATCATAATCCAATTGTAATCTCTTTTTATAACAGATGGCTCGACATTACAGTTTGAAATTGACATTTATTTATTTTTTTTGACATTTTTTTTTTTTTTTGACATATCTACTACTCTGACATGCCTCTTATTGTAACATTAATATTTTCACTAGCAAAATTGTGGTGTCACTCTTCCACTAATGCCATAGAGAAGAGTTGAAGTTGAGTTGAATATTTTCGTGTAATTGTATCAATTCTAGCATAGTATTTATATTTTTATATTGTAATAATTTATTGTGTACCTGTAATTTGCACGCCACATGTGGCAGACTGTGACGAGACCTTTATGCTATTTGAGACCTTGTATTGTACCATGTTCGGACAAATAAATGAATTTGAATTTGAATCTAGTTTGGACAGCCCTGAGTTAGATTATAAAAAATAATACACTTGAAGTGTTTTTCTTTTCGCTTGTTTATATTGATGGAAATCTACTTGGATTAAGCGCATTCAAATTAAGGAGAGCTTGTGACGTCTCAATTCAGTTCAAACTATATAGGATAGTGAGTGACGTCATGCAACATTTTGACTGGATATATCTCCGTTATATTTTGATTACGTGAAAAAATAAAAAAAATATAGAAGAAAGAAAGAAAATACATTTATTGGCAACAGCTGGATACACGCACAGTAAAAACATAATAACACAAAAAACGAGGCACAAAAATAGCATGTCTCACGGCTGCGACAAAAGGTTTAATTCAGCTGTAATTCCAGACAGATGGTGAGATGCTAAATATGTGTCATTATAGTAATCTAGATAAGGTACCTACTAAAAACTAAATATTGGTCAACTAGGCTATTGATCCCATGGCTAGATAGAGAGACGGACCAAATCTTTTCAAACCAAACAACATTCAACTTCAGCCATCGCACCCCATCCCCAAAAAAAAAGACAAATAAACGCGAAATGCAACGCAAAACTTTCCATCGCATAATTGCCGAAGTTTCCACCATGAGAGCGAGCGAGACGGCTATAGGTATCGCTGCCCCGCTTCAGACTAAAGTTTGAAACAAAATGTGGGTACCTACGTAAAAATCGATAGGGGTCGGCGGCGTCGCGGGTGACCCTATGGCTGTAGGATATTGTACTTAAATGTTGTGATGGAGTCAATGGCCTAGCTATTTGAAATTAGAATACTCAATTCTTTAACGCTCTATCTACAACGTTTTTTTTTTACTATCATACAAAATAATTCGACAAAGTCACGATGATTAATGTAAAACACCCTTACGTGAAAGAAAAGTGACGTTAGAAAGAAGATTCGTCGTACTGGTGACAATTTTTGAACTAAGTAGGTAATAAAAATAATATTAATAATACTAAATAATAATATTCCACGACTATTCACACAACGCCATCTAGTCCCAAGCTAAGCAGAGCTTGTTACGGGTACTAAACAACTGATAATTTAATTATGATTGATGATATATCCGAAACTATGCATTTTTGGACCATCTATTCTAGGAGTTTTAGTATTATTTTTACCTACAGAAATATAACCCTAGACTTATGGGATATCAAAAAAAACACCTTGTATAGTGTTCAAACCATAAAAAAAACTTTTTTCGTATGGTTAACAACGAATATTGTGCCAGTTTTAATAGGTCCATGGGCCTCTGAGATGGCTTCACATGCCGTCAAGTTACATCTCTCAGGCAAGCCGATTTTCTCACGATGTTTTCCTTCACCGTTATTGAAGAAAGTTATGGTCTAGGCACGCGGGAGCGTATCAAGCCAAGTTCAAGGTAACAGAACAGGGGGTCGAGTCTGCTATTGCAATCGTGTCTCAATGACCGGTCAATGATCGATTTTTGACGTATAACGTCAAACTTATGACACATTTCCCATACAAAAACTATCAAAGTTGTCAAATATTCGATGAATGACCAGTCATTGAGACACGATTGCAATAGCAGACTCGAGCCCCAGGCGATCAGCACTGTGTGTAACTTTACACGAATCACTTGGAGCCACTTTTGACCCTGTCGTAACTCAAAAACTATTTCACGTAAAAATGTCAAATTTGGCTCATGTATTGAGACTTGCGAGAAACATATGTGCTACAAATATGATAGACACACCTCAAACGGTAATTTAGATATAAACGTCCAAAAATCATCATTGCAACGCCTTTTTAACCGACTTCAAAAAAAGGAGGAGGTTCTCAATTCGGTTGTATATTTTTTTTTTTTTTTAGGGTTTGTTACCTCAGTACTCCGTCATTTATGGACCGATTTTCAAAATTATTTTTTTGTTTGATAGGGTATACTAACAGATTGGTCCCATTTGTATCAAAACTCATATCTGATGAGGGATCTTCGAGGAATTGAGGGAACTCCTCAAAAAATATAGGCACACATGCACCGATTTCAACATTTTTAGTAACAAATCAAGCATTTTCATTTAGAAAGTATCATTTGGTGAAGAAAAACTGATGAAGAAGACAGGCAACGGAACTCTTCAACGCATAAGAGCAAATTATTCGCGATTGCTATAGTCAGATGTCTATGCTGAGCTTTTGTATTTCTACAACATAACATTACGCCATTCTATTTTAAAAGGGGCCGGCAGAGATGTACAGATTAATGTTTAGAGATAGAACTTCTTTAGCAATTGTTATCCAATTTCAATGATTCTTTCAAGTTTTGAAAGACTTTCTTTACATACAAAGAAACTAAAAATAACAAAATAAAAACTTTTTTACAAAAAAAACAACCGACTTCTTAAAAAAAAAACTAACAGGTGAAAAATAACTCCAGTTTCGGAAGTCGGTGGCCAATAATGAACAAAACAAAACCACCAACGCCACAGACAAAAAAGTTTTTTATCGCTGACCAGTGACCACTTCTTCAGTCGTTGAAGTCAACCAATATGGAATATATTCTCAGTCATAATCAAAACTAGACCACAGACGAGTCTAGATATGTAATGAACGGATACCCATCCACGGACCAACCTCGTCAAGCGTGAGGCTGTTATTATTAACCTCACGCCAAACGCCCGCGAATAAAAAAAAAATAGCATTAGCACAAAACGCTTAAAAAACCTTTTAAACTTAATCACACCATACTAAATTCAAAAATAGACGCGTGAAAAACAAAAACGCCCTTTGGAAAACATGGCCACCATACATTGACAGACAAGGGTGGCGCTAGTGGTAAAGAAAAACGTCTTAATTATTTGAAATTAAAACTTAGTTCCGTACTCCGCCGCCTGTCAAAATATACTGGGGAGGTATGGATTATGTATGAGGGCACAAAAATCTCACAAATACGAATCGGACTCCCCCACCAAGGGTTCCGTACGTAGGATCATTATAAATATAGTTTAGAAATTGAATCGTGCAGTTTATTCCGAGAATTTCCTGAGTGAATTAAATAACAATTTATGTGGTTATTTATTTTTGTGGTTTATAGCGATGTTATTTGCCAAATTTCATAGTTCTAGATCAACGGGAAGTACCCTATGACTTTTGATTCCCTCGAGATCGTCGAAATATGCGTTTTTTCAATATAGGGCCGTATCTTTTTTTACATAGGTAAACTTAGAAGTTTGATTTTTTCATAACAT
The DNA here is from genome assembly GCA_921972225.1 of Euplexia lucipara. Taxonomy (NCBI): domain Eukaryota; kingdom Metazoa; phylum Arthropoda; class Insecta; order Lepidoptera; family Noctuidae; genus Euplexia; species Euplexia lucipara. The sequence goes on along the minus strand of OV179170.1, from coordinate 11,345,012 downwards.
CAAGGGATCGCAGATTTAAGTATACGGTTTAAATTTCAACTGGATACCTCCAAGCATTCTCGAAATAAAGACTTGACAGACATACAGACAGCCGTACAACAAAATGATCTTATAAGGGTTCCGTTTTTTTTATTTGGAAGACAGAAATAAAAGAAAAAAAAGAAAGAGAAAGCATTAATTTGACCCAAAAACAGGCACACGATGATAAATAAAAATACAAAAGAAAAGATTGAACTATAAATAAATAACAATAAAAAAACTAAAATAAAAAATAATGGGCCCTGCAGCTGCGCCAAATAAATAAATAAATATTGCACAACTTTCACACAACGCCATCTAGTCCCAAGCTAAGCAGAGCTTGTGATAAGGGTACTAAACATACTTATATAATTATTTCTAAATACATATATACAGATAAATTTCACCCAGACACAGAACAAATGATCGTGCTCATCACACAAACATTTGTCTTGGGTGGGAATCGAACCCACGACCTCCGGCATAGCAGTCAGGGGCACTAACTACTAGACCAACAGGTCAAAGTGATCTTATAAAGGTTCCGTGTTATCCTTAGGAGGTGCGGAACCCTAAAAAAACATAGGGAGCGAGCGTTATCTTGCAACGGGTCCGGCCGTCGACCTTAGGGGCGCACCAAAATAGACTATGCGGGGGTCTCAACCAGACGTGGTTAATTTTGGACCGACATTTTGAGGCCAGACGGCTTCTTGGTACCGTAGCATCATTCAGTGATACGACTCGAACATTACAATATTGTGACGAACGATTCTACATAGTTTCAATTTCAACCTTTATGTATATTAGCTAGGTTTATAGCTGTGATATTACAAGGAATAATGTGATGAGCTTAGAAAGTTACGTGTTTTTTACTGAGCATAACGATAATTTCTGTAAATAGGTTCATAAACACTTTTACATGTCATTTTTTAACTAGAAGGTCGGTGTTTCACTATTTGACTACTCCGAGAAGAAACACCGAAAGAAACTCAGAGGTCATAGTCTCTTTTAAAGTCCAGACATTATCTTGGTCAAATCATGTAAGATCCATGCAGATTAGTGTCTGAGATGGTCTTTTGAGGAAAGAACCACACTAAATGAGGGGACCAGATCAGTCAGTGCAAGCATTTGTCCGTAATCGTGAGCTCAACTCGGAACTTGAGGAGCTCCACGTGCTGACGAACAATACCAATATAATAAGTCTCTACGCACTTAAAGGAGCTTTTGGCTCAAAATAACGGCCTCACGGGTCAATCGTAGGTTAAGCTACGCTTGATGAGGTCAGTCCGCGGATTGGACCATACATTATCATTGCATATCAAGACTCCTCCGTGCCTCGGAAAGCACGTAAAGCCGTTGGTCCCGGCTGTCATTTGTAGATCTTTGACAGTCGTTACTTGTAGTCAGAAGGCCGAAAGTCTGACAACCAGTTTAACTAAGGGCTATCGTGTCACCCAGTAACTGGGTTGTGGAGGTCAGACAGGCAGTCGCTCCATGTAAAACACTGGTATTCGACTGGTACTGGTTGAACTGGAAGCCGAGCCAAACGTAGTTGGGAAAGGGCTAGGCAAATGTTGATGTATGAGACAGTACTTTCTTCATATTGTTATTTACACTTTTCAATCGTTCAAATAATAAGTAATGATGTAATATTGTTATATTTATAATAGATTTTGTTGTCATCAGTAAGTATGTTTGTGTAAAAATACTATTAGTTTACTATTTAGATTAGTAAGATACTAATGATATCATGGTTGTTTGATTCTAAGTAAATGGTATTTTAACAACAAGGATATCTATTATTTATACATTATTAATACGCTTAGCAAATACTAAGGATCCCTTTTTAAGAAAATAGGGGATAGTATAGGTAACAAAACAAAACCCTCCGTCGCGTATGTCTCTCTATTTGCGAGAAACTCAAAAACTACTGCCCGGATTTTCATGTTGTTTTTATCAATGGAAAGAGTGGTTCTCGAGGAAGGGTTTTAGTATCACATGCGCTAAAATTTAATGATATTTTATGGGAGGTGTCGAAAAAAAAATAAGCCATCTGGGAGCTTACAACGAAAACACTGCGCGAGGTTATTGATGTTTTACAAATAACCCTGTTTAACTATCGTTATTGCAGCAGCATTGTTCGCGATCTAATACGAAACCCACCAACAACGTAGTGTAAAGAAAATCTCCAGGCTATAGGTACATGTATATGTATAACCTAACCTAACTTATCATACCTATCCTATAGCGAACCTAACTACCGAACCTAACTACCTTACTGAAATGCATTGATTTTGAAAGATACAAAATACATAATTTTAAACTGAACTACTGCGCTGCGTGTCTCTATGTTACATACAATACTGGAGTAGGTAGTAGTATTTGAAGTAGTAGTAGTAGGAGGTAATAAATAAAATAATTAAGGAATACTCCGGTTGTCTTACAAAAAACTTCTAAAATATAGAATTATCGTGTTTGTAACAAACACTGTGAGACGAACCGATTTCAAAAATTCTTTCACAGTTGGTAAGCTACACAATCCCCGGGTGACCCTGTATTCCCACGGGAACGGGAACTACGCGGCTGAAACCGCGTGAAGTCTGCTAGTCATTCATAATCTTCTTAGGCTTTTCCTAATCATGTTGCGGTCGGCTTCCAGTTCAACCGGATGCAGCTGAATACCGTCCAATACAATAACGCATACAGGGTGCTGATGGGGTTGCCCCGGTACTGCAGCGCGTCAGGGATGTTTGCTGAGGCACGCGTGGATTGTTTCTACACGGTGATGCGGCGCGCGGTGCGGTTCCCTGGTCCGTAGGGTACGGGGCAGCGCCAACAGCATCCTGTCTATGATAGCTGGCAGGCTTGATTGCGTGTTTGTGAACCATTGCTGCAAGGTTTCAGCTGGGCCTGTCACCTTGCGGCAATGAAGTCACATTCCGTTTATGTATAATCTTTGTTTGTTACTAACTTAGTTTGTAAGTGTATTGTTACTAACACTGTGAGTCCTGTTACTTGTTTTAATAAATTATTATTATTATTAAACTGGTGGTCGTAACGGCTGTCAAAGATCCGCAAATAACAACCAACGGCATAATGTGCTTTCCAAGGCACGAAGGTATCTTGATATTCAATTAATGGTCACCCATACTCGTGGTCCATCATACTTTGTTTTCTTGGGTGTGTCCGTGGCATCACATCAGGCCCTATCAGAGTAACAGCGCTGCGATGTTTATATTTTTAAATGTCGCAGCTAATGCTGAGATAGGCGCCTTTTTGGTCTCGCACAGGTCTTTTTTTTTTTTTTGTCCTTAGTTTTTTAATCTTTCTTTTTTTTTTGCTGTTCTTTTGTTTTATGTCCTGTGCGTCCAAATAAAATATTTTCCTTCTTTCTTTTTTTTTTCCATCCACAGACCGGGCCTTAGCAAGTGCGGCTTAACCCTCGATCGAGTACCGTGGCTGGTATATTTTAGCCACAAGCTCTATAGACACTTAAATTGATTTCTAAAGGACCACCACATGTTTAACAAGCTGTGGTCTAAAATAGCCACAGTGTGGGTCCAATAAACGCGGCCCACTTCGCTCAGTCGGCGGACCCATGCAAAGATTTGTTGAACGAACTAGATTCATATCGAGACGGCTAGCTAAGAGCTAAACAAAAATACAACCGACTTAATAAAAAAAACCCTTACAGGCTTTGGTGGTTTTGTTACATTTCAACCCAACCCGAAATGGCCACCAACTTCCGAACCTAGAGTTATTTTACACCGGTTGTTTTCTATAAGAAGACCGTGTATCTTTTTAACCGACTTTAAATAAAAGGAGGAGGTTCTCAATTCGTTTGAAAGAATTTCTTTTCTTTAGGGCTACATACGAAGAAACTAAAAATTGCAAAATCAAAACTTTTTCATAAATAAAAATACAAACAACATCATAAAAAAAACACACAGGTAAAAATAGCTCTAGTTTCGGAAGTATGTCTGGCTTTGGTGGTTTTGTTTCATTCATTTTTGGCCACCGACTTCCGAAACGTAGAATTATTTTTCACCTGTTAGTGTTTTTTTAAAAAAGTCGGTTGTTTTTTGTTTTTATATAAAAGTTTTTAAACCACAACGTTGCTTTATCACATCGTTACACAATTTCACAAATTTCTCAGTACAATATTCATTCTAAAGATTTATTAATTATTTATATAACAATTCTTAATCCCCTGACTTGCGTCAGGGACTTAAGAAAATAAGAATCTTCACATACACTTGACTAAAGTAAACCGCATTGTATTACGTAAACTGTCTTTAATTTTTGACCTTCAATCCAAGCGTGTGTATTGAGTAAATAGGAATAACGTACCTAAGTGTGTTTATAGTTACTAGAGAAACGTATTTGGTACAATGAGTCGGTTTTGTTATTCTGTATTTTCATTTACTAGTAGTAGGCTCTACACACAACCCTACCTAAAACGCACACTAATAAGTATTATACTACAAACTTAGTCCAGAAATGATTTTGTACAACTTTTTGTCTTTTTTGTACAAAAACTGTTTCCATCCAAGTTCAAAATAATTTTCCTAGAAAGTCCTTAAAAAGTTCTACTTTTCAGATTTTTTTCATATTTTCTAAACTTAGAGGGGCTTAAGAGTTCAAAAGTTAGAGGGGGGACACACATTGTTTTTTACTTTTGGTGCGATTATTTCCGAAATTATTGACATTATCAAAAAGTGATTGTAGTAAACCCCTATTCATTATTGGTCATAGAGATTAAGCGAGGACGGACGGACAGACATGGCGAAACTATAAAGGTTCCTAGTTGACTACGGAACCCTAAAAAATGGGGGGTTGTGTAGCGGCTTGGGGGGTGACTTTAGTCATTCAAACTATTTTTTAAACTTTAGAATACACGGAACAGATGTTTGTTTAAGCACAGTAGCGTTCTCTCTCTCTAATAAATGATTAATCTCCGCTAATATACCTAGCTCACAATAATAAATTAATAAACGAGTGCGCCTTGGTAAGCGCTGGCGTCCACTAGCAATACCGATGATTATTATTAATTGTGGTTAATACAAGACATTATGGAAAAAAAAATCTTAAAGAATACTAGAGATAGGAATTTGCAACTTTTTGAGACTATGTTGTGTATTTTATCACCGAAGAAGTAACCAAACTTTGGAGTATTGTCAAAAGTGCCGGCGCTTACCGGGGCGCACTCTTAATTTGAAGTAAAAAAATGGGGGCGCTAAAAATAATTTATTCTCAAAGTGGGCAGTAAACAAAATAAGTTTATAAGTTTGGGAACCCCCGGTCTATACTATGATCCTTATTAATTTATATATTTAAAAAAAAATGCACACAAGGTAATGTGAGATTTGGCATAGCGTATGTGGAGAAGTGCAAACACCTAATATTTTGATACATTCATGTTAGAAATACATCAATCATGTGCGTATTGAAAAATTTTCACTTTCTTTGAAGCCGAACCGAAGTCAGGTAATAAACCAAACATCGTGAAGAAATCAGGACTCAATAGTACCTAAATATAAGTTTAAAATCGCTAAACCGCGTGGTTCATCATCAGTGCCTTCTCTGCTTGAAAAGAGGCCTATGCCCTGCAGTGGGACAGTAAAATACTGGTATTATTAATGTTTTAAAAACACTTTGACTTCTCGGATTCACGGGCGCATTGTATTTATCACTTGCTTCAAAAACGGTGAAGGAAAACATCGTGAGGAAACCGGCATGCCTGAGAGATATTTCTCGACGGCATGTGAAGCCGAGACAGAAGACCATGGGCGGCATTAACTCTGGCACCAGGTTAGACACTAACCACACGATGAAGAAAGTTTAGCGGTATAAAGAACAGGGTGTAAAGTTTCTCATCCACCATTGAAAAGGGAGGATCCTCCGACCAGACGGGTGTTGTGTCTGGTGGCAACTTGTACACGTTCAAATCGCGCGGATAACTTTAATACCGCGATGTAGGATATCGGTCATTAGTTCGTATGTGGCGCGATAGATGTCGCTACAAAAGTGACAATGAACACTTTTTTTTTAATATTACAAACTAATGCTTGACTGCAATCCCAGTGATGCACTCAGTGATGGTGAAGCACTAGTTCATTAAGAGCCTATTCACTCTAGCCTTGAAGACACCTAAATTAGTGTTGTCTTTAAGAATAAGTATTACTAAGACCCTATTTTTTTTATATCACTAATGACACACCGGTTCATTAGTAATAGCGACTAGTTCCTGTAACTTAAACGAATGTTGGCTGTGATCCAAAAAATCTGTAGGACGTGGAAAATATCCAGCTTTCAATTGAAAAAATATATACAGGATGGAATTTTGTAATGCCACCTGGAGGAAAAGTACTCTTAATACTGTATACAGTCAATTTTACCCAAAGAAAACATTCCTTTATTTTTGAAAAGAAACAAAACTGCATTCAAAGATTTTAGAAAACTCGCTTGGCACAGCCGGAAATCAAACCGACTAAAATCTGTAAAAAATACATCCTGTAAGTACTTTTATTGCATCGTGGTCGCAGGTCTAGGTGGCATTACAAAATTCCACCCTGTATATTAAGCGTTAATCTTGCAAACGAAAAACTAACGTCAAGCATTGTAATCTCCGAATGGTTAAGCAGAGGTGCAAACTCCGGGGTGCAATTAAGCCAAACACTAGGAAGTGGCTAAGGGCGGGCTGTTTGGGGGACTGTCTTATACAATTTTGATGTTCAAAAACTGCTGATCCTCAGCCTTAATTGAATAAATGACTTGATTTATTGCTGTGTCACCTGTGTGACCTAAAAATTAGACCCAGACTAAGACCAACGAGCCTCAAGTCTAAACTCAAAGCCACAAGGCAAACCTAGTGCACCATAAATGTTCATACATCACCATCTGCCTTATCTCAATAGGGTGTTTGACAGAATATGAACATCAAAATATAATTAGTCTATCAGTTAGATACCAAGAAAATATTAGATTTTTTTTCTTTTTCTAATTGACGGAAAACTGCTTAGAGTAAGCGCATTAAAGTTGAGGAGAGGGAGGCTTGTAACGTCATTATCTAGTATAAACAGCCCCCCTAGCCAAGTTACAAACGATTCGTATCTATTCTCTTTCTACAATCGAGAACGCCTGAAATCCCTTTGTTTTGACCACGTGACTTATCACCTTTCGCTAAGTCACGTGGTCAAAACAAAGGGATTTCAGGCGTTCTCGATTGTAGAAAGAGAATAGATACGAATCGTTTGTAACTTGGCTAGGGGGGCTGTACTGGCTAGTGACGTCATACGACATTTTGACTCGATGTATCGCCGTTATTTTTTGATTACGCGAAAAAAGAAAAAATATGTGTCGAATATTTTCTTGTAATCTAGATGAGGGACTAAAAAGTAAAATTTTGTCAAGTAGTATTATGTAGGGGTCGGCTGCTTGTTTAAGAGGGTGCAGCTAGATACCAGTGTTTTACTTGGAGCTGCCTGTCGGACCTCCACAACCCAGTAACTGGGTAACACAATACCTCTTGGTTAAACTGTGGCCAGACTGTCATGTGGCAAATGACAGTCGAGACCAAATGCTTCACGTGCATTCCGTACGAAATGCACGTGAAGCATCCATCGCATGTTCCGTGTTTTCCGTTTGACTGGCCTGTTGGTCTAGTAGTTAGTGACCCTGACTGCTATGCCGGAGGTCGTGGGTTTGCTTCCCACCCAGGACAAATGTTTCTGTGATGAGCACGATCATTTGTTCTGTGTCTGGGTGTAATTTATCTATAATATGTATGTATTTAGAAATATATAAGTATGTTTATCAGCTGTTTAGTACCCATAACACAAGCTCTCAAGCTTAACTTGGGACTAAATGGTGTTGTGTGAAAAGTTGTGTTCGACCCGTGAGGCTATTTAATATTGAGCCACAAGCTCCTCAACCATAAATGTTCATACAATTCTGTAAATACGCGATTACAGATAGACTCTCTTTGTAAACGTCTGACGTCAGACCCACGTCACTGTACTGAGATTGTGATACAAGCATAGACTCAAATCTTCAGTGTTTAGGAAAATCGTTTAGGGAAAGATTAATTGGTGGGTTTAAACAACATTACCAAGTTAGATATCTTAAATTTTCTCGTGTTTTTTGCAAATTGCCGCTCAGTTCAGGTTGTATGTTGATTAAAATATGATTCGATACCGTTATAAATATAGTAGGTAATACACATTTTAGTTTAGTTATCAACTATACCATTTTGACATATATTTTTCCGAGTACTGTCCTGGCCAATTGCCAATGACCACATAGTTTAAAAGACCATTGTTTGTTCTCATTACGGTGCCTCATTATTACTTCAATTAGTATAAGTTGGTTATCATCAAAGACATTCAAGACTCTGGTCTATTATAGGTATTGAATGTCTTTTTAAGAATACTAGAGATAGGAATTTGCAACTTTTTGAGACTATGTTGCTGACTATGTGCCGGCGCTTACCGAGGCGCACTCTTAATTTGAAGTAAAAAAACGTGGCGCTAAAAATAATTTATTCTCAAAGTGGGCAGTAGACAATATAAGTTTGGGAACCCCTGGCCTATACTATTATCCTTATTAATTTTATATTAAAAAAAAAATGCACACAAGGTAGTGTGAGATTTGGCATCTAGTGTATGTGGAGAAGTGCAAACACCTAATATTTTGATACATTTATGTTAGAAATACATCATTCATGTGCGTATTGTAAAATTATCACTTGATGTCTGCATCACGAACAAAATTTTCGTCCAAAAAAGTGTGTCCTGCCGGACACAAGTCTATTAGTTTTTTTAGTACGCTCCGCTGCCGCTCCAATATTCATATATTATTCTAGATGGCGTTACTGAGACATGGGATCAAAGTTTTTCTATGACATTTTCTCGCATGTCCGCTCTATAGTCTTTTAAAACTCTTTGGTTATCATTCACCTGCCTTTCCCAACTAGGCTCTGGTCGGCTTCCAGTTAAACTGGATGCAGCTGAATACCAGTGCTTTGTAGCACGAAGCGACTGCCTGTCTGCAGGGCTATTGTTGCACACCGAACTTACCAAAAATTGGTATTGCACTTTAACTGGACTTCAAGTTACGGTGACTATCAGACGGGGTGCTGTGCGCTTCGTCACATTTCTGCGAGTGCGCGTGACGTCATCCTAGATACACACTGATGATAGACAATACGAAACTAGCTGTTTGACAGTTGATCGTTGAACACTATGCCCAGTGATCTTCACTATGATCAACGTCAACGGAGATATGCAAAAGCCCTGCTGAGCTTCACAACCCAGTGACTGGCGGACACGACACTTCTTGCCTTCTTGGTTAAACTGATTGTCAAGTTTTCGAGGTTTTGACTGCTCGTAACGACAGTCAAAGGTCTACAAATGACAGCCGGGACCAACGGCTTGACGTGCTTTTAGAGGTAAGATGCCTGCTCGCAGTGAAGTCCCCCCAATTTATCAGACAGACGTGTTGCTGGGGAGTTTGTTCCGCCACTTCTTCTTCCCAGCGAAAACACTGGGCAGTGGCGAAGGGTGGGCTTTTTGAGTGACTGTCTATTGTCATTTTGACGTTCAAAATGTGCTGATCACATACAACATACATAACATCACACCTGTTATCCCCTAAGGGTTAAGCAGAAGTGTACTAGTAGTAGTTACACCCAAATTTCGCCAGTTATGATTAAGTCTTTGGAGGTATGTGGAACAGGGTGTAAAGTTCCTCATCCACCATCGAAAAGGGAGGATCCTCCGAACAGACGGGTGTTGTGTCTGGTGGGCTAACTACTGCCCGACGGTTATTGTCGGGAACTTTTAAACGTTCAAACTGCGCGGATAACTTTAATAGCGCGATGTAGGATAGTTCGTATGTGGCGAGATAGATGTCGCTACAAGTCCCATGTGGGCGAGCCAATTTTGGCTGGCCTGTTGGTCTAGTAGTTAGTGAACCTGACTGCTATGCCAGAGGTTGTGGGTTCGATTGCCACCCAGGACAATGTTTGTGTGTTGAGCATGATCATTTGTTCTGTGTCTGGGTGTAATATATCTAAAATAGGTATATATTTAGAAATATTTATGTAAGTATGTTTATCAGTTGTTTAGTAGGGTGGTACCCATAACACAAGCTCTGCTTAGCTTGGGACTAGATGGCGTTGTGTGAAAATTGTTGAATATTTTTTTATTTTTTTTATTTATTATTTATTGCCATCAACGGACGGATACCTCAGTATCAGTCAGGATTTTGGGTTTGTTCGAATTCTAGAAAGAAAAACTCAATAACGCTTTTCTGACCCGGAACCTTAAGCTCAGGAGTAGCGCTTGCGCCCACTAGACCAATGAGACAATCTGCTGATCCTCAATTTTGATAATTGCTTTAACAGTTTATATCACAAAGATTAGGAAGTGGAAAACACACTCAATGGGCCTTTCCGATTCAGACATTGTACCTAAATGTACATCTATTTAAAACAATATGGCGAAAAATAATAATGAATCGTATACCTATTTTTGTAAACTAGTAAGAATCCAACAGGAAAAAAAAACGGGTTAAAATAGGTACTGTGCTGAAGTCATGTTTTATAGTCATAGTTATGGACTTTTTTGTTGCCTTAATTCTAGACCAGAGATAAATGAAAAACTACGCGATTTTGTCACCCTTTTACGACATCATTGACTTTTGATTTTCTATTACTGCTGATTCTAATACACTTTTCATATCTGTCAAGCTTTTTTATAAATTGGGGTCCACTTCTGTCCTAACCAGATGCAAATGAATACCAGTGTTTTACATGGAGTGACTGCCTGTCTGATCTGACCTACACAACTCAAACACTGGGTAACGCGATACCAACCCAAATGTTCTTTCTTTGGTATTGTTCGTCAGCACGTGGAGCTCCTCAAGTTCCGAGTTGAGCTCACGATTACTGACAAATGCTTGCACTGACTGATCTGGTACCCTCATTCTGTGTGGTTCTTTCCTAAAAAGACCATCTCAGACACTAATCTGCATGGATCACTAATCTTACATGATTTGACCAAGATCATGTCTGGACTTTAAAAGAGACTATGACCTCTGAGTTACTTTCGGTGTTTCTTCTCAGAGTAGTCAAAGAGTGAAATACCGATCTCATTTACTAAAAAAGGCGACCTGCAAAAGTGTTTGTAAAAACCTATTTACAAAAATAAATATCATTTATCATTTACCCCTTAGTTAAAACTGGTTGCATAATTATCACTTGCTTCAAAAACTGTGAAGAAAAACGTCGTGAGGAAACCGGCAACTGAGGAATATTTCTCGATAGCATGTGAAGCCAAGTCAGAGGCCCTTAGGCGCCATAAACTATTAAGGCTATCTTGTCATTGCCAGTGTCTAATAGCGTCAAAGTTACACAACGAACATTGATGACAACTGAGAATTTACAGAAAATTGGTATTGCACTTTAAGTGGACTTCAAGTTGGGTTAGTTGATTATCAGACGGGGTACTGTGCGCTTCGTCACATCTCTGCGAGTGCGCGTGAAATCATCCTAGATACACACTGACGATACTCAATACGAAACTAGCTGTTTTATTATGATTGATAGGCACGCGTTTGACCACTATCTCACCTGATGGTAAGCGATGATGTGGTCGACGATGAAGCACGCTTGCCTAGAAGCAACCTGTTCACTCTTGACTTAAAGACCCCTAGGTTGTAGCTATCAGGAAACACCGTCTCCGGCAGGGAATTCCACTCCTTAGCTGTACGCACAATGGGTGTGATCCCAAAACGTCTGGCTGCCATCATTCAATAGCAGAAGAATTCCTCTTTTGGAAAGCCGATGGGAATCGAGTTGTATGGACACTTCCCCTCTGTTAGACATACAGAGACCTTATTGGTGATGTTCTTGAGAAAGGTCAGGTGCGTAGTACACGCAACCGGTGTGCGTGTTACATAACTAGCCGTTCGACTCAGTAAAAGTCACCTTGTGAAAACTGTGAGTCAAGTGAACTATCAATGCCTAGCATGGAATGGCAGCTCAATTCCCCTTTGAGGTAATCCTTGCAGAATAGCTCTGGAGGAAGATGTATGAATGAATAACCGATACAAAAGGTGTAAGTAAGGATTATAACTGCACGCGTAGCATGATAAAACCCGCATGAGAAACCCGTATGTCGACGAAAGAATGGACAAACTGACATATTGTAGAAACATTTCTGCCGAATAGAAAAACAATGCTCAATATTGTAGACTATTGTCGACTGAAATATCGACACATTTTTTCTCTTAATTCTTGACATTGTCGTGCTCAAAACAAAAGAAAAGTTTCTGAACTACAATCTGTCACTTTCGATTCTTCAGTAGACAAAATCCGTTTCTACGATGGTCTTGCTACGCATGCTGCCCGCGTAGCATGAACACTTAATTTCTTTTCTTCCGAGACACGACAATTTTCTTTCTGTCCAACTTGACATTTCTTCTACCCGAGCATGAGGCGACTCGTCGACAAGCGTTTGTACGTAGAGAAAGAAATTTACATGCTGTCTATAGCAACTGTCAAGTTGCTAGAGGTGTAGATTGCTTGTCTAGGTCTCATTTGATTCAGACTGTTTGACACTTGTTGACAGGAAATGTTTCGAAAAGAACTGTCAAAAGTGGAGAAAATAGGTAGGTACGCACTTCATGCTTCATTGTCGATTCTTGTCTACTGACGAATCGACATATAACTTCTCATCTTTCTTGACATTGTCATGCTCGAGACGAAAGAAATGTCTATATAATCTGTCACTTTGGCGATTCGTCTGTAGACAAAGGCCGTTTCTTCGGTGTTCATGCTACGCAGGCTGGTGGCTTTCTGTAGTTTTTGTCCATGTGGAAAAAGGCGTGAGTTTATGTATAGAGGAAGACCAAAGGAAGGAGGTGACAATTAAGATGACGGAAACTAGAGATCAGTGGATCAACTAACACATTGCAAAAGGGATGAGTAAGTTGATGTAGATCCTATTAAAAGTAGACATTCTTGACAAGCGCTACAAGAACAGGAAGACCAGAGAAACGATGGATGGATTGTGTGAAAGATGATATGGATACGAAGGAAGTGACTATTGAGATGATTGTGAATGGAGATATATGGAAGAAGACTTGCTGCTCCGACCACTAACACATTGCGAAAGGGATGAGCAAGTTGATGTAGATCCTATTAAAAGTAGACATTCTTAACAAGCGCTACAAGAACAGGAAGACCAGAGAAACGATGGATGGATTGTGTGAAAGATAATAAGGATACGAAGGAAGTGAGTATTGAGATGATTGTGAAAAGAGATGTGTGGAAGAAGACCTGCTGCTCCGACCACTAACACATTGCGAAAGGGATGAGTAAGTAGATGTAGATAGTATTATATGTAGACTTGCTTAACCAGCGCTACAAGAACAGAGGAAGACCAAACACACTATGGATGTATTGTGTGACAGACTATATGGCTAGGATGGTGACTTTTGAGATGACGACAGTTAGAGATGTGTCTCGCGGATCGATCGAAGGTTAAGCTAAGCTTGACGAGGTAAGTCCGTGGATGGGTGACCATTTCTTCTTATCGTGTGGTTAGTAACTAACTTGGTGTCAGAGTTTTAATGCCGCCCATGGGCCTCTGACATGGCATCACATGCCGTCGAGACATATATTCTCTCAGGCTTGCCGGTTTCCTCACGATGTTTTCCTTCGCCGTTTTTGAAGCAAGTGATAATCATACAATCCGGACATGAATCCGAAAAGTCAGAGGTGCGTGCCTTGGGTTCGAACTCGAGACCTATGAATTGGCAATCCACCGGTCACACCACTAGGCTATCACAGCTGTTGGGTGACCATTAATTACATATCAAGACTCCTCCGTGCCACGGAAAGGACTTGAAGCAGTTGATCCCGGTTGTCATTTGTAGATCTTTGACAGTTGTTGCCTAAAGTCAGACAAAAACTTTAACCAAGCAGTAGGTACCAATTGTGTTAACCAGTAACTGGGTTTTAGAGGTCAAACAGGCGTAACTCCAGGGGGTCGAGTCTGCTATTGCAATCGTGTCTCAATGACCGGTCAATGATCGATTTTTGACGTATAACGTCAAACTTATGACACATTTCCTATACAAAAACTGTCAAAGTTGTCAAATATTCGATCAATGACCGGTCCTTGAGACACGATTGTAATAGCAGACTCGAGCCCCTGGTAAAACATTAGAATTCGGTATAAGTGGAAACTGACCCCAACTTAGTTGGGTTGTTTGAGAACACCATAGCTTTTAGCGATAAGGCCGCCCATTGTAACACCAGATGTACCCTTAAAGATATAATTTGTAAGTTTTTATGGTGTACAATACAGAGTATTCTATTCTAACACCTAGTCGTCATTTAAGTCTAAAATCGCTAACCCACCTTGAGCAAGCGTGGCGATCAACGCTCGTGCCTTCTCTGTATGAGAAGAGGCCTTTGACCTGCAGTGGAACAGTAACCGGATAGTATTTATTATTTAAAAAGAAATATAGGTACTGGAATAGACAACTTTGACGTTTTTCCGGCAAATAGGAATGGCAAGAATTTGAAATATTCTAAAACGTTTCGAGGAAATGGTATTCAAAACATGATTTATGTACCTACTAAGTAGGTAAGTAACTATAGATAGACAATACGCGAAGGTTCGTAAAGCAACGAAATTTCACTGTATCGTAGTGTTATCAATATTCTTATATTTTTCCTCATTTCCACACGCGCGGATCTAAAATACGTATTTATTTACACTGAAAAATGATACCACCATACCGGAAACGATGAAATTCTTAACTTATCTATGTTTATAGGATGTACAGGTACACTTACCTTGGCCCAAAAAATAAAATTAATGCACTCCTAGATATTAGACAAGATATTTGGGTAAAAAACATGGCACATGAAAAAATTATAAAACCTTGTTTGCAATGATTCATCGCTTTCCTACACTGTCACTGTAGCAAATATTCAGAGTTCTTATCTAAAACATTTTTTATGTGCTCCTATTGAAAATACAGGCCTCAAAACTGTGTTATTTAATATCTTATCGGCATTTTACGTTAAACTGTGCAGCAAACATTAGCCCGGAGTTATGACCGATAAAAAAATCTAAGCGCAAATAATCAGAATGTTTTTTAAAAATCACTCACCCAGTATCGGGAATTTAAAACACAGTTTCCGTGCTGTCTTAGAGCAAGAGCTACAATGGTGCTCAAGAATACAAAGCCAACATTTGGCCGTTCCCAAAATAGTACCATCTAACAGACCCAAAGTAAAGTTATAAACATTCCCGACGCACACACATGCAAATAAAAAAAAAATCAATATTATAACAACCTCACTGAACGCGGCCCGCGGAACGCAATACTAAACACGACAATATGGTCGATGATCATTTTTACTGAAAAAATGTGACTTTTCACAACCTTCGATTAAGGGAAAATTACGAAAATAGACATAATACTCACATTTGTGAGTCCGAGCGTCGTTCGCATCACGTATGCAATTAGCGACTCGTCTTCGTATTTTTTAACGATGGAAAATCAATAATTTTGTAAGAGCACTAAATTTTGTTCATATTTTTGCGTCGGGCCCCCGCCGTCCTGCGTGGTCTCACTCCGACACTTAAAAATGAAAAACCCATTGCAAGAAAACTGTGGTACCGAAAGAGATGCATATACATCGGCGATTGTAAATAATGATGAGGAACGAATCATAACAAACGAAAGAGACAGCCGATGGACTATGGAGGCGTTTAACAATAACAAAATGCGTTACGTAACAACAATAACATTGATTTATATTAATACTCACCGTTTATTAAGTTAATTGTAGATGTTTGAACGATAAATTATAACTTTTTACACGTTTTTTTAACATCGCGAATGCATTTTGACGCGAGCAATCATCCGTCAGACGGACGCCATTTGCAATTTGTGTGCATTTGACTCCGCAGTCCGCTCTTACTTTGTTAGGTTGTTACTCTATTTTGTATTCTAATTAGAAATTGAAAAATGAAATGATTTAATTAATATTTTGGACATAATATACGGTAAGAATTTCATTTTTGACATGGCATGAATTTAAATATTGCTTCAAAAGAAATATTTCATGGTGGTATAATCAGCTGGTGTGTTTTTTTAAGTATGACAACATTTCAAAGTGTCGCATGAGTTTCGAGCGGGAATTTTAAACAAATGTCGCACAAATCTGATAGTTGCGTTTTGCGTTTTGTTATTTTGAAAAACTTTAAAGAAAGACACAACAATTAAAATAAACCTAACGGAGAGTAGGAAGGTGAAGTCATGATCATGAAATTTTGCTTCGTATGTGATAAGTGGCACGTTCATAATAGAAGATACTGTAGGTTTTTAGCAGTTATTGCATATTATTTTAAATTCCGTTTTGCTACCTTATCTAATTCACATTATGTTCATTATATTTCTAGCAGACTGGTCTACACTTGGCGTGAATAGAGGGCTGGCTTATTCTTTGGCCAAAAAGCTATCCAGCGTAGCCAGTATTCTGGGCACAGATGACAGCGATGCGTACTTGCGTAGGTATACTTTGACGGTCAGGTGTTCCTATAATAAAAAAATAAAAAATAATAATAAAAAAATACTATTCATTTTTAATATTATTTACTTTAATAATACTTAAGCACCTAATTTTAGTTTTCAATTTTGGTTAGTAGGTCCTGTATAATTTTAGTATTATTATGGATGTATATTCTGACATAATTCGATGAGAATAGCTCCGCTGCCGCTCTAATTTTGCTATATTATGCTAGATGGCGTTACTGAGACATGGGATCACAGTTTTTCTATGACATTTCTGCACATGTCCTCTTCCTAGTATCGTTAATCTCTTTGTTTTTAGGTTTAGTCTTAAGCCCCGTATTCATGGTAAACATTTGTTGAGCAACAAAGTTGAATCAACGTGTGGCGGTGTTTACGCTCGATAAGCGTGCGTGTGGCGGTGTTTACGCTCGATAAGCGTACGTGTGGCGGTGTTTACGCTCGATAAGCGTACGTGTGGCGGTGTTTACGCTCGATAAGCGTACCTGTGGCGGTGTTTACGCTCAATAAGCGTACGTGTGGCGGTGTTTACGCTCGATAAGCGTAAACACCGCAACACATCGAGCGAGAGCTGTTATCAACTCTGCAACACACAGTGTTGCCAGCAACATGAAGACAGCAACTCCGCAACACGTTGATTCAACTTTGTTGCTAAACAAATATTTACCATGAATACGGGGCTTTATTCTCACACCTACTGAACGAAGTTTGCCAAGGCAGGCTAGTAATTTTATATGTAGGTATATTAGCTATCAGTGGCGAGGTGTCAATAGGCGACATAAAAAAAGGTTTGAAGTCATCAGTCTACCAAACACCTGTATGCCTTTGGTGTAAATACCTATAGTAGGTATATTTGGCAGTGCTAGTCCCACTGACATTAGTCAATAGCGGTAGAGTTGCTCTTCCGACCTCCAAAGTGTCGATAGGAATCGAGTTGTAGGTATGGACAGTTCGCCATTATTAACACAGTATAATTAATTCTTACAGTAGGACGACGCCTTTGGTCTCTGGAAAAATGCCGACATATTTATACACGCGTTAGCCCTGAATAAAACCTCCAGAACTACGAACATCGTTTTGTTTGCAGTTTGGGAGCGGGTTTCCCGCGTCTCGCCCCTCACTTCAGCTTCGTCGGACGACTGTATGTTTTTAGACAGTGCTATTAGCGTACACCAAATCGTTCGAGTACTATTTTACGACTCTCACTTTTGTGTGCCCTACAAGAGAATTTCGACAGTGTGTTGTTGCACAAATTCAGAATGTCGTCTGCTCGTCGCACCAGCGGAATGGCTATTCGCAGCGAGTAACCCGCCACACAGCAAATGCGCGATCGCCGCGAGTGAAATTCAAATCGCGGCGAATTTAGCTCGCGGCAACTGAATCTATTCGCAAAGACTGTCACAAAGGTACAGCGATTACTCGCTGCGAGTAGGCATTCGCAACGATTAATCGATGTGTGTGTGACAGAGGCTTTAAGGGATCAAAAAAGGCCGACAAATAAAACACCTTCATAATAATTTACTCATTTAAATATATATTTATATAATAGTAATCTGTTACGTATTTTTACATAAATAGTCGACGAGCGCCGACGATTTTACAATTTACATAAGTATAAATAATTAGGTATTACAATAAATTATTTTTTATTTATCATTAATACAGAAACACTACGTTTTAGCAAATCTTTGGTTAAAAATTAAGATTCCCGCGAACTTTTCAAGTTTAAAAACAATGTAACAATGATAAAAAATATAGAAAAAAAAAGAACAAACAACCAGGCCGTTGGTCGCGTTTACATCGACTTCCGAAAGCCGAAGTCTGCGTTGAATTCGGCTTTCGGTCACCGAAGCCGAATGCCGACATAGGGCTATTATTTAATACACTAACCATAGACTAAGGCGGCGAATGATGTAAGCGCGACGTACAAAGCTCACTTACCTATCGGCATTACAACTAGGTTAGAAACTTTGTAAAAATAGATAAACGACATTATATCCCTTGTGAATTAAATACGTACATATTCAAAGATTTTTCGAGAGCCTACCGTCTTGGAAAGAACGGGGTTTGAAAACAAAAGACACAGTACCTAAAGCTAAGCGTCCACCTTTCCGCATCGCACGCTTCGGACGCATAATAAAACCGCGCACAATTTAATGACGTAATGATGGTTTAATTAGCGACTTAATGCTTTTATTTATGCCAATACACAAAGACCGGTGTCGTCCGCAAACCAATTACGTTGAATACCGCCGAGCGGCTGCCGCGCTTTCCGCGTACGATACGGAAAGGACGCTTGCTTACTTTAAAGGCGTTAAAATGACACATCGGGGACTTTAGATATAGTCTGTTCATAGAAAAGAGCAATTTATCTTCAAAAAACTGACCTCTCTATAGAAAGAGACGAAGCAAGCGCGTGGACAACGCATGATTCAATTTAGATCACTAGAATATCTAATATCAAAAAACGGACCGATTATTCAATAGTCAAATATCAAAAAACGGACCGATTATTCAATAGTCAAATATCAAAAAACGGACCGATTATTCAATAGTCAAATATCAAAAAACGGACCGATTATTCAATAGTCAAATATCAAAAAACGGACCGATTATTCAATAGTCAAATATCAAAAAACGGACCGATTATTCAATAGTCAAATATCAAAAAACGGACCGATTATTCAATAGTCAAATATCAAAAAACGGACCGATTATTCAATAGTCAAATATCAAAAAACGGACCGATTATTCAATAGTCAAATATCAAAAAACGGACCGATTATTCAATAGTCAAATATCAAAAAACGGACCGATTATTCAATAGTCAAATATCAAAAAACGGACCGATTATTCAATAGTCAAATAATAATTGATCAGAGAAATCAAAATGGCCGTTTGACAGTTTTTCTACAGATAATATGTCAAAAAACGCCATATTTATTCTTCAGATTGACTATTGAAAAATCTGCCTATAAGTAAACGTTTAGTACACATATTTGTATACATTCAACTGCTATTCAAATTAATATTGTTATGTAACGATAATGTTTTGAAGAATTATTGATGACACGCATGTAAGCTTTTTTTTATTTTACACAGTGCGCCCAAATAGCTGTTCGGATGTTTATTTACAAAAAATTATATCCTATCATCTAAAATAATCTGGAGTCGTTTTAACCCCACCCAATTCAGAGGACATGCCTCTGACTTGGCTTCAAATGCCATCGAGAAATATCTCGGAAGCATGCCGGTTTCCTCACGATGTTTTTCTTTCACCGATTTTAATGCAGTGTTTAATAAAGTTAAATAAATCAATTATTGATCGAATGTTCGCTAAGTGTCTTATACACTATTGCCCGTATTTCTCTATGGGTCTATCAAAAAGTTGATTAATGACACCACAAGACTTTAAGAAGCCGAAACGGTCCCAAAACTCGATGTGTCATATAACGGACGCGTGCACAAAAACATTAATAAAAGTACAAAATTCCAAGTGTTTTTTTGGCTACCTATATAAAAATCTATTTTTTCAATACTTACTATTATTAATTTCTTTTTTATTAAAATCTAAGGTTTCTTTTGTACAGAAATTAAAAATATGGCCGACAGAAATATTTATACACAGCGGAAGAATGACTAGACAAAATACTGTAAACACAAATATGGACCAATGATTTATAATTTTATATAAATAACTTAAATATTTATTTTTATTATACAAGTAGATATTACGAGATTGCGTTTCTTTTTATATTAATATTATCCCTTGCACTAACCTTAAAATGGACGGGTGATAACTTTTATAGACAAATAAAAATAATAAGCTAAATTAAAAATAATAATTTTAATTGCTTTCCGTATAGAGAGTACATAACATATTTTATACCCAGAATACTTTGTTCCATAGATCTTTGCCAAACTTCAAGCGTGGACCTCTGCATGGTCATAGACCAGGATATAGTCTATGACTAATGTCTATACATTTTGAGGACCATCGATAAGCTTCATGCATCATAAGTCTTTAAAGAGAAAGATTTTTCGATATAATATCTTTCATCGCCCATTGACTCAGAAAATCGATTGCTGGGGAGTTTGTTCCGCCGCTTCTTCCCAGCAATAACACTAGGAAGTGGCGAAGGGCGGGCTTTTTGGGGACTGTCTTAGGTAATATTGACGTCCAAAAAGTGCTGATCCTCAGCCTTATTAGAATAAATCAATTTATTTTGATTTATAGAAAATTGAATTTTGTTTTTTTTTATTGTTGTCTATGGGCATATACAATAAACTCGTGCGCATCACTATGACGGCTGTATTCCTCGAGAGTTTAGACAGAGGTATACATATAGTACACTAGTCATAACATGTTTCACATAGTGAAAAACGAGCCTACTGCCTTAAAAAATCTTTGAATACGTCCGTAAGAAACTTTTGTTAAAAGGGATCCCTAACAAATCACAAAATACGTTTATTTATTTTTAAGCTAAGTTACCAGCGGTTCCGTATATCAAGACAAGCATTAACAATTCATATAATATATATATTTATTTTTATATTTTGAACACACTATTCTAACCCGCCATTTTGAATTTTAAACTGTCATATTATTTATATTTTTAGGTTATCTAAGATTTTTATTAATTAAGGACAATATCAGGACCTTCAATAGACTTGATGGAAAGTGCTTCTCGTCGCCCATAGACAAAGATAGTCCTTTGATTGACGGCAAAGCAAATTACGGAATTTGACGAAATATAGTGTCTTAAAAAATTAAATAATATAACAGTCAAAACTCACGCCCCATTGCGCATTCAAATATCGACCCTAATAACTTGATTTTACATAATTTTTTGTACCATAATTATCATTCGAATGGTAATATTTTATTACTAAAGCACTTAGTAACGTAAATACCATACATTGACAGATTGGCGCGCGGACGCGGACCATCCGCGACGGATCGGTCAGTCGCCGCTGAGCAATCGAGCAAGACGCACGTGTAAATAGAAACAAAATGCCATGCGTTCGACATCGCAACATGATTTTTTTATTAACGGTTTGATAGTGTATGAGGAACTTGGTGTTGCTTAAATGCCTGTAAAACAGTTATTTTTAATTATAATAATAATTAAATTAATAAATAAGCCGATACAAGCCTGTACAATAACAATATTTTACTAATTCAATAACATTTTTAAATAAAATTGCAGCTAAAGGTTAGTTTTTAAGATGGATGTGACTGGGTTGCCCATGAAAATGAATTTTTCTTATGTTTTTTTTGCAATTTGCCGTTAAGTGTCAGGCTGTATGTTGAACAAACTATGATTTCATTTCAGTAGCCTATGTGTTAATCCAGGGTGTCAGCTTACTAACTTAACCAAATTTTATTAAAATCCATTCAGTAGTTTTTACGTGAAAGAGTAGCAAACATCCATCCATCCATCCATACTCACAAACGTTCGCGTTTATAATATTAGTAGGATTAAGACAACCCTTTAAATTCATACAATCCTATTGAATGACTATTTCATGCAAATGGGAATGAATGAATTTCCTCCCGCGTACACTTGGATTGTAGATGAGCTCCCTGCCGAGGTTTTCACAGAGGGCTACAGTATGGGGTTCTTCAAAAGGGGAGTAAATAGGTTTTTAAACGGTCGGCAACGCGCGTGTGGCGCCCCTGGTGTTGCAAGTGTCCATAGGCTACGGTAACCGCTTACCATCAGGCGGGCCGTTTGCCACAGTCGTAGTATAAAAAAAAAAAACTTAAAGGGGTTGTATTGGTGATTTTAATTATTATAACTGAGGTAAGCGACATCTGTTGCGTTGTCGCGAATCATAATTTAATCAACATAAACACTGACACTAAACGGAAAATTGCAACAAAAGACAAGAAATTTTGGTCTTCACAGGCAACTCCGGTGCATTCACATAGACGATTGTATCCAGTAACCATTAACAGGCAACCAAGCATATGTAACCTTCACATAACTGACAATAATTCAATAATAAAATGCATAATAATAATAATATCTATCTTACAACCACACGATTTACTTTCGAAAAAGCGCTATCTATAAACAAAAAAAATAGAAAAAAAAACCAATATTATAGTAACAATAATAATATAATTAAAAGTATTTGTTTTAGTAAATAAATTATGAGGGGAGGGCTGTGAAAAATGGCAACGATGTAAGTGTTGTGTCGTGTTTTTACCCAATTCACCCTTTAATTGAAAAAAAAACTGTGTACCTCAACAAAATGTCAGTGTTACCATAAGGTATACAATATTGACATAATATATTTCTTAATATAAATAATTTAATATTCAACGACAACAAAAAAATGGAGGGGGAAAATTAAGATAAAAATCACAACACACCACCAGTTATTAAAAATAATAAATTAATACAATTATTTAAACATATTTTTTATCTATCTAATTAAAATCTGTTACAATCTCGTTTATATTGATTGCTAAGTATATCTTTACATATTATAATATAACATCAAGCCTCTATTCCAGAAGTGCTAGGCAGAGATGTAACTTGCACAATCACATTTCGCCAGTTAGGTTCAAGTCCCATGTAAAAAGGGACAAGCATAAATTGTTGATAAATACGCGTAATAGTCTCTTCTCTGTTTAAGAAGAGGCTTTTTCTGTGACGCTTTTAGCCATAAAGTGACAGATATAAGAACAAAAATATATATATCTTCAACTATGCCAAGATATACCTATCACACCAAGTTAATTATATTGATCAAGTTTATAAACACAACAAATTTCTTATAACAACGCCATCTAGCAATCAGATTCATCATCACAATTTACCGAAGCGCCATCTAGTAGTGAAAAACGATAACTAAATTACAACAAAATGCAATTCTATTGTAATCGGAGGTCCAAAATCGGACTGAGACAAAAATCGATGAGAAAAATACACTGTCAGATCATCCCAAGCCAAAATCGAAAATGAATTATTGATTTATTGTTGAATTTTTGACCAAAAGAGGGCGCCAGAGTACTAGCGGAAGTAAGAAGATGGTTTTTAAACATGTTCTAAAGCTAGAATTTTGTAACAATCTTCAATTTGTTACGGAGTAAAAATAAATACTCGCATTTGTAGTGATACAAATGCAAAGTTCCTGAGTAAAGTATTTGAGCGTTTCAACCGCCGTTACTGTTGATGAAAGAGCATATAATTATTTAATGCAATATTTCAGGAAAGTACCAGAATCTGGACATAGCTGAAATATTCCATTAAATATTCTTTCACTTTCACTTCTTCATTAATAATAATAATAATGGCCTACTATTTTTTATATTTTTAAATGTTTTTATTTTTATATTAATATTTAAAAATGTAATTTATAAGAATTTTAAATGAATATACGAAATAATAATAATAATAATCTTTAATTCAGGTTATAAAAACTCATATCAAGCAACACAGTAATAATAAATAAAAATAATATTTAAACCACACTAGGTTTAGGTAATAATTAATTATTACTAATACTAATAATTATTATTATTAATTAATATTAATACTTTTCATTAATATTGACGGCAGTTGAAACGCTCAAATATTTACCCAGGACCTTTGCATTTTACCCTCCTAGTTCTTATTTGTAATATAATCGTTCTAATAACTAACTTGCACAATATAAACGCAATCTTCTTACTCCACATGTAGTACTTGTAATTTTTTATAGATTTTTTGCAGTCGTTTAGCGACTTCTGACGTATAAAGGCATGGTCGGTATGGTTTAATACGGGATACTATGGTACTTCGACTAAGACTTGTAAAGAAGAGGAAAAAGAAAAAACTACCCTCCATATTTAAGAAAAAAAAAAATTGTGACATTTTCAGAACAAATTTTTTGTAGAACTGAAAATATATTTTACGTAACTGTCTCCATCAATAATTTTAAGGACTAATTATTGCATTTTGTACTCATTTCACATAAGATTGTCAGTGGCATTCTTTATTATTATATTAATTTAATATACATACTTTGTTTTTTTTTTCTTTTCAAGTCAGTCGCGAACCTACAGTAATCCTAATACT
Source organism: Euplexia lucipara (assembly GCA_921972225.1). Classification (NCBI taxonomy): domain Eukaryota; kingdom Metazoa; phylum Arthropoda; class Insecta; order Lepidoptera; family Noctuidae; genus Euplexia; species Euplexia lucipara. The sequence continues at coordinate 11,320,308 of OV179170.1, read as the reverse complement.
TCTTCCAAAGACCAAAGTGAATGTTGCCATTGTGTTTAAATACGCAGTAATTAAAAATTACCCGACTGTACAGAAAAAAAGAGGTGTAATGCCATTATCACCTTTAGCCAATTCAGACTGTTTAGTCTAGATATAATGTGAGTATTGTTTCTATTGCAACTCAAAAGATTCAAACAGCATTACATAATTTTGATAGTCGATGTATCAATTTCTGATTTGACTTTTGAGAGGGTATACTTAGCGTGTGGTCTCATATGGTCGACGAGACCAAAAACTAGGACAAAAAAGAATTTTCCAAATACGTCCATAAATGACGGATTTATGAGGTAAAAAATACTATGAATCGTAGCATATGGCGTTCTGTAGTTTCTGCTTACCCCCGTGGGAAAAAGATGCGAGTTTATGTATGTATATAAAAATACAGCCGAATTGAAAACCTCCTCCTTTCCTGCAAGTCGGTTAACTAAAATACTTGTGATAACGTCCGCCGGCCGGGCGCCTGCTACGTGCACCGCTGCAGTTCGTAGAACAGCACGTACGCCTCCGACGACACCACGTTGCGACTGCTGATGGGTGTTACTCTGGAACGAGACAGATTACTATCAAACTCAGCTAGCTCCTAGCGACCTACAGGCTATTCATGACATAGTAGCATTCATTAATCGTCATCTCTCGCTCACGTTCGCGTGATCTCGCTCAAGCATGCCCCGCCTCCAACAGCTGTTTTCGTTATTTAAGTTTAACTAAATAGTGGCATATTTGAAAATTGAATTTCGTTTTTTTTACTTTTGAATACGCAAATATGATCAGTAACAGGTACGGATACGACGAAATTAATTAGTTAATTACCTGGAGTCGTTATACTCATGCCAGTCGCCAGTGTAGGGATGTTTGCAGTACGCAGTGTAGTGGCCGGAGTATGTCGTACCTGTAACATACAGCTACCATATGACTGGCCTGTTGGTGTACTGGTTAGTGGTCCTGACTTCTATGCTGAAGATCGTGAGTTCGATTCCCACCCTAAGACAAATGTTTGTGTGATGAGCACGACCTTTTGTTCTGTGTCTGGGTGCAATTTATCTATGACTATTCTATTCTCTGTTTACAATAGCATTAGACAGAAGTTAAAAACGGTTTTTTAGAATGCACACTTGGCAACGAAAGTACTACAATTGACAACATTTGAAAATTTTAACCTGCATGTATTATTACGTTATATAAAAGTAAATCCAAAACTAGAGGACCCATTAGTATTTTTTGGCATGGGATAATTTTTTTTCTGATTTTTCTCATAATGTTTACAAGCAATCCTGTCACCCCGTTTCGGCTTGACATTTAGTTCTGGGACATCCAGTATGTATAGATATGTATGTATAGATATGTATGTATTTAGAAATGTACACGGTTCAATTTAAGCCTAGCTAGCCTGACTTTGGGATTAGATGGCATTGTGTGATAGTTGTGGAATGTTAATATTATTATTAATTATGTTGGTGTACCCGAATGAAACGCATGTTACTAAAAGAATGAGGAGTATATGGTATACTCATCATTCTTAAAGTCAAAGTCAAAGTCAAATCATTTATTTCAATTAGGCCATATAAAAGGCACTTTTGAACGTTAAACTTACAAGTTAAATAAAATTTAATGATTCTAGTTGCCCCTTCCAAAAGGTAGTTTTGTATGGAGAAGAATGGGCAAGAAACTCTATACTTACTCTTTTAAAATAGTTTTTACAATATTTGTATACAATAAAAAATACATTATATGTGAATACGATGTACCTAGAATAAACAAAGTAAAATAAAAAAATAACATACTATGCTAAGATAGATTAAGCATTTTAGTAGATAAGTACATAATTATGAGGATAGATACATGGTACTCTCACATTAACAAATATTAAAATTATGCGTTTCATTCGAGAGGGAGAGGGAAGCCAAAGAAAGCATGGATGGATTGTGTGAAGAGTGATATGAAAGAAAAGGAAGTCAGTGATAGCGCGACTTGAGACAGGATAGAATGGAAGAAAAAAACGTGTTGCGCCGACACCAAATAACATGGGACAAGGATAGGAAGATGATGATTTTAAATTATATTTATTTCTGCAAATAGGTTTTCAAATTTAAATTTCATTTATTTGCTTAACCATGTGTAGATAATAGTCATAGTATCATGCTTATTATAGGTGATTGATCAAAAAAAAATAGTAATAATATAACAATTCACCTTAATATTAAATAATTAACAATAGAACAGTCGGTATTCGTGCAATTTAAAATAAAAAAAATATAATAGATTTAGTCAGTGTATCAGAGTGATTGGCATTTAAAAATTCATTGACATTGTAGTAGGCTTTTCCTGTCAGTAGTTTTTTTAAACTGGTCTGTATTAAGTTTTTTTACACGGATAGGGATATTGTTATAGATTATCGGTGTTCTGCATACAACGCTTTTATGTAGTGCTGTCTTAGCTGGCTGACAAACACTTTTGTACGTCATTTTTTCATCAACTAGTAGATGAGATCGGTGTTTCACTTTTAAAGAAACTGGTTACCTCTGAGTGCCTTTTAGGAACTCAGAGGTAACCAGTTTCTTTAAAAGTCCAGACATTATCTTGGTCAGATCATGTAAGAACCATACAGATTAGTGTCTGAGATGGTCTTTTGAGTAAAAAACCACACAGATATGACGTATAAGGTTGGTGATGGTGTGAGGTTGAGAGGATGATGGTATACCTGAATGGTTGCTGACTGCGTACAGGTTGTAGACAGCCGGGTTGCCTCTGGTTGCCGCGTACGGTGACATGTCCAGGTTATTGAGAGGAAACTCCACGAGAACGTTCAGTTTACCGCGAAAACGTTCCGTCGGTGAGAATCTGTAATGAAACAATAGAATTGATCAAAACTAACATTATAATGAGGAAGGATTTGTATTCTGTATGTTACGAGTAAACTTAAATGGACCGATTTGTAAATTTCTTTCACCATTCAAATTCAAATTCATTTATTTATTGTAAAACATAGGTATACTTTAAAGTTCTTATTTATTTATTTATTTAATACTTCAAGCACACTAATGTACATAGGCGGACTTAATGCCTTAGGCATTTTCTACCAGTCAACCTTTAGGTCATGCAGAGAGACAAACAGTGGTAGGTGCAATTCCGTTGGAAAATTTGAAGAGAAGTATACATAATAAATACAGTAAAAGACAGAAAGATTAATACAGTTAAAGATTTAGAGCGCTATGTTTTATGTTTTACCTCTAGGGCGTACAAAAATTATTACCTACTACATATCATTAGTAATTAGATCACCATATTAAAATTTCAAACTTAGCACCGTAGGGAAGCTACACTATCCCCGGGTGACATAGGCTAGTTTTTATCCCTGTATTCTCTATCACGGGAACGGGAACTACGTGTACTTTGTGTTGTAAAATTTTGCATGTCATCTAAATCTGACTATGTATTAGGAACTTCAACTGACTTTAAGACCATAATGTACCATACTTATTGCAAATAAATGATTATGATTATTATGATTACGTGGGAAAAAACTGCGTGATGTCTGCTAGTTTATTATACACTAGCGGAAGATTTGAGATGGTGTTACCTTTTGAGATGCAGCACGAGCACTTGCGGGAACTTCTGGACGGTGAACCATTTGAGGCACTTTCTGCGGACTCCGCACTTCGAACAGGTCTGGAACATACCAGCTATATTATTAATACATAGCTATATAACGTACAAGTAAACAACTCAATACAATGACGCATCGCCGCCAGCGCACGCTAACATCCAAAGAGCGAGTCACCGAGTCCTCGCACAGCAGCCGACAACTACGTCACACGGGACTATACAGGCCAGCGGAGGCCTACAAGATTCATTCGCTAACTAGACGGATCCGAGTGCGATAACCCCGCAGTCCGCTTGTATTCAGTAAGAACCCTCTTATTCGATAGCCTAGCGGTCTTTAAGAGTGTGTCTAGAGAGACTAAGTTGCGATACCACGTGTCCTTCTTAATTCTCACTGTAGGACTGTAGTTACATAAATAAAAGTGCAAGTACATCTTTGTAAAAACATTGTGAAGAAGTTAATAAAACCACAGTACTGCAAAGGTTCCTTTCATTTAAACATCCACAACTCCTATAGCTATTATTTATAACCATGTACCAAAAGTAATAAAAAGCAACCATTATTAAGACTTAAAAGTACCTTTTAAAATACTCTACTTTTCAATGACCTCTACCTGTCACATGTCACTTGAAAAGTTAAAAATAAAGGTCATTGGACGTTCCTATTCTCATTTGAAATGCATAGTTATTTATAAGGCAGTTTGTGAGAAGACTTATACCCTAGTTCGGGTTCGTTGTTCTGGTATCAACCAGAACAAGGAACTTGGGCAAGGGCGGTCTTCTTATTAATTCGTCTGTAGTTTAAGTTGCTAACAATAGTTTTTAAGTGTATACCTGTAACTAACAATTTTATGGATCCTGCAGTTGTCCGAAATAAAATGATTTTATTCGTTTATAGTACCTACAAGCAACGTTAATTCACACGCTACGCTGTGTGGTACGTGGCAGTGTGTTAACCGCATTAACTTGTAAGTTTTTTTTTATATTTGCCTTAAAATATATATCAATTGAGACAAAAGTAATAAAATCCACCAAAGAGATTTAAAATACTATAGAGCGGGCATGTCAAGGAAATGTCATAGAAAAACTTTGATCCCATGTCTCAGTAACGCCATCTAGAATAATATATTAATATTGGAGCGGCCGCGGCAGCGGAGCGTACTACAAAAAGCTCATAGACTTGTATCCAGCAGGACACACTTTTTCGGACGAAAATTTTGTTCGTGATGTCCGGTCTATAGGTATTGAATGTCTTTGTAATCCACCAATGTAAGAGACTGGTGCCTGAAATAGGTTTTTGTAGAAAAACCTGTGGTACAGGTCACCAGGGCCTCCCCTTGGCAAAAAAGGTAAGTCTGAAGTTCAAGTGCTTTTAATTGGTCTTATTGAAATAAATAATTTGAGTTTGACTTTCATCAAGTCATGCGGTGCAATTTTTTCTTTAAAGTTGTGCCGCGACGGTTACGAACGGACGGTATGAATGTAAACGAAGTAAAAGAAGTATGTAAGAATCGTAGCATATGGCGCTCTGTAGTTTCTGCCAACCCCCATGGAAAAAGGCGTAAGTTAATGTATTAATTATTTATTAAAGCTCTTATCACAAGTAAAAAAAATGTACAGACGCCAGCACTTCAAGTTACACCAATGTGTCAAATTTCTTTGATCGTTTTTCTTCAACTTTATGCCAAACAGAATAAGGTTCTTATTCAATTGGGAAAATTTGACACATTGGGGTAACTTGATGTACTGGCGTCTGTACAACGGCGGACTTAATGCCTGCCTGTCTGCCTGCCTGCCTGACGGCTTACGCCCGATATTAATATTCTATCTCAATCCAAATCCCGATCCTTTGTTTTTGCCTGCTGCTTCTGATTGGACATATTTAAGACTCGGATAGGCGAATTCGGTCGTTGATTGGTTACAGACAAAGATCGGGATCAAGATAGCAACCGAGATAGATTATTAATATCCAGCGTTAATGTATGCATGTATGCGACCGTTAGGAGGTTAAGCAAAGTGACAATAAAGTGATACTGACCGGTTTCTCGTCTCCATCCATTTCCTCTTCGCGCGTGAAGTGTGACAAGCACTGCTGCAGCTTCAAGTTGCCCGTGCGGGAGGGGATCGGCAGACTGCGAACAAATACATACATAACGCTACATTACTACACTCCAATTATAATAGCACTAGGAGACGTCCCACGGGTTCACCCGCGTAGGTCTCGTTCCCGTAGGAATACAGGAATAAAAAGTAGTCTATGTGTTAATCTAGGTTGTCAGCTAACTCCATACCTAATTTTATTAAAATCCATTCAGTAGTTTTTACGTGAAAGAGTAACAAACATTCATACAAGATACAAGAAGATACAAGATACAAGAATGTTTATTTTGCTAAAAACAATGAGTATACACATACATGCAAGATGTTACATACAGTTTTGTTGAATCGCTGTCATGTTTTGCCTTAATGGCGTACAAAATATTAATTGAGAAAGAACATAATTATGTCATTTCCTTAACAAACAATAGGTACTAAAAAATGAAATGAACAATCATTAAGGGCCAGAAACAATTTTGAAATGCTTAAAGTCAAAAGTTATAATTGTTACATACATTATAATCATAGTCAAATAATCCAAATATTTCGTACAAGTCAAGGTTTAGGTACATAATTCATATTTAAAATAAATAATATTATTAATAAAATCAAATATTTCCTAAAAGTCAGGGTTAAGTTAGTTTATCAGTCAAAAATTCGTTAGTGCTGTAATAAGCTTTCTCTATCAAAAGCGTTTTTAATCTAGTTTATAATTTTTCTCTTGTGTCCTCCCTCCAATATTTTGGTAATTTATTATAAAGAATTGGTGCCATACAGAATACACTCTTACGCAGCAATGCCGTTCGAGATCGTGGTATGCAAAGCTTGCTATTGTCGCGTCTATTTCTAATTACTTTGTCAGATACTAAGGGAAATAGGTTTGGGTTCATTTTGACAAACAAAATAGTCTCAAAAATGTACATAGATGGAAGGGTTAATATATTATGTTTTTTAAACAATGGTTTGCAACTGTCAGTGACTCGTAATCCAAACATAGTTCTTAGACACCTCTTCTGGGATTTAAAAATTACATCCTTGTTCGTAGAATTTCCCCAAAAAATTAATCCATATCTCAGATTAGATGATACTAAGCCGTGATATGCAGTAAGCAGCGCGTCAATGTTTAGCATCGGGGCTAATTTAAACAGTGCATATGTCGAATTGCAAATTTTTTTGTTTAAGTCTTCTGTATGTGCTTTCCAATCTAATTTACTGTCTATAGTTACACCAAGAAATTTAGCTGTTTGAACTTTGTTAATATGTTTGTCACAATAGTTAATATTTACATTAGGAATGGCTGATCTTTGGGCGAAATGCATGATGTTCGTTTTGTCAAGATTAATTTTAAGGTTGTTGTTTTCCAACCATTTTATCATAGATTCAATTGATCTGTTAATATCAGTTTCGTATCTGTCTCTATTTTTACATGCGACTGTAATGGTACTGTCGTCGGCAAATAATGTCATTGGGTAGTCGATACTTTTGGGTAGGTCATTAATGTAGAGTATAAATAATAATGGGCCGACTACAGTACCTTGAGGTACGCCATATTTCACTATTCGTTCTGTTGATTTATGGATTATTTCACGTTTTGTCCCTTTGTTTATTGCAGGTATTTCTGTGAACTGTTTTCTGTTACTTAAGTACGATTGAATCAGATTTGAGACATTACCTCTAACGCCATAAGCTTCATCCATCCATCCTTCTATCCAGACTCACAAACTTTCGCGTTTATAATATTAGTAGAATTAGAAAAAAAGAAGCGTATAAGCAGGAATGCAGAACATTTTATTTTAAAGATAAGTTAAAACAATTTTTATTCAAATTGTTTTATTTTAAATAGCTTTTGCCCGCGGCTTCGCCCGCGTGGATGTCGAACTTCCGTCCCCTATGTTTTCCAAAAAAGGGTTGAATTTCCAAAAATCGTTTTTTAGTGGATACTTACATCACTAAGAACACCCCTTTAAGTTACATGTCTCTAATATCAGCGGTTTGGGCTGAGCTTTGATATATAAACGTAATAATTTTAGCATAATACTTCCGGATAAACTACTTTCAAAGTTGATCCTTCCGGTATGTATGCATAAAGATTTCTGGAACTACTGACCCAGGAAAGAGCGCCGTACAACTGATAATGTGTAAAACAACTGAGACTAAGATCAACCTGCCCAGGCGTATTGATTACAACAGTACCAAGTTTGGTTAAAATCCCTATAATAGTTTTTGAATTATGCGTGCACATACAGACAGAGACACAGACAGACAAAACATTTACTGATTGCATCTTTGGCATCAGTATCGATCACCAATCATCCTCCAATATTAATTTTGAATATGTATTCAATGTACATAATTATCTTCGTAGTGTGTGATAGCCCATTGAATTGTATGGCGAGCGATATTGTATCTTAAGGTAAAATATTATACTATCTTAGCCGTGTGCAGCGCCCTTTGGTGAACCCCACTGCGGGTGACGTAACCTACGACAAACTTTTTATTTGCGGTTGTTACAGTAGTCGGGTCTAGAGATCGAACCACAAAATTAAGTTTGTTTTTTATTGTATATACTTTTCCGGGATAAAGAGTACCCAGTGTCGTGGCCAGGATATTAAAGAATAAGTATACCAAGTGTCATCGTAATCGAACCGGTAGTTTTTGCGTGATACCTGAACATACAGACAAACTGTAAAGCAGTTTGGCAGAAGATTGTGAAAAACTTATCATGTTACTTTTCTTGAATAAATAAATAAAAAAAAAAAAAAAAAAAAAAACAGACAAAAATTTTTTTAATCATATTTTTGCTATTTATTTTTTCAATGTACAGAAATTTTACTTCTACAGATTTATTATAAGTATAGATAAGTATAGATAGATGTATATAGATAAGAAGGGTAAAACGTCTGCACAATGAAAGTTGTGCTAGGGGCATTTTGCGTTTTAGTAATTTTATATTATCTCCGAAACTGTATGACCAATTGATATACTGTAAATGGCAAATATTGTCTGTATGATGTTCTTGCGATACTGAAATAATTTATTGTCATAAGAATTAATATTTTGTTGCTCAAATAATCAACCAAACGTGAGTATGCCGAAAAAATTTTTTTTCAATGCGATAAAAGAAACATAAAAGATAAAATATAAAAGATAGAGATATGGTATAGCGGACTTTTTTGTAGAAATAATTAAGACGAACCAGGTAGCTATACATTGTTTTTAATTTTGAGCAACTGTTTAGGCAGCGCACGCAAATAATTCTGTTTTATGAGGTATTTTTTTCCGACTTGCTAGACAAAAGTTGTGATAGCTCGGTTAATATACATGTTATAGAAACAATTTATAGCCTATAGCACTCAGGAATAATGTAGCTTTCTGCCAGTTAAAAAAAAATTTGAATTGGATAATGAGTTCCAGAGATTACACCCTACATACAAATTTACAAACTTACAAACTTACAAATTTTACCTCTTTATAATATTAGTATAGATGTATAAGAATAAAAGTGAAACGAAGAACGTGTCCTTGTATTATACATCTAATAAACAAACAAATCATACATATTATAGCTTAATTACTAGCACAAACATTTGTCTTGGGTGGGAATCGAACCTACGACCTCCGGCATAGCAGTCAGGCCTACTAACTACTAGCCCAACAGGCCAGTCTAATAAGATGACAACAAATGGATCCAAAACAATAATAATATATATATATATAATATAAATCATTTTATTTCGGACAACTAAGAGATCCATAATTTGTTAGTAACAGGTTTGCACTTAAAAAACTATTGTTAGTAACTTAACTAAAGACGAGTTAATGAGAAGACCACCCACAGCTACACACACACATAACTACTAAACAATAAAATGCTAAGGTATTAGTCTTCTCACTAATTGCCTTATTATGGTGGAAGAAGAATCAGACGCTATCGCTTTCAGGATACTATTGCGACTGCCCCTTATTCTGCTCAGGAGTGAGGCCGTTTTCTTACGGATGATTGCATGAAACCCATCGGTATGGTTTACCGCGAACATTCCAGAGGCACTGCAAAAACGAGGCAATCGCAACAGCATCCTAAAAACGTTATTGTATTGGACGCGCAGGACATCCAGCGATCTTTTCGAATAGCTGACCCAAAGATTACCGGTGTAAAAGCTCTGACAATACGCTTTGAAAAGCGTTACCTTTACTTGGTCAGTACACCGAGCAAATCTTCGTGCCAACATATTACCCCTGACCGCCAGAGCCCTACGCTCCCGTTCAATGTCAACATGGTCACTGAGGTCGTCGGTAAGAAAATGCCCAAGATACTTAAACATTTTCACTCTACGAATTGACGTTCCATTTATAGCGAGTTCAAATGTACTTTCCCGACACTTACCAGCGACCCCAAAGACCATGTATTCACACTTATTGGCATTATAGACAAGTCCATGTGAAGCAGCGAAGGTCTCGCATACATGTAGTAACTCCACGATCGCCCCCGGTGACGGTCCCAGCAGCACCATGTCATCCGCATAACTGATGTTGTTACAACTAACACCATTTACCCTGCATCCGACACGCATGCTGCTGAGCTCGACAATGAGGTCATCAACATATAGATTGAAGAGCCGAGGGGACGACAGACCACCCTGCCTCACCCCGCACTCCAACCCATAGGACTCCGAGAGCGCATTAGACCATTTGACACGGTTTGTCTGGCTGCGATACCAGTACTGCAATACACTGAGCAGTTCCTCCGGTATACCCCTACTCCTCAACTTGCTCCAGAGCACGTCGTAAGAAACGAGATCAAAAGCCTTGGAGAGGTCAAGGAAGCAGGCGTACACCGGCGTGCTACGGTCAGTGTAGTATTTGACAGTATGCTTCACACCTAGAATAGCACTTTCGGTTGATAGTCCGGGGCGAAACCCAAACTGAGCATCGTGCAACTTAATATATTTTGCCAAACAAGAGTCAAGCATACTGTCCAACACTTTGGCCATAATAGTAGCAAGAGAGATTGGGCGGTAATTGTTTATGTCCGAGATGTCACCTGTCCTGTTCTTCACGATGGGTACCACAATGGTCTTTATTAAGTCTGCCGGTAAATACGAGTGGCTGATACACAACGAATAGAACAAGGACAGGACCCTCGGCACATGCATGCCTGCATATTTTAAGTGCTCAATGCTAAGCCCATCATGCCCAGGGGATTTGCCCCTACTCATACTATTTATCACCGATCTAACTTGCTTCGTGGTGAAGCGTAGCAGCGGCTCCTGCCCCCGGGCATGAGAGACACAGCCGATTCCAGATACTGAGGGACCAAGTGGAGACCTTACTTTGAAATGCTCTCTAAACAAGTTTGAGATATCCGCATGCTCAGTGACTCCCCCTACCCCAGCCGCCAGACCAGGCTTAACCTCCAACTTACCTGTGGACTTCCAAAATGCACTGAAATTATTCGTCGCCCGTTGTTCGGCTAATACATCCATTTTTAATTGATCTTGCCTATTTTGGCAGTACCTTAGCCGGCTTTTGAAAATTTTACGCGTCTCGTACATTTGGTCGTAAACAGTCCCAGAGGTTGGACGATCAGCCAATACCCAAAGCTGGAAACTAAGCCTGGCCTCGCGGTGAGCATCTCGCACATGTTTGTTCCACCCACATAATGGACTACCACGCTTAGGTCTCCTGCGTGCTTCATTCGATTCCTTCGCTGCCTCACAAAGGACATCAACAATATTCTTGTACAGCTTATCAAGGACAAGTTTATGACTATCCAAGCTACATGACCCCTGACTGCACACCACAAACTCCAGTGGGAAGTCTATCTCCCGTAATTTATCAGAACACATCTCATGATAATTTTCGATCTCTGTTTTATTTCTGATACCCCAAACAACAGCATTGCGGGGTGCAGCCCCGGTCAACAACTTTGGCCTAACTACATCTAAGTCACATGTAATATATATGGGTAGGTGATCGGACACATAAATATCTTCATCAATACCTACACTAACAATTGTCTGCCAGGCTGACGAAGAGACCACACAATGGTCTAACCACCTCCTACAGCCGTGAGCATCGCTAATAAAGGTGTAGTAGTTTTGATCACATCCTAACTTTTTTGTATCAGCACAGACCCAGGATTGATCGTTACAAAAACTTAATAACTCCACATAAAATAATTCTTGCGGATGAGCATTAAAATCTCCCATTATATATATGTTTTCAACATCATACGTCTCAATTACCGCACTTATTTCACCTAAAACCTGAGTAAACAAAGGCAGGTTCTCCGGTGAGTTTGTAGGCATGTAAACAGAAAATACCATAATATTACGACTACCAGAGACAGCTTTAATGGCCACCAGCCGAGAGCTATTACACGGTACTACCGAGACAGATTCAAAAATACCCTTTCTCCAGAGAATGGCCACTCCTCCGTACGGCCGTCCCCTTAGGAGCACTTCTGAAGTGTCTACAGCAGACCTACCTGTGAATTCAAATTCTGGGCTTATCGTTCCTAGTATTGATATTTCATGTGGTAACAGCCAGGTCTCCTGTAGGCAGATCAAATCGGACCACTCAGATATATTTCTTATATTATCAACTGATCTCTTCGCAGATTTACAATTAAAACTAGTTATTTTTACTTGATACTTATTTTGACAATCCATACTGAAATTTCTGTTAACTAACTTTACGAACCTCAGGAGCCTCTCTATTTGTTCGGTACATAAAATGTACAAACCGTCTAAAAGTAATACCCTCAGGCCATAATTGATTTTCTAAGAACATCTCCACCTTGTGTTTAGATACATATAATTTATAAGCATTATATTTCTTATACGACTTAATACTAAGCTTTTTTAAAGAGACACTTTCATTAGTTTTACTTTTAATGTAGTTAATAATGTCATCTTCAGAGGTCTCCTTATTCACGTTCGATATTAGTAACGGTACTTTAATATCAGCCGCTCGGAATTTACTGTCCGGTACAATAGACGCACGACCTTTTTGGCTTGCAAATTTATAAGGTTTCGAACGCGAACGTTTATTTTGCACTAAAGTCCACTCGTTATTGCTCGGATCACTCACCACTATTTTAGAAGCCGTTTTATCATACGTATCTATCGACGGCATACTTTCACAATGCACTGTTGGCTGCTGGAGATCACTCGATGCGTTCACAGCCGTAGCGGTGGACACACTGGCAGTGGGCGCAGTGGCTCCCCGCTTGCCGGTGGGTTGCGCACAGGTAGCCGGGCTCGGTACGCTAACCCGTTTGCAAGCAGCCGCGGTGTTTGTTGCTTCCTCCCGCTCCACTCCTTGCGCTGTCTCCCTCCCGCACAAACCGCTCTCATCAAAATTGCATGTCATTCGTGTGCGATGCGTTGTCTCACTGTTTTGTTCTTGCAAGACAGAGACGCAGTTATTACAGTCGCTGAATAGTGATGATGACGCACCTTTGGCCGAGAGGTCATTTATCTTGCAATCAGCTGGGTATTTTATAGGTAAATATTGTAATCCTATAGGACCACTGTCTAGTGTAAAACTGTTTTGTAAACATGCTCCTCTTCTTGTGTTTATTTGACTATTCTTGACAGTCGGCGTATTTTGTATTAGCGATGCCTGTTTTAGACTAATCACCTCCAATTGAAGCGACATAAACTGCTCCTTAGACACGGTATTGTCTTCTAAAACGCTGATCTGATTTTTCAGCTTCAAAATATCTTTTAGGAGACACGTTACATCGACGTGATCAAAAGTCACCGGAGGGAGTTTATTAAGCTCCTTCGCCACAAATATCGGAAATAATTCAGCACTGGTACCTTTCATGAGACAGATCATATCGTCTAGATCCCGTGACATTCTCTTCTTTCCCTCCTTTCGGCGCACTGGCATTTTCTTTCCACTGGGGATAGTTTCAAACAGCAGAGCTTTAGCCCGCACAATGTCCTCCGTAGAGAAAGACGAGCAACACACTTGGTGCACACTTTCTTCATCCATGACATCTAACACATTTCGTAGAAAAGCTAACAGTTCGTTGATAACGATATTGCAATTAGCACACTTGACAGTATGAGACGACATTATTATCGATTAGTCACCGCACCGGTTACAGCGGCATCGCAAACTCGTCCGCTACCCTCCGCGTACGATGCGAGACTGTAATAATACTACTACTTTTTATTTAACGTGTCTCTAATGTGATCTGAAACCTATTATGTTAGATAGAATCAGAATGACGGTATAAATATACATATAACCTAACCTAACTTACTATACCTACCCTATAGCGAACCTAACTACCGAACCTAACTACCTTACTGAAATGCCTTGATTTTCAAAGATACAAAATGCATAATTTTAAACTGAACTACTGCGTTGCGTGTCTCTATGTTACATACAATACTAGAGTAGGTAGTAGTCTTTGAAGTAGTAGTAGTAGGAGGTAATAATAATAATTTAACTGGTTTGGTATATCATTCATACATAAAGTACTACTTTCACCGGCCTGCAGTTGGTCTAAGAGTTAGTGGCCCTGACTGCTATGCCGGAGGTCGTGAGTTCGACTCCCACCCAGGACAAATGTTTGTGTGATGATCACGGTCATTTCGAAGGGTGGGCGTTTTTGGGGGACTGTCTCATGATTTTTTTTTTCAAACAAAAACTCGCCTGCACTCTTTCATAAACACACACAGACACACACATGTGCGCGTTCATACACACACATGGCACTCGTGTTATATATTTTACACGGATTAAATGGCAGGGTGTGACTTGCACACTCAATAATAGGCCCTCTAAAATGGCCGCTAGCACAAAGTGACGTAGCGACAAGAGGGCAACACGTCCTGAGGTGCTAAAGGAGTGGAGCGGCATTCCACGGCTATCAGGACAATCCCGGAAGTACGGTCAAGATCCCTACCAGCACCTTACTGGAATGCTTCCTTCCTCCGAGCACGTTTGCTCTTGGAGAATCTCCACTCTAGCCGGCCAACTAACGCCCGATATATTCTATGTCAATCCAAATCCCGTTCCTTTGTTTTTGACGGCTGCTTCTGATTGGACATCTTTAAGACTCGGATAGGCGAATTCGGTCGTTGATTGGTTACAGACAAAGATCGGGATCAAGATAGCAACCGAGATAGATTATTAATATCCAGCGTAAGGCAAGAAAGAGGTGCAAGCTCTGTTCCTCGTCAGAGTTCAGTCTGGCCAAGTAAGGCAAGCCAGAGATGAGGAACAAGACTTCTCCCGGGAGATCAGCAGGCCCAGCCATATTACAAATTCTATTTCTATTATCGTAATCGATAAGGCGACAATAGAATAAAATGGCGTATATAGAATCAGCTGTTTGTCAACTGTCAAGTGTTAACGAGTAAAATTTGTAATATGGCTGAAAATGAAATACACTTAACAGTGACAAACAGCTGATTTCATATACGCCATTTTCTTTCTATATTAGAAATAGAATTTGTAATATATGGCTAGACCTGCAGGTTTGTTGGGTCGCTACTGCCCAACAGCTCGCCACAAGCTGCCCAGCTCGCCATATGTTAAGTGGGGTCTTAAGGTCATGCGAGTGTTACCTGAGGTCCCAGAAGGGGTCGAAGGTGACACTGTCGTGGTTGCAGTGCGTGCAGCGCAGCGTGGACTTGAGCTGTCCCACGAAGATGTCGCCCACGCGACTGTCCTCCATGCGCAGGTAGCGGTTCCACGCCTCCGACGCCTTCGCCGAGTCGCTGGAATGGAAATAAATTAAATAAATAAATACATATTCCACAACTTCCACACAACGCCACCTAAACTCCAGTGGCGAAATGTCTATACATCTCGATTCCCATCAACTTCCCTTTGGAAAAATCAAAAGTCATTTATTCAAATTAAGCTGAGGATCAGCAATTTTTAAACGTCAAAAATTACATAAGACAGTCCCCCAATACGCCCGCCCTTCGCCGAGGAGGAGGAGGTTCGAAAGAGAAGTTCTCCTGCTATTGAATGATGGCAGCCAGACTCTGGTACTGTATTTACACCAAAGGTATACAGGGTGGTAGCTCTTTCTTAACATGTTTTTTCGCTGTACATACATACATACATACATAAACTCACGCCTTTTTCCCATAGGGGTAGGCAGAAACTACAGAGCGCCATGTTCTACGATTCTTACATACTTCTTTTGCTTCGTTTACATTCATACATGTTGTCATACACACACGCCGGTTGCGAGTACTACGCACATTGTTCGCTATAGTACCTCGATACTAAATATTTAAAGTTAGGTCTCAAATAGTAGCAAAAAGGTAATAAATTTTGGTATTTTATACACATCAATTAATATCTCTATTGGTCCAGGGGTCCTGACGCTAACGATGTTTCTTACAATAGTTGGCGCGTTGTCGCCATCATTGAACAAAAATCATAATATTTGCTAAGTATTATTCATACTCATATTTACTATTTAATTCGGTTTTTATTATCATAAAAACACTTAATTGCCGTTAACTCACCAAATAAAAGATATTCCTCCCAAAACCAACGGTGGTGTCACGGTGGTTATTATCACAATTTGGAAACGTACAGACAGCACGTCAAGTAACCCCAATGTGTCAAATTTCTTTGATCGTTTTTCAACTTTATGACACACAGAATAAGGTTCATATTCAATTGGGAAAATTTGGCACATTGGGGGTAACTTGATGTATTGGCGTCTGTACATTGCGACATTTTGACGTCTGAACGTTGGCTATGATTGGACCACACTACTTTGTGCTCTTATATTTCGGGCCGTTTTTTGAAAGGCTTATCGGGAATCTAGTACTATTACTGATCGAAGCGAAATGTGTGTGTACCTACTAGTGGTACACATCTGCTTAACCCTTCGGAGATAACAGGCGTGATGTTATAATATAATAGAAAAATTACACCCAGAAACAGAACAAATGACCATGCTCATCACACAAACAAGGAGTATTGGGTGGGAATCGAACCCACGACCTCCGGCATAGCAGTCAGGGCCATGAACCACTGGACCAACAGGCCAGTCGGTATTTTATTATTTTTTTGTACCTTAGATTGTCGTCGATCTCGGTGAGGATCGGCTTGGGTTTAGTGGTGACGCGGTTCACGTCTTCGTGCAGACCCTCCAGAAGGTAGCGGAGGAACTCCTGAAAACGAAGTGTTGTATTACTAACTAAATAAAATAAATAATCTACAACTTTTCACACAACGCCATCTAGTCCCAAGCTAAGCAGAGCTTGTGTTATAGGTAAACAGCTGATAAACATACTTATAATAGGGTGACTGGTAATTAGTGACCGATACTTAAACACGTGATTGTATTCATAATTTCAAAAAACTTTCCCAAATAAACTTTTTTTTTATAGTCAACATCTTATAGGTAACACAATTAAATATTTAACAAAAACGCGCTTTGTAATTCCCGCGCGCATTCCTGTGTTCGATCACAGTAGGCACGAACTAACAGCTGATAGTCTGATCTCGAGAAGAGCAAAATCTACTAGCAGTAGCGTCACACGTTCCCCCGCCACCCCCACCGCTCCCGTTGTGCAGTACTGACGTTATTGAATTAGTTGAAAGTTAATGAGTATAAAAAGAGTTTCTTTGGGAAAATTATTCGTATTCATGAGTACAATCACGTGTTTAAGTATCGGTCACTAAATAATTACCAGTCACCCTATATACTTAGATAAATAACACCCAGACACAGAACAAATGATCGTGCTCATCACACACACACATTTGTCCTGGGTGGGAATCGAACCCACGACCCCCGGCATAGCAGTCAAGACTACATGTAAAAAAAATAATTAAGTCCCATGTCTCAGTAACGCCATCTAGCATAATATAGCAATATTGGTGCGTCAGCGGAGCGTACTAAAATAAACTCATAGACTTTATTTTATTTTATTTCGGGATAAAAAACAGGAGTACAATTAAATATTATACATAGCATATTACTAATTAAACAAAGTACTTATCATACTACTAACAACATTATCCACTTATTACTAAATTGTTATTTTTAATGCTACGCGAGGAAAAAAAAAACAGAATAAGTACCTACATAGATAACATAACATATTAGCAAAAGAAAAACGAAAAATACAACAACTTAACAATTTACGAAGCCAAGATGGAATCGACTACTGATTTCCTAAATTGATGCTGTTAAATTAAAAATATCAATTTTTTCAAATATAGCGTTGTAATAGTCCACAAGTCACACACTTGTGTCCATTAGGACACAATTATCGGATGAAAATTTTGTTCGTGATGTCTATTGTAAGTATTGAGCGTCTTTGAACTTCCCCCTTATATTTTACGTACCTGTGCATCTTGCTGGCTGTAGCCCATGAACCGGGGCGCGAACCTCTGCACCTGCGACTTGAGTGCCGTCGTGTTCACCACGGCGTCTTTCTCGCCGCGGAGCCACAGCTCCTTGATCACTATGCCGAAGGCTGGAAATTAAATTAACATATAAATAAATAAATATTCCACAACTTTCACACAACAACATCTAGTCCCAAGCTAAGCAGAGCTTGTGTATTATATTGTTTTTTTTTTATTATTATTTGACTGCTATTTATTTGTTTCTTTTACTGGTTCGACATCTTGTAATAGACATTTGTTTAATAATTTAGGTAATGTATTTTTTAATAATTGTTTAATCTGTATAGGACTTGTAATAATCCCTTATCAATAAAATACTATGACTATGACAATGACTACTAAACAGCTGATATACATACTTAAATACATACATATTATAGATAGATTACACCCAGACACAGAACAAATGATCGTGCTCATCACACAAGCATTTGTCCTGAGTGGGAATCGAACCCTCAACCTCTGGCATAGCAGTCAGGGCCAATAACTACTAGACCAACAAGCCAGTCCATATTATAAATATGGTTAAGTTCTTCATCTTCTTATCGTGTGGTAAGGGTCTAACCTGGTGAGAGTTTATAGCGCCCATGGGCCCCTGACTTGGCATCACATGCCATCGAGAACTATCCCTCAGGCATGCGGTTTCCTCATTATTTGAAGCTAGTAATAGAATACAATAGGCACATGAATCCGTAATATCAGAGGTTCGAACTCGAGACCGATGGCTTGGCAGCCTGCCAGTCATACCACTAGGCCACTAGAAAATGGTAAAACACACACGCTACACTGTTCGTCGTTTTTTACGTCACTTCTGCAACTTATCTCTGAACTTATTGTTTCTTACCTGATTTGTTTTAGCTGTATGTGCTCCATATCATTTCAATAAATTTAAATTAAATTAAACTTGTATTTACCAAAAGTCAACCGCTATTTTACCAAACCACAAACCCTATTTTTACCAAATTAAACCCCTATTTTTACGAAACAAAAACCCTAATTTCACCTAACATAAACCCTATTTTTACCAAACAAAAACCCTATTTTTACCAAACAAAAGCCCCATTTTTACCAAATAAAAGCACTATTTTCACTAAACAAAAACCCTATTTTTACCATACATAAGCCCTAGTGCCCCATTTTTACCCCCAAATGTATGAAAGATAGTCTTTACCTTTCATGAGCGCCCCTTTCATACACGACAGCGTAGTGTTGAGGTCATCTGCATATTTATCGTCTGTCAAGTACTCGAGCAGCGGCTTCGTGTTGGACAAGCACTGCAGCACACTGTTCATGAAGCATGTGTTGCCGATGTTGCGGAGTCCGTTGAGGCCTGGAAAATGATGGGTGGGCGTTAAATGATATTTATTCCTGTAAATACTAAAGACATTCAATAATTACTATAGACGGACCATCATGGACAAAATTTTCATGCGTTACTTGTCTCCAAGTGGACACAAGTCGATTGGTCTAAGTTTAGTACGTTCCGAGTACTGCTAAAGCCACCACTGGCCATAAGTACATAATAGCTTGAATATTATTTATTTACTAAAACATCCGCCTTGAGCTAACGTGGTGATCAATGCTCGTGCCTTCTCTGTATAAGAAGAGGCTTTGCCCTGCAGTGGGACAGTAATAGGCTGGTATTATTATTATGTTTTATTAAAACATGGAAGATTTACAGCTTAAAACCTTAATTTAAAAAAAATCGACATCTTCGCGTGAAGAATTTGACTGGTAAATGGTAATTGAGACTTGAGCAAGCAACGACATTAGGGATTTTAAAGTTTAAAAGAACACAAATGAATGAATTACATGACTTGATTTCGCCATCACCTTTCTACCATCGGACAACCGTCGTACGGCGAGTGTCCACCCTTACATCGTTGGCACTCCCACGATTCGGACAAAGCGTTTCGCTTCGTCGTTTATACCGCGTACATCGAAGGACTGGAACAACTTGCCTGCTGCGGTGTTCCCGTCCGATTATAATTTAGGTGTCTTCAAGGCTAGAGTGAATAGGCTCTTAATAAACTAGTGCGCTTCACCATCACTGATTGCATCACTGCTTACCATCAGTTGGGATTGCAGTCAAGCACTGGTTTATAATATAAAAAAAAAGAATACATTTGTTTTTTTTTTATTACGTGTCTGGGCCCTGTTTGAAGGTCCTGCTACTCACCACTGGTATGACTCGACTGCTTCTCCGTCCGTCCGTCAGACACCGACTCGGATCGCTCGCTGCTCCTCCGAAGCCCGCTAGGCCCGCTCTTCCCACCGGCCAACTCCTGCCAACCAGATGAGTGTTAGACAATATTTTATGTCGAAACTTTTCCAGTCGCTAAGATATTTTGTCGCATCGTAAACAAAAAAAAAGTCTTTGTTCAAATTAGACTGGGAATCAGCACTTTTGACGTGACAACGTCTAATAAACCGATGAACGCCGCCGCCGGCTGCACGCACGAAAAAGGATGACTCATTGTAACGTTACGTTACGATCAGTGCCCTAAGTGTGAGTTGTTTTTACGCTAACGCGATCGAAACGTTCACCGCGTTTGTGTCTCTGATTGGTTAAAAGCTTAGAGCGGGCCAATCGGAGCGCTGAACGTCATGAACGTGTCGATCGCGTTAACGTAAAACAAACTCGCACTAGGCACTCGGAGCGAGAGCGCTGCACGAGCGAGCGAATGTTTTGTTATATGACGTTGTCATGTGAAACTATCGTCCGTAAACCGACTTTACAGCCAACCAATTTTTTTAACGGCAAAATTACATAAGACAGTCCCCCAAAACGCCTACCCTACACCACTTCCTAGTGCTTTTAATGGAAGTTGTGGCGGAAAAAACTTATTAAGTCACCAGTGCAGTTATATGCAAGGATCAGCATTGTCTCTCTCTCTGTATCTTGCTTGTTGTCTCTTTCTTTTATGTAAAGGCGTCATTCGTTAAGGTGGATGTACCAGAGTGTGCGCGCAAAATTAAAATTTTCTTGTTTGCAGTTTGCCATTCAGTGTCTTGTTGTATATTGATTAAAATAAGATTCGCGACTATAACAAATATGGTTTATCTGAGTTACCTATAATAATTAAAATCACCAACACAACCCTCTAAGTTAATTTAATCCCATTAAATGACTTTTTCATGAAATAGTCATTCAATGGGATTATAATATATGAACTTAGAGGGTTGTGTTGATGATTATAATTCTATAAATACATACGTGTTACGATCACATTTCGTTCAACATGCAGCCTGAAACTGAACGAAAAAATGCAAAAAGCTAAAAAAATAATTATTTGGCGGATTTCTCTGGCGTTTCCACCTTAAAGAGAGTACCTAGTCAGCTTGAGACGCTCTCTAAGTTACAGATGAGATAAATAATATATACGGAAAGTTGCTGTTCAGTGCCTAAAAGTGAGGTTGCGATTTTAAACGTAACAAAAATATCTTGCGACAAAATATCGTACGGCTATCAACACACTAGTATGCACATGCGTTCCACTAAATACACGACAAACCAAAACTAAACTAAAGTTAACATTTAAACGCAACGTAAGATATAAAAGAATAAATAATCGGGAAGTGGAACGAAGGGCATCGAAAAGCACAAAATAAAGGGGGGTAAGTGATTAAACTTCATGCTGAACGAAAAACTAAAAAGGAAACACGAAAACAAACGGTGCAGTCTATGGTATAGGCGGTTCAAAATAGGAATAGTGTCACCGTCAATTTTGACAGCTGTGACGTTTGATATGTCAAACTAATGTCAGTGTGGTTAAGCGCGCTGACATATCGAAGATACGTCATCCTATTCTTATTTTGATTGCAAAGGTAATGAAACTCACCCAAGATTCTTGGAGTACTTACCGAATGATGTTAACAGTTTCTTTTGTAATAAAATAGATGTAAAGACAATGTTTGACTACTATTGACTGTGAAAGTCAGAAACTGCTGTCGCTATAGGCAAATCGACAAAAACACCCGTGGCTTAGTAGAACGACGAAGACAAACTTCCAACAGATGTAGCGAAGAAACAGATTGTATTGGAAACACTAAATACAAAAAAAAATGATGACATGTAACCAAAATCCATTAAGGTGGAAATACAAGAGAACATAATATTTCTACGAACTGGATTTTTGTGTGTGTGTTTTGATACAACATTATTTTTAGCTTAAACAAAGACTGACAAGGGTTTGTTGTACTCATCATCCGAACGTAAGTATACAAGATCCCGACAACAATCATCGGAAACCGTCGCTTTCTGCACCCACCTTAAGCCAGTAGCGACAACTATCTCGTCACATACGAACTAAAGACTGACATCTCACATCGCGATGTTAAAGTTATCCGCGCGATTGACCGTATACGAGATCTCGAATTCTCGACAATAACCGTCGGGCAGTAGTAGCCCAACAGACACAACACCTATTGCGAGGAAGATTTAAGCTTTTCTATGGGGATGAGGAACTTTACAACCTGTTCGCCATACCGTTGAAAACTATTATTTATAGGTGCACTCAAATGTTAGTAAAAACGCATCTAAAGTCTTAAATTAAAAACTTTGTACATCAATGTCCACACACCCACAAACGGAATTGAAATAGACTGTGACAAGGGCAGACCTGAGGCCTTCACTCGTATTCGCGCTAGGAAGATTTTCAGAATAAACTAAACTGTTAATTTTGCACTGTGCGTGCTAAACAAAGCATATTTTCTTACTAACACATATGTACAATTAACACAACAACGCACCTTATTTACTAATATTATAGACTAAATCCTGGAATTTTTGCACATGGTGCAGTCATTTTGACATGACAGTTTCGTGCGAACATTCCTAGCGCGAATAGACGGTAGTGCGAATTTTTACATTCACTTACAACAATTTGTATAAAATCATTGTGTTTTCGATTATTGGCACCAAACGGCGCTTACTCAATTTCAGTACAAATTAAAAGTTTACGTGTAATAAAAAACTCGCACCAAGGCCACCGACTATAGTGTAAAAACCTACAGTGTAATTTGCATCATTCGAAGCGAGCCGAATTAACTCTGCACTCGTGATAACAGTATTTCAGGCACTCGAAACTCACATACAAACACACCCGATACATACACACCATACACTCTCGTCACTACGTTGCACGCAGCGTCTACAGCTCCTCATTAACGTTCGCTTTTTAACACATACACACTCCTCCTACCTAAAATACACACACCCTCACTATCTGCTGCGTCGCGACTAACTTGCGTTGCTACTCTCCTCAGTCATGCTTACTGGCTTTTACACACACACACCCCCTACCTACACACAACACACCCCCACAAAGTCACAACGCGCTAGCGCGGGCGTTTAGCTCCGAAAAATCGGTTAACGATACAAATTACACTGTGTATCCCTTCGTATACCCCCTTCCGCCCCTGTCACAGTGGCGTACCATCCGCGCGAAGGTCACCGCCGCGAGCTGGACCGCGTAGCGGCTATGCTCGCGACCGCTGAACACCACCCGGCGAGACATGCGGGCGTTAGCCACGCGGCGGGGTTGAGGCCGCTCTTACATACAAATTGGAGATATGTCATGTATGAGAAGTGAATGTATGTATTGCCAACTCCATATTTTGCGATAGACGCAGAAATGTAATGCAATGCAAGAAATGAATCTACATTGAAAATTCGACTTGATTAACACGTGTTAATGTTGATTTTTGTTTATTTAAGTAGAATGTATCAGTTGTCACTTATTACGTGACCATGTATCAGGCATTCGTCATTTTCGAAATGCCGGCGACACTTAATTTTCTTTTTCTAATCGACTACCTGGCGTCGGAGTTTTTATGCCCTGGGCTTCTGACTTGGCTTCACATGCCGTCGAGAAATATCTCTCAGGCATGCCGGTTTCCTCACGATGTTTTCCTTCACCGTTTTTGAAGCAAGTGATAATTATACAATACGGACATGAATCCGAAAGTCACTAGGCTACCGGCTTAATGAGATCTACTTAGAGAAATACTTAAACATAATTTTAAAGAACGATGCGTAAAGGGCTTGTTCTACATGAGACCGTTAAACGTGAATAGCCACCTGGTATGTATTGACCCCATAGGTCCGGCCCCCTACAAGGGGCAGTCGTGGCTGCGAGGGTCGCGCTCGGCTGGGTTGCGGCGCGACGCTGCGTGGCCGCGGTTCGAAGCACCGTCGACATCCACACCTTGGATGTTAGGAGACATTCAGACGGTTGGTTCAATATTACGTACACATACACAACGCACGCATCGACGAGGAATATTAGAAATAAGGATTATGATCTTGGGCGGAAATAATGCGTCAATTGCACTATTGACGCGAACCCGCTCTAGACACAAGCATATATTCAGCTTAGCTGAAGGCGTAAACAAGACTACTGGTAATTTACAAACCACATTACTTTTAGGCAAGCTTTTTGAAATAGGTATGGTCAGTACTGACACTGGATCCATATTGGAATGGATTATTGCGTATTCCTTGAGTTTATAATGACACTCGCAAGATTATAAAACTATCAAGACGAACAGAACATTCAATTCGCAATGAAATGGAAGAGAATCCAATTTTTAATCTAACTGTGTCTGGCTGAGAAATTGTTAACTACCAAAATCTGATGACTCAGCTAACAGCTTCTCCTCTCAGTGGGAACAGGCGAAAAGCACTCCTCAACAAATCGTTTTGGAGACTAAATTTCAATATTTCCATAACTTGTGGGATACTTGGTATAAAGGGTCTTAAGTAGCAGGTTCGTTATCAAGTAACTGGATTGTGGAGGTAAGATATGCAGCCGCTCCATGTAAAACACTGGTATTCAGCTGCATCTGACTAGACTGGAAGCAGACTCCGACATACTTAAGGAAATGGCTATCAATTTACTGTTGCCAACAATTCTGTAATGATGAGCTGTCACTCCACAGAGATTTAAGATACTATAGAGGACATGCGAACAAATGTCACGGAAAAACTGTGATCCCTTGTCTCAGTAACGTCATCTAGCATAATATAACAATATAGCAGAGGCAGCGGAGCGTACTAAACTAGACTAATCGACTTGTGTCCACCAGGACATAAATATAGGATGAAAATTTAGTTCGTGATGTCCCGTTAATAGTAGGCATTGAATGTCTTTATTCCATATCAAAGACATTCAATACCTATAGACCGGACATCACGAACATAATTTTCGTCCGAAAAAGTGTGTCCTGCTCGATACAAGTCTATGAGTTTTTTGTAGTACGCTCCGCAGCCGCTACAATATTCATATATTATTCTAGATGGCGTTACTGAGACATGGGATCAAAATTTTTCTATGACATTTCCTTGACATGCCCGCTCTGTAGTATTTTAAATCTCTTTGTTCCATACTAATGCTAGTAGGCATTGATCGTTGACTTGACTTAAGTTTACACGGGTGACTTTTATTATTGAATCAACCGGCTGCTTTGCGTTGCGTATATGTGCGTATGGGGATGAATTTCAACGTGAAGTATATAAGAATCTTGCTTACCTCATGTCCAAGAGCGATAAGGCTCGTCGTCAAGCATGCTAGTATCACCAGGGCCTCGTAGTAAGTTAGCATAGAGTACTTGACGACAAAGATGACAAACTCCTTGGTCGAGTTACAAGTTTTTTTTGGTCGAGGA
Organism: Euplexia lucipara; assembly: GCA_921972225.1. Lineage (NCBI taxonomy): Eukaryota > Metazoa > Arthropoda > Insecta > Lepidoptera > Noctuidae > Euplexia > Euplexia lucipara. The sequence continues at coordinate 11,294,493 of OV179170.1, read as the reverse complement.
TTCAGTGCAAGGAGGTTTTCAACGAATAAAAAAGGTACGGGGATTGGTAAAGTGTGGTTGTAGGTTAATGAGGTGTGTTAAATGAGGTTGTCAATTTTGAATTACTTAGGATAGATCGAGAAATTTTGGTAAATGAATGAAGCAAACAAAGGATCCAGAAGTGGGATTTCCTTGTCAGTACTAAGAATTTTAAAGATGAAAACTTCGCTAAAACACTGCTTAAAGTTTAAATAAAAGTTTTAAAGACTAAAAACGTAAACTTATTTGAAAATTAAATGTTTTGATTTATATTTTTGTTGGCTTAAAACAGTCCAGTTGCAGAGAGTTTTGTTGTTGACGAAAAGTTTTGTTTTTTTCTATTGACCACAAACTTTGGACGGCACAATACTTGTCTATGCACAAACAGTTCACATCTCAAACGGCGATCTTCAATCTTACAAAAAGTTATATCACACACTGTTATGAAGCGTCTTTTAAACTCGCATTTTATAACTTTCAATTTTCAGAGGGCAAAGCCCTGAAAGAGAGGTCACGCACAAAAGAAATCAACACTTCATTGTCGCTGATCGGCGAGGAGTCGGTCGCTGTCACATTTGACAGCGGAATGTGCGGGAAAAATGACGTTTAGGTTATACCGGCGGGAAACTGCATTTCGGCTGATATTTTCGTTAGATTAAACATAATATCGTGTGACTTTCGGTACGATAGCGAGAGAGCGACTGCTCAGGCGCCGTAAGGAGGGTGTAAGCCAAAAACTGATGCCAAATTTCGCAATCGGTGCTACGTAACGATCGATGATAATAAATATACGTTATTTGCGCTCACGTGGTGGCTAGGTTAAGCCATGGCGGGGGTGTGACCCGCAGACAGATGGGCGGGAATTTTATGGGGTAGAATTGTAAAGATCGGTCGGTTCTGGGTCACGCATTCAAACGAAATGGTTTAAGGCATTACGCTTGCATTTAGCCACTCAATAAAACTTAACGTATGACGTTTCAACATAATTGACTTATCTGTTGCATTGCTTGTTTGGTAATACTTACCTACTTTCCTAAAATTATTAAAATCATTTTCATTTACAAAAAGGCCATATATTACTGAAATAAATGATTTGGTTTTGACTTACCTAACTATCAAGTGAATCTCCTACACAGTTTTCTTTTTCACTACGTTCGACTGTATAGGATATTAAATGATGGGTTAGATCATCGATAGACCTTGATATAAAAAAAAACCTGATCTGCTAAATATTTAATGCATGACAATAAATAACCCTCATTTTTGCTTCGCCGAAGTCGGCTATAAACCAAACATCGTGAAAAAACCTGGACTTAATAGTACCTAAACATAAGTTTGAAATCGCCAAACCGCGTGGTTCATCATCAGTGCCTTCTCTGTTTGAGAAGAGGCCTATGCCCTGCAGTGGGACAGTAACAGACTGGTATTATTAATGTTTTAAAGACACTGTGACTTTTCGGATTCACGGGCGTATTGTATAATTTATCACTTGCTTTTAAAACTGTGAAGGAAAACCATCGTGAGGAAACCGGCAACATGCCTAAGAGATATTTTTCGACGGCATATGAAGTCAAGGGCCCATGGGCGGCATGAACTCTGAGACTAGAAGAATAAGTCGAATTGCAATGTCGAGTGCTTTGTATGAACCACACATTTATGGAGCTGCCCCGTTTAGTTGGTGACGTAATAATATAATGAATGACCAAACTATGTCAAGGCTGTTCAGCCAAGGTCAATGGCAGTGTTCTAGTATTTCATGGTGCTGCGGTAGTAATTATTGACTTTCCGTATTTGAATAGTGTCAGAAATTATCATCTACTAGGGGACATCAGGCGGATTCACCCGCGTATAATGGAATACAGGGATAAAAAGTAGCTTAGTAATACCTATAGACCGATAACACGATCAAAATTTTCGTCCGAAGCTTGTGTCCTGCTTTGGCACAAATCTATGAGTTTTTTTTAGTACGCTCCGCTGCCGCTCCAATATTTATTATATTATTCTAGATGGCGTTACTGAGATATGGGATCAAAGTTTTTCTATGACATTTTCTTGACATGCCCGCTCTATAGTATTTTAAATCTCTTCGGTTTTAGTTTATTCGTTACATACATACTCTTTAGAATATTAGACAGAATAGATATAAAGGGAGTAAGTAAGTGTAGTGAGTTTGGGTTGCGGAAGAATCGTACATTATCACGACGCTCGGCGTAGGTGTGAAATGTGATATCAAGATTGTTTTTAGGAGTTGTAAAACCCCCTCCCTCTAGGGCCTATATATGAGGGCCTACATATGTCCTATATATGAGGATTTCCACCTCAGATACTAAAAAGGTACACCAGACCGCTTGGTGACCAGCTGCCTCACTCCTGGAACAGCGGGACAGCACCAGTCGAGAGTTATGGAAGAATCGTATTTTAACGCAATCTAGGATTCTAATCAGAAAAAGTCTGACGGAACCCAGGGAGTATCCCTGACGAATTTAATACCCCGAGATAAAAAAAAATGAGACAAAATACCAACTATCTACTACCTTTCTTTAAATATCGGGACATCGTGCTGAGATAGCGGACGTTTTGGCCTGACACAGGTCTTTTTGTTATTATTTAATAAACGTTAGATTTAGTTTTCAGCGGTTAAATTCCTGTGCGTGTCCCAAATAAATATATATTCTTTCTTTACGGTCTTTCAAAGAAACTCTGCGTTAAAATAACATACCAATACAACCTGCACCCACAACAAATTCAAATAATACCACTTCATTGTCACACTTTTCAATATCACCATCACAGCACTCATTGTCACCGGTGTTACACCACGCGTGTCTCTGACGTCATCAAAGTTCACTGACCTTCGAATTACGAATCGACTTTTGCTCTAGTTTTATTATTAGTTCTTTTGAATTTTGGCGCCATTTTTTTGACACTGACATCTTTTTTTTGACAGATGTTTTAATTCTTATTCAGTCGTAAGTTGGAACCCAAAGCAAGTAGTCTATATTTTTAGGGTACTAGTAAAATGGGATGAATAGGAAAAAAGGGGTGAATAGAATCGAAACTTTGAGGAGGATATTCACGTAAGTCAGAAGTTGTTTGTTATATAGGTACAAGGACTCTAATGTCTTTAAATAATTGAGTTATATTATTTCGACACCTTGTTAGTATCAAATAATATTGTACCTGCATAAAAATCCTTCTCAAAGATTTGTTTCTTTACACCCCATTTTACGATACAATAAATTCGATTCAATAAATCGACTCTACTCTAGTTCTTTCGAATTGTAATTTTTTTGGCGGCAATTTTTTGACACTGACATTTTTTTTTGACAGATGATATTAGTCTCATTCTAATGGGTTTTGGACATATTGGGAACCCAAAGAAATTACTCAATATTTTTAGGGCGCAATAGAATTTCTCGTTGGTCTAGTGGTCGCAAGCGCTGAGCTCGAGGTCTCGGGTTCAATCCTCGAGTCGGGCAGTGTTATTGAGTTTTTCCATCTAGAATTTCTCAGTAGCGGCCCGGAGTCTGGACTTGTGTTCGTTCGATGGCAATGGCTCGCCGCCTATTATATGGGCCTTTAACATAACTGGCCGGTGTACCTAATACAGGTACTCCTCTGCCTAAACCTACGAGGTTTACAGGCGTGATGTTATGTTGTAGAATTACACTAATATAGGTACCTAGCTAAGGGATTCTTTTTTCCGTAGTATTTTATTCTAACAACACACAATGACACAATAATATTTTTGACACTGACACTTGTGTATTTTTTTTTTAACTATGTTCTTTTTAGTTTCAATTCAGTATTTTTGCTTAAAGACTTAGATTTAGGAACACGATAAAGGTAGTCTGTATTTTCTAAGATCTAGGAGATACAGAGGAATTTCACAGATATCTTTACCCAAAGAAATATAAGGTAGGACATGCGAAGAAATACATACATACATAAACTCACGCCTTTTTCCCATGGGGGTAGGCAGAAACTACAGAGCGCCAAATGCTACGATTCTTACATACTTCTTTTGCTTCGTTTACATTCATACATGTTGTCATACACACACGCCGGTTGCGAGTACTACGCACCTGACCTTTCTGAAGAACCTCACCAATAAGGTCTATGTATGTCCTTCTAGGGCGTCCCCTCCCGGCGTTCCCACTTACATCTGCCTTGTAAATACCTTTCGTTACTCGCCTTTCATCCATCCTTTCAACGTGACCAAACCATCTAAGCATACTCTTTTCAATTTTTGTTACTACATCTTCTTTTAAACCACAGCGTTGCTTTATCACAGTCATCATTCCTCAATCTGTTATTCATTGTCACACCACACATACTTCGCAAGGAACGCATTTCTACAGCATTTATTCTACTTTCATGTCTCTTTTGCCACGCCCAACATTCACTTCCATACGTTAGTGTAGGCACCAGCACACCATTGTGAACAGCCAGTTGTGCCTTTTTGGACATCGACTGGCTGATCACAACGCCATGTATGGCGCCATTCACTTTATTTCCTGCATTCACTCTCCTTTCCACATCCGCACAGCATGCGAAGAAATGTCATAGAAAAACTGTGATCCCATGTCTCAGTAACGCCATCTAGCGTAATATAGCAATATTGGAGCGGCAGCGGAGCGAACTAAACTAGACTCGTAGACTTGCGTCAACACGGACACAAGTAGGATCGGATAAAAATTTTGTTCGTGTTGTCCCGTCTACAGTACGTATTGAATATCTTTCCGTTTACGAAACGAGACTTTCTATAGTGTTTCAGTCTAGCAACACAGTTTACATGGCAACACTAAAGGTCATATTCAACACGTCTTACGTAAACAGTAAAAACTTTAGATATCTTCATTTGAAGACCTTGAACTCGACGCTTTTATACCTACTGTCTGTGTTTCCACCAAATTTTCAATTTAATATGATTTTTTTTCACTATACTTACTCATGTATGTATTTAGAAATATTTAAGTAAGTTTATCAGTTGTCTAAAACCCATAACACAAGCTCTGCTTAGTTTGGGGCTAAATGGCGGTGTGTAAAAAATATTGGAATGTTTATTTATTTATTTATTAACCTATGACTTTGAATAACATCACACCCTTATTTTTAGAAGGTGTAGGCAGAAATGTACCTATAGTACACCAACATTTCGCCAATTATGTTTAAGTAACAAATAAATCTAGACTCCAGACAGCGACTAGGAAATTGCAGTTGAAAAACCGTAATTATACTTTACCTTACCCGACCCGGGGATTGAAAATAATCCCTTACACTTAGCAGTTTCGCTTGTGACAACTAGACGAAGGAGGCAGTTATAAAAAAAAGTCAGTCAGTTTTGTTTCACACTCAAAAATTTCAGTCCAAAATGTTTTACTCTTTGCGTATAGCTCCACAAATGACCGAATATCTTCACATTACCCAACCCGGGGATTGAAACCAAGACCTCACACTCAACAGTATCGCTTGCGTGCGACACCTAGACGAACGAGGCAGTTACAAAAACAGCCAGTGATTTTTGTTTCACACTCAAAAATTTCAGTCCTAATAAGTGTTTTTACTCTTTGCGTATGTATAGCTCCACAAATGTCCAAATATCACATTCTCAGACATTTTTTTCTCTCACATAGATACGCGAATTCATGACAACAATAAAATCACCAGCGAAACGTTCGCTTTTCACCAAAAATGGTGTTACACTAAAAATGACAATACACTAACTTATCGTATTATGACATCAATATTTATCTTGTACCTTTTGTAATCCGCGTCACATGGCACTATTATATAATTTAGTTTGCATTTACACAAATTATTTTATGAGCGTTATTATCGTGACGAGATTTTTTGAGACAAAAAACCGTATAAATTTTTGGTCTTTATTGTCGTGTGGTAAGTGACAAACCTGATGCCAGAGATCATGCTGAACATGGGCCATCTCATGGGCTTCACATACCGTCGAGAAATATCTCCCAGGCATGCCGGTTTCCTCACGATGTTTTCCTTCACCGTTTTTGAAGCAAGTGATAATTATACAAAACGCACATGAACCCGGTGCGAGACCTATCACTACTTGGTGCACCATTTTGATTGAAAACAGTTCCAGGGAATTGTGGTTAAATTATAAGAGCCTCACCAGTCGATAGAAGTCTCAGCAACGCTTGCCGGGATCAGTCTGTGGATGGGTGACCAACTAATACAATAATATCAAGATCCCTCCGTGCCTCGGTCTGCTAGCAAACTATTCGCATGCAGCTGATTACCAGTGTATTACACGGAGCGTCTATCTGATCCTAACGCCGCCTAACCATAGTCTTCGTAACAATAATTGAGTCTACATGTCATAGCTAATGCCTTCTTGTTTTTATTAATCATTTTCTGCCGCCAATTTACTTTTGGTGAATGGACACAATTTTACAGAACAATCATTCGTCGTTTTATTTTCCGTTCCGACTAAAAAACTTGATAGATTCCGAAACACTGGGTGGTAACGCGATACCCCTTAGTGAGATTGGTTGCCACACTTTCAGGGTTCTTACTGCTCGCTAAAATAACTGCCAAAGATCTACAAATGACAGCCGGGAGCCAACGGCTTCATGTGCTTTCCGAGGCATGGAGGAGACTTGTTGTCACACAAAGCTATTACAACTGAAGATACGTTTGAAAATAATACCATATATACTTTTTGAACATCCAAAATGTTATAAGACAGTTCCTCCTCAAACCGTCTGCCCTTTATTATTTCCTAGTCTTGTTGCTCGGAAGAAGTGGCGGAACAAACTCCCTAGCAACACATCTGTCTGATAGAAGAACTTTAAACGTGAAAAATGGCATAAAAAACCGCCCCCAAAACTCCTACACCTATTCCTTGTGCTTTTGTTGTGAAGAAAATTACGCAACTAACTCCTAAGCAACACACCTGTCTAGTCTAAAAATTACAAAGGATTTCATCCCGCGGTTCATACCCGTAGTTCCAGTTGAATAAAGGGATACAAAAGTAGCCTATGCCATACGGGGATAGTGTAGCATTCATTTCATTTCATTCAGCTGCCCAACGGCGGAAGAATTTTTCAAATCGGTCCCGTAGTTTCGGAGCCTATTCAATGCAAACAAACAAACAATCAAATCTTTCCTCTTTATAATATTAGAATGGACAAGAAGTGGCGGAACAAACTCCCCAGCAACACATCTGTTTGATAATTTGCAAGAACTTGATTCTATACAGATCCTAGACCCAACATGACGTTGAACGCGACCGTGTTGTTGCGTTCTCCATGACCGGTTAGCTGACGTCGGCGCACGTCAGCCGTCGGCCAAGACAAGGTCAGCTCACCGCTTGACGTCACAGTGCACACATCAATGGATATCACCTGCGAGTTGCGCTAAGATACGTGTCTGTTTAGAGATAACTAGGTATAGAAGTATTTTGAGTAATCGGAGTTTTTGGATTATTTATATGTTCTGCAAGCGAAACATGATCAGCATAGGAACTGGTTTGTAGACGGACGAATCCACTAAGTGACAGATTGTAAATGATAAATGATATTTATTTCCTAATAGGTTCATACAAATACTTTTACATGTCATTTTTTAATTAGAAGGTCATGTCGGTGAACACCGAAAGAAATTCAGAGGTCTCTTTAAAAGTCCAGACATTATCTTGGTCAGATTATGTAATAACCATGCAGATGCAGATTTGTGTTTGATAATGGACAAACATTTTTGCCGATTATTTCTTCATATTATCAGACATGGTTTTACATGAAATACATTCTAATTTTATCTCACGTTCTTAGCCTTTATCTTACTGGCCTTGCATTGTGTTAGCCAGATATACAACTAAAATCTAAACACATACGCCTTACGCATAAGACAGAGGAGAATCTATCGTGTACTCAAAGAGAAACGCCTATTTACTGAGAAAACTTTGGTCAAGTGATGCACATGGAAGAAAAAACACAGAATATAGAAACCATTACTTAGGTTGACATCACAGGTATAGAGACCATCACTTAGGTTAGCATCTCAGATATAGAAAACATTACTTAGGTTGACATCACAGGTAAAGAAACTTTTACTTAGGTTGACATCACGGATATAGAAACCATTACATAGGTTGACATCACAGATATAGAAACCATGACTTAGGTTGACATCACAGATATAGAAACCATGACTTAGGTTGACATCACAGATATAGAAACCATTACTTAGTTTGACATCACAGATATAGAAACCATGACTTAGGTTGACATCACAGATATAGAAACATCGGCTGTTTTCATAGAATTTGGTGGGACTTGCTATATAATTAAAAAATTCAATTCCTACTTTGATAGTACTGACCATCGAACGGACATATTAGAATGCAATAAACAATTGAGTGCACCGAAAAATCGATTCGATACCTTTGTGCTCATTGAATTGGTAATAGCAATATTTGAGTTACTTAATTAGTATAGCTTTGGTATTTTTATCATAGATGGGAAAAGCATACCCAGAAATGGACGTTGTTTTTCACCAATTATGTTCAGGTTGACGAAAAACGACAAAAAAAAAACAAGTTGATATTTTAGCAAATGTGGATTTTGGCATTTGGCTGACCTGTTCACCACGATATAGAGGAAACAATAATTGAATTAGGTAGGTAATCTATAAAAAGGTAAAACTAGAATGTTTGTTTGTTAGGATTAATCTTCAGAACTGCTCACCGGATTTTCAAAACTATTTCACTGATAGAAAGCTACCGTATTGACGAAAGCCAAGCCATATGTTAAGTTTCTTTCAGACCGAAGTTGCGAACTAAAGCAAGTAATTTATAAGTACCTATGATAAAATACCTCTATGTTCCTTCATAGGTCGCGAATCCTTCTAAGTCAGTAACAGTAATTAGTGACAGTTCAACTGATAAGAGAAGAGGCCTTCGCCCTCCAGTGGAAAAGTAACAGGCTGGTATTATATTTTTTAAAGACAAGAGTCTTTAGTTTGCATAGTCATCGATAATACGTCACCATCTGGGTACATATTCATTGGTATCATCGAACACCGCAAGCATTAAAGATCTTGGGCACAATGCCATATCTACTACCCCAAGCTATGTCGCAGACAAGCCAGCATACACCATTGTGTACACGGGGCAGCACAACTAGTGAATGAATCGAGACTCCTAGCCGGAACACATTTTAAAACTAAATCTATTCTTATCACTAACAAATTAAGATTTAACGCCATTTTTCCGTGCACATCCGCTTTAAATACATAACCAAAATAAACAACCAACTCCTCTTACCGGACAATACGAAGAAATCACATTTAACATTTAAAAAATATCACAATTACAAAAAAAAAATAGATTGCAAAAAACTCTGTATCGAAAATCTCAAATGACATAAATGATTAAGTTGACAGACTTTCGGCTTTTGAAACGCTCCGTCAACAAAAAAAAAATCCAAACGGCCAGTTCCAGACCATAGACGCGAAAAAAGTTATAACACAAAAGAGGTTAAGTTTGCAGACGTCAAAATTTTAGCGCGCTTTTCAAACAAGATGGCGTCGTGACACGTGGCGTTTTAAAAAGCGTGGCAGTCGTCTGCTGAGATTATTTCCCGCGTTATTTTATTTCTAGACGTTACATTTCGCGCTGTTTATTTTTAGCCACGAATTTCTATCGGAAAGGGGACGTCGGGTCGTTCACTAGATTTTGTCTCTTAGATATATATCGATGCGAAATCTTTTCTGGCAGCAAGCAATAAGCATGCGTTGTTAGTAGATTCTTAGGCGATGAGTCTGTTGGAGCGAATCGCTCGGTAGAAATCTTAAGTCATATCATCTGCCTAGGCTTTTCCCTACTTCCAGTTTAACCGGAGGCAGCTGAATATCACTGTTTTACGTTAAGCGATTGCCCGCCGGACAACCAAGTTACCGGGTAACACTATAGCCCCTGGTTAAACTGGTTGCTAGATTTTTGAGCTTCTTCTATAACGACTTAGATCTAAAAATGACAGCCGGGACTAACGGCTTTACGTGCTTTCGGATGAGTCTGAGTCTATGTAATAAATGATCACCCATTCATGAACCAACCATGTCAAGCGTAGCTTAACCTTCAATCGACACGTGAGGCTGTTAATATTTAGCCAATTTTAGAGGAGCTTGTCCTCTCAAATTTGGTAGAAATCTTAAGTTATGACTACTAAACCAAAACGAAGCCTCTTTACATTTAAAGATACAATCGAAACTTCACCTTGGACTTAATATTTTTAGGAGCTTTTTTGTCTGGCTTAGACGAGGAGCTTGTGGCTAAATATTAACAGCCGCACGGATCAATGCAAGGTTAAGCTACGCTGGCGGAGTTCAGTCCGTGGATGGGCGACTATTGATTATGAATCAAGACTCCTCCGTGGAAAGCACGTTAAGCCGTTGGTCCCGGCTGTAATTAGTAGATTTTTGACAGTTGTTATGAGTAGGTTGTTAGAGCCCTGAAAATCCGACATCCAGTTTATTCAGGTTGTGATACCCAGTCGCTCCATTTGAGTACCTATTGGGCACTGGGTACCGGGTCAACTACATTTAGTTATACTGGAAGCCCGGAAAAGGCAGGCAGATGATAATTTGTATCCCTCAGAAGGCATAGCACAGCCTACAAGGTTTGTACTCGTAGAGTAGCAGATATACATATGTCACAGTTTCTGTCAAATCACAAACAAAATCTACATCATACGTGTCGCATATCTCGCTGCTAGACCGAAATGACATTATGAACGTTTCGACTATACGATATTTTTAGTATATATCGAAGTTCAATGATTTGGCTCATGGAATGTGCGATCAGCGAACACAAAAGTTGTATTGGCAAACAACGACTGAATATTGATGGGTTTGTGTTAGAATTTTCAGAGGCTAAATAAGTATTAAGAAGGAGAATTTATGGTTGTTGTAACAGTACTTTTGAAGCTTAACATTATTTTAAAATCTGGGCAATTGGGAGCCGGACTCGTAAACGAAGAGTCCCTTATAATGTTGATGTTAGTGGGAGATTGGTTCACCACTTCTCCTTGTCAGCAAAAAACACTAGAAAATGGTGAAGAGCTGGCGTTTTGTGCAGATGTAAGAGTAAAGGGGGGACGCCCTAGGACATTGACGTTTTTGTTGAAGTTCTTCAGAAAGATCAGGTTTGTAATACTCGCAACCGGCGCGCGCCGTGCGTGTATGAATCAATGAACGTAAACGAATCCAAAGGAGTGCGGAATATAGCAGGTGGAGTTCGGTACTATCTGACTACCCTCGTGGTAGAAAAGGCGGGAGATTATGTAAGTATTGTCAAGTCCATCAAAGTGAGATGTGCTGCTGAGCTTAGTAGTTTTTTGGAGTAAAATAACATAAGAGAGATCATAAAAGATGATTATTTAGCAAAACCAAAAGCGTTATGACACTTTAAGCACGTTTTCTATAGTAGTGATGTTAGTGTTTCACTATCTGACTACTTTAAGAAGAAACACCGGAAGAAACACAGAGGTCACAGTCTCTTTTAAAGTCTAGACATTATCTTGATCAGATCAGGTGAGAACCACACAGATATGAGTGAACCTGTCCCTGTCCAGTTAGTGTACGTATTTGTCAGTAATCGTGAGGTCAACTAGGAACTTATGGAGTTCAACGTGGCATCATGTAGGAAGGGCTTTTGGCGTTCCTTCTGTTGTCAAATTTGACAGTTAAAACTTGTCGATTTTTAGCGTATATCACTGGACGCTACTAGAAAAGTACAATTCCCTACAGGTGTTTTAGACTCGCCAGTTCATTGGCATTTGAATTGAGGTCATTTATTTGTGTGCGTGACGCCTACGTCCCGCGACGTATGTATGTGTGCGTTTTTAAATGGAGTCTATCTGCTTGTGTTTATGACTTCCTGGTACTTGCTGACGGTTTGAGGGGTAAGCAGAGATGTTGGAACGTCGATTTTTTATTTGTGTGGTTAATGGCTAGTGGGGTGGTTACAGGAAAAAGGTCTAGTAATAGATTCTTAGATAAAACACGTATTAGTTCAGATATCAACAAATCTGTAATACTGCAGTCAGTACTGTAATTTTATAATGTATCAACGATAATCTAATTTGACCGGTGGGTACCTATGATTTAACGTTATTGTATTTATTTTTATACACATCTAGCTGACCTTACAGACATTGCCCTGTCGAAATAGCAATACAATCAATAACCCATAGAAAAAGCACTTTCAAATGTTACAATTTTTTCCAATACTCGGAGTATTGGAAAAAATTGTAACATTTGAACCCCTTTTCCATCTGTCCTTTTCTTAAAATGCTTATTTTAAATGTTTGATAAAGTCAGAAAAAAAAGACAATTGAAAAAAACACACGGAAAAATCTTGGAAAAGAACCATTTTACAAATTAATATTCCCAGTACCTATTACTTGGAATATTTGTATAACCGATAAAATCAGGAAGCTCTTTCTTTTGTGGGATTTTTCTTGTTATAGAAGTAGATGATCAAGAAGTCCTTACCGGCGTCAAGGGTATAGGGTGGTGTATAACCTTGACGCTCTCGAAGCCCTGTGGCCGGTAAGTACTTATACACACACAAAAATCCGCATTCCTAATGACCTAGACAGTAAAGTAGGATGGTCCTAAAGTTTGTACTAACAAAAGAGTACAACGAACAACCCTGAACGCACGTATCGTGTGATCCAACACAGCACGCAGCATTCAAATATTTAGTTATTTCGTCCCTGACCACGGTAATGCGATGTAATTGGTGTGTACTCGAGAGGCGGTGGCAGATAGGATTGTCGAAGATATTATAGTTGATAGGCTCGCGTTTGACCACTATCTCACCTGATGGTAAGCGATGATGTGGTCGACGATGAAGCACGCTTGCCTAGAAGTAACCTATTCACTCTTGAGTTAAAGACCCCTAGGTTTTAGCTATCAGGATACACCGACTCCGGCAGGGATTTCCACTCCATCATTTACTAACTCCCTTCTTCTTTCACTCATTCTTATTTATTTCTCTTTTACTGGCTTACAGCTCAAAAAGGATGGATGCAACATCGATTCATAACCAGATACAAACCAAGAGTTTAGGGTAGACTAGACATTTCCATGCGACAACGAAATTCGATAAATCTGAAATTAATGAAGTTTCTAATATAAGATGATCTGGCAAAGGACATTAAAAAAGATTTGACAATCTTAATATCCAACAGCAAGACCGAAGACGCAACTCCTATAGAAATTGTCTAAAAAAGAAATTGTCTACGGTAGGAGCTGAAAAGGACACAAAAAATCTATAACTAACACACACTAATTTGAAAATAATTGACAAAAACAAAACTAAAAAACGTGCATTTAAAAGAGCCAATAAAATGAGGTGCTGAGTTTCATGGTTGCTTCGATTTTGGCGGTAAAAATGTATTAGAGAAAACGATCTTGTCTAATGAGGGCCTTTTAGACGTAAGGCCAACAATAGATTAGGGTCTTGATGTAAGAAAGATTAGTAATTCTGAATTAGAATCACCTTTATTTAGAATTTAAATAAAGGTGATTTGGATATAGTGAAGTAAGTATACTTTGAATATAGTGTATGATTTTAGATAGATTAATCACTTCCGGAAACAAACGAAATGAATGAAATCAGAACTTACATTTTAACAATCTAATCTTTCATCAAGGTCAATCTTTTGCAATTTACAAAAATGATATCAAAGTTCTTGATAATCTTGAGAATGTCGTAAAGTACCATCTATCGAAGCAACCGTGAAAGATTACAAAACTAAATGAATACTTACCCCTTTAATATCTTCCAAATCCTTCGTATCCAATACTCTTCTTCTAGCCGACGGCGTTTCAGGACTAAGGTCATCATTTGGCTCACTAATTGTACTCTCAGTACTAGTCTCCATGGATTTGATATCTTCCAGATGATTAGTTCCTTCTTCGCTCTTTTCAGTTCTCTTTTTCAAATAATTCTCATGTTCAAATGTCTTATTTTCAAACCCAGTGCCGCTAGGAGATTCTATATCATTATCAAGAAGTATTCTATCATCTTCTGAGTCTATATATTTTAAATTAGCTCTGGCTTTTCTAGGTTCAGTTTTAATATCATTCTTAGGAGTTTCCTCGCTTATTGTATGATTTAATTCTATTTGTTTTTTCGGCGTTGTCCCTGAAGAGACAGGTTGCGAAATCTGTATGTAGGAAGCGAAGTTAGAAGTGTGTTTTGGCGCTTTCGTTTGCTTTTCTATATCACTTTTAATATCTTTGATTTTATGTCCGTCTGAATTGTGTTTCTTGTAATCTATATCACCGTTTTCGAAATGAATGACAGTAGATTTTTCTAGGATCTTCCCTATTGGATTGTTTGGATCTAGCTGACTTTTAATGCTGGCTAGACGTTCGGAAGGCAGTTTTGAAGTTAGAGAGGTGGACATGGAACTATTTCTATCGTGTATTGGTTTCGCTAGACACACTGGCTCGGATATAGTCTTACTTAGTGATAAATCGGAGTTCGAATTCGATCTAGAGCTGGAGGATCCTGCCTCCCATCGGAAGCCATTCTTTTCGTACGGTAGATGGACTGGTACGGGTTTCTCGTCTTTTGGCACGATTTTCGTGTACCCTACTGTGCCATTTTCGCAATCCTTCAGCTGGTTTAGATATTGTTCGGTGTAACGCGAGTCGTTCGCCGGTAGCTTTGTAACCGTCATTTTTTGATCGAATCTCTTTCTTATCTCTGAAACTGAAGGTACCTCGTTCCCGTTCGTATCTTTGACACCGTTTAGCATCCCTCTCTTGTACACCGGCGAGTTTTCCTTATACGATCTTCTCTCAGGTCTCTGGTTTTCAAATATTACGCTTATTTTTGGATCTTGTGACGTAAAAATGCGACATGTGATCAGTGTGTGTTAGTCCAACATTTATTTCATGCTTTGCTGTAATACCTGGTGTATCATTCATGGTACCGGCTTACTGGTCAGTCGTGAGTACTACGATGTTATAAAGTAGCAGGATGTAGCATCAATGTTACACGTGAATGGTATTACAAGCAAATATCGCATCTATGTTACTACGGTGACACGTTTTGAAAGGATACAATTGTTTAACGTTCTCTGGCGGTTAGTGCCTTTCAATCGGTGCAAGTACTACTTATTTTGAAAGCTGTCAATTTAATGTATGGCTCTTTATTTAGTGCGATGTTAAGGAACGTACACACACACTCACACGCGCACACATTATGTTTGTGTGCCTGCGAAATTTTCGTAAACAGTAAAACCAGTTGTTTGTGGTTTTGGTAATTTTGAAAAAAGAACATAGATGATGATGACGATGATGATGAGATGGTCTTCGGACAGTTTGTTTAAATGAACTTTTCCGAAAAACTTTGTGAACTGCTTTTGTGGTATACAGCACGCGTAGCATGAACACCGTAGACACGGATATGTCGACGGAATAGTGGACAAAGAGACAGATGATAGAAACATTTCTGCCGATTATAGAATAAATAATACTCGACATTGTAGACCAGCCTTTCCCAAAGTGGGTGATAACGCCCCCTTGTGGGCGCTGCTGGCCTAAAGGGGCGCAGTAAAGACCCAGAAAAAAAAAACTCTGCTAATATAGATCACAATAATTAATTAATTAATTTAAGACTGCGCCCTGGTAAGCGCTGGCGTCCACTAGCGACACCGATGATTTTATTACGTAATTGTGGTAAATACAAGAAATTTTAAAAAAAAATCTTTTTATGAATACTAGAGACAGGAATTTGCAACTTTTTGAGATATGTATTTTGTGTATTTTATCACCGAAGAAGTAACCAAACTTTGGAGTATTGTCAAAAGTGGCCAGCGCTTACCAGGGCGCATTCTTAATTTATAGTTGAGTATAGTGGTTTTTAAGAAGGTGAAGAATGAGGCGGTAAAAATAATTTATTCTCAAAGTGAGTAGTAGACAAAATAAGTTTGGGAACCCCTGTTGTAGACCATTATCGACTTAAGAATCCACACATTTAATCTCAGCGTTCTTGACATTGTCGCGTTCAATGTTTCTATCAGTCACTTTGTCGACTTTTTTGTAGATAAAATCCGTTTCTATGGCAGTCATGCAACGCGTGCAGATGATGACATGTATTTAAAAAAAAAACGAAAACAATGAATATTTTTGGATTTAAACGAATGAATTTAAAAACAAAGGAATAATTTAGACACAAATCAATAGTTAGATAATATGTAGATGAAATTTGAACAATTAATGTTGGTTTTTATTATTTTAAAACTAAGAGTTTTTTTTTTGTAAAATTTTATTTAGTTACCCATGAAAAAATAGAGACGAATCAGCCAATTGTGTTACTGGAAGGCTTATGATAAAAAAAAAACCTTTTGCATGCTGTCATCGTGACAACTGACAGTGTCAGAAAACCACACTAACAAATAATCTGTAGAGTGAGAGAGTGACCACATGTTTTTATCTCTTTTATACCTATCTCCAGTTACGTTTAATGGAACGCATGTATTGCATACTTATTTAATAAATATATTTTAATTATAAATATTTTACCCATAATTTGTTACATTTATTTAGCATCATATTAAGTAAATTAAACGATTGTGGTAAAAATTACACTCACAATTAAAAATGAGAGAGATTTCAAGCATTGTTGAGAACGCCGAAATAAGTTCCATATACATTAAAAATACCAAATTGTGTCTTAATAATCTTGTAGAATTTATACTTAGATGATAAAAATGTGTTTAAATTACTTCCCTAATTATTTAAATAAAAGGAGTTGTAACGAAATGAAAAATAATTTATGACAATGCTTACCGTCGTTGGAGTAAAAAAGTGCCGTAAAAATATATACATTTTAATTCACTACTACGATCATTCACAATCAGACGAGACAGGTCATCGAAAAGAATTGAATAAATGCTAAATAAAATCATGACCAGAAATCCGTTTCCTGATAGTTACAACAAATAGAAGTTAGCACATTTCAAGGATGCATAAAGTAAACGAAAATACCTGTGAATACATTTACGCAGATCTGGAAATGGGTACAATATTGGGCCAGTAATCGAATAAAGAGATGACAGTTGCATCACGCATGCAGCTGAGATGAAAATGCTAAGAGGGATATCTTTTGTTATGAGAATCAATAGAATCAGAGGAAGTCTACAAGTAGCGCCAACATTCATCGTTTCGTGAGGCTAGTAACTAACCCGGTGTCCAAGCTTTTATGCCATTCACGGGCCTCTGACTTGGCAAAAGATGCCGTCGAGAATATCTCTTAGGCATGCCGGTTTCCTCACGCGAGGAATGATGCCTCTTGCGAATGATGCCTATGACTTCACATCACTAGGCAATCTTTTTCAATTTTTTTCAACCTTAGTAGTGACGGTGACCAAGAAGTTATAAGCGTGAGACGAGAGCGTTACGAAAAACATGATAGGGCGAGGCGAACAGAAGTTGAGAGGGAGTTGTGTGGTCAAAAGCACACTCGTTATTTTTTATTATTTTGCTCCATTGGTGTAATTACCGCACGGGTGTTCTAATGCCAGGATAAATGGTATTAAAATCACATTATTAAATTGTATAATTTTTGCATGCCTAACTTGGTGCAACACAGTTGACTTCACATTCAATTGACATCTAGAAATATATTATAACTATGTACTGTGTTGAGCAATAAACATTTGAATTTGAATTTGAAAAAAATGATTAAATAGTAGATGGAAATGATTACGGATATACTACAGGTCCTAGCAGAAATATCTAGGCATAAGGATTATACGAATTATATTTATAAAGATTTATGGAAATATATAATAACATTGTCACTCTCCCACATTACAGATTGTTTTAGTTAAATATTATATTGTGTAGTGTTGTGGTATTTATGTGTGTAGTTTTGTTTATATTCGCATTTTGTTTTCTTATTATTTTTTTTTTGTAAAATATTTTCCAATTTGGGTAGATTAAGGTCTTAGCAAACAACCTGCTAGCAAATAAAATTTAAAAAAAAAAAAATACCTATATCAATTTATTCGTTTTTATTATGTGTTGGAATTACACAAGTAACCCTTTTGTGTTCCCATTTTTTGTAAGATTTTTGGCAAGATTAGTTTGTACCACGGTAAATTTTACTTTTTTTTTATTATTTTCTAATGTTTTTTAAAAAAATATTTGCATCTTGTTGTTATTTTTTTCCAGTATCATCAATATTATATATATATATATATATAATAATATTTTTACTAACCTTGTTGCGTTTAAATTACATGTATGAAAGAGTTCGTGACTCGTTCCTAAATAATTTTCAGGTCACGGCCAATTTTATTATTAGAATCAAGTATTTGAGTATTTTACACACTTATATTTATTATTTCTGGATGTAGAGAATTGGCCTCTTCAAATTCCAATACGTTTGAATTTTTCTACTTTTTGTTCAAATTATAATGCATCGTACCTATAAACCTTTTTTTTGTGCGTACCATTTTTGTTATGTAGAACTGTCATCAGAATATGTCCACTAAATAAAAAAAAACAATTGTAAAAAAACCCAAATACACCGAGAAGAAAATGTAAAATTTCGCAGACACTCAAAAGTATACTTAAATAAAAAAACAATATAATACATTGAACAGAAGAAGAAAAAAGTAACAAAAAAAATCTTACCTCAGAGATTGTGGCCGCCGAGTTCCTTGCCTTCCTGGCAAGCCTGGATGGGTCAGCGGCTGGGGGTCTCCCGATGTCGTTAGAGATGGATTTGGACCTGGAAATCTCTCCACAATTCTGATTCTGCTGCTGCTGAATCCTCTGCGTCAACGGTATATAGTTCGCTGGCGAGTATTTGTTGTACCACTCTGCATGTGACATCGCCAAGTCAGCAGAGGTCAGCACAGGCCTCCGAGCCCTCGGCAGAGGATCGCTAGAGGTCTTACTACTTTCACTCCTCGTAGTGGAGATATCTCTGGATCTGGACTCGCTTCTCTCAGACCTGTATCTGCTGCTGGAGACCCCGCTATCGGAATCTGCGATGCTGGGAGCTCTGGAACTTCTCTGCCTCTCAACAATCGTCTTCCTGTCTCTGTTGCCATCGATATCTGAGAACCTGGAGCGGTACTCCGAGCGCTCATAGCTTCGTAGGGTATCATAGTTTCCGCTTGTGGATCTGTAGTATGGTTTTTCGACGGTAGACGAGGTCAGGGTAGACCTGTAAGACCCTGAGAGGCTCGAGGAGGTGGTGCTGTACCTCGACGGTGAGACGACAGGCATTTTGGCTAGTATACTTTACGTTTCTCTCTTCCTACTGTGTTGGACACATAATATTCTTAATGTACACTTGGCTTACGTTATTCTAGTCTATGTTAACTTTAATTCTGGACGGCGGACGTTTTCTTTGCATTGTTTTGCTTTCAATACTTTTCTGTTGGATTTTGGTTTTGTTTGCTTTCTGTAACAAAGGAGAGATGTTTGGTTAGAGGACAAAGTTAAATCTCATTTAAGTGAACTGTATCATCACTACATATTATTTAAAAAAAAGTCCTACACTGCGTCTGTCTGTGTATTCAAAAACTACTGCACCGATTTTCATGCTGTTTTCACCAATGGATAGAATGATTCTCGGGGAAGGTTTTAGAATATAATTATTTGTCATTTTTTTTATACATTGGGTAAAATGTAATGATATTTGTTGCCATCTGGGATGGATGCCGCGCGGGAGAAGCCGCGCTAATCAGATAATGTTCTTATAAGAAACAAAGATTCTTTTAACCTAACTTCTTGGGGTATTTCAGTAAATTTAGTGCACAGAGTATGCTTAGATAGTTTGGTCACGTTGAGACTTGAGAGTATAAATGAAAGGCGACTAACAAAAGGTATTTATTTTAAGGCAGATGTACCTAAGTGTGGAAATGCTGGGAGGGGACGCCCTAGAAGAAGTGATGTTCTTCAGAAAGGTCAGGTGCGTAGTACTCGCAAACGGCGTGTGTATATGACATGTATGTGCGTAAGTGATGGACATAATACGTACAATTGTTTCATTTGATTTGTGGTGTTTGTTTCATATATAACATACATACAAACTTGCATAGGGTAAATACGCCAAACGTCGGCCACCCCCCAAAGGTCGGCCGTCTGCACATTTTTAACTTGCATTAATTGAAAAAGTAAATAAGTGACAATTTGGCTACTGGAATTGGATCTTTAGTTCATACTCTATAGGTAAAAATTGTTACTATTCGATTACGTCCCTCGCTTTTCGCACACTGAGCGTCCTTAGCGATGCCGACGATGAAGTGTCAAGTTCGTAGTAAAAATAGCTTACTTTCTGTGAATACCCATATTTTGGGGATTGATATTACAATGGTAAGACATTCTTTTTTTTTTGTTTTATGCTTTGGTATTAATAAAAGGTTAGTTTTACTATATTTTGAGTTAGTATTTTTAACGTTTTGCGCATTGATTTAAGAGAAAATAGGGGGCCGCCATTAGAATACCAGTTTTGGTTTAAAGCCGGAAT
Source organism: Euplexia lucipara (assembly GCA_921972225.1). NCBI lineage: Eukaryota > Metazoa > Arthropoda > Insecta > Lepidoptera > Noctuidae > Euplexia > Euplexia lucipara. Next base: position 11,273,936 of record OV179170.1, on the reverse strand, counting down.
CTCGACCGGGGCCGACTTTAAGTAGAATTCAGTCTGTTTTATAATCTGAAAATCTACCAATTCCTTTGGCTTAATAGGAGAATTTGCAAAGCATAAAAGTAAATAAATCTATTTCACGTCTAATCGCCAAAAACCGGCCGGGGTGATTTTAGTTAAATCCTGAGAAATAAGGCATGAGAAGTAGGGGCCGACTTTACAAACATTAAAGATCGTACTCAAATCCGAGCGCTACTATACAGGGTGATTACGTTGGACGGGTAGTTAGTTTTATATTTTTAATATATATAATTATCAAAATAATTTGCTCAAAGTTGATTTAAATGTAGGTAGGTATTATTATAAAAACGAGGTTAAGTTTTGATGTAACTAGAGGTTCAAATTAATTATTTATAAAATATTACAAAATTGATCAACCATATCAATATTTATGAAAACTCAATAAGTAGGGTTCGGGATACAAATATCAATTTCTCTTTGGAACTTACTACCATTGAACTCATCTAGCTTAAACTGCGAGGAACAAAAAGTAGTCTTTAGATACTAAGCTCGTTTTCACTTAATTTTTTTTTTTAATAATCGTATTGTTAATGTTTTTCACTGTCTTATTTTAAACCATCCTATACCCGGCCGACTTTTGGGAAAAACGCGACCGACTATGGGGCGTAAATGGCCGAGTTTAAGGTTTTTTCGTTCTCGATGCATTTAAACCTTATTACTCTTTGCTTTTAGTAGAAAAGTCAATCCTATGCCTATAAACATAAAATAGATTAATCAACCTATCTAAAACTACATCACAAGGCATGCTTTGTTGCAAACTGATGGAGCCAGAGCGATCCAAAGTTAGAAAATTCGTTAGGGGGCCGACTTTTAGCGTATTTACCCTACATGTATATATACCAACACAACTACTTCTCTCGGGGGTAGGCAGAAACTATAGTACGCCACCTGCCCGCGTAGCATGAACACTTAATTTCTTTTCTTCCGAGACACGACAATTTTCTTTCTGTCCAACTTGACATTTCTTCTACCCGAGCATGAGGCGACTCGTCGACAAGCGTTTGTACGTAGAGAAAGAAATGTACATGCTGTCTATAGCAACTGTCAAGTTGCTAGAGGTGTAGATTGCTTGTCTAGGTCTCATTTGATGTAGACTGTTTGACACTTGTTGACAGGAAAAGTTTTGAAAAGAACTGTCAAAAGTGCAGAAAATAGGTACGCACTTCATGCTCGGCATTGTTGATTCTTGTCTACTGACGAATCGACATATAACTTCTTATCTTTATTGACATTGTCATGCAGCTCGAGACGAAAGAAATGTCTATATAACACACATTGCCGATTCGTCTGTAGACAAAGGCCGTTTCTTCGGTGTTTATGCTACGCAGGCTAGTAAGATCTTAACACGCCTTTCGCTTCGTTTTCATTCATACATGTAGTCATACACACATTATACATAGGCTCGCGTTTTTCTCACCATCTCACCTGATGGTAAGCGATGATGTGGTCAACGATGAAGCACGCTTGCCTAGAAGTAACATATTCACTCGTGACCTGAAGACCCCTAGGTGGTTAAACATTACCAATAAGGTCTGTGTTTGTACTTCTAGGGTAAGATTATACACTCTTGTCTATACGAATATTACAAAGAGGAAAGATTTGATTGTTTGTTTGTTTGCATTGAATTGGCTCCGAAACTACTGGACCGGTTTGAAAAATTATTTCAACGTTAGAAAGCTACACTATCCCCGGGTGACATAGGTTACTTTTCATCCCTGTATTCCTACGGGAACGGGAACTACACGGGTGAAACCGCGGGACGTCTGCTAGTAGATCCTAATATTATAAACGCGAAAGTTTGTGAGGATGGATGGATGTTTGTTACTCTTTCACGTAAAAACTACTGAATGGATTTTAATAAAATTTGGTATGGAGATAGCTGACATCCTGGATTAACACATAGGCTGCTTTTTATCCCTGTATTCGCACGGGAACGGGACTTACGCGGGTGAAACCGCGGGACGTCTTCTAGTATTTAATATAACTTCAGTCAATATCATACAGAATCAGACATAATCCATAGTTGTATGGTAAGCTAATTTACAAACTACAATAGAGGGCTTGCCAAGAAACAATCATTAACTGTTGCCTTGAAGAATAAAATTGTTGTAAGTATATTCGGAAACATATTTAGGGCAAATTTTATATGGTACATGGTTTATTTTGTAATACCTTGTACCTGTCTTATAGTTGATTTTATTTTAGGTACATCATCTTCACATATGTGATTGTTTAAATATTGTGTCTTCTTTGTGGACAGGGAAAGTGTAAAAATATGATATTATTATTAAATTAAATAAATTACCATACCAAATATTACTATTTTAATTTTACATTTAAATTATATTTAAATTATTATTTCTCTTAATAAAATGCGCCTTCATCCTCTCTCCTACTTTTATAATTTTGCTGTGCCCGACAGGGTCCATAATTGATTCGATGTTATAACATACCAACTTTTATGTACCACATTATGGAATGCAATAAAGTATTGAGTATATATGAACGTTGAGGCGATCCTGCTCCTCGCAACACGGGTCTAGTGAGAAGACTCAAAAGGACTAAACCGTTCGCGTTAGTGTAATGACAAGTGATAGTGAAATGTAGTGTAGTGTCAGTGTTACGTGCAACAATGCTACAAACATTAGGCACATGAACGAAGTGCTTCCCCTTAACAGACTCTAAGATTACGTCAGTGGACAATTTCTTAGTTATAATTTAGGTTAAAGTAAAATTACTTATTAGTCTGTAGACTAGATCGTAATTTCAGTAAAGTATTTAGATTTTTCTAATACTTACTTTACAAATATGGAAAAAAAATCTTCACATAGGTACTTAAATAATGTCTAATTGACAACATTTCAAAATTTTAACTTCCATGTTTTATTATGTTATCTAAAAGTAAATCCAAAACTAGAGGACCCATATTTTTTGGTTTTTCGAAATTATGTACTTTTCATTCATAATTTTAACTTTGAAATTCGGTGCATTCTAAAAAGACGTAAGCGCCAAATGACGTCATTCATACGGTGGAATGGCGATAATTCCTTTGCTTTACTGTGATACGTCAAAAAAAATCAGTTTCTTAGATGTCACTGTCATTTAGTAGTTGTCAATGTCACACATTGACATTAAATATGTCTTGTTTGACATGAGATATGTCATTTTTGACATTAGATATGTCTTTTTTTGACATTAGATACGTAATTTTTGACAGAAATGTCTTGTTTGACATTATAGTTTTCATCTTAAAAATTAGCTTGCTTTCGCAAAGGTAAACACCTCATTCCACCGTATAAGTGACGTCATCGCATGGTTTTTGGTTTTTATTTTTTTTCTCAGAAATTAAGCTATAAAAAAATATATTATGAACTCAGCATACAAAAATGAAGAAACGGTATTTTTGTTTTAGGGTCATGTCAATTTTGAAATGTTGTCAATTAATGTATACTTAGACATATTGTAAAACTATTTTGGAAAGAGTAAGTATAGAGTTTCTTGCCTCTCCATACGAAACTACCTTTTTGGAAGAGGCAATTATAATAGTTTGTGTTTGTGCAGCAAAGCTATCCGAGACAAAGAAGTGTAAGCCACCTGCCGCAAAAATAAGTGAGCTGGATGAGGAAGGCTTTACGTTGGTCGAGGGAAAGAAGCGTCAATCGCGACACAACCGCAACAAACGTGGTACCGCTCCTGGAAATGATGACATTCGCGCTGCCGTGCCCACTATGCTCCTGTATGTTTCTCGGTTGAACCAAGACACATCGGATGAGAAGCTCCTCCAGTACATCACCAGGAGAAGCCAAAGTCAAGTCAGTGCCGAGGAACGAACATTATTGAAGCTGTCGCGGATGAAGTCGAGTAGGACTACGAACTTCAAGTCCTACATCCTTCAAATTCCTGCGACTGACTTTTGGTCGGCTGGAATAGTTTTCAGACTAAACCTAGTGTGGTTTAAATATTATTTTTATTTATTAATACTGTTTGCTTTCTATGGGTTTTTATAACCTGAATTAAAGATTATTATTATTATAATAATTCTTTTTATTAATTTAACTTCGGTTTACGTTTAAAAGTGCCTTTATAATGGTGTAATTGTGTAGTAAAGTACGATTCTCTATCTCGCCGGCGCACATAAGTTCCGTATCAGCACCATCTGCCTACCTTCTCATAACTATGTTGGGGTTAGCTTCCAGACTTATCGGATGTAGCTGAATACCAGTGTTTTACAGGTAGCGACTGCCTGCCTGACCTCCACAACCCAGTGACTGCGTAACACAATACTCTTTGGTTAAACTAGACTTTCGAATTTCTTACTACTTTTTAACCTACTTCAGCAGGGCTAGCATGGGCTGGGGACATAACTTTTATCCACCGGTTATTTCCACTGACAAGGGATACAATTATCTTATCCACCTGCCTAAGCACGGCAACAGGGGGAAAGAGAATTATATCACTTTTTGACATTAGACGTGGATACTCATCCACGGCTTATAGCATGGCGACTAGTGAAAGATTTCGCGATTCGAGCAATCCCAATTGACAACAAAACAAAATAAATATCCAGTACAGATGTAATAAAACGATGAAAGTACTTTTGGTTTACATGACATTCTCGACTATTGTGTAATTTCATAAAAGTTTTCATATAATGGCAATAATTTCGGGGACAAGCGTTTCCCCTGGTTTATCCCCGTGAATAGTTTATCCACCCATGTCGCCATGCTCGGAGGGTGGATAAAAATGACAGAGGGGAATAGTATTTTATCCTCTCCCCGTGGAAAGAATATCTCCGGCCATGCTAGCCCTGCAGGAGGAGGTATGTATATCGATTACTCCGAGATTAATGATCCGATTTACGTGATTCTTTGCTGATGCTGGCGTCTGTACATAATTGGTCTTAAGAATATAAAGGTGCAGAATCATTAAGGACCCTGTCGGGCACAGCAAAAACTTAGAAGAGAGGAAGAGGGCTAATGCAGCAGTAATTTAATTTCTAAAATCTTATTGTCTTATTCACCTATTCTTATTCTTATCACTAAAAGTTATATTAAATGATTGTACTTAGTTGCTTTTTCCAAAAGGTAGTTTTGTATAGGAAAGAAACTCCATACTTACTCCTTTAAAATAGGGAGTCAAAGACCAGAGTTTAAAGAAAATCACCAACACTTTTACACTGTCTTGTTGTAAATATTATTAATTTAATGTTGATAATGGTAACCCATAGCAACGAGGCAGTCTTTATCATATCTTTGTAATATTAAACCTAGTGGGTTACTAGGCAAGGAAGTGTTTAATCGATGGCCATTTGGCGTGTTGACGCTACTCTTGAGCGGGAGGTTTAAAGGTTCAAATCGTGGGTCAGGGAAAGTGACAAAAAAAAACTCAAAAGTTATGTTGGTAGGAAGGGAGATTTTGTATAGATTAAAATTTAGACTGGCCACACTAACTCATCAGTGAGTAAGTGCGAAGTGAATCCTAACTCGAGCGAACCGAACTTGAGGGAACCTAACTTGAGCGAAACAAACTTGAGCGAACCTAACTTGAGCGATGTCAAATCGCCATTTTTATATTTATATTGGCTATAATTCCGGGATCCCACACAATGTTTTTAATGTCTAAGATAAACTTAGAAAGTATTAAATGGGCTATTTGACTGAATTTGAGTTTTTAATCTCTCCTCTAGATTACAAGAAAGTATTCGACACATATTTTTTCTTTTATCACGTCATTACAAAATAACACATGTCGCATGACGTCACTAGCCAGTACAGTGTACAGGGACTAAAAACTAAAATTTTAGGCACATACCTACTATTTGAACCACAATCTAATAGGTAGATAATAAACTAACACATAACATATAATTAAATAATGATGACGTAGGTGCTTTTCCTTATTTCCTGGTACCAATATCATTAATTTTTGCTAATTATTTATTTCGTAATTGACTCATCAATATCAGAAATACAGAACCATATTTGGGATGGTAAGCAAATTGTATGACCACAACTTAGTTGCCTAACTACCGAACTAGATTTACTTGAAGGCTTATATTTATTCAGTTAGTTATTTTTTTTTTTGCATGAGTTTAGTTGTCAACGTCGGTACTTACTATTCTTATTACTACTGTCTTGTATATTGGTGTATTGCTAGCTATCAAGTAGATGATTAAGTTTATTAATTACCAATGCTGTTTAAACTGTTCATCTAACATATCAGACAGACGTGTTGCTGGGGAGTTTATTCCGCCACTTCTTCTTCCCAGCAAAAACACTAGGAAGTGGCGAAGGGCAGGCGTTTTGGGGGACTGTCTTATGTAATTTTTGACGTTCAAAAAGTGCTGATCCTCAGCCTAGTTTGATTTTGATTTTGAGTTAATCTAGCTCCCTAGTTACCTATACTTTACTTACAGAGGCAAGCACATAAGGCAACAACAATATGTCAAATTTCTTTAATAGTTTTCAACTTATTACAAAATAAATAAGGTTCATGTCAATAATATGACTGGCCTGTTAGTCTAGTAGTTAGTGGCAGTGACTGCTATGCCGGAGGTTACGGGTTCGATTCCCACCCAGAACAAATGCGTTTTTTTTTATTATTATTGATAAAATAAATAAAATATAAATATTCCACAACTTTTTCACACAACGCCATTTAGTCCCAAGTAAAGCTTGAGAGCTTGTGTTATGGGTACTAAACAGCTGATAAACATACTTATATATTTCTAAATACATACATATTATAGATAAATTACACCCAGACACAGAACAAATGTATGATAGGCACGCGTTTGACCACTATCTCACCTGATGGTGAGCAATGATGTGGTCGACAATGAAGCACGCTTGCCTAGAAGCAACCTGTTCACTCTTGACTTAAAGACCCCTAGGTTGTAGCTATCAGGAAACACTGACTCAGGCAGGTGGTACGATCATTTGTTCTGTGTCTGGGTGTCATTTATCTATAACATGTATTTTATATATATTTAATATACAAGTATGTTTATCAGTACCCATAAAACTTAGCTCTGCTGAGCTTGGGACTAGATAGCGTTTTGTGAAAGTTGTGGAATATTTAGTTATTTCTTTCATTTGGGAAAATATGACAGATTGGGGTAGCTTTATGTGCTGGCGTCTGTACAACATTGTTTAACCTTATAAAGATTAACGATGTGGTAACAAATGTTATTATTCAACTCTACTTAAAACAGTAATAAATATTAGGTCATATGTTACGCCTAACCTGTGGTAATATTGTGTAATAATTGAATTGATTGTTGAAAGAATAAATAAGTCCAATATTGCAACACACTTAGAAATCATAATGTTTTACAACAATGAATTAAAATTATGTAATATTCTATCACATAATCTAACATACCTATAAGTATTTGCAGTAATAATAAGTGGCATTATCAACCAGAACAAGTATGTATACAACAGTGTAGGTACTATCAATGCTAATCTTTACGTGCGTTCAAATAGGCAGAAGCAATATAGAAAATATAAAAATTGGGCCACCCTGGGATTTCCCTCTTTAGATACAGGCCTAAAAGTTATTGGTTTTGTGTCTGGGTGTAATTTGTCTATAATATGTATGTATTTAGAAATATATAAGTATCAGCTGTTTAGTACCCATAACACAAGCTCTTAGCTTATCTTGGGACTAAATGGCGTTGTGTGAAAAAGTTGTGGAATATTATTACTATTTATTGCGGTCAGTCGCTCCAAGTAAAACAGGTGCTGGTATTCAGCTATATTCGGTGAGACTAGATGCCAACCTCATTATTGTTGGGAAAAGTCCGCCAAGCAATGATTTTCATTTTTGTCAAAATCTGTTATCTTTAGCATTCAAATAATCTGTCACTAATAAAATTAATGAGTAGGTCAATGGCCGTCAATGACAAAACAATAATATTGGATCAGCTGTTTATTGGTATTGGAGTATTTCTGATAACAATTTAACACAATAAATGTGTTTTTTGCGTTCTCATTACAAAAGGATTGTGTTGTTAGAAAAGTATTGAGTGAGAATGTGGAGAGTTACAATAGTAGAGGAAGAACAATGTCACAATGGATGGATTACATCTGAAAGTGGTACCTGTGACTGAGAATGTATGTGGAAATTGGTTATGTTTAAGTCCCATGTAAAATTGGGTGAACCTATTCCCATCTATCAATTTTCACGGATTCCATGCAGTCGATCACGATTACGGCATATTTGTATGGAAGTAGATAGATATTAAGCAACACAATTTTATTGGCAATATTCATAATAGCCATGTAACATTTTTTTTATGCCATCAACATTACTGATGTTATCTAAGTAGGTAACTTACCTATGTTTAAACAATCCACCTTTGTGTATCTTATGTGACCTACAAACTGATGCTAACTGTCAATACAAAAAGAATGTTAACAAAAATACCTAGATTATAGATAACACGCAGAGGTACCAATTTACAATAACATTGGGTTAATGTTGCCACTACTATTCTTTACCCTTGATTTTTGGTAAGTTGATAAAGTGGTGGTGTTTTATTTTTTGTAGACCCAAGGTAATTGTTTTGGCGTTGATAGTTGGTTACGAAAATAAAAAAAAATAAAAAAAATGCGACATTTTTGTATGAGTTTTTGCAAGCTTGATTGCATTTAAAAAGTGAATGGCATAAGCAATAGTGCAATAAGAAAGCATTTTTTTATCACGCAGTCTATGATTATCAACAATTTCCTTCTTAGGAGAACAAAAATTTCACAACTGGTAACTCGTTTAAGAAAAAAAAATTGCCGTGTTTGTCGCAAGTGAAACACGGTTTACCGCGATGCGTATTCTATTTTCCAAGGTCATGCACTAAGAATTGATCCAATTAAAACCTCTACGGACATTCCGCGCACAAAAGAGTCCACATAACAAACGAAACAGTTTTAGTCAAAATGATCACGATACCTTACCGTTAAAAAAACTGCGTAACCCGATACCACTGAATATAAAATTGATATAATACGTCAAGGCCACACGTTATAAAGCATTTTTGAAGCGTAATTACAACTTTCACACGTCTTCACCGCCTCGCACTCGCAAAATCACCAAATATAATTCCAAAAATACTTTCCAGCGATATATTTAGAGACACGATGACACAGCCTATGTTCATATAAACACACAATTTATCCGTTTACCCACGTTACATCACGTGTTTGGTACGGCATAACGTAAATATCGATCGTTAATAACCAGTTTTCGTGTGGAAAATACATTAAATACTCACAAAATATGAAAAAAATCTCCGGTAACTTGGTAACAAAATCACTCAGTTTTTACTTTGGCTGTCGTGTTTATAACAATTATTTCATTTGACACTCGCGTCGTACACTTTTATCGTCACTTTAGTATATTTAATTGTATTAAAATGGAGCGTATACGTCGGAAAAATATATTTTCTTGTGCTCCTATGTAATTTTAGAAGGCTCCATGACTCCAATGGCCTGACGTCACTCAGATTGTTGGCAATCCTATTTTTATGCCATTTCCTACTCAAACGATAAAATGTCTTACTAACTTTATTTTACGCGCAATTTTAATCCTTTCCTCAATGGAATAAAGCATACTTTAGATTTACTTGAAGGATTATAAACCTGTGATGTAGAATTTCAGTGTTGCTATTATGAAAATGATTAAATGGTTTTGCCTTTTTATTCATGACTCAACACCAGCTGATCGCTTTTTGTAAATATTTTTGATAATAATAAATTGATTTTTAATTATTTTTTTACTAAAATTAGGTACCTATTTTGTTAAAGAACAATTCCAAGTTTATTCTTCATGTTTCGGCGTTTTGGGAAACACACTTGTAAATTCATTGGACGACATTTCTACTTTTTACGATTTAGCTACTCATCACTAGATGGCGCTAATTGAATTTGTAATTTAATTCGACACAAGATGACACTAGTAGTTTATTTAAAACAATAAAATAGTAGTGAACTATTTGTTACTCCATTCCCAATACTGTGATTAAGTTTTGAAAGTCTTTGGTGGTGAGTTAGATGATGATAGACTAAGGCATAGGTAGTATCTTCACATAAATCTCTTTGATGATAGACCAGCTGTATAGTTGTAACTCGGAACTCATACGACACAAACTTGTAGGTCTCATTAAGTCTCTGTTTTCTTGAGCTGCCTCTTCGTGAACTACGAATGTTATCTTTGTGCTGCTGTAAGAGTCGGTAACAGGGTTACCTATCAGATGAAATACTGAAAAATTCTGACAAATAGCCTGATTTCCATAAAAAAAGTTCTGAGATTATTCATTCGTAAAAGGAATTCACAAATTCACAAGTCTGTTAAAAATCAAGCAGATATTGATTGTAACTTTCTAATATAAAAAAAAACTAGAAGATCCTAAGTAGGTTGGTACTTGCTGTAGTGTAGTGAAAAACCCTGAGAATTCGAAAATCCTGCAGAACTCCTGTTATGAGCTCAAATAGCCTGCAATCTCAAGACAAATCCTGGGATAATGGTATCCGCACCGCAATATTCCTACACGGAGCAAATATAAAAATTGTATGGCCTAGGTGGGTAGTTGTAAAAAAATAAAAAAATGTTTACAAACCCTAAATGGCGTCCCAAGTCCCAAGTTAAGCTTGAGAGCTTGTGTTATGGGTACTAAACAGCTGATAAACATACTTATATATTTCTAAATACATACATATTATAGATAAATTACACCCAGACACAGAACAAATGATCGTGCTCATCACACAAACATTTGTCCTGGGTGGGAATCGAACCCACGACCTCCGGCATAGCAGTCAGGGTCACTAACTACTAGACCAACAGGCCAGTCAAATGGAATACATTGGAATACATTGGATGGTAATTAAATTAGGCATCGAGATATATCATACAATAGTTTAGTAATACCTAGTATAGTATATTGATCATTGTTACTCATCCCTCACTTGTCCCCAAAGGTGCATTTGAAAATCAGTGTCAGAAGGCAGCATCTCAGCATCTGTCTGGCATTACTGATGAAATGAACCTGTTGGCGCAGCCGTGAGACATGCCATTTTTGTGTCTCTTTTTTTGTGTTATTATGTTTTTACTGTGCGTGTATCCAGCTGTTGCCAATAAATGAATTTTCTTTCTTTCTTCTTTTCTTTCTTTCATATCCTGGAGACGAACATAGGCTATCTTCTGTCTCAAAAAATAATGAAGCAGCTAGTACCTACCTACCTTACTTTTAATAAAATGTCAATACAAAACAAATAGTAGATAACATCTACTAATACCTACCTAATGAGTCTTAGGTACTACTACTACTTATCAGTTGTGTTAGATAGAATTATAATGAAGATATATATATATATGTTACGGGCAATTTGATAAGTCCGGGCACTATTCATAATGGCCGGTCTGTATTCATAATGCCCGACTCAATTGGGCAATGTGATTAAAATAGCATTATTAATCACTTTTCCCGGCCATTATGAATAATGCCTACCCTATCTTGGGCAAAGTAATAAAATAGGTGAACTGTAGTGTTTTTGTTTATTAAATGATTAAACTTGCAAAATTTTCATGAAAAGTTAACAAAAAATAAACTATTGGACAGTTTGGACATAGTAGTTAAAAAATAAACAGTTGAAAATGTAAAACCATTGTACATAACTGTTAAAAAGTAAACAGTTAAAAATGTAATAACATCAATAGTTACCGACTTTTATTTTGATAAAAATATTACTTGAGAACTATTGTTAAACTTTTATTATTATTATTATTATAATTGTTTAAAAATTAGTAAACTGAGAAAAATCAACACAAATATCTGATAATTAAGGACTGTGCAAGAAAGTTATTAAGTTTAGAATTATTTATTCTTGCAAGATGAGCTTTTGTGACATTTAGAATTGCAAAGAATGTTTCATTTCTTGCATTTTCAACGTTTTGAATTGCAGTCACCACTACAGTTACAATGCTGGAAGCCTTGGAACCAAAATGAGAGTCTCTTCGAGCACATTCTCGTAGAGTCATATCAACTTTTGGAACATCGTCGATCAAAATGAACTTTTCTTTACACACAGTAAACTCATTTCTGGAGTACAGTTGGTTTAAAATACCGTGTTTAGTTCCAAGTTTGTAAAGCTTTTTCGACAGATATAATATAGCAAATATATTACGGCTATCCGTCTTGGCTCGATCTAAGTATATCTGGTATCCTTACTCGAACGCTTTGGCCCATTACTGTAATAGAAAATTTTGCATTTGAACGCGCCAACATTTTTTCGGCTTGCTTATCAAGTGATACTTTAGCTGCGTTACGAGCCTTCCGAATTTCGTTTGATTTTGCGTTGAGTTAATATGCAGCCTTTTCATTATCAGAATTTTCCTTTTCATTGCTCATATCGGCAGAAGGCTGTTGATCGGCTGCTCGCGGTTTTTCATTTATTATGTCCACACTCACAGTGGGTTGCTGATTTTCTGGTAGACTATCAGCAGAATGTTATTCCAGTTCAGAAGAAGGCTGGTCGAGGGTTTTCATTTATTATGTCACATGGACCACGGGCCGTCGGGCATTATTAATAATGGCCGGTCAAAGTGATAAATTAATCACTTTGCCCATCGCTCTTGGGCATTATTAATAATGACCGGTCCTTATTAATAATGCCCAGTTAATCACGTTGCCCGTAACATATATATATATATATATAACCTAACCTAACTCATCATAACTATCCTATAGCGAACCTAACTACCGAACCTAACTACTGAACCTAACTACCTTACTGAAATGCATTGATTTTGAAAGATACAAAATACATAATTTTAAAAAGACTTATTGTGCTGCGTGTCTCTATGGTGCTTACAATACTAAAATAGGTAGCAGTATTTGAAATAGTAGTAGTAGGAGGAGGTAATATTGTAATCCGATTAAATAAATCATCCATACTTAAAGAGTACACATTACTTACTTTTATAGATTGGTATACTTCTAGTAAGAATGTATTGACTTAAATTTGAGTGTTGGCCTATGTTGGGATGCAGCGCGTTTGGCGGGCGGGACAGGGTAACGTTTTGTATTACCTCTACCTCTGATTTATAGAAATCTATGCTTACTATATATTATTATAAAGGATTGTTAGCTTGTTTGCATTGGATAAGCTCCTAAAACTACTGAACCGCTTTGAAAAGTACTTTCACCGCTGGGAAGCTACACTATCCCTGAGAGATATAGGATACTTTTTATCCCTGTATTCCCGCGGGAACGGGAACTACGCGGGTGAAACCGCGTGATGTCTGCTAGTATTTAATGATCGAATACATTTGTTTTTTCTTCTCTATGTTTTATCTGGCAATCAGTTAGTGAACTTTTAGTACCTAGATTTCTTGTGCAGATATTGACTCCTTGGGTCCATTCCTCCTGCGAAGAATCTGGCTCTCAAAATTATTTGGGCTTTATTTTGTAAAGTCCCATAAATGTGGTGGCGTTTGCGCCTCTTGATAACTATTGTTATACATTGATATTGGTGTTACTTGTGTCCTAGGGGGCACAAGTCGAGTGGTCTTGTTTAGTACGCTCTGCTGCCGCTCCATTAATGCTATAATATGCTAGATGAACGGTGAAGGAAAACATCGTGAGGAAACCAGCATGTCCTAGAACCAAAAGATCGAAGACTGTATGTGACATCTAGCAATTCGCACTGGGCCCGCGTGGTAGAATATAGCCCATACGCAAAATACGCGCATTGACGTGGAGTTGCCAGCCCGGTATCTTTAACCTTTTTTTTAAGCTAGATGGCGTTACTGAGACAGAATTTTTCCATGACACTTCTTCGCGTGTCCTCTCTATAGTAAGCCACAAAGACATTCAATACCTATAGACCGGACATCACGGACAAAATTTTCGTCCGAAAAAGTGTGTCCTGCTCGATACAAGTCTATGTAGTTTTTTGTAGTACGCTCCGCTGCCGCTCCAATATTCATATATTATTCTAGATGGCGTTACTGAGACATGGGATCGAAGTTTTTCTATGACATTTCCTTGACATGCCCGCTCTATAGTCTTTTAAATCTCTTTGGTAAGCCTTATAGTCCCAAACTAAGCAGAGCTTGTGCTATGCGCTAGAAACATGCCTTATATTTCTATTCATAAATGTTATAGATAAATTGACTGGCCTGTTGGTTTTGTAGTTCGTGGCCCTGACTGCTATGCCTGAGGTGGTGGGTTCGATTCGCACCACGGACAAAATAATGTTTGTGTGATGAGCACGATCACCATGAATTTACAAGAAAATTGTTAAGTATTGTTTTTTCCGAATCCAAAATTTATACATTGCTGAACTGTGCAGATATATATAACAGACATTTCTGCTAAATTTAAAAATTAGTTTCTCTGGCTTTAGATTCCGTTGAGATTTCAGGTCGCTACAGTCAAACATAATGTACATAGGTATATAATTAGTCGATAGAACGTCAGGATTGAGGAGCCAAAATTTACTCTGTTTTACTATTTAACTCCTATACTGCAAAAACAAACACAACACCTGCTAAATTATCATTATGTCGAGTATAATAGATATTAAGTAATTGTTCGTTCACATTCAATAGAAATTCACCTCTTGTATTAGATTGGGGAGCCGTATTAAAAGTATTGTGTTTTCTTTCATTTTAGCGCAACAGAAGCTAAATTTTTAGACGGTAAAATATGCAAAATTGCTACTAAATGATACTTACAAAATTTTCATAAATATTCATCTATTACTTAACGAGTTTCAGGTTGCTCCTCAATTCAGGCGTTTAGATTGAGGAGCCACTTTTTGCATTAAAATAACTCGTGATAGTGATATTTTGCTGCTAAATCTAGAATTTGTGCTGCAAAATAAGCTGCATTGCTGCTAAATAATGGTGATATCAGATTTTTAAATCTGATGTGGCTCCTCAATCCTTGCGGACATTCATTTGTTCTGCGTCTGGGTGTAATTAATCTAAAATATGTTTGTATTTAGAAATCTATCAGTATATAAATCAGTTGTCTAGTACCTACCCATAATATAAGCTCTGCTTAGTTAGGGACTATAAGATGGCGTTGTGTGAATAGTCGTGGAATATCTTTATTATTATTCATAACTAACTGCCCCGGCAAACTTAGTTCCGCCTTAGAATCAATGACGTTATTTTACCTTCTTAGTTTTAGCTTAGGACTTGACAAATTTTATAAAATGTCATATATCACCTTATAATGGACCGCATCTCTGATGTCATCAATGACGCTTCCAACCAAAGACATTCAATACCTATAGACTGGACATCACAAACAAAATTTTCGTCCGAAAAAGTGTGTGAGTCTGACACAAGTCTATGAGTTTTTTGTAGTACGCTCCGCTGCCGCTCCAATATTCATATATTATTCTAGATGGCGTTACTGAGACATGGGATCATAGTTTTCCTATGACATTTCCTTGACATGCCCGCTCTATACCTAGTGTTTTAAATCTCTTTGCTTCCAATCAACTTTGTTATTTTTTTTAAAGTTAGTTAAGAACCTTCTCCTGGCAATAACAAACGCAACAAAAAAATAATTAGCGAAATTGGTACAGCCGAACGCACGTGATGCCATGACCATTGACAAAGGAAAATAGGGATTCATTTTTTATTATTCATTATTAGTTAGCGTAGGTACCTATGAGGTACATTTGAACCCTTTTCATGTACTTTAGGATATCTCAAAAGGACAGCGACTTTGAGGTCACCACGAACGAAGTTGCGGGTAAAATGTAGCAGTTAAATGAAACCAGAAATATTTTTTACAAATCACATTTATTTAATTCAACACTGTTCCCAGAATAAAATAAAAAATCTGTCAATCATACATGCTAGCTTAGATGTTTAGACCCCAGCTGACAGCAGGCTACACAAAACTGTTAATTTTTTCCAATTGAACATGAACTTTGAATTCTGTTTGTGATAAATTTGAAAAGCTTTCGCGAGCAATAAACAAACACCTCCGACTTTTTGGGCTACGGCAATATCTTTGCCAATCTACCTTGAAGCTTGACTGAAAGCCCGACGCCTTTCCAAAGTGCCTTCTGTGATTTTTAACTTCTGTAGAGCGTGTTATAGGTAGATCATGTGTTTTTATACCATCACTATATTTTCTACCCCTTTTCTTTTATTAAATTTAAATGTTTATTTTACTTACCCTTTTTCTAATTAAGGTAAGTAAAACGACAGTTTGTATGTGACTTTTTATTTGTCGTCAAATGGTTGTAACAATATTCTAAGAAGTAGCTAGATAGCGTTAGCTGTCTATTGTTGCACAAGGCCAAATGTATAAAGTATATTGTACTTTATACATTTGGCCTTTATTTCGCCAATGCTAGCGAAAGGGTTACATAATTTGACACATTGAGGTAGCTTGATGTGCTGGCTTCTGTACCTTTCGGGATTCAGACTACCCGTTTACCCGAATTTCTTCGCGGGTCCTCTTTTTATATCTTACAACTCTTTGGCTTCTCCAAATGTCACCGTGACGTAGTAGTAGCGGTAGTCATATTATACTAACAAGAAGGGGAACCAAAATGCATGGACGTAAACGAAGCAAGTAACTTTTCCAAAACAACTGTAAAATATTAAATAATACACACATACATAGTATATTCTCTGCATGAGAAGAGGCCTTTTGCCCTGCAGTGGTACAGTAACCGGCTGGTATTATTATTATTATCAAAGAAATTTGACTTTTTGGAGTAGCTTGATACCTACGTCGGTCTCTGTACCTACACTGCCGTGGTATAACTAAAATGCCGTTATCCAACATCTGGTCGATTTTCAACTTTTGATGCTACATTAATGAGAAAAAAAAAATCTATCGATCTGTGTTTGCGAATTTTCAATATCTTGAATAGTTTTGGAAATAATTATTTTAAAAATGCCGTTAAGTACATATTTCTCACGTGTGAATAAGCAAAAACAACATTAAGTAACTTTGTGAGTCTGAAAATGACTTTAGCAGATAACGGCATTATAGTTATACCACGGCAGTACACGCTCGTACACATTATTTCAAGTCACAAGAATAGGTAAGTACAAATAATTCTGCTATTAATATCTTCGTCCAGTTTCAGGATCTCTTCAATGATGCAAGTTCCGTAAACCAGGAAAGTTAGTAGGCCGTACAGTCTCTCCCAAGTGTTGTAATGCAGTACTATACAACCTACTACCTCACCCAATCTACGGTATCATAGTGTCTCTTGAGTCTTCTTATAACTAATTTTCTTCTCTTCTTTGTACTTCGTTCTTCTTTGCTCGGTAGCCCCACCTAAAGAGTTGTGCAGGCAGTCGCGGAATGAAAAGGTTAGATATTTTTAGACTTATACTTCTTTTAGCGCGTTAGAGAAAAATGATGAATGAGTTAATTTTTACGATGCGTTGCACACCTGCACCGTCACGAAAATCGACACCCTGAAGTTAGCTTCAGTCAACATTTTAGTTTTTTTTTTCTATTATTAGTGTTCGTTTTTTCTACAAACGTAATAGGTATAGTACCGCGATAGATAATTTTTTTAGAAAGGTTTTTATCTTAATGCGCCAAAGAAGTGTAACTTCTATTGCACACTTTTTTTTGCAGTGTAGACGCTGTCTTTATGGCTTTAGTGGAGGAGTTGGGTAGGTTAAGTTAATCACAATTAAACTTAAGTCAGGTTTAATGCGGAATAAGTTTAGCTAGATAAAAGTCAAGTTAGTTATCTTACAGGGTGATATACTCACTACTTTTAAGCCTAGAGAGTAACGTGGTTGTGTACATAATGCATTGAAGAAATAAATAAGTACTTATTATTTCTAATATCTTGTTAGTATAAAATGTTAGCTTAAAATTACTTTTGTTGACAGAAATATTTAATTGAGTATGGTGCTTATAAAATATATAACTAGTTGAGTTGCTTAACCTTTTCATTCCTCGGCTGTGAAATACGTTTTCAAAGAACAATTAATCAGTATATTACGTTCCAACAGATATACAATTTATTATCATAAAAAACAATGTACTAAGTACACTAGGTGGTATGATAATATTTAATAGGTAAACCAATAGATTAGTAGATATAGACACGTGATGAAACAATAGTAAAATGATAAGAAAAGTGTGATACAAAAACACTAAAGTAAATACTCAATACGACAAAACATGGTTTCAGCGTTCTATTAATGATTTCTACTTACATCAATATAAACTACAAAAATCCAGGGTTTTACTAAAGAAACTACATAAAACTAGTACACCACTATTTTTTAATAAGTACAAATACTTAAAGGGCTGATTCTAGACGGTTTTCTCATTATATTTGTAAAGTATCAATAAATAATATTCATAAACAGCAAACTTATTAGCGTTTGTTTATATCCCAAAAAGTCACCCAATTTATGGAAATATTGCACAGGCTATTCATGACGTTCGCGTGATCTCGCTCAAGCATGCCCCGCCTCCAACAGCTGTTTTCGTTATTTAAGTTTAACTAAATTCTATTTTTAATATTTAAAAATAGAATTCGTTTTTTTTTTACTTTTGGTTACGCAAATATGATCAGTAACAGGTACGGATATTGCCCAATTTTTTTGCAAGTACTAATAAAAAAATAGTGGTGTTTAAGACGTGTGCTAACTAACAACTATGCTTGTTCATTACATAAGAGTGCTGAAATAAGTAAATAATATAAAAAGTTGAAAGTATTATAGCTACACGCTACTACAAGTATTATAGGGTCATTCATTCAATTACTTAAGCTCAAAATGAAACGCAATGCAACTGGGGGTCGAGTCTGCTATTGCAATCGTGTCTCAATGACCGGTCAATGATCGATTTTTGACGTATAACGCGATTCCCATACATAAACTGTCAAAGTTGTCAAATATTCGATCAATGACCGTTCATTGAGACACGATTGCAATAGCAGACTCGAGACCCTGGACGCCAGTTGGTCTTTGACAATGAAAAGCCAATACGCGTAGTATGATCACCGTTAAAACAGATATGTAAACGGAAGACTGGACAAAACATTTCTGCCGATTAAAATGCTCGATACAGACTATATTGTCAGCAGCCCGCGTAGCATGAACACTTAATTTCTTTTCTTCCGAGACACGACAATTTTCTTTCTGTCCAACTTGACATTTCTTCTACCCGAGCATGAGGCGACTCGTCGACAAGCGTTTGTAAAAAAATTTACATGCTGTCTATAGCAACTGTCAAGTTGCTAGAGGTGTAGATTGCTTGTCTAGGTCTCATTTGATGTAGACTGTCAATGTTTGACACTTGTTGACAGGAAATGTTTCGAAAAGAACTGTCAAAAGTGGAGAAAATAGGTACGCACTTCATGCTCGGCATTGTTGATTCTCTTCTACTGACGAATCAACATATAACTTCTCATCTTTCTTGACATTGTCATGCTCGAGACGAAAGAAATGTTTATAATTATAATCTGTCACTTTGCCGATTCGTCTGTAGACAAAGGCCGTTTCTTCGGCGTTCATGCTACGC
The DNA here is from genome assembly GCA_921972225.1 of Euplexia lucipara. Taxonomy (NCBI): domain Eukaryota; kingdom Metazoa; phylum Arthropoda; class Insecta; order Lepidoptera; family Noctuidae; genus Euplexia; species Euplexia lucipara. Next base: position 11,254,342 of record OV179170.1, on the reverse strand, counting down.
AGGCTGTAGACCAAATCCGTTTTTACTGTAGTCACGTTAGGCGTGCTGGATGATGTAGACAACTCATAGTGTCTAAATATGGTTTCATGTCCCTACAACACTCTGTATTTAGTTTAAGATACACAGTACAACACAAATCCCTTTCTATGCGATTGAAATAAGGAAGTAACACCTTTTTGGACGACAACCAGACTATAAGGCTAGCAACAGACTTATAACACGCTATGCCACGCGACGTCAATATGGTGTTCTCATTGGTTACTCTAAGCACCTTTTTCAGATTCGACCAATAAAACCGCGTGGGCTGGCGTCGGGTGTTACAAATGTGCTGGAGCCTTAATCATTTGTCTATTTAGACATTTCTCAACTATTATTGTCGGGTAATGCGTAAAATTTCTCTTAAACACGGTATCATTGTTATCTGCCTGCTTTTTACCCCAATATGTTAAGGCCGGCTTCCATTCTGACTGGATCCACCTGAAAACCAGTGTTTTCCATGATGCGACTAACTATCTGAGCTCCACAACCCAGTTACTGGGTAACACGATACCGCTTGATGCTTAAATACAATATACATATATGCTACGTTAAATACTTTCACAATCCAATCTAAGGCTTTATTTGGCTTATTTCAATCGCAAATTACACTACACAGCAAATAAAAAGTCAAGAAGAAAAAACAAAATGGTGGTGTGCGACGAATTCCCGCCAAAACTGCGCCCGCGTATCACCAAACTTGTGTGGGGGACGCACACACTCACGACTCAACGATGGCACGACAGTAACACGATTTTGTCGCGTAAAAACAGATTTGCACAAAGAATATTGTTGTTAGAACATTTACTGTTTTCTAATGTCATTCTTTTTACTCCACAAAGTTATCATGGAGTAGATTTTCTTCAATATTGCAACGATAACTTGAGCTAAATGTAACTCATTGAGCTATTGAGGCTTAAAACGCGACAAAATTCGCAAAATACGAGAAAATCGCAAAAACACGACAAAAATCACGTCTGACTGCAACAGAAAAGTCGCGCAGTCGCGTCTCCCCAACGGTTTAACGCACAAGTTCGGATCTACGGGTTCCAGTTAAGGGGGCCATTGAGCTAAAAATACATAGAAAATATACTAATAATAGTTCACACACTACGACTTAGAAAAATAACGTAAAAAGAATAAAAAATACAATTCTAAGTAGTAACGTGAGCTTAAAAGACAAGATTACTGAAAAAAAAAAACAATAAAAGAAGTGAATTAGCATAGACACAAGCTAGCTAGCATTAATCACCAGCAACTTGCTCTGAAATACAACCTCGTGGAATCGGAGGTACCGTCCCAAAGGTATTTGCCCGACAGACGAATATAGCAATATCATATTAACTATATTGGGATCGATCTATTATCACTGCCAGTATTTTGGTACGGTAAAAGCCTGATATAGTGGTGATAGATCGATTAGAGCGTCACACAATGATTGTTGTATATAACGGTCCCGCATGACGAGAACCTCGTGAAGGCATAGAAAGAAAAACAAATGAAGTATCTTGATCGGTAGCGAGGTTGTCGTCAGGTGGGATGTGCAATGTGCATACAATAGTCATTGTGCCGAATGGTGTGACCTCTTAATTACAAAGGTAATGAAAGAATAATGTAAACATGTTTTTAAATCCGTCGAAATTGTAGCGAACCTTATCACTGGGTAGAAAATCTGAGAAGTTCCAAACAGAAAATTCAATATCACATTTGAAGAGCTAGTGATCAAACCTAGGCCCAACTCAGCAGTTACTGCTACAACTCCAGAGTTTGTATTTTATAAGAATTGCTTGGTAGGTAAATTCCCAGCTTTAAACATTTTACAAATAATCCTTTTACTTACATATATCGAGCACGCACCTTTTTGAACCGTCTCTTAGCTCTCTCTCTTAGCGTTCACAAAATTTTAATTACTATGTACAATTTTTTTAGACCACGTCTGTGTTTAGGGCTCTATGAGGAACAGGGTGTAAAGTTCCTCAATCCACCATAGAGAAGGGAGGATCCTCCTCGCAGACGGGTGTTGTGTCTGGTGGGCTAACTACTGCCCGACGGTTGATATCGGGAACTTCTTTACGTTCAAATTGAGTGGAGAACTCTAATACCGCGATGTAGGATATCGGTCATTAGTTTGTATGTGACTTGTGTAATTGAATGATGGTTTGATTTGGCCTTTTTACTTCAATAATATTATTAGAATCATCAATCGCCTGATGTTTTCCTAATATATTAATGGGCGTCGGAAGATTTCTTCTTCTTCATACATCTCTATTTGACGTCATCTCAATAGTCTCCTCCTCCCTATTCATATCATCTTTCACACAATCCATCCATGGTTTCTTTGATCATCCTCTGTTCTTGTAACGCTGGTTAAGAGTACTACTACTTATAATAGTATCTACATCAACTTGTTCATCCCTTTCGCAATGTGTTAGTGGTCGGAGCAACGTGCCTTTTGCTTCTACACATCTCGATTTGCTATCATCTCAATAGTCACCTCCTTCGTAATATCATCTTTCACACAATCCATCCAAGGTTTCTTTGGTCTTTCTCTGTTCTTGTAGCGCTGGTTAAGCAAGTCTACTTATAATCGTAACTACAACTACATCAACTTGTTCATCCCTTTCGCAATGTGTTAGTGGTCATCTTCTTCCGCACATATCTTTTTGCCATCATCTCAAAAGTCACCTCCCTCATAGCATAACATCAGTCTAGATTTAATTCTAATAAGGTACCTTGTATGCGCACTGTGAGATTTTTAAATTAAGTTGTATTTTAATACACCACGACTGTAATCCCCAACGGGTAAGGCAGAGGGGTGCCTTGTAACGTAACAGTACCTACCTACCTAGGAGGAGAGCACTGTTGTAGGAAAAGATTAGAGGGAATAAATAAGAATTTATTAATATCAAGCCTACCTAGTGGAGCTAGGGTAAAGAAGAGAGGAAAACTGATGAATGAAAGATGAAATATGAAATGAAGAAAAGGTGGCCCTCTCTCAGCAGTAGATGTGGCTGAGGGGCATCAGGCTTCGGTCTTCAGTAGAGGAGGTGGAGGCCGTCAAAGGTGTCACTCTCTGCTGTAGGGTAGACGAGGGACGTCAGGCTTCAGTCTTCAGCAGCTCAGGAGGAGGCCGTCAGGAGAAGGAGTCCGTCAGAGGAGGTCCTCTCGGCTCTAGGAATGGCCGAGGGACGTCAGGCTTGAGTCTTCAGCAGCGGAGGAGGAGGCCGTCAGAGGTGGTCCTCTCGGCTCTAGTAGTGGCCGAGGGACGTTAGGCTACAGACTTCTGCAGAGGAGGCGGAGGACGTCAGTTTAGAGGGCCGGAGGACAGAGAGGCCATAAATATTAGACTCGCAGCTAATATGACTTGCTAAGCCTTTCAGATCCAAACGAAGACTGCCAAATTCCACCTGGCTCCAAGGTAAATGGACAGAATGACAGATGATTGAATTTTGAAAGGTTTTAGAACACAATACAAAGCAAAGTAAAAGAAAAATAATGAGGTCGATGTGGTTTACATATACGACCTACAACTAGCTCCAGACAAATTAAAAATAAAACTAGACCTGTCACTAGCTGACATAATATTACGAATGTAAACAAACATAATTTATAGAAAAACTTAACTAATAAATATGATAATATAAGACAAAAAGGTATGCTTTGCCTCCAAGTAATGCATGTAGCTACCTAGGGAGGGTGAATGCTTTAAAATTTCAGGTTAAACAATGTACAAAAATGTAAGTAAAATCACAATGTAAAGACAACATTACAATACCCCGAAAATGATTTTACTTACATTTTTGTACATTGTTTAACCTGAAATTTTAAAGCATTCACCCTCCCTAGGTAGCTACATGCATTACTTGGAGGCAAAGCATACCTTTTTGTCTTATATTATCATATTTATTAGTTAAGTTTTTCTATAAATTATGTTTGTTTACATTCGTAATATTATGTCAGCTAGTGACAGGTCTAGTTTTATTTTTAATTTGTCTGGAGCTAGTTGTAGGTCGTATATGTAAACCACATCGACCTCATTATTTTTCTTTTACTTTGCTTTGTATTGTGTTCTAAAACCTTTCAAAATTCAATCATCTGTCATTCTGTCCATTTACCTTGGAGCCAGGTGGAATTTGGCAGTCTTCGTTTGGATCTGAAAGGCTTAGCAAGTCATATTAGCTGCGAGTCTAATATTTATGGCCTCTCTGTCCTCCGGCCCTCTAAACTGACGTCCTCCGCCTCCTCTGCAGAAGTCTGTAGCCTAACGTCCCTCGGCCACTACTAGAGCCGAGAGGACCACCTCTGACGGCCTCCTCCTCCGCTGCTGAAGACTCAAGCCCCACGTTGGGCGCCAAACTGTAACGTAACAGTACCTACCTACCTAGGAGGAGAGCACTGTTGTAGGAAAAGATTAGAGGGAATAAATAAGAATTTATTAATATCAAGCCTACCTAGTGGAGCTAGGGTAAAGAAGAGAGGAAAACTGATGAATGAAAGATGAAATATGAAATGAAGAAAAGGTGGCCCTCTCTCAGCAGTAGATGTGGCTGAGGGGCATCAGGCTTCGGTCTTCAGTAGAGGAGGTGGAGGCCGTCAAAGGTGTCACTCTCTGCTGTAGGGTAGACGAGGGACGTCAGGCTTCAGTCTTCAGCAGCTCAGGAGGAGGCCGTCAGGAGAAGGAGTCCGTCAGAGGAGGTCCTCTCGGCTCTAGGAATGGCCGAGGGACGTCAGGCTTGAGTCTTCAGCAGCGGAGGAGGAGGCCGTCAGAGGTGGTCCTCTCGGCTCTAGTAGTGGCCGAGGGACGTTAGGCTACAGACTTCTGCAGAGGAGGCGGAGGACGTCAGTTTAGAGGGCCGGAGGACAGAGAGGCCATAAATATTAGACTCGCAGCTAATATGACTTGCTAAGCCTTTCAGATCCAAACGAAGACTGCCAAATTCCACCTGGCTCCAAGGTAAATGGACAGAATGACAGATGATTGAATTTTGAAAGGTTTTAGAACACAATACAAAGCAAAGTAAAAGAAAAATAATGAGGTCGATGTGGTTTACATATACGACCTACAACTAGCTCCAGACAAATTAAAAATAAAACTAGACCTGTCACTAGCTGACATAATATTACGAATGTAAACAAACATAATTTATAGAAAAACTTAACTAATAAATATGATAATATAAGACAAAAAGGTATGCTTTGCCTCCAAGTAATGCATGTAGCTACCTAGGGAGGGTGAATGCTTTAAAATTTCAGGTTAAACAATGTACAAAAATGTAAGTAAAATCACAATGTAAAGACAACATTACAGCCTTAGTACACTAACATTTTCCTAGTTATGATATTTCAGAATTGTCTGTAGTAGCGCAGAGTCCGGATTTGTGCCCATTTGATGGCATCAGGCTCGCCCCAATTATATGGACCTTAAGGACGGGTTGCACAAAGCTACGGACACTCTACAACCGTTGCGAGTACTTGAACGGCTGTTAATGCCCCCTTTTACATGGGACTCGAACATGACTGACGAAATATGGGGGTACCATAGTTGCACCTCTGCCTAATCCTTCGGGTTTAAAGGCGTGATGTAACGTATGAAATTTAGTATTTGTTAATCCTCATGCTCTCAGTCTGGGGAAGACGAGAAAACTTGGACTCTTACCGACTGAAACCCCATGGGGGATGGTACTACTTACTAGATACCAGGAGTCAGGGACAGAGGCCCAAGAGATATTGGCATACATATTGATACCATGAGATCTGTACATGATTCTGAAGATATAGGTACGTATGATTCCTCGTAAGCTATTTTGTTTTTGCTTTAATTAATTCTCTTTAATATTATTATAAAGAGGAATGATTTGTATTTTGTTCCGTTGGGAAGCTACACTAACCCCGGATGACATAGGCTAGTTTTTATCACTATATTTCCACGGGAACAGGAACTACCGCCCGCTAGTATTACATTTATACGTATTCTATTAGGAATATGATGCCTATGGGATTAACAGCCGAATACTGAAACGCTACTCAAATCTCCTTCTCATCTAAAAGCTACGGTAATTAAGGTACTAGCTAAGCTTGGCGTCGTCCTACTGTATACCTCACAAAATACGAACATCGTTTCTTCGCAGTTCGGGACGGGCTTTCCCGCGTCTCGCCCCTCACACCCGGCACGATTGCCCTGTCTAGACGGCTTCGTCGGACGACTGTAGATTTTTAGACTGTGGTCAAGGGCCAAGCTGATTACTTCTGAGTAAACAGCTTGGCCCTTAACCACAGTGAAACCACTTTGAAGTTTTCTCAAGTGCATCTTGGTCCAGCTATTGCCGTCAGCATTCTTCTTTCAGGACCTGAAAATGGTGAAGAATAACGTTTTAATTTCTATGTTACTGACTGACTTGTTCACGCATTGCTGTTGCAAGAAAGATACATTTTTTTTTTAATAATGCCGTACAACATAGCCCATAGTTTAATGCGCCTTCCTCTCATGGACGAGATTTTAGTTCAAATACGGGAAAATACCAATATTTTTACTATGTTATTTTATTTATTAGAAAAAAAAAACCATTACACCCTAAAAATTTTGGTTCTTTTTTAAACGTGTTTGTAATTTGTGAGAAATAAAGATATTAGGCATTATTATAATTATATTATGGTTTACAAATAATTTTACGAGACTACAATGTTATGCACATCTTAAATGTCGTCTGTGGTAGAGTTTTTGCATCTGAGATAGCTATATTAATAGAAATTGGCTTGTCTCCTTATTACATAACACTTTAACATAACTGGGGGTCGAGTCTGCTGTTGCAATCGTGTCTCAATGACCGGTCAATGATCGATTTTTGACGTATAACGTCAAACTTATGACACATTTCCCATACAAAAACTGTCAAAGTTGTCAATTATTCGATCAATGACCGGTCATTGAGACACGATTGCAATATCAGACTCGAGCCCCTGGTGAGATGCAGGTATAAATAAAATAAATAAATAAATATCCCCCAATATTTTCACACAACGCCGTCTAGTCCCAAAGCTAAGCGGAGCTTGTGTTATGGGTACTAAACAACTGTTAAACATACTGTAATATTTCTAAATAAATACATATTACTTAAAGATAAATTAAACCCAGACAGTTAAAAAGTGATCGTGCTCATGACACAAAGACAAACATTTGTCCTCCGTGGGAATCGAACCCACAACCTCCGGCATAGCAGTCAGGGACACTAACTACTAGACCAATAGACCAGTCAACTACAGTTATACCAGTTAAACTATCATTACATATCTGCCTAACCTCTTGGGGTATACAGGCGTGATAATATCCGACTATTAATTTAACAATCAGCCAAGTAGTTCTTTACAATGTTAATTTGTCAAAATTATCATTAATATGAGTTAAACAATACATTTGATTGTTTGTTTCAAGTTGATAAGCGTGACAGTTCATATCCGGAATTTTGGTAAGGTTTGATAATAACGGACGACACGAATTAGACTTTATATATTAATATAATATCATGCTTGTAATTTCCGAAGGGCTAGGCAGAGGTGTACCTAGTGGTACGCCCAAATTTTGCCAGTTATGTTTAAGTCCCATGTAATAGGGCTAGCCTGTTGCTTTCAATCGGGCACAAATTCAGACTCCGGGCTGCCACTGAATTAAAAAAAACTACCCGACCCGGGGATCGAACCCGGGATCTCAGCAGTAGCGCTTGCGACCACTCAACCAACGAGGCAGTCAGTACCTATATTTTGACATTTGTCTAGCCTATACTGCTAATATTATAAAGACGAAAGTCGAAACTTAATAACTACTGGACTGATTTGAAGAGTTCTTTCACCGTTGGGAAGCTAAAAGCCATTAAAGTTTTAATTTGTAAGTTTTTATGCTGTACAATTAAGAGTATTCTATTCTACCAAATAATACCAGCCTGTTACTGTCCCACTGCAGGGCAAAGGCTTCTTCTCATACAGAGAAGACTCGAGCATTGATCTCCACGCTTGCTCAAGGCGGATTGGCGATTTCAAACTTATATTAACTTTAGGTCCAGGTTTCCTCACGATGTTTTCCTTCACCGATGTCAATGATGTCTAAGATAAACTTAGAAAGTATACATATGAATTGAAAAAGTCACATTGGTAGGTACTTGCCCGGATTTGAACCACAACCTCGTCCATGAGAGGTAGGCGGTAGGTAGGTATTCAATTTTACTATAAACTTGAAAAGTCATCATCCGCCAATTCATTTTAGGTGGGCAAAGCATATTATATTCATCATCCACACACAAAGACATTCAACACCTATAGACCGGACATCACGAACAAAATTTTCGTCCGAAAAAGTGTGTCCTGCTCGATACAAGTCTATGAGTTTTTTGTAGTACGCTCCGCTGCCGCTCCAATATTCATATATTATTCTAGATGGCGTTACTGAGACATGGGATCAAAGTTTTACTATGACATTTCCTTGACATGCCCGCTCTATAGTATTTTTAATCTCTTTGTCCACACATCTCTATTTGCCGTCATCCCAATAGTCACTTCCTTCCTAGCCATACCATCTTTCACACAATCCACACACACCACATTTAACTTGGAAAGTATGTAGGTAGGCAAAGACATTCAATACCTCTAGACCGGACATCACGACCAAAATTTTCGTCCGAAAAAGTGTGTCCTGCTGAATACAAGTCTATGAGTTTTTTGTAGTACGCTCCGCTGCCGCTCAAATATTCGTATATTATTCTAGATGGCGTTACTGAGACATGGGATCAAAGTTTTTCTATGACATTTCCTTGACATGCCCGCTCTATAGTATTTTAAATATCTTTGTAGGTAGGCAAATTATTTAAAAAAGTTAACCTAGAAACCGACATCAACAATTAATCGAAAAGAAAAAGAAAAAAAAGTATGTAACACGTGTTAGAAGTCATACTTTTTTGGCGTAGTAATAATAGAAAAAAAAAATGTTGACTGTAGCTAACTTCAAGGTGTCGCTTTTTCGAGACAGTGTGCGCGCGCATCATAAAAAGTTTTTCCTTGGCGCGCCAAAAGTAGTAACTATAACTTCAAATCACGGATATCTATGCTTCAAATAAACAAGTTCCAAAATCAAAACAACCACTTCCTACATAAACCGTTAATTCGTTCTATCATCCCTTCTTATAAATAAAACGGTACTAATCGAACAACAAGAAAAAAAAAGAATAAAACACTTTTGAATTTCGAATTTTTATCGAAAAAAGTCACCGTTTTTCTTTATTTGGCGCTTTTTTGTATTTTTGCGCGGCGCGAAACATCTGTCTTGTGTTCTCACGGTTCGACCGCGTTTTTTTTTTATTATTTTTATGAAATTTTTAGCGTAAGAAAGCTCCTGCCACCTGTTGATTTGAGTTGCGTGTAAGGGACGCCATTTTGAATGATTTGTAATTTTGCAATTATATACGTTTTGTTTATACAGGACAAAATGAAAATCAAAATACATGTATTTATGAAAATTAGACTGCGAATCAGCACTTTTTGAACGTCAATAATTACTTTGGAAACGTTTAATAATATCAAGCTAGTGAGGCTATTATTGGCTATCCTTTCAATGCCAGTGACGAACTGGCATCCAGTTGCACGCCAAACTTTGATTACAAATTACAACTGAGAATTTACAAGAAATTGGTATTGCACTTTAAATGGACTTCAAGTTACGGTGACTATCAGACGGGGTACTGTGCGCTTCGTCACATCACTATGAAATGTCGACGAAGATCCTAAATAAGTAGCCTTGCTATAATATACCGCAAACTCCCCAGCAACAAGTCTTTCGGGAAGGTTAGAAGAACATTAGGTACGCTTACACAACATTGGTAATTAATAAAGAGAGACTTTCTCATAGAACACTTTTTGTTTACCCAAATACAGGATTATGTTCAAGCGTTATTATGCCCAAATTAGTCGGCAGGTGTAGGTGAGGGGGTGAGAGTTGGGGGGGGGGGGGGGGGTGTCTAGCAAGCGTCTAGACGGCAGGGGGGTGGGGTCTGCGGGCGCGGGGGTCGTCTAGACATAGCCTGATCGACTCGCTTGGTTGCTACGTTGAAACTGGCAAACTCCTACGGGCTATGCGAGCCTGGTACTCTAGATAATACGACGCGGATTTTATGGATGGCGTTTAAGGGTAATTTATTAAGTCTGTGGCTTTGGTGCTTTTGTTTCAGTCGTTATTGGTCATCGACTTCCAAAACCAGAGTTATATAGACAGATAAAATATTATTTCAGCGCACACAAAAGACATAGACCAACACACAATACAAAAGAAATAAAACATTAGGCTAGTTGACTGAATTTGGCCTGTTGGTTTAGTGGTTACTAACCCTGACTGCTATGCCGGAGGTCGTGGGTTCGATTCCCACCCAGGACAAATGGTTGAGTGATGAGCACGATCATTTGTTCTGTGTCTGGGTGTAATTTATCTATAATATGTATGTATTTAGAAATGTATAAGTATGTTAATCAGCTGTTTAGTACCCATAACACAAGCTCTTAGCTTAGCTTGGGACTAAATGACGCTGTGTGAAAATGTTTTGGAATATTTATTTATTTATTTTAGTTTTTTGTCATTTATCAATCATAAAATAACGGCGACACATCGAGTCAAAATGTCGCAAAACGTCACTATCCCATACAATTTATAATGAATAATGCCGTTACAAGCCTCTCCTCAACTTTAATCCGCTTAATGTAAGTAGTTTTCCATCAATTTGAAAAAGAAAAAAAAATACCTGATGGACTTATTATACAGGGTGTCTCATTAAAATCGGTCAGTATGGGAAAGTCTGAAACTATAAGACATACGAAGATCTGTTCTGAGGAACCATGTCATCGATTATAATAACAAGAAAAACTGCATTCATACATTTTAAAAAACATCTGTACTCCAATACTCCAATATTGTAAACGTGGTCACTTCGAGCACCTACTAAAATAAATTACAGTATGTGGAAACAATGCATTTTATTCATTTCAGATATCATGTTTCATACAGACATTTACTGCTTAAGACCTACACAATCGATATCTAAATAGAAATACAGTAGGTTTTTTTTTCTTAATAACCGGGTTCGATTCCCGAACGGAGTACAGATGTTTTTTAAAATGTATGCATGCAGTTTTTCTTGTTATTAAAATCGATGACATGGTTCCTCAGAACAGATCTTCGTATGTCTTATAGTTTCAGACTTTCCCATACTGACCGATTTGAATGAGACACCCTGTATTTTGATACTCATATTCAACATGCCTTATTATTGAATATACAATGTGCGGCGTGCGTCTCAAGGCTGCACCAAATGGGAGTCCCATAGATATATTAAATTTCTATGGGGAGTCGAGTCCAGCTCAGCATGTGCCAGGCAAATGTACCTGGCGCTGATATTCTGCAGGATCCGTGCAGTGGCGTAAGGACGGAGGTCAACTCATTTTACACCTGTAGGTAAGTGCTTTTTTTATGAAGTCGGTTGTATTTTTAATGGACTTCAAAAATAGGAGGAGGTTCTCAATTCGCTTGTATTTTTATTAGGTTTCGTTACATCATTTCTCCGTCATTTATTGACAGATTTTGAAAAATATTTTTTTGAGTTTCTATTGCAGAAATACGTCACCTGCGGTAGGGGCACGGAAATTTGTATCGTCGTATTTATGCAACACAAGCGGTCAATGCGTTAAAAGGTTAAATTAATTAATTACCTTTTGAAACAATCTGTTGGTTTCCAATTCCTTTGTGTTGATGATTGCTTCTTCCCTTCTGAAGACTACATCTCCAGTCTTCAGTAATCCTGGAATGGGACATTACAAACTAGTTAGTTAAGAAATAAAGAACAACATACTCCTTCATTGGCAGTCGGGTAAAAATTACAACGGTGTAAAAAACTATAGTTTCGGAAGTCTGTGGCATTGGTTGTTCTAGACCTTAGACTTCCGAATCCTACTTTTTTTTAAAGCACGTAAATAGACATAAAATGGGATGACTAAAGCTAGGATCAATCTATACATAGACAAAAATAATTTGTAATTAGGTAGTTAGTTACAAGTACCAAAAAACATTTTTTTTGTTAGTTTGTTTGAGCTAATCTCGGAAACGCCTTAAGTGATTTTGATGGGACTTTTACTGACCCATAGCTTATATTATACGGACTAACTTTGACTACTTTTAATTCGGACAAATAAGTAAAGTTGCTTGCAAAAAAGTAACGCTTAAATTCTGCACGAATGTAGTGCCGGTTGACATTAAGATAAAACCAAATTTTGACAAAACACAACTTAAATTGTCTATTGATTGTCAGTAGTGACTCACGTATATACAATCCCAAACTTCCTCCTCACACAGACCACAGACAAGTTATTATTAATAATAACGAGACAGACATAATAAGTAATAATAGTTACCAAAATAACCGGAAACCATGTAGACACTATAGATATGGCACTATTAAGTAACTATGTATTATTATTTCTTAGTAAATATATGTACGGGAGTGGTAACGGCCGGTTGGACTGCCTCGTTAGTGTAGTGGTCACAAGCGGTACTTAACTGCTGAGCATGGGGTTCGATCCGCGGGTCGGGCAAAGCCTTATTAAGTTTTTCTATTAGTGTTTCTATGTGTAATACTAATATTATAAAGAGGTAAAATTTGTAAGTTTGTAAGTTTGTATGTAGGGGGTAACCTTCGAAACTAATGGTCCAATTTTAAAAATTATTGCACTGGTGGAAAGCTTCACTATTCCCGGATGGCATAGGCTACTTTTTATCCCCGTATTCCCACGGGAACGGGAACTACGCGGGTGAAACTGCGTGACGTCTGCTAGTGTGTAATAAATAGATAAATATTACACAACACCATTTAGTCCCAAATTAAGCTTGAGAGTTTGTGTTACGGGTACTAAACAGCTGATAAACATACTTATATATTTCTAAATACATACATATTATAGATAAATTACACCCAGACACAGAACAAATGATCGTGCTCATCACACAAACATTTGTCCTGGGTGGGAATCGAACCCACGACCTCCGGCATAGCAGTCAGGGTCACTAACTACTAGACCAACAGGCCAGTCAAAAAAAATAATAATAATAATGGTAATTTCTCAGTAGCAGCCCGGAGTTTGGTTTAGTGCTCGATTGACGGCAATAGGCTCGCCCTCTTTAACATGGGATTTTAACATAACTGCAGGCGATATGTGGATTTACTAATACAGGTACACTTATGCCTAACTCCTACCGCCCTCGACTTATGAGTTTTAATAAGTTGTAGGTTCGAATCCAGACAGGCATTCTATAATAATATTATCACCCTGTTACTGTCCCACTGCAGGCTAAAGGCCTCTTCTCATTCAGAGAAGGCACCAACATTTATAAGTACGCTTTCTTAATTCGTTAAACCCCAAGAGAACACCGGTGTCATTGTCTTTCTATTGTGTCTCTAATTGACACGATTGAAAGGTTAAGGCAGATTAGCATTTTCAGATTTGCCTAGGCAGAGATTACTACTACTACTGTTTAAGTGTAAAAGAAGCGAGCCAAGAACAAATCCGGACCTTAGACCGGGAATGGCTGATCTTTGCGTTATGCTCGTGAACGGGTGCTGCTTGTGGTAACTCGTCGTCTTGCTGGCTTTGGTTTTGCTATTGTTTTAACTATTACCTGTTTTTTTTTGTTTTATTTAACTTCGACAATTCTAGTTTAGCATTTTGATACATTGTCTTGCAGATTTAATCCAACTCTGCACATGTAAGCTGGCACACCCTTTTTACCTGGAGGATTCTTTTTAGTCAGTTGCTTTTGCTTGAGTTAAGTTAGTTTCAATGTCGGTAGCTATATATTACTGGTATTCTGTATATTGAGTGTGCTAGCTAACATGTAGTGAATAACTTATTTTAATTATTTTGTAATTAAAACTAATTGTACTGTGTAAGTTCAAGTTCTTCTAACTTATCAGACAGATGTGTTGCTGGGGAGTTTGTTCCGCCACTTCTTCTTCCCAGCAAGAACACTAGGAAGTGGCGAAGGGTGGGCTTTTTGGGGGACTGTCTTATGTAATTTCGACGTTCAAAAAGTGCTGATCCTCAGCCTAATTTGAATAAATGACTTTTGATTTTGATTTTGAACCTAGGATATAGTTTTCAGCAGCAGCGCTTGTGTCCACTATAGGTACCTACGTAAATTTTTAGTAAAAAAAAAATTAGGTTACAAATACCAACGCTCTTGCCACAGTTAAAACTTAACCGCCCGATCTATAGTTAAGTAAATATGTCCCTGCACTCAAATAGATTGGTTATCAGTTAACTATTTACTATTTAAACATAGATAATAATTTAACTTGCGTCTATTGGTTCGCGTATAGCTGTTGGCTTGTCAAGGAATCGACCACTGACGTTGGTTCTGATAAGAAATAGTATTTGTTGAACATACGAGTGCAAGCTGTATTGATATCGTTCATCTATACCGTTATTAAGAGGAATTATTTGTATTTTTGTATGTAACGAGTAAACTTAAAAACTACTGGACCGATTTGAAAAGTTCTTTCACCGTTGGTAAGCTACACTATTCCCGGGTGACATAGGGTACTTTTTATCCCTTTGTTCCCACGGGAACGGGAATTACATGGATGGGACCGTGAACCGTCCGCTAGTAGTTATTCCTACTAACATTATAAATGCGAAAGTTGCTATGGATGTTTGTAACTCTTTTATGCAAAAACTACTGAATTAATTGTAGTGAAACTTTTCAATCATTATAGCTAATACATCTGAATAACACATGCAATCGCACAAAAAGATAGAATGATTTGATCAAAATATAACGATAAGTGTAAAAGTAAGTAGATAAAAAAATCTGCCATCTCTGCGAGCTATTCGGGCGTGCTAATCATTGTGGGCTCCAGCTATTATTCTTATATAAATGAAGATCAGATAGCAGTACTGTGCTTATACAAATTATTTATTTTATTTTATTTCTTAAGAAAACTTACAGCTAGGATACAGATAGTTGACAGATAATGAAAGAAGGCCAATTAAAAGTTTTCTCTGACAATATTAAGGTAGCACAAAGAAAAGTAGACAGGCAAGAGAAAGTAAGAATAGGTAAGTAACACACTCTGGGAGAGAATTAGAAAAGGCTTCAGTCACATCCAAAGAAGTCTTTGCACAGTATTCTTTTTAGTTTAGGAACACTGGTGGTAAATAAGTCAAGATCATCAACACTCTGACACATCAAGTTGTAAACCCTGCTAGCTCTTATTACGTAAGAGTAAATGAACCATATTGAAACAAAGTCTGTTTGAAATGCGTTTTAAATTGGCTTAATAACATTAACACTTGTGCTGTACTTTGATTACATATTTAAGAAATCAAAAGAACCTGTATTTACTACTATTATTCAAAATCAGGGTAAGTAGTTTTAAACCCGAAAGTCTGACAACCAGTTTAACCAAGGGGTATCGTGTTACCCAGTAACTGGGTCGTGGAGGTCAGACAGTCAGTTGCTCCATGTAAAACACTGGTATTCAGCTACATTCGGTTAAACTGGAAGCCGACCTCAAAATACTTGGAGAAACGCAGACTTATGATAATATATTATAGTGCATAGTTCATTACATGCGCACTAATGTGCAGGTAATTAAAAATCCATGTATTTTTAAGTATCAGTCAGTATTAATAAAGATCGTAATGGCCCAGTTGTTAAGGCGCCTACCTTTGATGCACAAGGTTTTGTTTCGAATCTGAGCAAAGCACCAGTGTGATTTTTTCAATTTATAATACCTCCTTAGAAAATACGTATTTCAACGAGTTTATCTCAAACATCATTGACTTCGGTGAAGGGAAACATCATGAGGAAACCTGGACTTAAGTTAATATAAGTTTGATTTCGCAAATTCTCCTTGAGCAAGCGTGATGATCACTTGGGTTCGAACACAAGACCTATAACTTGGCAATCCGCCGGTCACACCAATAGTAACTGCAATAAAAGTTTGCTTAACTCGAACTGGGGGCAGGTATACGAAACCGGTTTATTATTTCTGGCAAAAAATCCGTCTGGCATTAGTCTGGGTGACGGGGTCAATGGACTCGCTAGCCAAAAACCTTGAACTTTGTTATCTGAAGATAAAAGTGAAGATCGGGAAGGGTTAGCTAAGAATTGCAAATAGTAGTAACTGTATACAGAGAGAATTAGACTTTGAACGTAGGTAGGTATGTAGCGGTATGGAATTTAGTATCGTAATAAATATAAATAGTTTCTTCTTCAGAGACCATCGTAGAAAAGGATTTTGTCTACAAAAGAACACAAAGTGAGAGATTGTAGAAACATTTCTTTTGTTTTGAGCACGTCAATGTTAATAATGTATATCTATGTATTTATTCTAAATTATTATTGATTTAACTTTCTAGTTTTTGTTGTCTTCTTGCACCTACCTTGTTCTGTCTCTGCATCACCTTAAGGTAGACTGGTAGAAAATGCCTAAGGCATTAAGTCCGCCTATGTATAGTGTCTTTTACTAGTGCATAAAGTTTTAATGAATAAATAAATAATGAAGAGAAGAAATGCGTAGATTCTTCAGTCGACAATAGTCTACAATATCAAGTATTATTTCTTCAATAATCGGCAGAAATGTTTCTACCTACCTACTGTTATTTTGTCGATTTTTCTTTCGACTTATTTGTTTCTAAGGTGACCATGCTGAGGTGCTTTCTGTGAACCAAGATATCTGGAAAGAGTGGTTTCTATGAACAAAGTTCACGACAAGAAGTGCTATCTACGAACAGATATCTCTGTCCGTGCTTCCGATGTACCGAGATGTCTACAGACAATACATAAATAAATAAAATAAATAAATATTCCACAACTTTACACACGACGCCATTTAGGCCCAAGTTAAGCTTGAGAGCTTGTGTTGTGGGTACTAAACAGCTGATAAACATACTTATATATTTGTAAATACATACATATTATAGATAAATTACACCCAGAAAAACAATTTTTATTCAAATTGTTTTATTTTAAATTTAGAAAACTTGTGAAACGATAAACGTCTCCGTGTATTGTTCATCCCTGCTTTTTTTAGGTTTTTATCTTGACACTGTAATTTTCAACTAAACTGAAATAATATAACTAAGCAAATCCCCATCATTTCTTAAAATCAGTTGTTGCAATGGTAACAAATAAGTGTGATAGCGAGAGGCTTAAAAGATTTACTACTTATTAGCTATACTTTCTGTATGTAGTCATATCTTACAAGCGTGTTTCTAACTTAGGTTACAGGCTCCTTAAAGTTATTATTTGTAAGTTTTATGGTGTACAATAAAGAGTATTTTATTCTATTCTACCATGAGTTATGTACAGCCAGTAAAACAGTTAAGTACCTATCCAGACAGATAACTTTTAGCAAACAGTTTTAGCAAAATTATTAGTTTAAAAATCTCGTAGACAGTTTACTACGGTGTAGCAATATTGCTACGCTTGCTACGAAATTCACAAAAAATATTATTTACTAAGTACTTAGTTGATGCTCGCGGTTCCACTTGCGTGGATGTCATTTATCGCTACCAAACGTATCATTTAAATGTTGATCCTTTGACCTGTATTATAAGATACACAATTCGACCATTCATCATTTTGTTAAATCTCCAACGGTTAAGGCAGCGTTTACGTTAAAAGCTCCGATACGGCTTATTTTTTTCCGACACCTCCAAAAAATTACAGTATAATTTAGCCAATCTATTCAAAAACTTGACGAGTTATATAAGCCAGAAACCTCGAGATACATTGGTAAAAACAGTATGAAAATCAGTGCAGCAGTTTTTGAGTTTATCGCGAGCAAACAGAAAGACAGACGCGGCGGAGGATATTGTTTTATAATATGTAGTGATTTGAAGTCTGTAAAGCGTTTACTACTACATGACATACTTGAATAACATAACATCACGCCTGTATTTCCCCATAAGGATAAGCAGAAGTTATTGTAAGTATTTTTTTGTTAAGTCTGTACTTAGTCTTGTGGTGTAAACATTTCTAGTAGTCATTGATCCCTCCAAACACATTATGCTTGTATCTGGAGTGGGTGCAATTGAGTGGGAATCGAACTATTGCCATCTAAAGGTATGAGGAACAGGGTGTAAAGTTCCTCATCCCTCAAAGAAAAGCTCGGCTCCTCCTCGCAGACGGGTGTTGTGTCTGGTGGGCTACTACTGCCCGACGGTTGTTGTCGGGATCTTGTATACGTTCAATCGCGCAGATAACTTTAACATCGCAATGTAGGATGTCAGTTTTAGTTCGCATGTGGCGAGATAGATGTCGCTGTAGACGATTTAATTTAAATAATTTACCCTATCGTAACAGGCTGGTATTATTATATTATTAATGTCTTTTGTGGCCAGTAAACGTTTATTTTGTTTTCTTCTTCTTAATAACATACTGGACAATACATAAGTATTAAACGAATATTCCCGATGTTACCCGATGTTGCCCGACGATTATCGAACACAATACCTACGCTAGTTCGCCAACAGATGGCGCGGCATACGCTTATAATTGTCACTACCCTTTGTTAGGACGGGGTTAAAGTTTTTTTTATTTTTTCGCAAAATGTATAGTATAACGTGGATCTGCTTGCGAATCTGAAGTTTGTGTATGTAATCGATTACAGACTATGTATGGCTGTATAAAGAAATAAGTAAATTCCACAACTTTCACGCTATCTAGTCCCAAGCTAAGCAGAGCTTGTGTTATGGGTACTAAACGGTACTAAAGTATGGAGTTTCTTGCACATTCTTCTCCATACAAAACTACCTTTTGGAATGTGCAACTAGAATCATATTAATTTAATCTATTTGTAAGTATAACGTTCAAAAGTGCCTGTTTTCAGGCCTAATTGAAATAAATGATTTGACTTTGACTTTGAAACAACTGCTAAACATCAATAAATGATCGCACTCATCACAAAAACCATTTGTCCTGGGTGGGCATCGAACCCACGATAACTGGCATAGCAGTCAGAGCCACTGACTACTAGACCAACAAGCCAGTATTTTTTTTTCCCCAGAAAAAAAAGAACGGAATTACAACATTTGTTTTAACTAGACCCTTAGAAATAGCCTGTATCCCCGAAAGGTTTGATAGAGTTGCACTTACAGCACTGGTGAGAACTGGTGAGAGTACTATAAGTTCGCCCTCTAATGCACACCATCATCATCCAGACCAGACCAGACAGACCAGACCACCAGTCCAGACCTTTTTGAAGGAGGACTTTTGGCCGAAAGGTGTCGTTTTCCGGCGTTTCCTAGGACGGTTACGCGACACCTCGCAGCGAAACACGACGCCGACGTATAGTTACTGTTTAATATGTATCAGTTTGTTATTTTTGTATTATTTAATTGTGTGTATTTTACTTATGGGCCTTAGTAGCCTGAAATAAAATGATTATTATTATTTTATTATTATTAATGCATCTAGGACCTTTAAGTCCTAGATGTATTAGGGGGCGAGCTCATTGTCATAAAAAACATCATAAATCACACTGTTGTTTTTCAGTTACCCCAACGTCTTCTAGCAGATGGAATCTGTTAAAACCACACAATGGGCATTGACAACATTTTAGTTTTTACTCCCTCATGTAGATTACAAGAAAATATTCGACACATATTTTTGTTTTTTTCACGTACCTACCTAATTAAAAAATAACGGCGATACATCGAGTCTAAATGTCGCATGACGTCACTAGGCAGTACAGTTTAAACTAGATAATGACGTTACAAGCTTCTCTTCAACTTTAATGCGCTTAATCTAAGCAGTTTTCCATCAATTAGAAAAAGAAAAAAAAAATCTTTTTTTATATAATCTAACTAATGGACTAAATATATTTTGATGTTCATATTCTGACAAGTACCGTATTTAAGTGAAGTGAACTTTCATTACCTAGTATTAGTATGGAATGACAGTTCAATTCGTCATCACTTCACCAACCCGTAGGTACTCTACACTGTTACGGGGTAATTTTACAGAATAGCAATAGGTAACTAAGACTTGAACATTTGATAACTAATAAATGAATAAATATTCCACAACTTTCCACACAACGCCATTTAGTCCCAAGTTAAGCTTGAGAGCTATGGGTTATGGGTACTAAATAGCTGATAAACATACTTATATCTTTCTAAATACATACATATTATAGATAAATCGTGCACATCAAACAAACATTTATCCTGGGTGGGAATCGAACCCAAAACATACGGCGTAACAGTCAGGGTCACTAACTAATAGACCAACAGGCCAGTCAAAATAACTTGATCAAATAATTAATTAATACCAGGGGCTCGAGTCTGCTATTGCAATCGTGTCTCAATGACCGGTCATTGATCGAATATTTGACGACTTTGACAGTTTCTGTTTGGAAAATGTGTCATAATTTTGACGTTATACGTCAAAAATCGATCATTGACCGGTCATTGAGACACGATTGCAATAGCAGACTCGACCACCCAGGTTCTCACCCAGTTCTCTATTAACACAATTTACAAAACACTACAAAAATAATGTCCTCACTAAACTTACGCTCGCAACTTTGCGCCGAATCAAAAAAATGAAAAAAAACTCCGCCGTCATTGTACCGCATCCCTTTGGCGTTTTAAAAAAAAGCTTAAAAAACCTCTTTTGTGCGTCTTCCATGCTGGCTGAGCAGCTGATTCCTGTGCCGGTGGCGTAAATTTTATAATAAAAAAAAAACTGTCAATGCGCGCGAACCTAATTATTTTTTACGCGGATTATAAAAATGTAAGGTATTGTGTTACTTTACTTACTAAATGCAGTTTTATTTTTTAACTTTTAAAGTGATAGTAGGTTCCGTACCTATTTTTACTAAGACGTAGAAAATCTACTACTAAAATCAATGATATTATAAGTAAAAAGATGTAGATAGGTTATAAGCGCTCAGCAAGCGACACATTAAAATGTGGCTAACTAGCCACATTTGACCTCAGTGTCCTGTTGCGCCGTCAACGGACGCGTGCGTGTGTTAGTGTGCCGTTTTAAAAGATCGAATGTTGTTAAGGTAACCTATGACCCTGAGCCTAATTTGAATAAAACATTTTTGATTTTGATCTTGATTGCTGTGTAAACTTTTAGTGAGATACTCATTTAAATCACCAAGGTTTTTCCAAAACATTCACGGAACCCCAAAACAGGGGTGAGTTCCAACCCGTCACGCACAACGTATTGATTTTATTGATTCTGTACAACTATTGTCGAATATAATGTATCAATTGTTCGCGTTTGTATTAGGGTTATCGAAAAGGGTGGCTAATAATAAGCACTGTGTATGTATGTTTTTTTTGTTAAAAATGCACTTTTTTAACAGTTAGTTACGGATGTCGGTTAAATTAGCTGTTTTAAAACTTTGTACTACTTTTTTTGCGTAATAATAATAACTTCGTCCGCGTGGAATTAAAGAATTTGTTTCTTTTTGGGCATAACCCGAATTAATAATAATACCAGCCTGTTACTGTCCCACTGCAGAACAAAGGCCTCTTCTCATACGGAGAAGGCACGAGCATTATATCAAGATGATGTCTAGACTTTAAGAGACTGTGTTACAGTCAATATCATTTATCATTGATCACCACTTCTTTGGGGGACTGTCTAATGTTACTTTGTCGTTCTAAAAGTGCTGATTCTCAGCCTAATTTATTGAACGACTGTTGGTTTTGATTTTTCAAACCTTAACTTTAAGTCCCTCACGATGTTTTCCTTTACCGATGTCAATGATGTTAAAGATAATCTTAGAACGGTCATACGAGTTCAAAAACTCACATTGGTACTTACCCGGATTTGAACCACAACTACGTGCGTGAGAGGTAGGCTCCTTAACCTATGGGCCATCATGACTTTTTGTTAGAATAGAAATACAACGTATTGAACAGTAACAATCTTCTTTTAACAACCTCATTAAATAACTGTGTACGTGATACACAACAAAGAAATTGTATGTATGTATGTTTGTACGTGACAACCTCGGGAATGACTGACACATTAATGATAAGTAATAATGGATTGCCAAATGGGTACAGTTATGAGTAATACTTGTATTGCATTGTTAGGAAAGTAACTATATGACTGTTTAATTCTAGTAAAAATATTTAATTATTATTTTAGTTCGAACTCCAGCCACGCACCTCTCACTTGAAGGACTGATTATGTGCGTATTGTACACGGTGAACGAAAACATCATGAGGAAACCGGCATGCCTGAGAGATATTTCTTGACGGCATGTGATGCCAAGACAGAAGCCCTTCTCAGAGTAGTCAAATAGTGAAATACCGATCTCATTTACTAAAAATTAAATTAAAAATTTAAAAAACCCCCATCGCAAAAAGTAAAACATTTAAAAAGTTAAAAATAACACTTTAGCCATGAAATTTTACTTCACGTCGGGGTACCGCTTAAGTAAGGAATGTTCCTAGTACTTGTAGGTATGTAGATACTTATTTTAACAACGGTACCCCGACGTTACATAAAATTTCATGGCTAAAGTGTTATTTTTAACTTTTTAAATGTTTTACTTTTTGCGATGGGGGTTTTTTAAATTTTTAATTTAATTTTTATTTTAAAATTTTTAAACGCATTAATTTTGTTTTATAGAGTTTACAGTTATGAGAATTTTTCAGTGCATTGTATGTAGAGTCAAATGCTGGTTAAAACGAATCCAAACACGACATATCTGCTATTATTTTGTCAAGATATTTTTTGCCCACTGGTGTGCTGGATAGCCTGGCTACCGCATCAGCTCATCCTGTTGCCATCAGTGCATTGTGTTTAGAATCAAATGGTGGTTGAAATGAATCCAAACACGACATATCTGCTATTATTTTGTCAAGGGTCTACCTACTGGTGTGCTGGATAGCCTGGCTGCAGCATCAGCTCAACCTGTTGCCATCAAGGCATTGTGTGCAGAATTAAATGCTGGTTGAAATGAATGCAAACACGACACATCTGCTATTATTTTGTCAAGAGTCTACCTACTGGTTTGCTGGATAGCCTGGCTGCAGCATCAGCTCATCCAGTTGCCATCAGTGCATTATGTGCAGAATCAAATGCAGATTAAAATGAATCCAAACACGACATATCTGCTGTTATTTTCCCAGGAGTGTATTAGTCTGCTAGATATCCTGGCTGCATCAGACCAAAAACACCATAATGTTGCTTATTAATATTACACACATGGGTGTTTGAAATTTTAAGCCTCACATATGTTTGTAAGTAAAGTAAATACCCATAGACGTCTAAAATAGCAAAGGTAGCTATCACAAAATAGCTGATAACCTTGAAACGGCTGAACCGATTTTGATGAATCATATCTAAAAACCATTGCAATAAACCTTGCTTTCAAATAAAAAAAACCGCATCTAAATCGGTTCACCCGTTTGGGCGCTACGGTGCCACAGACAGACAGACAGACAGACAGACAGACAGACACACACACATAGCGGTGAAACTTATAACACCCCTCTTTTTGCGTCGGGGGTTAAAAAAGGCGACGTGTAAAAGTGTTTGTAAAAACCTATTTACAAAAATAAATATCATTTATCATTTAAGGACCGAGTGTTTTGCATGGAGTGACTGTCTGACTTACCTCCACAACCCAGTGACTGGGCCAGCAGCTGGTTAGGTCTTGGGCCTCCAACTTGTACCACAAAACGTGACCGTAATACCAATCAATAGAACATAAAATAATGTTAATTATTTAACATCCTTTGTGTCTCGCCGCCTATTTTGGTCTTATTAATTAGTATGCTAGACAAGTGTGCACTGATTACGATCTTTGTCGCGTTCGGGTCAAGACTAACATAACATAACATCACGCCTATAATCTACAAAGGGTTAGGCAGAGGTTTTTTTTTTATATTTAAAGGGTCTACTCTTGACTTCAATCTTGCCCTGAAGACAGAGATGAGGTGGACGGTGGAACCAGCTTACCCAAAAGTAACCTAATGACTCGCGACTTAAACAGATGGGGGTCATAATAATATGAACTTGGGAACACCGATGCAGACAAGGAATTCCACGCCTTGGCTGTGCGCATAATGAAGGATGATGCAAAGCGCTCCGTGCAAATGTGTGGAACATTTACAAGGTATGAGTGATAATCTGCAGTAAGTCTGGATTCTCGATGGAAGAAAGGAGATGATGGAATGAGGTCGTGGAGCTGTAGCGCACACTCACCGAAGTATAGGAGGTGTAAAAAGTACACCCAGATTTAGACAATAATGTTTTAAGTCCCAATTAATAGGGACGGGTCTGTATAGAGTAGAATAGAATATCTTTTACTGTACACCTATTGACACCATTCGCAACTTCGGGCTGCTACTAAAAAGTTCCAGAAGGTCAAACTCAATAACGCTTTTCCCAATCTGGGGATTGAACCCGGGGCCTCATGATCAGTATAATAGCACTTACGACTTCTAGATCAACGAAAACAAAACTAAAAAAAACTAGCACTTCGCTCGCGAGTTTGTTCGCGTGATTATCGTCGTTTTTTCTTTAAACCAGCTTTATAATGGTGAAATAATTTTTGAAATCTCTCCAGTATATCCAGAGAATTACCCTCTACAACGTCATAAACTCACTAACTTTACTTTTTTATAATATTAGTACCTACGAGAGATAGATGAACTTTAATTATGCATTTACATACATACATACATACATACATTTCGACGGGCCTGTTGGTCTAGTAGTTAGTGACCCTGACTGCTATTCCGGAGGTCGTGGGTTCGATTCCCACCCAGGACAAATGTTTGTGTGATGAGCACGATCATTTGTTCTGTGTCTGGGTGTAATTTATCTATAATATGTATGTATTTAGAAATATATACTTAAGTATGTTTATCAGCTGTTTAGTACCCATAACACAAGCTCTCAAGCTTAACTTGGGACTAAATGGCGTTGTGTGAAAAGTTGTGGAATATTTAATTTTTATACATAAACTCACGCCTTTTTCCCATGGGGGTAGGCAGAAACTACAGAGCGCCATATGCTACGATTCTTACATACTTCTTTTGCTTCGTTTACATTCATACATGTTGTCATACACACACGCCGGTTGCGAGTACTACGCAACGTACTACTACTACTACTACGTACTACTATGTATTTAATTTTTGACAAATAATCTAAGTACAACCTAGGGTTACCGACCAAAACCATAAATTTTTAAATTCCACGTAAACGAAATGTGGGCTCGTCACCTAATATAGAATATGTCTATACATACATTGTATATACATATAAACAGTGGTTTCGCCACAGTCGACTGGGTCAGAATCGGTCAGACGAACTGACGCTGTCACGTGACCCGTGACACGTCCTTGAGACAACACACTGCTCTGTGGTCGGCAGAGCTCTAGGCCTCTCATAACAGACGACATAATTGGCGCAGTAGCTAAGCGGATGCAGACCTGCGAGTTGCGGGTTCGTCGCGAAGAAGTATATTTATATGGCATTCAGTTAGTAAATGACGGGCCTGTTGGCCTAGTGGTGGCTCTCACTGCTGTGCCAGAGGTCGTGGGTTCGATTCCCACCCAGGACAAAATGTTTATGTGTTGAGCACGATAATTTGTTCTTTATCTGGGTGTAATTCTTCAATAATACATGTGTGTATTTAGCATGTGTATGTATAAGTATGTTTATCAGTTATCTAGTGGCAAAGAGATTTAGGAAACTATCTTGAGGGTTCCCCTAACACAAGCTCTGTCTGCATGCTTAGCTTGGTACTTACCTGATAGCGTTATGTGAAATTTGTAGAATATTACTTATTATATTTTTATTATTAACACTCAGAACATAACATAACATCACGCCTGTAATCCCCGAAGGGCTAGGCAGAGGTGTACCTGGTAGTACATCCACATTTCGCCGTTACGTTTATGTCCCATGTAATAGGGGGCGAGCCTATTGCCATCAATCGAGCACGAATCTAGACTCCGGACTGCTACTGAGAAATTCCAGACGGAAAGAGTCAATAACACTTTGCCCGACCCGGGAATCGAAACCGGGACCTCATGCTAAGCAGTAGAACTCGCAATACTCTTGTACACCATAAAACTTTCAAACAAAATCGGTAAACGTATTGCTATCTTACAAAAAACCTTTGGATGGACTTGATAGCGAAGGAGAAAAAGATATGCATTTAGTTTATAGTCAATGACTATTTACTGCGAGTTAAGTACCTACTAGTTTACTATTAAATAGTCGTGATGGCCCAGAGGTTAAGGCGCCTACTACCTCTCATGAACATGGTTGTGGTTCAAGTCCGGGCAAGTACCAATGAGACTTTTGCAATTCATTTGTAGGTACTTTCTAAGTTTATCTTAGACATCATTGACATCGGTGTAGGAAAACTTCGTGAGGAAACCTGGACTTGTAGTTAATATAAGTTTGAAATCACAAGCAAGCGTGGTGATCAATGCTCGAGCCTTCTCTGTATGAGAAGAGGCCAGTGCCCTGCAGTGGGACAGTAACAGGCTGGTAATACTATTACTTGTGTTTTGTTCGTTCAGTGACCTATGACATGACCTACGACAATATTTTTAACCTTGATCTTGATTTTATGTGTCGTAAAAATGGCGGCGTGATGGAGACAAATTGCGGCTCAGTGACAAGTCCCTACAGTAGAATCTACTCTTTTATTAATTGTTTGATTTGAAACATAATTTATTAACATACCTAGATATTTACAACTGTTAATGAATGCGTACACTAGAAGAATCAAATAAGGCTGAGAATCAGAACTTTTTGAACGTCAAAAATTAAAAAAAAAAACAGTCACCCAAAACGCACCACCTTCCTAATTTAATCCTCAAATATCAAGCATAGATTGTACCTTGTCAAACCACTATGATGAGCAAAAGTATTTATTGCATGGCCCCAGTTGTTTTTAATAAATTGCCAAGTGCTTGGAAACATAAAACGATGCAATTCAAAAGTAGACTTCGTAAATTATTAAAGATAAAGCATAAGTAGTACTGTGTTACTGAGTTAAACTTTTTATCAAACTACCTCAGATTTTTAATTAATCTAGTAATGTGTTTTTCTCTTGTATATACATATTTTTATTTTTTTTATTTTGACAATTTTGTCTTTTAATTAAAATTTGAGTTTTAAGAATTTTATTTAATGAGAATGACATAATTAATTTAATGTTTCAATAAGAATTTCAATTTTAACAATTCTGTTTATTGAAAATGTTTGCATGCCGAATGGTGAAATATGGCAGAACTCTGTTGAAAACCTACTACTACCTACTTATGTATAACCCATATTTGCAAATTAATGCTATTCTATTCTATAAAAAAGACAACCGACTTCTGTTGTCTGTGGTTTTGTTTCGTTCGTTATTAGCCACCGACTTCCGAAACTGGAGTTATTTTTCACGTGTTAGTGTTTTAAGAAGTCGGTAATTGAGAACCTCCTCCTTTTTTTGAAGTCGAAGTGTCCATACAACACGATTCCTCTCGGCTTACCTTTGAATATTGCGAAGAGCAACTCTTGCGCTCTCATAACTAATGGCAGCAAGACTCTAGTATTGCCAAATATAAGGCATTTAAGTACACAAAAGGTATACAGGATGGTAGGGTACACCGATGACTTCAACAGAGACAACAAATAGTGATACGAATATTAAGTTTTTTTTTTGCCGGCTTCCCTATTAAGAAAATTTACCCCTAGCTACTAGTAGACACAGTTGTCTTTCAAGTTTAAAAACATAATCTGGAAGTGATGGAAATTCGTATCCTTAATTCCTATTTTGCGGGTCACAATAACCAGGACCCAATGAACCAACTTTTCCTTTTATTTTCCTGATCTTTAAGATATAGGTACAGGGACACCTAATTTAAATATCAGGGATACAACTTCAGGGAGACTGCTAAGATAAGCAATCCCTTGCTTGAATCTGATCTCCAATAACTTGTATCTCTAAGCCCATTGTAAACGAAATAAACATTTTTATTTAGTATTTTTTTAGTTCAATAAATATGGCTTTTATCATCTCGCATTGTGTACCTTTTCAAACGGGATATTTTTTCTAACAGCTCTTATTTTACCTATAATAAAGGAAATATGGTGAAAATAGTTGTATTAATATTAATGGCACAACGAAACTAATTAGTCTACCGGATATTATTATACTGTACCTATAGATAGATTTTCACATCTCGCATGGTTATAATAAAGTGTACCTTATTAATAAAAATTGTTACCTAATTGCTTCTAAAAACTTTGCAAAAAAATAATTCATATAAGTAATTTGCATTTGTTCCCTTATCTCAATTTATAAGCGGTCAGTGCAGCATGTCTTCTCCCTCCATACATTTTTATCAGCCATTAATCTGCTATCTGTCTATACCTATATCGCCTAAAAATATTTTAATTGTAAATAAAATCTTTAGAAAGCCTACCTTATTCCGAAGTCCCTTCTAATAAAAAATCACACACACACTAACATAATATAATATACACACACAACACTAAAAAGTAACTTTAAAAACGTATCATTCAAAATTAATTTACGAAACGCGACATTTTCGCGGGAAAATTGTAACACGGAGCGTGCATCCCCCATGGCAGTTGGAGTGGTACTAAAGCACTTCGGCTACGCAGGGCAAAGGCAGCAAGCCGTACAGTCTGACGGAGACGGTGTTGCTAGCCATAGTAATAAAACTACCCTTATTACCTTTGAGTCAAACCTACGAGGATCGTTGACTCCTTTGTGTTGAGAAATCTATATTAATTTAACATCTGTTCTTAGGATAGGACTGATTGACGTCTAGGAGGCTTAAGTTAATTAGACGTTCATGTTTCTAATAAGAAATGTGAATAAGATTAATGAAAATAAATCTGAATAATTTGTGTAAAACAAGATTACATTAGATACGAGCCTTTTGAATCTTGGAGGCTTTTAGAGATAAGGTCGTCCATTGTAACAACATAATTAGCTCTTAACTATTTACTGTTAGGTTATTTCCTATTACTGGGCAAAGGCCTATTCCCATTTAAACTTATAAGTACAGACGGTAGCACACCAAGCTACACCAAACTGCCAAATTTTCCCAATTGAACATGAGTCTTACTCTAGTTGTTATAAAGTTGGAAAACTATCAAAGAAATTAAACACATTGCGGTAGCTTGATGTGCTGGCCTCTGTACCTACATCGAGAAATGGTCGCAAGTGCAATTGCTGAGCATGGAATCCCGGGTTCGATCCTCAGCATGCGCAAAACGATATTGAGTTTATCCAGTCCATTCCAAGTGGAATTTCTCAGTAGCAGCCCGGATGCTGAAGTTGTGATAGATGGCAATAGGCTAGCCCCTTTTTACATAGACTTAAACATAACTGGTATTGCACGGGTTATGTTGTATTGTTATTATTTATTTATTTATTTATTTATAAAACCACTTACAACTATTATTACCGGTATGCAAACTTTACCTATAATAGTCCCTAGATCAGCAGAGCTTGTGTTATGGGTACTAAACATCTGATAAACATAGTTATATATTCCTAAAATCATACGTTTCACTGATAAATTACACCCAGAACCAATGATCGTGTTCATCACACAAACATTTTTCCGGGGTGGGAATCGAACTCACGAGCTCCAGCATAGCAGTCAGGGCCACTAAACTACCTACTAGACCAAAAGGCTAGTCAAACACAACAACTACTTATGTTCGAAAAATGATTACTTAATAATGTTATCTTTACTTACTAGCCTACTGTTTTTAATACAAGCCTACATTTTGCCCAATGCACAGCAAAGGCCTACTTTTCACCCATCTCTCTCTTATGTTGTAATATGTCAGTTAACAAAACTCCCCGATTTCCTCATAGAACAGGTAATTTTCTCAAATGGCAACACAGTCTACCTTTGTGTACCATTTTCCTTTACCGATAATACACTGTTTTGACTCGAGTTCTTATCATTATATATAGAGTTTATTTTTAGCGCAGACACAACACTGTGTCCTTTTCATCCCGTGGATGAGATTGTCTGACATGTAAAGGTGACTCGTCTCATCGTTTGCCATTCAAATGTCATACAAGTCCCTTAACATGATGGGATTCTTGATAACATCATACTAGAGAAAGTGAGGTTACATGTATGTTTGTGTTATTTACAGTTTAATATTAACCGACTTTTATTTTTAATATAGCAGATAGTCACTCGGTTTCACCCGTGTATTTCTCGTTCCCGTTGGAATACAGAGATAAGAGTATCCTATATATCACCCGGGGAAAGTGTAGCTTCCCAACAGTGAAAGAACTTTTCAAATGGGTACAGCAGTTTCGTAGCCTATTCAATGCAAACAAACAATCAAATCTTTCCTCTTTGTAATTTAAGTATAGAAAGAGGAGATTTTCAATTTGGTTACTTAATATTTTTTTCTCTTATGGGGGTTAAATTAAAACTCCGTGATATATGTACGGCCCAAATTGGAAAATTAACACAAATATGCAACCGACTTAACCAAAAAACACTAAAAGGTGCAAAATTTCTCTAGTTTCGGAAGTCGGTGGTCAATAACGAATGAACCATCATCATCATCATTCATCGTTCATTGTTTTAAATCACTTTTGATTTTGTATTGTGTGTTTGTCTGTGTCTTTTGTGTGTACTAAATAAATGTTTTATCTATCTATCTATCTAACCAAAACTGCCAAAGCCACAGACTTCCGAAACTGTGTTCGCGTTGTTTTTGTTTACTGATGGACAAGTGATAGCAATACAAGAAAGATAGGCGAAGAAGATATATCTATGATCCCTTTTTAAGAAAATTGCGCGCATTAAAAGTTTATGTGAAGGAGAAGCGCAGAAACCTAATAGTTTTAAATACATTTAGGTATGTTATAAATAAAGACAATGTACTTATTATATTCCATGAATATTGTTACTTAGCCTTCATCCTCTCTCCTAACTTTGCTGTGCTGTGCTCGACAGGGTCCATATAACATAACATAACGTCACGCCTGTAATCCCCGAAGGGCTAGGCAGAGGTATACCTGGTAGTACACCCACATTTCGCCAGTTATGTTTTTTTAAGTCCCATGTAATAGGGGGCGAGCCTATTGCCATCAATCGGGCACAAATCCAAACTCCGGGCTGCTACTGAGAAATCCCAGATGGAAAAACTCAATAACACTTTGCCCGACCCGGGGATCGAACCCGGGACCTCATGCTCAGCAGTAGCGCTTGCGACCACATTTATGTGCGAAATACATTTATGTTATAAAAATATTGAATATTAAAAGACAATGTACTTATTATATTCCATGAATATTGTTACTTAGCCTTCATCCTCTCCCCTAACTTTGCTGTGCCCGACAGGGTCCATATTGATCTTGAAAATATTTTATACCATCTATGTACCTACTATGGAATGCAATAAAGTATTGAGTATTGAGTAATATTTATTTCTGTAAATAAAACTAATTAAAGTAAGTAAACTAACTTATGGGCACGTTTCCAGATGATAGCGATAGGGAGGAGTACCTACTTCGACGCCTGAGTGTTCCGATTTTGTTGTCTTGGGTTTTTTTTAGTTTAAGTGTGCATATTAAATGACAAAAAATATTTATACTTTACGAAGATTTTAGACGTTTATCAATTTTGTCAACATCAAGTTATAATGTAACCATATGATAGTGGTGAGCCTTTTGGAAATAAACAAAAATATGTGAGATCACATTGACTGATATACTGGAAAATTCAAAGCAAAGTTTTAATTTCTAAAAGACGGCCAAAATTCAACCACAAGGCGATCACCTGCAGTCATGATAAAGATGAAATAAGTGTGTACTTCAAACCAGAAAATTACACAAACAAAGTCGTAGACCAATCGCTAGTTGGATTGTTATAAGTTACGGGGGTGACATTCTCAATAAGACTTATTAACCTTAGATTCTTAGAAGATTCCAACAATATATTTAGATACTCATTAATACATCACATCAAGCTTGTCAACCCTGAAAGGTTACCTAACCTTTCTACCTAGAGGTGTTATTGTCGGACACTCATATTTTGCTAATTATGTATCAAGTATTATGACTGGCCTGTTGTCTAGTGGTTAGTAACCCTGACTGCTATGCCGGAGGTCGTGGGTTCGATTCCCACCCAGGACAAATGTTTGTGTGATGAGCACGATCATTTGTTCTGTGTCTGGGTGTAATTTAAATCTATAATATGTATGTATTTAGAAATATATAAGTATGTTAATCAGCTGTTTAGTACCCATAACACAAGCTCTTAGCTTAGCTTGGGACTAAATGGCGTTGTGCGAAAAGTTGTGGAATATTTATTTAAGGGCAAGAAGTGGGCTTTAAATTGGTTTATGTATATTTGTAATGTATGCAATGTACGGTATAAACCGTTTTAAATTGTTTCTTTGCAACTTATCTCCACCATCATCCACTGCTGGACATAGGCCTCCCCTAATGATGGCTATAGCACCCTGTCTTCAGCTTGCCGCATCCAGCATTTGCCAGCTGTATTTCGCAGGTCGTCCATCCCACCTAGCCGTACCGTAAGGCGTCCTACACTACACGTTTGCCAAGTCGCGTGCAGGCTACTACCACAGTCTAAAAACCCACAGTCTTCCGACGTGTGGCCTTGACTGCTATGTTGGAGGTCGTGGGTTCGATTCCCACCCAAGACAAATATTAGCGGTGTCTGGGTGTAACTTATCTATAATATGTTTGTATTTAGAAAGACATAAGTATGTTAATCAGTTAACAAAATATGTTTTTCGTACCACTTGCTCAAAAAAGTGACATTCTATGCCACAAAAAGCGAACATAACAATAGTCATTTTTAATCTGTTAAAAACAGGGAAAGAAAATTGTACTGGATTTCATTCATCCCCTAGGGAGAGAATGTGATTTAAATTTGGAATACTTACCGAAATTTATACTGAACTACATCTGTGTAACTTACACCATTGACTTTGTATTTATAGCATTATACATCTTTTTGAAAAAGGAATACGCGTTTATTATGCAGTTGTGATTATTAATTTAATAAAATTACGAAAACCGACGAGGCCGTATGAGCTTGATGCCTTTGCTTTTCCGACAAAAAAATATTAATCTAGGAATTTGCCGCGTTTTTGTTTTCTTCAAATCATGGAGCAAACAACCGGGTTGTTTGCTTCATGCTTCAAATATTTAAACGTTAAGTTTATTTTAAT
Source organism: Euplexia lucipara (assembly GCA_921972225.1). Classification (NCBI taxonomy): domain Eukaryota; kingdom Metazoa; phylum Arthropoda; class Insecta; order Lepidoptera; family Noctuidae; genus Euplexia; species Euplexia lucipara. The sequence continues at coordinate 11,221,020 of OV179170.1, read as the reverse complement.
TTATTTTTATAAATAAGTTAATGTTCTGAAAGTACAGACGCCAGCACATCAAGTTACCCCAATGTGTCAAATTTTCCCAATTCAATATGAACCTTATTCTGTTTGACATAAAGTCGAAAAACGATCAATGAAATTTGACACATTGGGGTAACTTGACGTGCTGGCGTCTGTACGTCTACTTTTAATTGTCATTATTTTTAATAACTGCTTATCTCATATTATTAGTGTGTTATTTTTTTCGCAAATGGTACGAAAAGTAGAGTATTTTCCTCGGTGATAAAGCTGTCTTAGTCTTGGGTGAAATTAAATCCCTCGCTACACTCAGGACTCGTCTTAAATCCCTCGCTTCGCTCGTGATTTAAGTTTTTAACACCCTCGCTACGCTCGGGAGTAAACCTCGAGTCCTTCGTTACGCTCGCGATTTAAACCGTCACCCGCGACAGAAGACACTGCTTTATCCCCTTGGTTAATAATCTACTATTACTGAGTAAGAATCGTAGCGGATGTCGCTCTGTGGTTCCTACCTACCCCCATGGGGAAAAAAGCGTGAGTTTATGTGTGTATGTACTATAGGTATTGACACCAAAGATATACAGGGTCATAGGTAGACCGATTACATCAAGCCTGACTTTTTCATTTCATATGTACTTTCTAAGTTTATCTTAGACATCATTGACATCGGTGAAGGAAAACATCGTGAGGAAACCTGGACTTGTAGTTAATATAAGTTTGAAATCGCCAATCCGCCTTGAGCAAGCGTGGTGCTCGTGCCTTTTCTGTACGAGAAGAGGCCTAGCTGCAGTGGGACAGTGTCAGGCTAGTATTCTTTTATTTTTATTTGCGCGAGCCAGGGATCCAAGGAATTTTTAATATCGTTCCAGAAATCGCTTGTATCATAGTAAGACTCTCAAAGTGATCGACCTACAGCTCTGCCCACCCCGTCTGTCTTATCAAGGGTTTCGTCTCGGGGAGGTCAACGCCCTCGCCGTCTAGACGTCGCGAGCTTAGCTCTCTATCTACCCCCTCAGTTTCATCGTTGTAAAGGCTTCTTGGTATCTTGTCTGCTGTATATTTATTAAATTGTGTTTTTGATCAATTAATTGGAGATAAAAACATCTTCACAGACAAGTGGGTGGCTAGTGGCTAATTGGACACAACCACGCAGGTCATTCGAAGGTTTTTAAGGTTGCGGAGGTTGCGGTGGCCTGACGGCTTAAGTTACACCGCCTCGGAATGGAATGGAAGCGAGGATTGCACAGACAATACTGAAATGAAATAAATTGATATTTATTCTGTAAGTAGATCTTCCCAAATACTTTTACATGTCATTTTTTTTAAACTTAATGGCACTAAACGGCATTTCCAAAGTGACTGATCCCTGAGAAGAAATACCGAAAGAAACTTAGGGGTGGCCTCTTTTAAAGTCCAGACATAAGATTGTATTCATTTATTATGCGGGTCCAACGATGCAGGGCAAAGTCTGGAAAAACCTTTTGAGGAAAGAATCTTTTTTTTTTTTTTTTTTTTCTAATCAGCTTTGAGTTGACCTGTCCCGACAGACGGTATGCATGCTTCAGTTATCGACACTAGTTAGGGGACACAGTACTGAAAATAGTTAGGGGAAGTCCCGAGAAAGCGCGAGAATTCCGTTCCGTTCCGTAAAGTTCATTATGCTATGTTGCAAAAAGTCGCTTCTATTTCATTCCGCGGTGGTGTAAATTAAGCCTTGGGTCCCGATTGTCGTTGGTAGATATAGCGGTCGTTGCAGGTAGTTAGAAACAGCATCAATATACTGATAATATTAGCTTGCACGGGTACAAAAATCTTTCTTCACGACAAACAGACAAAAAAGTCCCAAATTCTAGCAATAGGTTCTGTTGGTTATAGTTTAACACTCTGGACTCTAAAAGAGGAGGCACTTAAAGAATTAAAAAAGAGATTACCTCCTACATCGTCACAAACACACAAACTTTACCTCTTTATGATATTAACTGTATAGATAGCATAACATTACGCCTGTAATCCCCGAAGGATTAGGCAGAGGTGTGTTTATAACTGGTGGAATGTGGGTATAGAAAAGAATACCACCAGTTATATTGAAGTCCCATGCAATAAGGGGTGAGCCTATTCCCATGATCGAGTCTGCTATTCCTCTAAATTAAAAATCTGAACTAACCTTAGTTGAACTGATTCTTGATTGAAGAGAAAGTCAAGATATGGCTCATCTTGTCACGTCAATATCTTGAGATGCTGTTTTGAATGATACCTGTAACAAAAACAAACAAAAACATTTAATATTTTGTTAAAAAAACATCGTGAAGAAACTTAGATACCTATACAGGGTTATTTGTAAAACACCAACAACCTCGCAGGAGTAGATTACTAACATCATAAGAAAACAACATTTGTTCTACGACTTTTTCGAAAACAAAAAAAAATCAACTCTCCATACAAAACTCGATCAAATGTTCGGATATATGTATGGAGAGTTAATTTTTTTTTGTCTGTTTTCGAAAAAGTGGTAGAACCAATGTTGTTGTTTATGATGTTAGTAATCTACTCCTGCGAGGTTGTTGGTGTTTTACAAATAACCCTGTATCTATACTAATATTATAAAGAGGTAAAATTTGTAAGTTTGTAAATTTGTATGTAGGGGGTAATCTCTGGAACTCATTATCCAATTCTAAATTTTTTTTAACTGGCAGAAAGCTACATTATTCCTGAGTGCTATAGGCTATAAATTGTTTCTATAACATGTAAATTAACCGAGCTATCACAACTTTTGTCTAGCAAGTCGGAAAAAAATACCTCTTATAACAGAATTATTTGCGTGCGCTGCCTAAACAGTTGCTTAAAATTAAAAACAATGTATGGCTACCTGGTTCGTCTTAATCATTTCTACAAAAAAGTCCGCGATGCCATATCTCTATCTTTTATATTTTATCTTTTATACTTCTTTTACTGCATTAAAAAATATTTTTTTCGGTATACTTATGTTTGGTTGATTATTTGAGCAACAAAATATTAATTCTTATGACAATAAATTATTTCAGTATCACAAGAACTTCATACAGATAAGATTTGCCATTTACAGTATATCAATTGGTCATACAGTTTCGGAGATAATATAAAATTACTAAAACGCAAAATGCAGCATAACTTTCATTGTGCAGACGTTTTACCTATTTGCCCATAGATGGCGTTCTGCAAATACGTCATTTTTCTGAATCGCGGTGTTAAGGCTTTCCGTGGATTGATGAGGCTCTCGAATTATTAAGCCCACATTGTTGTTAGTTAGAGTTCTAAATATTACATGTCAGTTGCTTATTGGTTTCGGTTGTTTCGTTCGTATGGTTGTTGTTGTTGATAGATACCTCATAATCGAAATCGAAAATATCGTAATTTCGCTATACGTTTGTTTCGTATGTTCGTCTTCGTAGTTTCGTACTTCGTTCTATCGTAATAATCGATACGAGTTATTCGATATTACGATTGTTTTCTTTTGTAATGGCAGACGGTGTTCGAGTCGCTCTCCCTTTGTTCATAATTGTTTTCAAGTCTGTGCGTAGTTTGTTGAGAGATGCGTAAAAGAAATCTCAACTGTCCCGGCAGACATCACAGGCAAGAGCCGCTCGAGTACCTACGCCGTACGGAAGAATCTGCCCCTGAAAATGAGCAGCGCCTCTCGAGAAATAGAGAATATATTTCGCAAGCACGCGCTAGAGAATCTAGCTCCGAGCGCTCACAGCGCCTCGCTGGCCAAAATGTGAGGACGTCACGGGCCCGTGCTCGAGAAAGTAGCGCTGAACGTGCGCACCGTCTATCTGAGTTAAGGAAGCATGTCTCAGAGACAAGGGATAGGGAGACTAGCGCTGAGCGCTCGCAGCGGCTTGGTAGGCAAAATGTCATAACATCGCAGGCCCGTGCTCGGGAATCTAGCACTGAACATGCGCCTCAGCGTCTATCTCATTTAAGGCAGCATGTCTCTGAAACAAGGGATAGGGAGACTAGCACTGAGCGCTCGCAGCGGCTCGCTAGGCAAAATGCCATAACATTTTGGTAATCTTTGAAGTTACTGATCTGATTCCAAAAAATATTGTACTAATAAAATTAATTACAGTAATATCAATCGAGCGAGTGTAATCTTATGTTAAAATAAGAAATTTTCCGCGGACGAAGTCGCGGGCAGAAGCTAGTAGTCAATATAAGTTTGAAATCGCCAATCCGCCTTGAGCAAGCGTGGTGATTAATGCTCGAGCCTTCTCTGTGTGAGAAGAGGCCGTTTCCTTGCAGTGGGACAGTAACACGCTGGTATTATTATTATAAAAAGAAGACACACTTTTAACCCAACTTGGAATTGAATATCTTCAACTCAGATCCGACTACCACTAGCTCATGTTATAAAATGCATAGGTCTTGAAGTTCGAACTTAAGGCACGTAAGACTTTTCGGATTCATATGCGTATTGTATAATTATCACTTGCTTCAAAAACGGTGAAGGAAAACATCGTGAGGAAACCGGCATGCCTGAGAGATATTTCTCGACGGCGTGTGAAGCCAAGTCAGAGTAGGCCCATGGACGGCGACACCAGGTTAGTCACCAAGTATACGAAAGCAAGAGCAGGTAAAACCTTTACATAGTCTCATTTACATTAGCACAATCTTTAATGCTGTATAGCGACATCTATCTCGCCACATACGAACTAACGACTGACGTCCTAAATCGCGATGTTAAAGTTATCCGCGCGATTGAACCTATACAAGATCCCGACAACAACCGTCGGGCAGTAGTAGCCCACCAGACACAACACCCGTCTGCGAGGAGGAGCCCAGCGAGCTACGGGGGATGAGGAACTTATTACACCTTGTTTTTCATACCCCTAAAGTTGTAAAACTTTTACCTTAAATACGTAAGCAATTCCCGTATTTCTAGAATCGTCCTCATTTTAATCTCTATTAAAAATGAGTCAAAATTGACAGATTGTTTTATTATTATTTATAGGCACGCGTTTGACCACTATCTCACCTGATGGTAAGCGATGATGTGGTCGATGATGAAGCACGCTTGCCTAGAAGTAACATAATATTCACTCTTGACTTGAGACCCCTAGGTTTTGGCTATCAGGAAACACCGACTCCGGCAGGGAATTACACTCCTTAGCATTGATTGTCGCCAAGATGAGATTACAACTAGATTTTATACATACATACGTTTTTAATTACAAGAATTGGCCATCTGACCTGACGTAGCACAGACCTTCAATAGAAAGCCAGGTCAGTTTATACTGGTTCTGTTACTCAGGCGTTTGACCTGCGATACCTCACGCAGTATCGAGTTGAGGTAGGTCAGGTATTCGTATTTCTAACCTACATTAGTTCACAGAGAAAGACTGATATTGCGGGATAGAAATGGCTACTCTTAAATGCTTTTGTCATCGTGTGATGAAGCCATGCTTTTTAGTACATTTAGATGATATAAATCGGATTATAATGATATCTGTCAATGGGTTAAATAAAACATTGTATTAAAAACATAAATAAACTTATGCCTTTTTTCCATGGTGGTAGACAAAAAGTACACAGTGCTATGAGCGCTCGCGTTTGACCACTATCTCACCTGATGGTAAGCAATGATGTGGTCGACGGTGAAGCACGCTTGTCTGTAAATAACCTATCTATTGCGAAAATGTTATAGCTTGTAAGTGGAACTTTCGGGAGGGGACGCCCTGGAAGGACATATAAAGACCTTATTGGTGAGGTTCTTCAGAAAGGTCAGGTGAGTAGTACTCGAAACTGGCGTGTGGGTATGACTATGCATTTTGACTGGCCTGTTGGTCTAGTAGTTAGTGACCCTGACTGCTATGCCGGAGGTCGTGGGTTCGATTCCCACCCAGGACAAATGTTTGTGTGATGAGCACGATCACTTGTTCTGTGTCTGGGTGTAATTTATCTATAATATGTATGTATTTAGAAATATATAAGTATGTTTATCAGCTGTTTAGTACCCATAACACAAGCTCTCAAGCTTAACTTGGGACTAAATGGCGTTGTGTGAAAAGTTGTGGAATATTTATTTATTTATTTATGCATGTATAAATGAAAACGAAGCAAAAGAAGTATGCAAGAATCGTAGCAGACTGTGCTCTGTAGTTTCTGCCTACCCCCATGTAAAAAGGCGTGACGTTACATATGTATGTATATGTTACGTTATGTCTAGAATACAAAAAACAATTAATTAAGTTTCAACTTGACCTCTAGCCGATTGGCAAGTAATGATCGACAACAGTATAACGGCCGACATTGTCTGGCGAGCGAAAGGTCGTGGGTTCATATCCTAGACAATGAACTTTTATGTTACAAGCATGGTGATTATCTGCCTGTCTTTTCCCAACTATGTTAGGGTCAGCTTCTAGTCTAACTGTGTGCAGTTGAACACCAGGGTTTACTCGTACCGACATGACAGCCGGGGTCAAACGCACAACGTGCTTTCCAACGGTCGGGAAAAAATCTGCTGTTGCTCGATCAAAATAAATAAATAAATATACCACCACTTTTCACACAACGCCATTTAGTCCCAAGCTAAGCTAAGAGCGTGTGTTGTGGGTACTAAACAGCTGATAAACATACTTATATATTTCTAAATAAATACATATTTTAGATAAATTACACCCAGACACAGAACAAATGATTGTGCTCATCACACAAACATTTGTCCTGGGTAGGAATCGATCCCACGACCTCCGGCATAGCAGTCAGGGTCACTAACTACTAGACTAACGGGCCAGTCAGTAAAATGTATGTAACAGCAGATTTTTTTTTCTTGATTTTCGATTTGGTCCCATAGTAAAAGTTTTTAATATTCATGGGTAGATTCCTCTGTGATTTTTTTTCCCATGACTCAAAATAGACGTTACATGTATAATTGACTGTTACCCGGTTATCTTAGGACCGATCTCGGCAAGCAAGACCGGTGCAGTAGCGTGCGTGCTGTGCGTGCCTTGGGTTCGTATTTGAGACCTATGATTTGGCAATCCGCTGGCACACCACTAAGCTATCATATAGCTGTTTGCTTGGCAGATGCTGTATGTAGCTGATGACAAGGACCTGTGGCGCTCGTTATGGGAGCCCTATTTCCAGCAGTGAACTACTGTGAACTGATGATGATGAGGCACTATTATTTCCAAACTGTTTCCAACCAGAATCGAACACTACACCGCTCAGTCCCGCTTCCAACCAACGAACAAGTCCTTAATTAATATTAACATAACTAAATCACCGTCAATCAAGTGACGTCATTAAAAAAAATCAAAACTTGCCCGATCCTGTATCCTGAAAGGCTACGCACACAAAGAAAGCCAGACAACACACACAGACACAGTCTAACGTGTCTAGACACGAAGTTGTACACGAACAGGGCGGTGTGTCGGTGTTGTATACCTACAGAGTGTTTGAAATCAGTGTGAGCTTAAATTTATTTATTAATTGTGCCTACTAATATTATAAACGCAAAAGTTTTTGAGGATGGATGGATGGATGTTACTCTTTCACGTTAAAACTCCTGAATGGATTTTAATAAAATTTGGGTTGGAGTTAGCTGACACCCTGGATTAACACATAGCCTACTTTTTATCCCGGTATTCCCACGGAAACGGGACTTACGTGGGTGAAACCGCGGGACGTCTGCTAGTATTTAATAGAATCAATCAATTTCAAGGCGTTTATGGTGCGCATCCCTACTTGTATGCTACGTTTGGTGCTAGAAGAAAGTTTTTGGCCGCAGGATGTGGTGTTCCGTCGCTTCCGCGGACAAATTCCAAAAGAACGCACATAATTTCGTGCTAGTGAAGTGATACTAACGTAGTTTTATAAGGTTTTACTAACAAAAGTGTTAATAGTATGAAGGTATTTTTAGGATAAGGTATTTATCTATGGGTCTTTGTTACCTGGAATAAATGGTTTATTATTATTATGATTAATAGAGCAGATTAGGTCACGCACGAAAACCCGTTGGTCCCAGCTGTCATTTGTAGATCTATGACAGTCGTTACAGATAGTCGGAAGCCCGAAAATCTGAAAACCAGTTTAACTGTGACAGACAAGCAGACTCTTCATGTAAGACACTGGTATCCTGTTGTATCCCTTTACACTGGAAGCCGACCCTAACATAGTTGGAAAAAGGCTAGGCAGATGATGATAATACTCACTAACGGCGTGCTTGTATGACTACATGTAAGAAAGGAAAGCGAAGCAGTAAGAATCGTAGCAGATGGACGTCTGTACTTCCTGACTACACCTATGGGAAATTATAATCAGGCAGATGTGTTGCTGGGGAGTTTGTTTCGCCACTTCTTCTTCCCAGCAAAAACACTAGGAAGTGGCGAAGGTTGGGCTGTTTTTGGGGGACTGTCTTTATGTATTTTTTTGACGTTCAAAAAGTGCTGATTCTCAGCCTAGTTTGAATAAAGACTTTTGATTTTGATTTTGATTTTTAATATTTAGTATGTATGTATGGATTTACAGTGGCAACTTTAAAGCTCGTTTGAAAAAATGTCTTATCGAGCAAGCCTTTTATTAATTTGTCGAATTTAGATTATTTAAACTATGACATTATATTATATTATTAATTTGAATTGATTAAAATTAATTGTGTGTTTTGTCTGCAACACGTATTTATGTGTAATTTTTCTTTTACTGGTTTGCCTTTTTTTACTATTTGACATTTGTAGGATAACGTAATGTATTTTAATGTTTTTTTTTCTTTTTTTTTTACTGCTATTTATTTGTTACTTTTACTGGTTTTACATCTTGTATTTGACATTTGTTTAATAATATAGGTAATGTATTTTTTAATAATTGTTAAATCTGTATATGACTTGTAAGAATCCACTATGTAGGGGTTGGCAGAAACTTCTTACATACTTTTTTGGCTTCGTTAACATTCATACATGTTGTCACATACACACGCCATTCGCAAGTACTATGCAACCAAACAGATTTAAGAAACTATAGATAGGTCACGCGAAGAAATGTCATAGAAGAACTGTCATCCCATGTCTCAGTAACGCCATCTAGAATAACGTACCAAAGTTAGAGCGGCAGCGGAGCGTACTAAATTTAACTCCCGGACTTGTGTCCACTTGGACACAAGTTTAGGATGATGTTTTTTTTCGTGATGTCCTGTCTTAGTAAGTACTTATTGAATGTCTCTGTACGCAACTGAGCTATCTGTGGAACCTCACCAATGAGGTCTATGTATGTGTTTATAGGGCGTCCCCTCCTCTCGGCGTTTGAGTTTGATAATACTCGTTTTGGATATAATTCTAATTTATTTAATTTTGATAGTTTGTTCATATCTTTCGTTTTTATTATCTTTGGGTCAAAAGTCTAATGGTTGATACTAATTGTGCTTGCCTCATTAAATTAAATCTAAATGCTACAGTACTATATTTAATTTTTAAGTGGTTCTAATCCAATAAGATTTTTTTATGAAAGGATTGGACTATTTATTTTTTATTCGATACAAATGTAAATACGTGTGTGTTTGTCTGTAATTTATTTAAGTATTTAGTTTTAATGGCTAACCAACCCTTACTTATTTTGAAATAACTTTTAAAGAATTTCATTCATAAAATGTACAGATGCCAGCACATCAACCTACCCCAATGTGTCAAATTTCTTTGATAGGTTTTCAACTTTATTCTAAACACGTACAATAAGGTTCAAGTTCAATTGGGAAAATATGACAGTTTGGAGTAGGTTGATGTCCTGGGGTCTGTACCACAAGCAAAATACTAATGTGTGTGTGTTATATAGAAATTATGACATTTTCATGACACTTTAAATTGAGTTAAAAATAAATTAATTAAAAAATGTATAAATTACTAAAAACCTAATCCATATCCTATTCTATTTGTTGATGTATAAGAAAGATACACTTATAAGACCCGGCAAGTCTTACAGGTAAGTCTTATAGAAATGATAACTAATTGGAAGTTTCTAGTCCTATCCATTAACATAAAAATAACTACAACTCTTTAAATAGACAGCTTTTTAAATTGACAACTCTTTAAACGGAAAGAAAAAAACTATTATAATAAAATCAATTCTCAAATAAAACAACATACTGTATTCGCTCTGTCTGCGCACACACGCACAAAACCAACCCTGTATCTACACGTCTGCCTCACTCACACACGCATAAGGCGTAGGAGTTGCCACTCACACATGTAAGCATCTGTCTTTACTCGTCTGGGACGCACACAGACGCGTCTGTGATCACGAACGCACACTAACGCAATAAGAGCTCAAAGGCGGCACGCACACTAACAAAAAAACCGTACACACAGACACAAAAAATGGTTCATTGACCGTTCGTTGGTTTTTGCAATGAAATAAGATTTAGGAGTTTTTTTTTTAAACACTATCGCGGAGCTTTTGATGCTGGATTCTAGACTTAGTTGTTTAGGTGGTAGGGTTTGAATTGGCTGTTGTGTTGTGAGGGAGTAGTTTGATCGATCAGCTGATTCTTATCCTAAGAAACTCGAAGGATGAATTAAAAGTAGAAGCTGTTTGGAAAGCGCTCACATCCTGGTGAAGACATTTGATGAATAAAAGTCTCACTGTCAGTATTATCCTCAGCCTGCCTTGTTGCCAACTACATATGTTATTGTATAGATTCTTTGTATACCTAGTTCTTCAAACGAATCAAACAGATGAGTTGCTGGGGAGTTTGTTCCGCCACTTCTTCTTCCCAGCAACACTAGGAAGTGGCGAAGGGTGGGCCGTTTTTGGGGTCTGTCTTTATGTATTTTTTTTGACGTTCAATAAGTGCTGAATTAAGACTTTTGATTTTGATTTTGTTGGGGTCATCTTCCAGTTTAACCGCATGCAGCTGAATACCAGCCTTTTACATGGAGCGTCTGCCTGTCTGGTTACCCCTTGATCAAACTGGTTGTCAGACTTTCGAGCTTCTGAGTACTCGTAACGACTGTCAAATATCTACAAATGACAGTCGGGACCAACGGCTTACCGAGGCACAAAGGAGTCTTGAAATGTAATTACCGGTCACTCTACCACGGACCAACCTCGTCAAGTGTTGCTTAACCTTCGATCGACCCGTGAGGCTGTAATTATTGGCCATAAGCTCCTATGGAGTCTCAAAGACTGGCTGTCAGTAGTAAGAGGCACTGAGGGGTCAATTTTCTTAAAAGAAAATGCAATAAAAAGAATCCTTAATTCGTATCACTATATGAAGCCTCTTGATGTTATCGGTCTACCTATGGCCCTGTATATCTTTGGTGTCAATACCTTATAGTACATACATACATAAACTCACGCTTTTTTTCCGAGGGGGGTAGGTATTATAGGAACTATAGAGCGATATCTGCTACGATTCTTACGCAGTAATACATATTTTGACAACTGATTAACATACTTATGTATTTTAAATAAAAACATATCGTAGATAAGTTACACCCAGACACCGCAAACATTTGTCTTGGGTGGGAATCGAACCCACGACCTTCAACACAGCAGTCAGGGCCACTAACTACTAGACCAAAAGGACAGTCGAATATGAATGTAAATGAAGCAAAAGAAGTATATAAGAATGCCTAATCAAAAGAAGTATGTAAGGATTGCCTTAATTAAGTATGGTGATCAATGCTAGTGCCTTCTCTGAATAAGAAGAGACCTTAGACTAACAGTGGGACAGTTACAGAATGGCGTTATTTTGAAAATCAAACATTTATTATTACATTTATACATAAACTCATGTTTTTCCCATGGGTGTAGGCAGAAAACATGGATACGTTTGCATCGAAACAGTCAAATTGATTTCGGCCCGGATTTGAATCAACAACTTAATGCATAAAAGGTGATACTTGAACCACTGTTCCTTCAATAATTTAATTGACTGTCCTTGGGTCAAAATTTGTAATAATACAATTATGACTAAGTAGAAAGTTATGGGTTATAACACGAATGCAATCAAATGAAAATCAAGAGATCATTTACGAGTTTGACTAAACAGTAACTTAACTCTCGGGTCGTGGGGTCCGAGTGCTCATCGGGACGGGACATCACGAACTAAATTTTCATCCCATGCTTGTGTCCTGATGGACACAAATCTATGAGTTTAATTTAGTACTCTCCGCTGCCGTTCTATTATTATTCTAGATGGCGTTACTAAGACATGTAAGTATCACAGTTTTTCTTATGGCATTTCTTTGCATGTCTTCTCAACAGTATTTTCAATCTCTTTGCTTTGGTCAAAGGATAAGCATTGAGATATAACGTGGCAATTCCGCCAGTCTTTTGGGTACACTCACTGTAGACAGCGATGCGGATGAGTTTTTTGAAGCCATATTTTAGAGTTAGTAATTAGTTTTTGTTTGGATTTCTAGTGTGTATAGTTTACTACATACTGTAATTCAGATATCATAAAAATTGGTTGTGTAGTTACGGAGTTTATCCTGGATAATTATCGTTCATGATCAATAACATTTATTTCTGTAAATAGGTTCATACGAACACTTTTACACGCCATTTTTTTTAAAGCTTAAAGGGGAGGTCGGTGTTTCACTATCTGACTACTCAGAGAAGAAACACCGAAAGAAACTCAGAGGTCACAGTCTCTTTTATAGTCCAGACATTATCTTGGTCAGATCATGTAAGAACCATGCAGATTAGTGTCTGGGCTTTTGAGGAAAGAACCACACAGATATGAGGGGACCAGATCAGTCAGTGCAAGCATTTTGACATTACAATCAGATCCTACTAATATTATAAACGCGAAAGTTTGTGAGGATGGATGGATGGATGGGTGTTTGTTACTCTTTCACGTAAAAACTACTGAATGTATTTCAATAAAATTTGTTATGGAGTTAGCTGACAACCTGGATTAACACATAGGCTACTTTTTATCCCTGTATTCCCACGGGAACAGGACCTACGCGGGTAAAACCGCGGGACGTCTGCTGGTATCTAATAAAGTGATAGCTTAGTGGTGAAGGTCTCGGGTTCGAACCCAAGGCACGCACCTCTCGACTTTTCGGATTCATGTGCCTATTGTATAATTATGGCTTGCTTCTAAAACGGTGAAGGAAAACATCGTGAGGAAACCGGCATGCCTGGTTAGTAATAAGAACGCAGTTCTATTTAAAAATTCTATATAAATACATACATACATACATAAACTCACGCCTTTTTCCCACGGGGGTAGGCAGAAACTACAGAGCGCCATGTGCTACGATTCTTACATACTTCTTTGCTTCGTTTACATTCATACATGTTGTCATACACGCACGCCGGTTGCGAGTACTACGCACCTGACCTTTCTGAAGAACCTCACCAATATGGTCTATGTATGCTCTTCTAGGGCGTCCTCTCCCGGCGTTCCCACTTACATCTGCCTTGTAAATACCTTTCATCCATCCTTTCAACGTGACCAAACCATCTGAGCATACTCTTTTCAATTTTTGTTACTACATCTTCTTTTAAACCACAACGTTGCTTTATCACATCATTCCTCAATCTGTCATTCATTGTTACACCACACATACTTCGCAAGGAACGCATTTCTACAGCATTTATACTACTTTCATGCCTCTTTTACCTTCTATATAAATATCCAAATAATGAACTGTATGATCCATGATCCAAAAATTCGACGCTCAAACTGCTGCCTGCAGTACAGTATAGTAATAATAAGCATAAAAAATTCACCCCTACATAACAGAAAGGGGTTGAAAACGTACTACCCTCAATAACTTTCTTTTTTTTTCTAATAATAATGACTTGGGGTGAAAGTTAGGGTGTGTTCCTATTGGCCCACACGCCCGGTTACAAAAGGGTGGGTCAGAGAAAATAAAATAAACCAATAGTGTTTAAATTGATATATCGATTTTACTTGCAGGGGTTCCCAGATGTGAAATTATATTCCACGACTATTCACACAACGCCATCTAGTCCCAAGCTAAGCAGAGCTTGTGTTATGGGTACTAGGCAACTGATAATCGTCTTCTACGATGTCCTTCTCACCGCGCAGGTTTTATTCACTCTTCCTTCTTCGTCCAGGCGGTTTTCCTTTGGAATGCGCTCCCTCTGAACATCAGGATGGCAACCAGTCGGTTCACATTTAAAATGAAAGTTCGTGAACATATGCATAAGATGTTGGCAGGTTCATCGCTGAGTTGATTGGCACTCTGAATAGTTGTTCGTTAAAAACGTATTTTTATCTCTATGTATTGTATCTGTGTATTTATTTTGCTTCAGTATGTATCTATATATCTGTGTATTTATTTTTATGTGTCACTTTTTGTCCTAAATGTTTACCCTGTTGCACCGACCTTGTTCTGTCTCTGCACCACCTTAAGGTAGACAGGTAGAAAATGCCTAAGGCATTAAGTCCGCCTTTGTTCAGTTTTTTTTACTTGTGCATAAAGTTTTAATAAATAAATAAATAAACATTCTTATAACATAATATAACATTACGCCTGTTATCCCCAAAGGGTTAGGCAGATGTAGTAGGTATACCCACACTTCACCAGTTATGTTTAAGTCCCATGTAATAGGGGGCGAGCCTATTGCCTTTAATCGGGCACAAATCCAGACACCGGGTTGATGCTGAGAAATTCCAGATAGGAAAACTCTATAACGCCTTGCCCGACCCGGGGATCGAACTCGGGACTTCAGGCTCAACAGTAGCGCTTGCGACTTCTAGACTAACAAGGCAGTCAAACATATTATAGATAAATAAATAAATAAATAAATATTCCACAACTTTTCACACAACGCCATTTAGTCCCAAGTTAAGCATGAGAGCTTGTGTTATGGGTACTAAACAGCTGATAAACATACTTACATATTTCTAAATACATACATATTATAGACAAATTACACCCAGACACAGAACAAATGATCGTGCTCATCACGCAAACATTTGTCCTGGGTGGGAATCGAACCCACGACCTCCGGCATAGCAGTCAGGGTCACAAACTACTAGACCAACAGGACCGTCATAAATTACAAGCACGATCATTTGTTGTGGTTTAAAAGAAGACGTAGTAACAAAATTGAAAACAGTATGTTTAGATGGTTTGGTCACGTTAAAAGGATGGATGAAAGGCGACCAACGAAAGGTATTTACAAGGCAGATGTGAGTGGGAACTCCGGGAGGGGACGCCCTAGAAGGACATACATAGACCTTATTGGTGAGGTTCTTCAGAAAGGTCAGGTGCGTAGTACTCGCCACCGGCGTGTGTGTATGACAACATGTATGAGAATGTAAACGAAGCAAAAGAAGTATGTAAGAATCGTAGCCTATAGTTTCTGCCTGCCCCCATGGGAAAAAGGCGTGAGTTTATGTATGTATGTATGTAACATTTGTTTTTTGTCTGAGACAGAGAACAAATGATCGTGCTCGTCACACAAACATTTGTCCTGGGTGAGAATCGAGCCCACGACCTCCGGCATGGCAGTCAAAGCCAGTAACTACTAGACCAACAGGCCAGTATTATATAAGCCATGCAGCCATAATATAAACCCTCAGGCGATAACTAAAGCATGCATGCCGTCTGTCGGGACAGGTCAACTCAAAGCTGAATTGATTCTTTCTTCAGAAGGCTTTTCCATACTTTGCCCTGCATTGTAAGACTCTCATAATATATTAATACAATCTTATGTCTGGGCTTTAAAAGAGACATTGACCCCTGAGTTTCTCTCGGCATTCCTTC
Organism: Euplexia lucipara; assembly: GCA_921972225.1. NCBI lineage: Eukaryota > Metazoa > Arthropoda > Insecta > Lepidoptera > Noctuidae > Euplexia > Euplexia lucipara. Next base: position 11,205,286 of record OV179170.1, on the reverse strand, counting down.
TCAGGTATCAGATATTTTGGAAGTGCCAGTGCCATTTAGTTTTAAAAGAAATTGGCATGTTAAAGTATCTGGGAAGATCTACTTACAGAAATAAATATTGTTTCATTTCATTTCAAAGGGCCTACATTGCATGTTTATATAAGTTTAAAAAAACACCAATCCGCCTTGAGCAAGCGTGGTGATCAATGCTCTGTATGAGAAGAGGCCTTTGCCCTGCAGGGGACAGTAACTGACCGGTATTAGAGATAACACTACAATAAAATATATGCCATTTTAAGGACACTATAATAGTTATTGAACCGGTCATAACTTAAGTCTAAGTAAAGCCTTCTTTAATAAGTTTAAGGCCTAGAACGAAAGACATCAACGCGTTTTTAAATAAATAATTTATTTATTTTTTTATGAATTTTTGGATTCACGTGCGTTGTATACAAGTTGGAAGGTACATCGTCGTACCTACTGGTACCTTGAGTTCTATACTTAATTCTGGACCCCACAGCATTGATATTTTTCGTTGGTAGGTGTTTTTTGTTTTTTTTCATATTTTTACGTTTTTGTCTGATGTTATAGTTGCTTAAAACTTGATAAAAAGACTTCAGAATATATTCATAAACTCACGCGTGCTGGGCTTTCACGACATCATAACAATAATCCGAAAATATATTCGGACGAAGCAATAATTGTTGTCTCATACAAGCCCTGGGTTATATTTCACCCCTTAATTCATCCCTATTTGAAGGGTGACACGTATTATAACCTTCAGGGTTTATCCCTAGTAACATCCAATCAGAGTAAGCATAAAATGGTGTTGGAAAATGGTTCTATTTGATTTTTTTTACTAGCTGCCCATACTTCGTTCCGCCTTAGAATCAGTTTATGTCGTGTAAAAATGGACCGGGAAGACATTATTTTGTCACTTGTCATGTCATTTAAGATGGCGCTGTATTTTAAAATGTTTAATTGATATGATTTAACGCTTCGCTCAACTTTCTTATTTTTTTCTTTCTCCAGATAATAAAAAAAAGAATTAGCGAATTGCTCCAGCCGTTCACGAGTGATGCCATGACCAAAGAAAAAAGGGATTCAATTTGTACATATAGGTATTTAGAGAGATATAATGGGTCTAATCTTGATCTCAATCCTGAGGTCAGAGATGTGGTCGACGATGGAACGAGAAATATGAACTCGGGAACGCCGATGCAGGCATGGAATTCCACTCCTTGGCTGTGCGCATAATGAAGGAACAGGCAAAGCGCTTGGTGCGAATGTGTGGAACTTCTACAAGGAATAGGTGATAACCTGCAGTACGATAGCAGCACGACCTGAGTTGATAGTGGTGCGGGGTGCGAATTTCGTGTTGGCTTAACTGTTAGTTAGTTTAACTGCACGGGCAGTTGGCAATTTCAAATCAGTATAATCATAGATTTTGAGGAGAAAGCACTTCAGCTGCTTTTGCTCAGAAAATTGGGAGTTCATCCAAAACACGAAATTATAATTGAGAATTTAATCGCTTGTTTTTGGAACTAAGGAATGAAGAGTGCGGGCGGTTGTAATGCGCGAGAGTAGTCGACAGCTCGAGCAGTCAGTGTATGCCTGGCGACTGCTTGACCGCACGATGAAAGTTCACCGTGCTGTCGACCGCCCGAATCAGTTGCAACTGCTCGAGCGGTTCGTGTATCTGCGTCCGTAGAACTCTGCAGTTCACTGTGCAGTCGCAGCTTGAAGCTGTCGCCCCTGACTGCTTCAAGCGGTCCGTGTATTGCCGGTCTAAGAGAATGTAGACGAGATATTAAAGGGAAAGTGCGAAGAAAGTGCAAGTATTTAAATAAAGGCACTCTAAACGTATGAGGAACAGGATGTAAAGGTCCTCATCCCCCATAGAACAGCTCGGCTCCTCCTCGCAGACGGGTGTTGTGTCTGGTGGGATACTACTGCCCGACGGTTGTTGTCGGTAACTTGTATGTATACGTTCAATCGCGCGGATAACTTTAACATCGCGATGTAGGATGACAGTCGTAGTTCGTATGTGGCGTGATAGATGTCGCTACTGTACAACCAGTTGAAATTAGTCAGATCCAATATCACTTACAATAGTTATAAGGTCTATACAAATCTGTTCCTGCTAGGTATTCCCGATGTGGTCTTCCCGTCCGATAATAACTTAAGTGTCTTCAAGGCTAGAGTGAATAGGCTCTTAATAAACTAGTGCGCAAAGAGATTTAAGAAACCATGTCTCAGTAACGCCATCTAGAATACAATATAGCAATATTGGAGCGGCATCAGAGCGTACTAAACTCATAAACTTGAGTCCACTAGAACTGTGCCTGTGTCTGTAACTGTCTTTGCTAGTACGCTTCACCATCATGAATTGCATCACTGCTTACCATCAGGTGGGATTGCACTCAAGCACCAGATTGATCCATAAAAAAAAATTGACACAGATTTTGAACGTTGTTAATTACGAAAATTGACCTCTTGATCTAGATCGCTATCGTACGATCTAAGCGGATGCTGTGACGTAGTGGAAGTGGAGGAAGGAGGGGAGAGGGGGGGGTGTAGCATGATTAAAATGTATGGCATAATTATTGTTCTATGAGTCATAGGTATGCAATACTTAAGATAGACGAGACGTTAAGATTTTTTTTTCTATCCGAAATTTGTGTCGTAGTGGACACAAGTCGATTATGATCTTACAGATGAGACGTCCTTTAGAAAACCTGAACTCACGGAATCCAGATATGCGGAAGACTTTCCATTTTTTTACTTATAGACACCACGTGAACGCTCTAGAAGGACATACACTGACCTTCTTGATAAGATAAAAAACTTGAGAGGTGTCAAGGGACACCCGGATGGAACGAAGTTATATAGTTAGTTATATTATTTATTATGTACAAAAAACCTGTTTACACTCAACAAAAATAATCGTCGTGACACCACACTGTTCAATGCGAAATAGAAAGACGAAACGAAAATAACTGGCTTGCTTTCTATGAGAGAGAGAGAAAGAGAGAGAGACAGACAGAGAAACATAGATTTATGTCATAGAAGTTACAACTCCCGGTCTTAATCCTCTCTCTCTCTCCCTCTCCCTCCCTCCCAGTTCTAGTTTGGTGTATTGTTGAAGAAAAACATGCCGTTTTTGCCAAGGGTATAGTTAGAATATACAAAACGCCAAATGCTACGATCTTTACATATCTCTTTCTTAAATAACTTACGTTCATACATCAGCTGGGCTATTGCGATAGTGATGATCACTGGGCAAAGGGTTCAACGATCAACTGTCAAACAGCTAGTTTCGTATTGGCTATCATCAGTGTGTATCTAGAATGACGTCACGCGCACTCGCAGAGATGTGACGAAGCGCACAGTACCCCGTCTGATAGTCAATGTAACTTGAAGTCCACTTGAAGTGTGCAATACCAATTTTTTTTTAATTCTCAGTTGTCATCTAAGTTCTGGGTGCAACTGGGCGCCATATCCTCACTGGCAATGGGATGATAGCCAAAAGTCCTGCTGATGGTCACACACACTCCTCGGTTTTGAGTACCTAAGTACTGCGCACCTGACCTTTTTGAAGAACCTCACCAAGAAGGTCTGCGTAATGTCCTTCTAGGGCGTCTCCTCCCGGCGGTTTTCAAAACTATTCATCATCATCATCATCATCCACAGCCCGACTTCACCCACTGCTGGGTATAGGCCTCTCTTTTTGTGTTCCAATTTCCACGTCCCTGTGCCAGTCTCATCCACGGTACTCCCGCAATGGCAACAATGTCGTCCGCCCATCTCGCCGCAGGACGCCCTACACGTCGCTCTTGCCGACAAAACCGGATTATATTAGGACCGTTTTATTTAATTTTTATGCCATTTTTAACTGACTTAAAAAAAGGGGAAGGTTCTAAGTTCGTGTGTATGTATTTTTTTTTTTACTTAATGTGTTACCTGATTTCTCCCCCATTTGTGGACCGATTCTCAAAATTCTTTATTTTATTTGAAAGAGTATAAGTAGTGGGAGGTGGTCCTATTTTAATTTGGTGAAGATCTGGTGCTGATCTTCGGAGATATACAATGGGACTCTTCAAAAATAGACGGCAAATCACTTCTGTCGTGATTGCTGTAATTGTATACCCAGACACAGAACAAAATAAATGATTGTGCTCATCACACAAACATTTGTCCTGGGTGGGAATCGGACCCACGACCTCCGGCATAGCAGTGAGGGTCACTAACTACTGGACCAACAGGCCACTTTATTTATAATAGTTAGATTTAGTAGACATTTAGAGTTCATAATAGAGTTTTAAATGAATATACGTAATAATAATTTAGTATGTATGTATGTGTATGGCGGCAAGGCTACTCTGACAGAACACCGTCCGAGTGTGCGCTCGCGCCTGACCTTTCGGCCGGTGTAACCCCTGTGATTCAGCCGCCTATAATATAACGAGCGTATGATCCGGTCGGGCGGCTACCGAGATACGCGGCCTGCGACGCTGCGTGGCGGCCGTGAGCCTGTGTGGGTGCGGCGCAGGCGCATTGTTACCAGACAATTTTCGACGGTACGTTAAAAATAGAGCGTGATTTAATTTATTAACTTAGTGCAGCAAGAAGAGCTGGCTTAATAATATAACATAATAATCACAACTTACACACAACGCCATCTAGTCCCAAGTTAATCAGAGCTTGTGTTGTGCTAAACAACTGATAAACATGCTTAAAATTCCAGAGAATTTAAAAAATATGAATAATACAATTAATTATCTTATTTGGTATCAATTAATGTTATAACTAAACAATAAAATTATTCCAAATTAACTGGTTACATACATACCTAAAATTAAACAAACAAAAGAACAGTAAACCAATTATAGGGCATCAAAAAACTCATCCGCATCGCTATCAACGGGAAAAGTGCCCAGAAGACTGGCCGCATTGCCACGTTGTATGGCAATGCTGATTCTTTGACCGAAATAAAGGCCAGCCCTCTGGTCATGTGGAGAGTCGACCAAACGCTTGGTGATGTCCCGGAAAACTAGATGGGCATTCGGACCCCATGGCCCGAGTGTTTCAACCCCAAACGGTTCAAATATATAACTTCCAATAAGGTTGTTATATTTTCGCCGTTTAAGGTTTTCAGCACCTGTGGCAGCCGCACCAGCGGCTAATTAATTTCAAAAGAGATTTGAAGAAGCTACTAACTAAAAAAATTTTACTACTTACTGCGTTAAAGAATTTTATTGTTTTATATTTTTATTATTTGTTTCTTTTTTTTTTCACTCAATGGTTTTATATTTTAAATGCCTGTATTTTATTTTTCTCTTTCTTTTTTTTGTACGCTAAATATGGCAAAACACGTTGAAACTTCCATCCACATTTGCATTTATATATGTATTGTGTTACACATGTTTATACAAATAAATATATCTTTATCTTTATCTAACAGTGACGAAGTGTCCATACAACTTGATTTCCATCGGCTTACCTTTAGATTTTGAAAAATGGCTGCCAGACTCTAGTATTATCAAGTAAATTAAAGGTTTCTTATTTACGACAAAGGCATAAAGGGTAGTAGGAACACCGATATCGACCTACCGATTCTGATTTCAAGTGAAACAAAAACTAGTGGACCTTCTTAAAAAATTGACCCCTCGCCAGTGATACTGATACTGCTAGCCTGCATCATCCCACTGCTAGGCAAAGGCCTCTTCCCCTTGACTACCAGTTTTTTTCAATCCAGGGCTAAAGTGGGCTTTGACTGTTCGTTTGATTTGTCCAGGTCGTCCCGCCATCTTCTTCGGGGTCTGCCGCGACACCTTCTAGCTGTGTCAGGGCTCCATGTGGTGGTTATTTTGGGCCACAGCTCATTGGGCATACGGCAGACGTGGCCCGCCCAGTCCCATTTTAGTTTGGCGCCTTCCTTCTTCTTCTTTCTTCCTGATCAGTTTTGAAGCGCAATGCGGTGTTGCGTATGTGGTTTGACGCCAAGAATACTGCGCTCCATTGCACGTTGGCAAACTCTGAGTTTGGGCTTTTGCTTGTTTGTCAGAGACCTGGCATTTTTCCTTTCACTGATGCCTATATGTTTCTAAATACAACCATATTATAGATAAATTACACCCAGACACGGAACAAATGATCGTGTTAATCACAAAAACATTTATCCTGTGTGGGCATTGAATCCACGACCTCTGGCAAAGCAGTCAGGGCCGCTAACTACGAAACTAACAGGCCAGTCATAATAACCACTGACCTTATTACAAAACAAGACTCTTCTGTGCTTTCGAACGGACGTTAAATCTTTAATCCCGGCTGTCATTTGTAGATCTATGACAGTCGACATGTAGACGATATCTTTGGTTATGTGACGTCATTTAATTAAATATGGCGCCCTCTAGAACACTTGAACTTAAAAGAAGAAATAATGCAGTGATGGGCATCAAATGAAAGGGCCTCAAAGGGTCAAATTAACACAAATAATGGAAATAAAAAATTAGTTCCAAAACTAAAACCGGACTACTGAAAAATGAGGCTCTAAACTAATACGGTACTTGACAGAATATGAACATCAAAATATGATTGGTCCGTCAGTTAGTTTACAAAAAAATATACACAAGTAGTAGTAGTGTGATTTATGACTTTTAAGATTTTTTTTTCTTTTTAAAATTGATGGAAAACTACTAAGATTAAGCGCATTAAAGTTGAGGAGAGGTTAAGAGGCTTGTAAACGTCATTATCTAGTATAAACTGTACTGGCTAGTGATGTCATGCGACATTTTGACTCGATGTATCGCCGTTATTTTTTAAAAACGTGAAAAAAGAAAATATTAATATTTTCTTGTAATCTACTACTGTTTTTTTATTGTATTTTTAATTCTTGTTTCATAAATTGTATTTTGTGATAGGAACATTACATTGGAGTTATAGCTGTTATGGTGTTATTTACGTATTTTTTTACGAATAAATAAGCTTGTAAACATTCAGCCTAGAACTTATCCGTCAAATTCTCGTACCGCACGCGACAGTGGATTCGCACCCACAGTTCGAAAGGCAATGACACCAGTCAGACTAAAACTAGATCTACAGATACGAGCCGGAGACCAACCATCACGACGCGACAGTTACGGGGTACGCCAGAGTTCATGGAGACTAAGAAAAAAAACCTTTATGAAAATTTCAAGGTTACATTTTTGTTTAAACTTACTGTATTGGTCTCTACTTTCGCGAGAGGCTAATCTTCTTGCTGGGGAGTTTGTTCCGCTACTTCTTCTTCCCAGCAAAAACACTAGGAATTGGCGAAGGGCAGGCTCTTTGGGGGACTGTCTTATGTAATTATTATTTTCAAAAAGTACTGATTGTTGGCGACGGTCAACCTTTTTATACCTTTTTTCTTTTTTATTTATTTTCGAATTGTATTTAATATCAAGTAATATTATTTTCGTTTTTGTTTTCATGTTGTGTCAGCGTTGTGATAAAGAGCAGACGTGTTATTTTTAGTAAGTTTTAAAATGTGTGTATTAATGGTTATTAAACAGTAATAATTATTAATAATTATATCGTTTTAATGGCCCATCTTCCCCGACCAGCTTAATCCTATAATTACAGTCCACTCAGTACAACCATAACACTGATCCTCGGACTAATTTGACTAAATGACTTTTGATTTTGAATCATGTTCATTCAACGAGGCAGTGTCGCCAGTCTTCACTTTACCAGCCGGAAGAAATGCGTTTGATTTTTTGGCGCTTTATAGTAGGTACCTAATTTATTATTAGATTTAGATTAGATGAGGTTTTCATATAATTAGAGTGACATTATCAATTAAGCCGAAAGACGTCCACTACTGGGCATAGGCTTCTCCATAAGTGACACACAATCCCCTAACTTTGACGGACCCGGGAATCAAACCAGTACCTAACAAAAACTGAGGAATAATATTTGCGAAATCTAGATTAAACTTGTCTTTAAAAAAACTTTTAAGGTTATTACCACGCGGCGCGGTAGACAGGTACGCAGAGTTTATGGTGCAGGACAAAGGCCTCTTCTCATACAGAGAAGGCACGTGGTATCTCAAGGTGGGTGGGTGAGATTTATATTAATTTTAAGTTCAGGTTTCCTCACGATATTTCCCCCCACCGATGACTATTGATGTCTAAGACCAACTTAGAAAGCACAGTTGAGTTGAAAAAGTCACTTTGCTACTTTTACGGATTTGAACCCACAACCACGTTCATGATAGGCGAGGTTCTAACCACGATACCATTACGACATTTATGATAAATGATATTATAATAATTAGATTTATATCTGTTAATTGATTTTTACAAACACTGTTACATGTCATTTTTTGACAGATAGGTGAGGTCGGTGTTTCACTATCTGACTACTCTGAGAAGAAACACCGAAAGAAACTCAGAGGTCACATTCTCTTTTAAAGTCCAGACATTATCTTGGTCAGATCATGTGAGGACCATGCAGATTAGTGTCTGAGATGGTCTTTTGAGGAAATAACCACACAAATATGCGTGGACCTATGCAGTCAGTGCATGCATTTGTCAGTATCTGACAACACTAAGAAGAAACACTGAAAGAGATTGTCATACACACTTAAGGTCACCTCTGCCTTACCTTTTCTAGAATTCAGGCTTAATGTTATGTATGAGCTGGCAAATCAAAACTCCACATAGCAACAAGAATCGTGGTCCAGTCATTAACATTGAAATGTATGAAAAAAATAATGATTGTATGTAAAATGTGTGACCATGTGTGGGTGTTGCGCAGGTCATGGTCTCCCGTCATTGTGATAAAATAATGTGCAAAGATAAAAACGTTATGTAATAACATGAATTTTGTATGACTTTGAAATGTACTGCAGACTAGGGAGCAAGGAAAATGTTGTATTTATTTAGTACATAGGTACTGTTACCATGAGTTCCCGTTCCCGTGGGAATACAGTGATAAAAAGTAGCCTATGTCACCCGGGGATAGTGTAGCTTCCCAACAGTGAAAGAATTTTCCAAATCGCTCCAGTAGTTTCGGAGCCTATTCAATACAAACAAACAATCAAATATTTCCTCTTTATATATTAGTATAGAAGTATAGACAAAGTATGGATAATAGCAGGTGTCGTTTTGTACGAACTGCCTACCCCCGTTGGAAAAGGGCGTGAGCTAGTACGTTACTAGTAGTCTTGTCGAGCTCTCAAACTAAGTTAAATGCTTGTATCTAGAGTGGGGTCACGTCAATCGTGCAATGGGTAGGAATCGAATTCACGAGCTCTCGATCGCCAGGCCGAAGCCTTAGCCTCGTTGGACTATTGCCGCTTGTAACAGATATAAACTAATACTCTTTGACGCCTCTGTTTAATAAAAGGGGTTTTTATTTTTTTTTACTGGCCTGTTGGTCTAGTAGTTAGTGACCCTGACTGCTATGCCGGAGGTCGTGGGTTCAATTCCCACCCAGGACAAATGTTTGTGTGATGAGCACGATCATTTGTTCTGTATCTGGGTGTAATTTATCTATAATATGTATGCATTTAAAAATATGTAAGTATGCTTATCAGCTGTTTAGTACCCATAACACAAGCTCTCAAGCTTAACTTGGGACTAAATGGCGTTGTGTGAAAAGTTGTGGAATATATTTTTTTTTTTTTATAGAATTCTCAAATTTTGTTGAGTTTGTTTCAGTCTTATGCAATAGATGGCGCGACCTGTTGCCTCCGAATGGCTAGGCAGAGGTGTACCAATAATACACTCACATTTTGCCAGTTATGTTTAAGTCCCATGTAATAGGGGGCGAGCCTATTGCCTTCAATCGGTGAGATGACCAAAATCCTGGCTACTACTGAGAAATTCCCGAAAGTAAAATAAATATTCCACAACTTTTCACACAACACCATTTAGTCCCAAGGTAAGCTTGTGTTAAGGGTACTAAAGAGCTGATAAACTTATATATTTCTAAATACATACATATTATAGACAATTTAAGTACACCCAGTCACACAACAAATGATCGTCACATAAATATTTGTCCTGTTTGGGAATCGAACCGGGCGTAGGGTCACTAACTACTAGACCAACAGGCCAGTCATGATAAAACTTAACAAAATATTGCTCAACCAGTTAATCGAACCCATGACCTTATATTCAGCAGTAGCGCTAGCAACTAACGAGGCACACAAAAGCTTAACACAGCTTCTAGAATAAAATAAAGGTTACCTGACATGGGAATCTAAACCAGGACTCCCTGCTTGCGACCACTAGTCCTATAAAACACTCTTTACGTAACTTTAAAAGTACTAAAACATTCAATGAATTTTAAATGAGTAGGTACATTGTTATCAGAGCATGTAACTGGATAAAGTTTGTCGTTTTCTCTCAATAGATGGCGTTAGTAGTAGCAAGTGAAGAAGTAGGAAATTACAATTGAACTCACTTGGGATATTACCGCGAGTTATTTTAATGTGATTTAATTAGGTTTTAGGGAAGGAAAAATACCCTTTCTTTCAGTCCTTAAATGGATGACTTTTATACTTATTTGGATAGACTTACACAGTGTTAATAAAATACTTTCGGACGCCACGCGGTTATGCCCGCGTAGATCCTGTTCCCGTGGGAATACAGGGATGAAATGTCTAAAAGCCTATATCACTCAGGAATAATGTTTTTTTTAGAATTAGATCATTAGTTCCAGAGATTACCCCCTACATATAAACTTACAAACTTTAAAATCTTATCTCTTAATAATCTATCCTACTAATATTATAAACGCGAAAGTGTGATGTGAGGATGGATGGAATGTTTATTACTTCCCCTTTCACGTAAAAACTACTGATGGGATTTTAATAAAATTTGGTATGGAGTTAGCTGACACCCTGGATTAACACATAGGCTACTTTTTATTCATGTATTCCCACGGGAACGGGACCTAAGCGGGTGAAACCGCGGGACGTCTGCTAGTAATACATAGAATTCTCGCGTCATAGTGTTAGTAACAAAACTCCTCCGAAACCACTTGACCAATCCTTATGACATTTTGTGTGTATATTCAGTAGGTTTGAGAGTAGGCTGTAGACTATTTATTTTTGAAAAAAAAAGGCGGAACGAAGTTTCATAGTGGGGCTGCTAGTATAGATTCTATAGGAGACGTGCAACTATGGTTCTTAACTATAGATACAGTTAAAAACAGTGTTATATACCGTTTTTTTACTACATTATAATTTGTACTGTCCTACAAAAATACTGTTCGTTTTGGTCAAGACAAAGCCTGCTAAAATGTGCGAGAGACACCTAGAAATATGTTTTAAAAACTGTATTGAAATACTGTCTAGGTCAAAGTCAAATCATTTATTTCAATAAGGCCATTTATTTAAAAGGGACTTTTAAACGTCAAACTAAAAAGTTAAATAACATATAGGTAATGATTCTAAGTAGTTACTCCAAAAGGTAGTTTCGTATGGAGAATAGAATAGAAGAAGAAGAAGAATAGAAAAATATTTATTCAGCACAGACACAACAAGCGCACAGCAACCAAGAAAACAGAAGTAATAAATTAATAGCAGGAGAAGTATGGGCTAGCAACTTCATACAAGTTACTCTTTTAAAATAAAATAAAAAAGTGATTGAATGTTGATTTGCTTTCGCTAACCCAAAAACATTATTACTAACTACATATTATAGGTCAGAGAATCAGCATTGCCATTCAACGTGGCTATGCAGCCAGTCTTTTGGGCACTTTTCCCGATGACAGTGACGGGGTTGAATTTTTTTAATGCCCTATATTGTTTTACTTTTCTTTTTGTGTGTTTAGTTTTTTGAAATGTACAAAATGGTTGTATATTATTATGTTCGTTAATGGATATGTAGTTTCTATTTATCTGACGGCCTAGAGGTTAAGGCGCCTACCTCTCACGCACGAGGTTGTGGTTCAAATCCGGGCAAGCACCAATGTGACTTTTTCAATTTATATGTACTTTCTAAGTTTATCTTAGACATCATTGACATCGGTAAAGGAAAACATCGTGAGGAAACCTGGACTTATAGTTACTTAATTTAAGTTTGAAATCGCCAATCCGCCTTGAGCAAGCGTGGTGATCAATGCTCGAGCCTTCTCTGTACGAGAAGAGGCCTTTGCCCTGCAGTGGGACAGTAACAGGCTGGTATTATTATTATTATTTCTATTTATTTATTCACAACCTTTACAAATATTACTTGATGATAAACTGACATTACAGCCAATTACGGATTAACAATTTATCAACCAGACAATTATGCATCAGAAACAAGCAGAATGACACGCGAGCAACATCAAAGTGTAGTTAAGTAGTAGTGTGTGGTGTGGGTGAGTGTGTTGAAGTGTGATTGATGAGTTGAAGTGGTGGGGTGTTGGTCTATGAGACTTTTTGCCCTAAGAACCGTCACCTTTAGGGTTAAGTGTGACGAAAATTATATTGAACATTAATTTTCTAAAGCCCTTGAACAAGTCTGACAACGGTAGTAAATTAAGTTGTTTTGCCAGTATCGAAAATGACTAAAGGGATAGTTTTTAACTAGTGTTGTCCTTAGGGCTAACTGTGACGTAAAGGTCTTGAAATTTACTTGCGTAGTTCTTGAATAAGTCTGCCAAATGTTGGACATTGATTTGTCAAGGTACGTAAAATGAATAAAGTGTAGGTTTTAAAGGGGTTGTAGCCCTTAGGGATTACTGTGACAAACATTCCATAGTCCTGGATCTTGAATGAGTCTGTCAAAGGTTTAACATTGGTTTTTGTAGTACCTAAAACTTCATTTAGGACCAGGTTTATTGAGGGTGTAACCTTTAGGGCCATCTGTGACGTAAATGGGCTTAAAATTTGATTACGACATAGACTAGACTCTTAAATAAGTGTGTCCAAGGTTTGATATTCGAGTTTCAATTTCGCAAAACGGCATTTAGGACCAAATTGTTTGGGGATGTAGCCCTTAGGGCAAACTGTGACGAAACTGGTACCTTTTAATTAAATGTTGTATTGAAATGAAAAAATGCTAGATTCCGAAGCCATATTTTTACGATCTATTATGTAATACTAAGCCACACGTATATAATAAGTACCTATACTACACAAACTGACGTGAAATATATTAGGTATATTGTGTAAAATGCTCCCTAATTATAAATGAGTATAGATTATAACCTACGGTTGAAGATAATATTGAAACAAACTATTGATAGTACTCAAGACTTTCGTTGTGTATCTAGATTTTACTCGCGACCACGTGCTGATTCTAGGTTAGGTTATACACGTCAGTCGCTTCATAAGATTTTCTCTCAGCTTAAATCTTTAAGCTTATATTATTTTCAGGACATTGATTTTAAGATCCGTTGCTAGGAGAGGAGTTAATGACTTCTGACATCTGCTGCATGTCAGACGGTCAATGGGTCCCCTTACGGTGGGACGAGCTGGACTCCTTCGATAAGGGTTGGTCCCAAAAAGCCCTACACAGAGAGATGTAGAAAAAAAGTAGGCAGCCCTATGCCCCGCAGTGGCAAAATACAGGCTAGTAATAATAATAAATCCTGATTACCTACTGAGTGTAAGAAAAAAAAACTGCACCATTTAGCCAGTGTTTAGGAGATGCCTTCATGTACGAGGATGTGTGTTTAAATTCAGGCCTAAGGCTTAAGTACTTATTAGGCTTTTTCCTATTTATTTAGACTTAGATTTAACTTATGTTGGTGAAGGAAAACATCGTGAGGAAACCTGGACTTGTAGTTAATTTAAGTCTGAAATGGCTAGCCTGCGTTGGGCAAGCCTGGTGTTCAATGCTCGTGCCTTCTCTGTATGAGAAGAGGCCTTTGTCCTACAGTGGAACAGTACCAAGTTGGTATTAATAAAGTGTTTCTATGTGAGTGGGTGTCAGTCACTTCTTCTAGACATTGATTCTCTACAAGACTTTTTACTGGTTCAATTATGACAATGAACTAATTATGACGTCATTCTTGTGGGATTAGGTAATTGGTAAGTGACGTTTGTGTTCGGAGCTGTATCTTTTAAGGTCGGTTTGTTTATCACTATTAAAGTACAATATGATATTATAGCATAGTTTGACTGCCTTGTTAGACTAAGCGGACTTGTGCGAGGCGCCTTTAGTGGTTACAAATCGAATTTTGAGAGTGCCTTAAAACTGGCGATTTTTATATTGTAGGACTTAGTCAAATAGCTAGTAGCTCCATGTAAAACACTGGTATTTAACTGCATTCAGTTAGACTGGAAGTTAACTCCAACATACTTGGGGAAAGGCTGGGAGCTTGATGATATTAAAAGGGCAATTATCGTTGTGCCCACTTGCACAAATTAAATTCCCACTTCTGGGCAAATAGACCGCATTGATACTACTATCAATGAGATCTATTTGCCTAGTAATGGGAATTGAATCTGTAATGTTATACTGTTACATTACGTAAACATAACATCAGTCTTGTATTCCCCAAAGGGTTTGGGTAGAGGTGTAAGTAGTACCTGTAGTTCACACACAGTTAAGTTACTGTAAGTAATATCACAATTTTTTTTTTTTTATACGTGTTCACGTGCCTTCTCCGTATGAGAAGAGGCTTTTGTTTTGCAGTGGGACAGTATAATAAGCAGGTAGGTATTTCAATTATTTTAAATTCGAGAAGTATGTAGGTAGGTACTGTACATGTAGTAGGTATAGGTCTAACTAGATTGAAATTTTGTTATTTATAAAGAAGTGAAGTAATTTATTTATTTATTATTTGTAGTTGATGGGTTTATAGGTAACAACAACACAACATAACATTTTAGAATAATTAAGAGATATAATTAATATGAAAATAAATAAAATGAAAAATGAAAAGGGCATACAGTTTCAAATTTAACTAAAGGGTTACTCAATGCTTCATACTTTTATTGCATTTCACATGTATTCTTAGGTGGTAAAACTTAAAGTAGATCATAACATGGACCCTGTCGGGCACAGGAAAATAAGTGAGTGGTTATATACATATTAAGATAGTAGGTATGGTCATATGCTATTCATAGTGTACCTATTGGAGTTGCAGTAGCAGGCACTTCATTTAATTTACTTCAGCTGCATGAGGTTAGAATGGAAGCTGATCAACAAAGTTGGGAAGGGGTCTGATGTTGGTGATGAAAGTACATATCTCAAAACATACATAGGTACATACATAAACTCACGCCTTTTTCCCATGGGGGTAGGCAGAAACTACAGAGCGCCATATGCTAAGTACGATTCTGTCATACTTCTTTTGCTTCGTTTACATTCATACATGTTGTCATACACACACGCCGGTTGAAGACCTTTCTGAAGAACCTCACCAATAAGGTCTATGTATGTCCTTCTAGGGCGTCCCCTCCCGGCGTTCCCACTTACATCTGCCTTGTAAATACCTTTCGTTAGTCGCCTTTCATCCATCATTTCAACGTGACCATACCATCTAAGCATACTCTTTTCAATTTTTGTTACTACATCTTCTTTTAAACCACAACGAAAAATATTAACAATAATAATTATTAACTATCAATTATCTCAAATATTTTTAAAATAATAACTATTACTTATACTAATAATACCTAAGTTTACCAGTCAAGGCAAAATAATTTATTTCAATTAGACCATTAAAATAGGTATATATGTTCGTCTTTACAATTAAAATAAAATTTAAAAATAATATTTTAGGAAACCAATTAGTAGGTATTGAAATTCACTGTCGAACGTAAAATTTAACTGCAATTAAATTAAAATATAAGAAAGTTAAATGCCTCTTCCAATTGTATTAATGTCACTATTAAAATAAATAAAAATATGATTCTAGTTTCCTTTCACCAGTTTTGTTTTTAATTTTTTATTTGATTTTATTAATATTGCTGTGCCTTTAGGATCCAAGATTGTGCCTAGTTTAATTGATCAAGATTGATCTTGTAAGATTTTGGACTGTTAATGAAAGTCGCAATCAGAAACTAAGTAGTCTGAGATTTTTGTTCAACAGAACTGGACCAAGGCAAAACACGTAATGATTTTTTACTTGTATTTTTATGTCTTTTTTTTTTTATTTTATTAAGTTTTTTCTTGTTTTATTTATTTAGTAGGTTTTACCTGATGTGCCTCGTGCCAAATCATTTTTTTTTTTTTTTTTACTTTACATATACCTAAGTAAGAGGTTGGGCATATATTTGTAGGGGAAGGCAGTTATGTAGGTAATATGTGTAAAACGAAGTCAAGCTCCAATGTTCATCACTTCCAGACATTGTGACTACATTTTTTTGTACTACCTTTTGGTTATGAGATGTCAAAGCTTCCAACATTTTTTGGTGTTTAGGTTATTTTAAAGTACACCCTCAACCCTTGTACAGACGCCAGCACGTCAAGTTACCCCAATGTGTCAAATTTCTCTGATCGTTTTTCAACTTTATGTTAAACAGAATAAGGTACCTACGTATTCAATTGGGGAAATTTGACACATTGGGGTAACTTGATGTGCTGGCGTCTGTACCATAATCCATAAGTACACTGCGTTACATTATGGGTTAGGTACTGTAAGTATAAAGCAAAATTAAAAAGAGTTTTTGCATGGATTTATTTTATGCTACATAAGTTAGGTACCAATAAGTTTGATGGACAGAATGCATGGATGATGTTTTTTTTACCATGTACTTATGACTTGTATGGGTGATTCATCCATTGCATTAATCTAAGTGGACGACAAAGGGGCTGACATATTTTTACGGAATCTATTTCGAGTATTCAAAATCAAAGGCAAAACTATTTATTTCAATTAGGCCATTACATGGCACGTCAAATTTCAACGTTAATTCTGTGGCCCTAGTGAAAAGGGGTATAAGTACAATTTTGTCGAAAATGAGTTAAGTGTACCAAAGTGATCAGAAAACCGACTTTTACAGTTTTTTTTTGGTGTCAGTTGGACCAAGTAACTTTCTTATTTTTAGAGATAGCTTAGATCTGTCTTCACCAAACGATAGAGCATTTTTTTCTGATCACTTTGGTACACTTAACTCATTTTCGACAAAATTGGACTTATACCCCTTTTCACTAGGGCCACAGAATTTTAGATGCCCTTTATAAAAGGTATGTAGAAAAATGGGTGTTATAGTAGACATCGCACACTCAATCAAATATATCGTTAAACTGCCTATTACCCAACTATGTTAGTGTCTCGTTTCAGTTTAACCGGATACCTACAGCTGAATTAGTATTTAAATTATAACTAGTATTTAATGAGGCGACTGTCTATCTGAACCCAACCACCCAGTAACTGGGTAACATCTAATACCAACCCTATCAGAAACAAAAATATATAAAAAAAACTATTTATTTAAAGGAACCGGTCTTAGACAGAAATTAGTAAACTTTCTCTATAGGAAAGTCCTAATTCGAGCACCAGACTGTATAGGGATGAATTTAGTATAAACATTAGGGATGTTTTTTCTTTATTTAGGGTTGTAATAACCCCCTAAAGTTACTTCGATCTCCATTTTTTTCTTCATAATGCTATCGCAAAGCACGTGGTTCACAAATATGATGATTGTTAATGTTTAACCCCTAAAATATCCTATTTAACCCTCCACGAATAAGGGGTGAAAGATTAAAACAATAGGTACATACCTAAGATGATGATATCCTCAATGTCACCGGTAGGGACGCAGCGTCAGTGAAGAAATCCATTACAAATAAAATCACCCGTAATTTTCGAAGCACGTTCCTTATAATAACCACAATCCCCAATCGTTGATCACCAAGTTTAACACATTATTTTTCACTCTAAACAATTCTTGATACGTTCTAATCGACACAAATTTAGGCCTAAAACACTTTCACCCGACGAAAAACCGACGAAAATTCATTCGGAACCCGAAAATTTAAAAATCGAAAGACGAATACGGAATGCCGAAACGAAATACAGAATGAATTTTCGTACCCCGTCCGTAGATGGGTAGGGTATGTTTCAAAATCCGAATGCGAGCGCTATGTCGTATCGTTAGAAAGAGACGCACGTATCTCTCTTGTTAGCACTTCAAATAGAGTTCAATGTACCGTCCTACTGAAACGTGGGCGCGCGCAACGATATCACCGTCTCCCTCGTACGCGGTGGCGGCGCGCGTGTGCGAGCGGGACAAGTGATCCCGGTCCACTTTTTGTTCGGAACTTGTATTTCGATCGATATAGCGCGACGTGGAAGTCTTGGTACTTTTTTTTATTAATATTCGTGTTTTGAAAATTCGCTTGTTTGGTTTAGTCTTTTCTCTGTATTTTTTTTAATTTGTTTGAGTTTTTGGCTCTTCCAGGTGTGTAACCTGTGTTGTCATATCTGTACGAAAGTAACTATCCGTATACTGTAAAAGAGGGTAATTACATTAAAGATTTGCAATACATTAGAATGTTAATTTTAGAAATACATTGATGATTACTACAAGTATTAAGTCTGTACAGTGGGACGCGCTTTAGTGGTTACATCTTGACCCTGAACTGACCTCGCCTTTTACCGAGTTTCAATAGATACAATGTCCAGTTTATACTGGTTTTAATTCTTGCATTAATGTTAGTAATCAAAGAGATCTGTGCAACGATAGTAATAAGTGTTTAAAATAAATTATAAGTCTTTTGTAAACTAATATAATTATACTTATTAAAAAAAACAACTTTCACTAAAGCGCTGGAATTATAATTAATGCCTTATGAATGAAACAATACCGCATTATGTCGTAAGGCCGGCTGTGCACGCTCGACTAATCTCTGCGATGATTAACATTTAATTTAAGGAGCTTTAAATTGAGTTTACTTTATCAATTGGTCGGAATTTTTTGACGTTTACAGGTTTTCAGGAAATAAGGTGTTTTTTTAATAAGTTATTTGTAAGCTATATTATACTTTAATCTGCAGTGCGATGCTAGTCAAATCACCGCGTGAAAACATAGGCGTAGTGAGAGCAAATTGAGCTGTCATTCCATACTAATGCTAGGCATTGACAGTTAACTTCACTCAAGTATTCACGGCGTGATTTTTACTGAATCGACCGGCTGGATCTAATTTTGATGTCTATAGAAACCTCTCGATGATTATTGGATTCTAGGAGAAAATGGGGTTTACTTGTAGTAGGTAACGAGGTGAGTGAACTGCTTTTCAAAATAATGCTGTTTTAAGTGAAACATTTTACTAAAGAAAAGAAAGCAAGAATTGGTGTATTGACAGTTAGATCAATTACTTACCATTTGCCACATTTTTGGGTAACATATTTAGGATTTTAGAACCACCATTTATTATGAAAACTATTCTAAAACCTACTTTTATTATAAGTCGACTACGACTCATGACTAGTTTACGTATCTTTATAAATTAAAAGCTTAAAGTTATTTTCATGTATAAGATATGTTACTATAAAGTTTCATGAAAATTCGTTCAGGTAAAAACCTGCAAGTGTATGAGACATTCATACATGCTTACAAGCTTTCACATCTATAATAATAGTAGGATAACGACACACTTTTAAATCCATAAAGTAACATTAATTTAACTTGGCAACATTTTTAAACAACCTTCATTAAACAGCCAACATTACAACACACATAATTTATCGTAACGACAACTTGTCGCATATAAAAGTCGTATAAATAATCGCAAGTCAGGATCGAGCCTAACGATGCGCCGCTTGGCAACAGCGCTGTCTATTTATAGACCGTTATAAATAGCTCTTAAATCAGTCAATTAAGAGGCTAGACAAGAAAGAATGTAGTGTAAAAACTTTACTGATTATCCGTGCATTTTTTTTTGTGCTGTTCCGATGCAAGTATCAAGTACTTTTGCCTTTTTTTCGTTTTTTTCCGGGGAATAAATGTATTGTATGAGTTTCAATTAGGTTCGTGGGTAAAATGGGTTAGTACTGCGTTTCACAGCAGACTTACAGCTTTAATTACTTGTATTTATAGATGGTTATGTGTGTCCAGCTGTGGACGTTTTTTGAGTGACATATATACATTGTTTTAAACAGATAACTTAAACTGATGACAATAGAGAAAGCTTGGGTTAGTGACATTTTGTAAGTACGTATGGTCAAAATTTTAAAACTAGGTTGCGTGACATAGACAGAGCAATGAATATATGCAGACATATTATTAGTTATAAAGATTATTGTTTTAATTTATTTTTCTGCTAACACCTCTTGTACAAAACCACGGCTCATAGAGTATCTGACTACATACACTCCTAGTTATCTTAAAAGTGTTTCTATCATTATAACACTGCAAAAAGTGGCATGAGAATTAACGACAACTTAAATTTTAGTCGCGTTTGTCAGTCAGCCTTTAGTGTCATAATTTCTTTCCTCTATTTGAGCTAAATCTACATTACACACGCTTTGTCAGAATGGAATTTACTAACCCATTGGTGGATAAACTTGTGTCAAAAGAAGGAACAATAAGCCATACTGTCCTCGAAGAGAGAAGAGCAACGCTATAAATATTTCGTGTTAGCATAGAATACACTCGTTGCAGCCCGCAGCCATAAATTCATTCATAAATTAAACGTTGCCATGGTAACAATCTCTACCGACGGTTCTTGAAATAGCATTCGTGATGCTCATGCGCTTGCAAGTGAGTTTTATCCTTGACTGCTAGCTTTTAAAGTGCAATTTGCTTTGGGATTCATTTTCAGGGACTCTTATGTGCAAAATATATTGAAATTTTCGCATTTTAGCATTGTCTACTAGCTCTTTCATTACGTCAATAGGATGGTAAAAACTTTACGAAGAACTTTAATTTATTTCATGCTAACGTTCACCCGTGATTTTAATTAAATATTTTTAACAGAGTAAGAGTGTAAGCTTTCTATCTGCATAGTTAACTGTACAGTAGGTAGGATTATAGACGCTCCGTGTTGAGTTTTTTCAAGAGCTTTTTTCAATCTTTTTCTTTATTTTTCGGATATTTATTTTATATATATTTATATTTTTATTTGACAAAGTATGATTTGTAATTAAATAGTAAATATTTCACTTCTTCCATAAAAATCTGGTCATCATTATCGAAATACTTACTCATAACATAACCAAAGAAAGAAAAAACCGGCAAAGTGCGTGTTTGACCACACACAGAGAAGGGTTCTGTAGCCTAAACGGACTTTTACGCTTATAGTAGGTATATTCATTGACTGTAAACATTAATTTGTGTTTCATAGTATTACTGAAAGATACTATGAAAAACAAAGTTATAACTACAGTTGTGACTTTAGAACCGCGGCTTAGTTAAAGAAAAGGTGGCCGTGGTCAAAGGATAAGCATTGCCAACAATCTTTTGGGTGCATTTCCAGAGGACCGCAATTAGGGCTTGCAATCCGGATATCCGGATATCCGTATTATCCGGATATCCGCCGATTTTAAAATCCGGATTTTACTTGCATCACAATCCGGTTTTTTCGGATATTACGGATAGTTCTATTTCACTTTGAAATATTAAATAAAAAGCTGTCATCTGTAATGTGCATTACTGTTATTACGTTATTTATTATTTCAATATAGTAAATCACTCTCGCTTTTGTTTTTTTACTTCCCAAATCATACATAAATACATAAACGCACGCCTTTTTTCATGAGGGTAGGTTGAAATGAGAAAGTACTGAGTGCCATATGCTACGATTCTGACATAATTCTTTTGCTTCGTTTACATTCATACATGCTGTCATACACATCATAATATTGAGTCAATTTAGTGGCAGAGATTATAATTAATTCCAACATTCTATATACATAGCCAAAATACAGGCTTTGCTTAGCTCTGCTTGGCTACAGATGGACACTCCACACCAATTAGACCGACCTAACTTAGCTTGTACAAATATTATGCCTGAGTTTTCTTTTAACAAACATTATTTTTAAAATTATTGACCACTGGCCAACTTTATCAATCAATCAATTCATTTATTAAATCAAACAAATGACACACATCCATACTGCACGCATTTTCAAGATTGTGTTGTATTTTACGGCACGCACGGAAAAAGAAGACTGGACCAGAGTTTCAAAATCAATCGCTATAGTGGCATTTACAAAACCTCTCAAATTTTTATTAAGAACAAAAAAACTTCCAACGAATCTGTGAGACTAGCGATTGTTAAAATTATATCCACGTTTAACACACAACAACCAAATCAAACAGTCATAACTTCTACGGACAATACACGATATTAAGAAGGTTGCTCTTCTTCAACTGAAAACGTATCAATCAATACATGTTCAAGTTTCTTCATGACACACATGATATATCTGAGGTCATCTAAAAACTTGACTCTTTAGGCCCATTGTTCTCAGTGGAGGCTATACGGTTATGGAATGCTTTGCCTGTGTCAGGGAAACAAGATCAAACATTAGCATCATTTAAAAATATATTATTATACTTCAAAATAATTACCTCTCACCTAACACGTCTTGATTATAACAGTTCTTTACTTTGCAAATAATTAGTATTTGTGTATTTTTCGTTTTATTCTTATTTTATACATTTAACGAAATTGTCATTTATGGTATATTTATATAAATAGTTTTTTTTATACCACGACGGCGGCAAACAAGCTTACGGGCCGCCTGATTGTAAGCGGTAGTATTGTAAGTGGTACCGTAGCCTATGGACACTTGCAACACCAGGGGCGCCACACGCGCGTCGCCGACCCTTTAAAAACCTATCTACTCCCCTTTTGAAGAACCCCATACTGTAGCCCTCTGAGAAAACCTTGGCAGGAAGCTCATTCCACAATCCAAGTGTACGCAACAGCTGTAATAGATGCTTAACAACTAAATAAGCAACGCATAGCCAATAACAGGTAGAAACAAAGTATGTTACAGAAATCTTAGGATTACTAAATACAAAAAGCACTTACATTATAATGTTTTATACAGGTCGATTGGATTGCGATGTTATGATTTGTAATAAATGTAAGATCTCATGTTTAATTAGAATTGTTAGTATGAGAAAAGTACATTCGATTGTATAGTGCGATATCGGTGTTTTAAAGCACAATTTTAGAAAGTTAACAATTTTGTAATTGTTACTTGAAATATTGGTATAGTTTAAATTTTTTGTCATTTTGCTTGAGAGACTAATTAGAACGTGTTACAAAAGCTTATTAATTTAATTTACAATAAAAACAAAAAAATATCCGTATTATCCGAAATATCCGGATAATCCGGATAGCAATTTTTTAAAATCCGTAGTATCCGGATAGTAAAAACGAACGGATATTGCAAGCCCTAACCGCAATGCAGATGTTTTTTTTTGCCATATTTTAGAGATAGTTATTAGTTAATATTAGTTGTTTTAATCTTAGTGTCTAATACGACCCAAACATTTGTTTTTCTATTTAGACAGACAAAAACATTAGCCTTTTTGGTCATTAAGCCACGGAACCCTATACGCCTATCGACAACTAAACTAGTAAAAGAGCAATCTAAATTCATACGATACTTCAGTACATTCCTTGCACGTTTATCGAAGAGCTACGAACAGAATAAAATGTTGGTATTCTGTCCACCCTGTTTAAAACAGGTTTCAGTATACGGTCAAGGTTAGTACTTCAAGTGTAAAGATATTTCGTATCTTCAACGGGGAATTAAAAATAGGTCTACTGCATAATATGTCGTGGGCCTTGACGGGTTTTTCAAGGGCATGTCTGTTGTTGCTTAGGGCATTGGAGCTTATTTTTGGAAATAAGGGTATTTTAAGTACTTTGTTTTCATTTTCTTAGACAAATTACAAATCTAGACTCTTAGCTGAGAAAATCCATAAGGAAAATCCAATAAGACCCTGCCCAATCTAGGGGTCAAACCCAGCATCTAACACTTAGCGTGCAACCACGAAAATGCATTGCAGGTAAAATCTTGTTGCATTTCGTTTAAGGAAATTTAATTATTTTATGTATTTGCCTTATTACCTTTGAAAGTATAAGTCAAACTCATATATCTCTCTATTTTATGTAAAATCAACTTTGTGATCAAAATATTGTTAATATCTTTTAGGTTTCGCTCAACGTAAGTTCAAACAGACATGACATTTGTTGATTCTCAATCCACAACAGTTAGTCAGCCTTGCAAAAATTCAATAAATAATAATAAAATACGAAGAAGTCTTTACAATTTTGCAGTAAATGTCCAGAAAACGTTTACAACAGAATTACCGACCGTAAAGCGCGTTGTAACAATTTTACGACAACATTTTAAGTTAATAATAACTTTAAAATATAAAATTTCCACCGCCATTTATGTGATGTGTGACAAATTCATGTAATTTTTAATAATAATATGTTTGCACTGTAAATTATTATAAAATGTGCAATTTATATTATATGGATTGCGCTCGAACATAAGTTAGTCGTTTTCGTATGATATTGAAAGGAGAGTTTTACTAAATAAGTAGGATCGTAGGTGTTGAGATGGTCATACATATTGAGATGTTGTTAACCAAATGACGTAAGCATTATATTCTCATCTTGTCTGTTCGTGTGCGTATCTCTTATTTTAATTATTTGTGTTACAAAATATGTTTCAACTAGTCCACTGTAGAGCCCATTGGTGTAAGTATTTATTTAAAATTTCCTATTATTTGAGCTTATATTGAAAGATAAAATATTAAAAATATTGTAGTGTTTTTACGAAAACATTTTTCAGTGTTTTATAAATAATGAAGTACCAAATAAATTAAAGAAACATTTTCCTTTTTGTATTATTACTCTGAAAATAATTGTGTGAATACTAATACAAACAATTAAAATAAGATATAAAAAAACTGGTGTTATTGTTCCGTATAAACAAACCGTATAACAAATCATTTTATGTTTAATCATTCATTTTATGATCAATTAACATAAAATTAATTTTGTTTTCCAATTATTGTTGTCCTCGTATCATAAATTAAATTGACCGAATAATTAGTGACTATTAATAACTCCACAATGCGTACTTATTATACAAAATGCATCAATAATTAATAAGAATATAAATTAAAATCAAGAGTCTTTTTCGAGGGTTTTACGAAAGCGGAGTGCGTTTATTCATTAAACCCACGTCTCTATAAATACACAGCTTCCTATATTCCCGCCATTCCGTTCACATTGAATGGGTATCTAATCTTAGAATATTCATCTAATTATTAACACCTTTCACTCGACTTCAATTACCTCAACTTCCACGGTTAGCAAAAAAAAACATTTATGCAAAAAAAGCCAGACAGACTATCAAAATTCACGGTCGCGGTACAAACTCGCCTTTCGATGGGCGACGGTGGAAGGCGGGTGCGAGCGAGGGAGACAGCAATACAATTTAAAGAGCTACGTCTCCAACGCATAACGGTCCGGCGCCCGCGCTTGCGACCTCAAACTTTTTTTAAATCGACCGCTTTTTTCCGCTGTTTTAATTTGATTTTCGATGAAAATTATATAGTTTTGGATTCAGGAAGAACGGGCCATCTGTTTGGGGAGCGTTCCTTTTTGGATATTTTCTTTTTTTTGTCTCTGAAGCTCGTAAAGCGGCAAGGGTCCGGTCGTTCTATTTTTAGAATGGATATTTTTCTCGGAATTGTGTGTAGTTTTCGCGAAATTCATCGCGGAATGCACTCTACGAGTCGGGAATAAGGTCAAATATTTCTACTTTTTTTGTTATGTGTAGTAAAAGTATTTTTATTTCACATTTACTGAACAGACGGCGTGGCATTATTGCCGCGTTCCATTTCAATGTAATTTTTTCGAGTCATTACATGAATAAAATTTTAAAAAATGTTTCATTTTAGACAATTTGGAATATGAGGAATGGTATTTAGGAGTTTTTAAATTTTATTTTAAATTAATTCTTCTTCGGATAGAACATTAAACTTTTCGTACAGTTAATACTAAGAAATATTCGTCAGTAATTCAATCAATATTTTACAATAAATAATAGGTTTATAGGTTCTTTTACTATTTTTTAGCTAAATAATATTAACAATATTGTGAATTTTCATAAAATAAAAAAAAATATGTCGAAATGGCACTACACGTGAAGTATCAAAGTTTAGTCATACCTTTTCTTCTGCAATTTTTTGACAAATAATTTTATTTTGACAATTAATTGTTTTGTAAATTACGCACTGGTTAACAAATATTACAGATTAAACCAAATTTTATTTTTTTATGTTTTAAACGTATTTTGATAAGCGAAAAATATTTCTTTGTGCCGTTTCAGCGACAGCAAGTTTAAAATTATTTTATTTTATATTGTTGGAGTAAGTGTAATACTAAATTAAAATAAAAGATTACCTTAAAATCCACAATTGTATTAAAAAAAACCCACCGAATTATAACTATCTTACCGTACCTACCAAAACCTACATATCGACGGTTGCAAGGCCAATTGGTCTAAGCGACATTTTGTAAAACTTGCAGGAGGACGGTTTAAAGTTTTTATTTTGGAAAAAAAAATCATAAAAAATCAACTACTTGATAGACTTTTATTTATTTAATACAGTATATCCCTAATTAAATAAGGAAGTTTTTCCAATTATTACTGATGTTAAACGTGTATTATTTTAGAAATTTTGTGTCGGTTAGCCCAAAATGCATCAAATTTGGTTATTTTTTGAGAAAAGCAAAATGATTCAAATGCCTGCCGTAAATAAAGAGGTGAAGGTAAACTGGCTCAAGCATCAACTTAGAATCAAATAATATGAGACCAAATGAACTTAGCACCAAATCAATTGACAGTTAAATACGCACAATGAACATAAGCAACATGATGGTGTTGCACCACAGTAAAGTAGTTTGATGCAGGTGCCCATTTTTGGTAGTTAAGTAGTAAATATTGTTGCTTAGGCCATCACTATTCAGCAACGTCCATAAGATATTTTTAAGGTGGGTATGCTACTTAATACAGTTTTAGACAGTGTCTTGTAATATTTTTTACATTTTTGTTTAGTGAAATCATTCAAAATATTGATCTAATGTGTCTTGGAACAAGGTATTATAAAGAAAAAAGAAGAAGCTGAATAGTTCAACAGACATATTTAAATATTAACTGATATCGTTTAATGCAAATTGTTTATTAACAAGAGCAACATGAACACTCCAAAGACCTATATCGCGCATTTATTGTAGAAAAGAAAACAATAAAAAAAATATTGGCATAGCTCACAATTTTATTCAGTGTGTCATTAACTAAGTCAAACCAATGACATACATTAATAACAGAATAAAAGTAATCCATAATTTATAACCATCATGTTCACTAAACAATTCAATATTTATTGCTATTTTTATTTTTGAGGGATTTATAACTCTGTGGATATCAAAGGCGTAACAGGATTTATAATAAAAAGAATAGAATAGAATAGAATAGAATAGAATACTCTCTCTCTCTCTCTTTTCTCTCTAAAAAGATTAACAACTACTACTTTTTTTATCATAGCGATTTACAACTTTCTTGAAAAAGTAACCAAAAGTGTTGGGAAAAGGTACTAGTTTGTGCATTATACATGGATTAACCCGTTTGACTATGTGGACCACAAAACAAAAAAAAACCAGATGTGTAAAATATACAAATAAAATTTAGGTTGAAGAAGCGGTTTGATGGGAACCAGTGTATATTCCATGACTTCCAAGATTTTATAATAAATTGCCTTGTTGTATTACAGACATTGACCACTTGCACATATTTAAGATGTACTACAGTGCAGTGTGAAAGAATATCTAAAAGGGAATCCATAAGGCCAATAACATCTGTGCGTTTCCTTCGGATTCCTTCACATAGATTATTACTAGTATTTTGTATTTGGCGTGTGCTATCTAACTAGAAGCAAAAACTATTAATATAAAATGATTGATTTATAGTGTTACTTAATTGAAGGAACTGTATAAATTCAAGTTCTTCTAACTTATCAGGCAGACGTGTTGCTGGGTAGTTTGTTCTGCCACTTCTTACCCGCAAAAACACTAGGAAGTGGCAAAAGGCGGGCTTTTTGGATGACTGTATCATGGTGATGTTGTTAAAAAAGTGCTAATCCTCAGCCTGATTTTATCAATGACTTTTGATTTGATCGATTTTGAAACTCATAATTAATCACTATATAGGATTTTTATTTATTTTATTTGTATCTCACTATTTACTCTGACATTTAAATTATTGACTGCTGGATACTCCTTGACATTGAGAAATAAAATGGTTACAAGATTTAATATTTTTGTAATAATTATTGTTAATCAGCATGGTACTAGGATGCAATATAATATTAAGTGTAAATGTTTGCATGTGACGGCACTGCAAGTAGCATTTTGTCTGTATTAACATCTATAACCCTACTCTTGTTAGCAAAGAAATAAATAATTAAAAGGATCTTATTTGATTTGAAAAGGGTTCAAACGACGAGGTTTATTCAATGTAGTTGACTGCAAAATAGGCCAAACGACAACACCATAACTTTGGCGAAAAAGCCAAATGCCTTAATCGACACACGTTATAAAAATTCGAAAACTCAAAAGAGCTTAAGTCATCGTGTCCTCAAATTTGCCTTATTTTGCGTCGTATAGATCAATGAGCTTAAAAATGAGGCCTATTTTGCTGGGGGTGCTAAGCGCCAAAAAAGTGGTTAAAAAAAATTGAAACCTGGCTCAAACGATGGAGAAAAATCTGCTGATTCCAAATATGTATATAACTCAATATCACAAAAAATGTCGCTTAGACCAATTAGCCTTACAACCGTCGATATGTATAGTTATTATGTGTAGGTATTTACAAACATATTTAAATAGGTATTTCACATCATGAAATTGTTAGTAGATTATACGAATAAATGTATAGATAAGTAAAGATATACTTTTTTATTTTATTTTAAATAAGTATCCAAAATAATATTCTTTGTTCACTACCTACCTACAACCACGTACCTACCATAAAAAAATTTACTTCTGCAATTCCACTTTTTAAAATCGTCTACTTACTTCAATATTATAAATAAATTAAAAACAGCCGGTGGTATTTTATTTATTTATTTATTTAATACTTCAAACACACTAATGTAGGTATAAAGCCGGACTACAAAGCCGGTCTATTTTACATTCATAATCAAAATTTAAAAAAAAAACATCTCCAAAATAGTAATTGATAGATACCTATATTTTATTATTTGCTCATAGTATGTTCCAAATAAAGAAAAAGAAACTAAACTAAATAAAGAAATAAATTAAATTAAATTTTGGGTTATCATTTTATTTTCTTTTATTTTGTAGCGTTAAGAAGACATTTTTTTACGTCTTTGTGACAACGCCAAAACATTTTTTATAAAATTATTATAAAAGAGTTTTCACATTGACAGGAAACCTAAACTAACAACTTACTAATAAGTCTGAAATCAATGACCCGCCTTGCAAGCGTGGTGATCAACGCTCATGTCTTCTCTGTGTGAGAAGAGGCCTTTGTACTGCAGTGGGACAGTTACGGACTGTTTTTTAAACATTTAACATTAGGACCGTTTGTTACTTTAGTACTACTCATTTTATTTATTAAAAACTAAT
Organism: Euplexia lucipara; assembly: GCA_921972225.1. Taxonomy (NCBI): domain Eukaryota; kingdom Metazoa; phylum Arthropoda; class Insecta; order Lepidoptera; family Noctuidae; genus Euplexia; species Euplexia lucipara. Next base: position 11,175,740 of record OV179170.1, on the reverse strand, counting down.
TCACATTAATTAGTCAGTAAAAAAAATATTAACATACTAATGTAACCTCACGACTTTCTCTCATTGGGGGTAGACAGAACCTACAGAAAGCCTTCTGCCACAATCCTTACATAGGTACCTACTCCTTTTGCTTCGTTTACGATCATACATTTGCTCATACACGCACGCTGGTTGCAAGTACTAAGCGCAATAAGGTCAGTGCCTGTGTACTTAGTCTAATTTGTATTGGATTTAGAACTTAAATGCTGTAAATACCTTCTAAGAATAAATGCAATACGGACTAAAAATGACTACAAAATATTGCACCAGTTTTTTTAGTATTTTATTAGAATTATTAATTAATAATTAACTCATTTTTTTTTCGTTTATGGTAAAGTACAAAATAATTAATAAGTAATCATTTTTTTAACTGACTCAGCTAAATAGGTATAAGGTTACGTATTAGGTAGATTTTTTTTTTCTAAATATATGCCCAAGTAACTAAAAGTACAGGATGTTTTTTTCACTATAACATATAAATTCTATTTTTTTTGTTTAGAATACCTACCTACGTTCAGGTATTCTAAAACCAAAAAAAAAGAATTAGCTGTTTCATAAATTTTGGTTGAGTACGTAATATTTTTTTTTGCATGAAACTGTTGCATTTTCGAGGTAAAAGTTCACAGTGAAAGTTTGTCACATTCACCTAAATAGCACACCCAGTGAAAAAAAAAGTTAGTGATAAAATAATACCATGTGTATCGATTAGAAAATAAAACTCATACTCATAGCCTAGTAACACAAAAGTTATGTCTATTGGGTGTAGACGGGAAAAAGGGAACTATGACCATTGAGTTATAAATACTGTACCTAATAATTGTTTTCGAAAAAAATATGTTACAAATCGTGAGGATACCTGTTATCAAATACAAATAAATAAAATAAAAGTATTTGTTAGTAAAGTCAAGATGATATTTTTTGCTTAATGCATTTAAGAATATTTTATTTAAAATTTTTGTATGTTTCTGTGTCTAGGTATTATTTTGTTTGATTTATATCTCCAAACCCGGTGAAACAATTATTGCAGGTATACTCTGATCTAAATGGTGACGTGTTCAGAAAGGTCAGGTGCGTAGTTCTCGCAACCAGTATCATATATGAACGTAAACAAAGCAAAATAATAGAAAACTCTCTGTATTGAGTATTCTAGTGCGAATACTACGCACCTGACCTTTCTGAAGACATCACCGTTTTGGTCAGAGTATATCTGTTTAGGGCGTCCACTTTTAAAAACTTAGATATGAGAAATTTCTTTAAAATTACAATGGACTGCCTTTTCGCTAAAAACTATGTCTTACAAGGCAGCCTTTGGCTGGACTTGACAGAGAAGGACGTAAGATATGTAGGCAGTTAAAGAAGGAGATGTATACTTCTTCATATAGAACCGTAGTTAATGGTGCTCTTTAGTTTATGCCTACTCTCAAGGGAAAAAAGGTGTAAGTTTTTTTAAGTATGTGTTTAAAAACTGCCAAGAAAGAGTAATACAAAAATCGACCTTCACACGCTCGACGCTAAACTGTTCGTGTCACGACATGTCGTGATTGCCGAAAGGTATGGAAACCTGATTCTAAGCCACCAGGATACTTGGAATCCTGTCCAGTAGCAGATCCAAGGGGAAGGGGGCTATGGGGTTGAAACCTTCCTCCTAAAACATTTGATTTCTTCCGTGACAAATATTAAATAGAATTTTGAACGAATTTTAGAATAGTAAGACTTGTCAAGCGCTACCGGGGTGTTGTGTCTGGTGGTCTACTAATATCTGAAGGTTGTTGTCAGGATTTTGTATGCTTTCCAACTTTGTAATCACGATCTATAATATTTATGACAGTTCTAGTTCGTATGTTGCGAGACAGTCTTTACAACCTTTCTTACTTTTATTGATTTTCAGCACAAAGGCAGTTGATAGTGGAAACCCTAACAAACTGGGCTCAGTAATTTTCGATAGTAGCCTTAAAATACATTCTATGTAGGCACTTGTTATGTCCTTGTGTACAGCCATATTTTAATCTTATCTTAAGTAAACTAAGAAAAATTCTTCTGCACAAGTGAATCATTGTATACTAGTGCTTAGATCGCGACTTTGTTTACGTATATTTCAGTTTTTCTTCCATGATGATGTACAGACGCCAGCACATCAAACTACCCCAAACTCAAAAAAAATACCAATTGAACATGAGATTTATTGTGCTTCGAATGATGTTGAAAACCCATCAAAGAAATTTGACACACTGGGGTAGGTTGATATGCTGGCGTCTGTACCTCTGACTTGTATAATTATCACTTGCTTCAATAACAGTAATGAAAAATATGGTGAGGAAACTGGCATGCCTAAGAGATATTTCTGGACAGGATATGAAGCTAAGTCAGAGGCCCAAGGGTTGCTAAAACTCTGATACCAGATTAGTTACTAACCACACGATAAGAAGAAGAAGATGTCGCTAACTCCAGTTCTTTATACCTTTGTAGCGACATCTATCTCGCCACATACGAACTATCCTACATCGCGGTATCAAAGTTATCCGCGCAGTTTGAACGTATACAAGTTCCCGACAACAACCGTCGGGCAGTAGTTAGCCCACCAGACACAATACCCGTCTGGTCGGAGGATCCTCCCTTTTCAATGGTGGATGAGGAACTTTACACCCTGTTCCTCATACCTCCCAGGTATATTAATTCATTGTTTCCTTCTTTGACTGGCCTGTTGTTGTTGTGGTCAGTGGCCCGGACTGCTATGACGGAGGTCGTAGGGTCAATTCCCAATATAATTTATCTATATAATTTATCTATCTTTATCTATAGTTGTCTAGTACTCATAACACAAGCTCTGCTTAGTTTGGGACTGGGTGACGTTGTGTGAAAGTTCCAGATAATTTTATTTATTTTCACTCCATCACCTCGAGAAATACAAGCGTGTTGTAATATTCAACACGCGACATAAAACGTCCTTGCTGACCAAATCAGTATCTCAAAAGTACGAATCCAATATTAAAAGGGTTCTCTTAAAAGACCGGTTTTTTTTAATTCGGGCCCTTGACCATTTACTGACCTCAAGGTCTACCGTGTAATCGCATAATGTCCAAGATAACTCTGTCCTTTAAATAAATTAAAAGTTTAAATCATCTAAAAGCATCAATGCTTATGTTTCCCGGAGCTCCTCAATGCCACGTAATGGGAATTACGTCAGAATACCTCTATACGAATAAATAAAAATGAAGTGTCTTTTTATAATGTCAAAATAAAAGCTTCTACTCAATGCTGATGAAAATAAAAACAGTAGTTTAACCAAAAAACAATTGCTTTTTTGTGTGTATGTCTGTTTGTTTTGGCTAATCTAAAAAACTACTGCACTGCCTAGAAAATGACAAAAAGAGGGAAAAAAAATATGACGTATTTTTATTTACATGATATATCTAAAAAAAAAAAAAAAAAACTCGAAATTATAATAATTGTAAAATTACTAAACGGCAGTAAGCCTACAATTTTTCATCAAAAAATAGATTGTCAACTTACTTGGACATCCGGCGTTATTATTTGTCGTACTTAATCTGTAAGAAAAAAAAAACATTTTAATATTTTAAAAGTAAAAAAATATACGTAGCATCAGGCCTGTGTTTTCTGAAAGTTTAGATATTTAGAATTCGTGAATTACCAACTTTAAAATCTCGTTTCTGTCAATCAAGTAATCAGAATAAATAGCAATACGAGGTCTTCCTATCTCAAAAAATCAAAATCAAAAGTCATTTATTCAAATTAGGCCGAGGATCAGCGCTTTTTGAACGTCAAAATTACATAAGACAGTCCCCCAAAAAGCCAACACTTCGCCACTTCCTAGTGTTTTTGCTGGGAAGAAGAACTGGCGGAACAAACTCCCTAGCAACACGTCTGTCTGATAAGTTAGAGGAACTTGAATTTATACAATACAGTACCTTAAAAAGAATATAACCATCGTCGTCTGACAAAAGCCCTTCGACATTTAATAAAAATCTACAAACGAATCCATGTACCAAACAAAGACCCGAATCACAAAAAAAATGCAAAAAAAAAGAAAAAAAAATACTACCTCCACACACTCTAGTCTCGTTCAGACATAAAAAAACCGTTAAAAAACACACACACTGCACCCCGGGGTAAATTACGTTTCGAAAAAAGCACACCCCTATGAAAAAGAGAATGGTGGTAAAAAAAACCCGACCCCACCCTTTTACGATTAAAAGCGAGCATGTGTCAAAAATGTATGGCTAGGCGAGAGCGGGACGGCGTTACGAGTTAGAGCGAGACGGCTTATCCCCTCAATAAAGGCCCTGCACGCCCTGATCTATGATGCACGGGAGCGAATCGGACATTTTGAGTTTTTCACATTTTTTTTTTACTTTGTATGTAAATTTGGTTAAATGTATTGTCTATATGTTCGTAGATAGTTTTATTCTTTATTTTCTACCAAAAAAAATACAACGCTACAAGTATACATTATGCTACTGAAAAAAAAAAAAACCTAAGACACTAATTCTACCATAATTTTTGATTATGGTAGAATTAGTGTCTTAGGTTTTTTTTTTTTTTTTCAGTAGCATTTTTTTTCAGTATCCCAAGTCATTTATTCAAATTAGGCTGCGGACCAGCCCTTTTGAACGTCAATATTACATAAGACAGTCCCCACAAAAGACTGCCCTTCGTGTTTTGCTGGGACGAAGAAGTGGCGGAACGAACTCCCCAGCAACACGTCTGTCTGTTAAGTTGAAATGATTTGAGATCTAACAAACAGTTAGATCTCAAATCATTTCAACTTGACACATACATAAGTACTAAAAATCTATATTTCGCGATGCCACGGCATTCCAGACTGTGACGAAGGATGCCGAAGTAGGCTTTGGCCTTGGCGTACCAATGATATGTGAGTCTTAACAGTGTTCAATAGGATTCGAAATCATCTGTATTATCCGGGCCTTACTCAATTCAAAGTAAGAAAATGCGAAGAAAAATTTCAATGGAGGAAGGATTATGAACTGAACTCATGGTGACGTCACTGAATGCAGCAGTGTTTTACACGGAGGGACTGCCTATCAGCAGGGCTAATGGCTATCTTTCATTGCCAGCAAAGACATTCAATCGAACGTCGTTTCGAACTAAAAAAAACTCATAGACTTGTGTCCGGCAGGACACACTTTTTAGGACGAACATTTTGTTTGTGATGTCCGGTCTATAGGTATTGAATGTCTTTGTGTTTAACAAACAATCGTTGGACACTTTGCCCAGTGATCATCACTGAACTGTCATCGGAGATACGAAATATATATACAGGGTGTCTCATTCAAATCGGTCAGTATGGGAAAGTCTGAAGCTATAAGACATACAAAGATCTGTTCTGAGGAACCATGTCATCGATTTTAATAACAAGAAAAACTGCATTCATACATTTTAAAAAACATCTGCACTCCGTTCGGGAATCGAACCCGGTTATTTTGAAAAAAAAACCTTCACTATTTCTATTTAAATATCGATGTGTAGGTCTTAAGCAGTAAATGTCTGTAAGAAACATGATGTCTAAAATGAATAAAATGCATTGTTTCTTTAATTTATTTTAGTAGGTGCTCGAAGTCACCGCCGCCTTTTTCAATACCTCTCTGGACTATTTCTTGTGGGGTTACGTTAAGGATGAAGTGTACAAAACAAGCTATGACACCGTTGTAGACCTAAAAGTAGCCATAGAGACAATTTTAATGCAAATTCACCACATGAAGATACAAAACGCAATTGATCGTTACCTAAACATGTTGAATATTGTATTGAAAAACCCCCACCGCAGAAAAGTAAAACATTTAAAAAGTTAAAAATAAGACTTTCCCATACTGACCGATTTGAATGAGACACCCTGTATAGTTCTGGTGCTGACTCTACAGTCTACAGCCTAGTGACTGAATAAAACGATACCCCTTGTAAACGAGTTGTCAGACTCTACAAGATAATTCTTAGATACCCAGAAATAATAATCCAGTTATGACAAAAGCAGGCCACTGTCTTATATCAACTATGTAAAGAAGACTAAACATACAAAAACATCCGTCCAATGTCAAGGTCCCATCACAATTGGATCAGCAGTTCCTGAGACTTGTTCTTGTAAACACACCGAATACGCTTACGATAGAACAATTGCGTTGTCATACGATAGCTAAGGAATGTGACTTTTTGATGACCGAGTTGATTTGTGTTGTATGTTGTATATGTTTGGTTGGTAATGCGTACACTGGCTGGCGTGTCCACTCTTTATCTATGTGGTTCTTTTCTCAAAAGACTGGCAATCGGCATAGTCCTACCATTATCAGACCAAGACAGAGTCTGGTCTTTAAAAGAGACTGTGTTTCTGAGGTTTTTATGGTGATTCTTCTCAGAGCAGTGGGATAGTGAAACACAGACCTCACCTCACTAGTTAAAAAATGGACGTGTTTGTAAGAACCCAATTTAGAGAAATAAATCATTTTTATGATCCTGTATGAATGTGAACTAGAAGCCGACCCCAACATAGTTGGGATAAAGCTAGGCAGATGATGATGACGTGTTAAAGGTCAGATTTAAATATCATTTACCTATCAATGGTGTCATAATTACGGTCAAGGGCTACATCCCCAAACAATTTGGTCCCAAATGCCGTTTTGCGAAATTGAAACTCGAATATCAAACCTTGGACAGACTTATTTAAGAATCTAGTCTATGTCGTAATCAAATTTTAAGCCCATTTACGTCACAGATGGCCCTAAAGGTTACACCCTCAATAAACCTTGTCCTAAATGAAGTTTTAGGTACTACAAAAACCAATGTTAAACCTTTGACAGACTCATTCAAGATCCAGGAATATGGAATGTTTGTCACAGTAATCCCTAAGGGCTACAACCCTTTTAAAACCTACACTGTATTCATTTCACGTACCTTGACAAATCAATGTCCAACATTTGGCAGACTTATTCAAGGGACTATTACGCAAGTAAATTTCAAGACCGTCTCAGTTAGCCCTTAGGACAACACTAGTTAAAAACTATCCCTTTAGTCATTTTCTAAACTGGCAAAACAACTTAATTTACTACCGTTGTCAGACTTGTTCAAGGGCTTTAGAAAATTAATGTTCAATATAATTTTGAATGACAGTTCTTAGGGCAAACGTCTCATAGACCACCACACCACCACTTCAACTCATCACTCACACTTCAATACACTCAACCACACCACACACTACTACTTAACTACACTTAGATGTTGCTCGCGTGTCATTCTGCTTGTTTCTGATGCATAATTGTCTGGTTGATAAATTTTTAATCCGTAATTGGCTGTAATGTCAGTTTATCATCAAGTAATATTTGTAAAAGAGCAGTGCTATTTGTGAATAAATAAATAGAAATAATAATAACAATACTAGCCTGTTACTATCCCACTGCAGGGCAAAGGCCTCTTCTCATACAGAGAAGACTTGATCACTACGCTTGCTCAAGGCGGATTGGCGATTTCAAACTTATATTAACTTTAAGTCCAGGTTTCCTCACGATGTTTTCCTTCACCGATGTCAATGATGTCTAAGATAAACTTAGAAAGTACATATGAATTGAAAAAGGTACTAGCCCGGATTTGAACCACAACCTCGTGCATGTGTTAATAGGTATAGTACGCATATAATTGTAATCCATTCACCCACAAACACATCACATACAGGGCTGGCAGCCAAAAGGGCACACTGGAGGACTCCCACAAATTGGGGCTTCGTCTCAGTCTAAAGTTTAGACTGTTCAGACAAAATGTTTAGATGTCTCACGTAATAACCGCTAAACGGAATTGACAAAAATTTGGCACACGTATTATAGGCCATGTCCTTGATTAACACATAGAATTTTTATCCAGATATACGAAGCAGTTTCTCTGGTATGCGAGTAAAACTGTGAGCTTTACCTACACGCATGATCGCCGTAAAAACCTACATGTTGACGGAAGAATCAGCAAAATGTATTGTAGAAACATTTCTACCGTTTACAGAAGAATTAAAAATGCTCGATATTGTAGACTATTGTCGACTAAAGAATCTATACATTTCTTTTCTTCCTTCTTGACATTGTCGTGCTCAAAACAAAAGAATTATTCTGTAGACAAGATCCTTTTCTTCGTTGATCATGCTACGCGTGTTGGTAGATATAATATTGCTCATATTATCAGTGTAGATAGAATAATGAGGCATAATGTAGTCTATTATATCTGTCGAGGCAGCAGGTTGTGAAGCTCCCTATCTACTAGTAAACAGTGACCCTTTCTTTGTGACGTTGCGTTGCGTGGGCGATAAGAACGTATGATAGAATGAATTTGCGTCTCATTAAACTTGGTTCGTTTACTGTTAGATCATTGAGGGTTCTCTCAATTTTTGTAGGAATCCTTTCAAATGATTTTTTGGGAATTTATAAGACAAACAAACAGTCAGAAAATTTCTTGAGTGTGATCCCAAGAGTTTGTAAAGCTTGATAGCCGGTGATGGTCATAAAAGTCAGCCCACACCAATTAAATTAATTCCACCAAACAAATGAACTCCTCTGCCGATCCTCAGCTAAACACAAACTGTCCCCGTGAAGCAGAGTGAGTAATAAAACGCGTCTGTGTGCGTGCGGATGAACGAACTCGACGTTACTCGTCGATGCGGCGGCCATGTTGCCTACGTCACGCGGCCTTGTGCGCGCGCGCCGAGACATAGCTTAGTTTTGGAAATTATGACCTTGCATCGCTTACTATATGATTTATCAATTTACATACGTGCTGTTGTGAAATTTTAGGTGAAAAAACGATGGTGTTAGAAAAGAAAAAATGCGTGGAGTTTTTTTGCAAGTGAAAGTTGAGAACGGCCTATATCCAATAGAGGAGATGTTATAGGCTAAGCTGAAATGTAGCGTCAAATGATGAACTTGGGACAGTCTCGCGAGATAGCTACACGATGGCAGGCAGGACACATTATCTTGTTGAAAAAATTAGTAGTGCTTTCTCCACATAGCGAATTTTAACCTAGACCTTATTTTGTGCAGTTGCAAAACGGGTGTGTTCTTGAATAAGAGCTCTCTTGTAGTATTTATAACCCACGTAAGACTCGAGTGCATCGAAGTTCACAGCATATTTTTGATTCTGCCACATTTTATTTTCGAGTACACACTGCTCTTAGCAGATAGATATTTTAGTATTTCAATGCGTATTACAGCGTACAGACAAACTACTTTAGAGACTAATATTGCGTAGGTACAGTCAGTGAGCTGCGTTGCCTGACCCATCTTCCCCTTATATTTTTCTTCTAACAAGTCGTAAATCATAATCATAAATCATTTATTTATTTGCAAACATGGGTAATAATATACAATACATTGATGTTATTTTTAAAATAAGCAGGTACAGTGTTCCATGTTAAACCATCACATGGGTATGCAAATCATGTAGTTATTAAAATTAAGATTAGATAATGACTGTCATTAAATGAAAAAATAAATAAATAATGAAAAAAAAAATTAAAAAAGAAAAATTAAAAAGATCAACAGTTAAAAAATCAATAAAAAAAAAACCATTACAAATAAACATAAATCAAATGGGTACCAATTCGAATACTATTTTTTTTTTCTAATATTATAAATCAAGGGTCAAGAGTCAAGGGTCGAGGGACAAGGGTCAGCTAAAGCAGCTCACTGACTGTACATATGAAAGTTGACAGTGACATTAAAGGTCCACCGTCCTTTCTAGATGCCATACATGCTTCTTATCATTTCAAGAGAGTCATGGCAAAGGGTCATTCTACTTACTGAATAAACATTAATTAACCACTGGATTGTGTTATAGCTACTTACAATGTTTGAAATTGTAGTATTGAACCGCTCCAGTGTACTGAGGGCAAAGACATTGAATACGTACTATATACATATAGACAGGAGTACAGGACATCATGAACAAAATTCTGTGGCCCTAGTGAAAAGGGGTATAAGTCCAATTTTGTCGAAAATGAGTTAAGTGTACCAAATTGATCAGAAAAAAATGCTCTATCGTTTGGTGAAAACAGATCTAAGCTATCTCTAAAAATAAGAAAGTTACTTTGTGTAAAAGGGTCCAACTGACACCAAAAATAACTGTAAAAGTCGGTTTTCTGATCACTTTGGTACACTTAACTCATTTTCGACAAAATTGGACTTATACCCCTTTTCACTAGGGCCACAGAATTTTCATGCGACACTTGTGCCCTAGTGGAGACAAGTCGATGAGCCTAGTTTAGTACGCTCCGCTGCCGCTCAAATATTGCTTGATTATGCGAGATGGCGTTACTGTGACATGGCCACATTTCTTCGCATGTCATCTCTACAGAGTCTTAAATCTTTCTTTCTTTGATTGAAGGCAAATTCCGATATGCAATCAGCATGGATAAAAGCGAGTTCACGGACTGTCTTATTCCACAAAAAAATAATGTATCAGGACCCTAAAATCTAATATTCACTCACACTCGACGGTCAACCCCGCTATTGCCTTGTTGACTGACTTATATATTTTTTGCCACGGTATCATTAGTCTGTTCTCATATTTGAAAGAAATGATGGGAGGGGCGTGGGAGGTGTGGGGGAGAGGGGGAGGAGAGGAATGGGGAAAGGGAGAGGGGGAGGAGAGAAAGGGAGAGGGGGAGAGGAGAGGAGTTGATAAAAAATGCTATGCAATAGCTTTACCGCGGCAGTCTCCGAGTGCCACACGTCATTTTTTTTTTTATAATTTAACTGATGGACTAATTATATTTGAATGTACATATTCAGTCAAACACCCTATTCTTTTTTAATTATCCACAGATCTATTTTCAACAAAATTTCTGTTTTTATTTGCCTCAACCAACTATTTTGTTACTGTATGGTACTATTTTTTTGACTGGCCTGTTGGTCTAGTAGTTAGTGACCCTGACAGCTATGCCGGAGGTCGTGGGTTCGATTCCCACCCAGGACAAATGTTTGTGTGATGAGCACGATCATTTGTTCTGTGTCTGGGTGTAATTTATGTATAATATGTATGTATTTAGAAATATATAAGTATGTTTATCAGCTGTTTAGTACCCATAACACAAGCTCTTAGCTTAGCTTGGGACTAGATGGCGTTGTGTGAAAAAGTTGTGGAATATTTATTTATATTTATTTATTTTCACACGGTTCAAAATTGGTTTCCGCTGAAATTATATTTTTAGGGATGATTACTCTTAAAAGTAGATTTTATTTTAATGATCAAAACCAGTTTTGAAGATTTTGAGTTGAAGAACAAAATGTGCAGAGAATTTTATCGACATTCAAATCAACCTACCGGTTTTGAAAAAAGGTTTCCGCCAAAATTAACTTTTTAGGGATGATCACTCTTAATTTTTTTTTTATGACCAAAACTTAATTTAAAGATTTTGAGTTGTAGAACAAAGAGTGTAATAGAACTCTTGGATTACTATTGGGCGACACTCTAAGTTGACGCCATTGTTTTGTTTTTTTATTCCTAGATCTCTATTAGGGTTTAACAATAAAACTTAAAAATACTATAAAAACTACTAATACTAAACTACTACTAATATTAAACTTCAAAATTAAGCTAGACTAGCTTAATTTTGAAGTTTAATACTACATATTCTATCACAAATTTAATTTTACATTTAGCAACACATCTTACCTACATTAGCTTGGTAGATATATAAAATAACGCGACTTGTTGCAGAGTTTTAAAGTCAATTTTTTTCTTTCAGTTTAAGCCCTACAAAGCGGAAAAAGAATTGGCATTTTAGGGAATTATCTATACTCTGTAGTAATATTATAAAGAGAAAAGATTCGATTGTTTGTTTGCATTGAATAGGCTCCGAAACCACTGGACCGATTTGAAAAATTCTTTCACCGTTGGGAAGCTACACTATCCCCGGGTGACATAGGCTTTACTTTTTGTCCCTGTATTCCCACGGGAACGGGAACTACGAGGGTGAAACCGCGTGACGCCTGCTAGTCTTGCATAACTTCTATCTTTCAAAAGATCCTTTTTTCAACTACGTTTCTTAAAAGGCGGAGTTTCTCAATAAATTTCCCCCCACTGTCTGCTCGTTACATTTAAGCCACTTGGTAACATTTAAATTTATTCATTACAAAAATATAAAAGCTCTTAGGAGCCGGCCGGCGGTAAAGTTGCATCAGTTTCGACTCAAGGCGATTCGTTTTGTAACTGGGTGTGGCGCCGACATCTTGACGCCTTATTGGCCTACTGGTTGCTAACGGCTACTAAAATTGCAGTTCATGAAGTTTAGACGGTTATGACTGCATTTATTAAAAAAAATATTTGAACATGTAACTATAATAATCTTTGTTGATCATACCTATTTAAGGACTGCAGTAAACGGGGATATATAATTTATGCACTTTAAAATTACGCATTTGCGACAATAACAGTGGGTGCAGTTCTGATCTCCCAAATAGGTTACTGTATTTGTATTTTTACTTTTGACTTACCTAGTTAAAAAGTATTCAACAGCTACAAAAATATGGTTTATCCAACATTATGTAAACTACTATAGACAAACTGACAAAGATTTCTGCCGTTGTAACTAAAAACACGATCATGATGTGATGTGGTTAGGATGTAGGTACTTAGATTATTTAAAAATACTTTAAAAATATAATACATTTTAAAAAATTTCAAAAGGACTGTTAAATTGTTTAGTTAAAAGTATCAATCTGTTCAAAAGTACCTAGGTCCTTATTTTGGGGGTTAAGTAAAGGCAAAGGCTAAAAACATACAGTTGTCCGATGAAGCCGTCTAAACAGGGCAATCGTGCGGGGTGTGAGGGGCGAGACGCGGGAAAGCAGCTCCCGCACTGCGAACAAAACGATGTTCATAGTGCGGGAGGTATTATTCAAGTCCTACGCGTGTAGAAGTTGTCGGCATTTTTCCAGAGATCAAAGGCGTCGTCCTACTGTATCAGTATTTATACTGTGGTAATGGTATATACCCACCTATGTCGTTTTATGTAAAAAAATGCATTATATGCTTACATAAATTAGTTATTCAATGATTTGTACGCCATTTTATTGCGGGACGAGGAAAATTTTATATTCGGGCTAATGAATGTTATCCCAGTGATCGTTTTGGCCTACAATACTATTGAATTTGCAAAGTAACAGATATACTTGTGTATCTGTTTGTCGTCTTGCTTCGAGAACAGTTTTATGCTGGTTTAGAAGAACATAAAGAAAGTACTTATATAAAAAAAAACCGGCCAAGAGCGTGTCGGGCCACGCTCAGTGTAGGGATCCGTAGTTTCCCGTCCGTCACAATAAGTGTTCAAAATGCTTGCATATACCATTAATACTACAAACTTAGTCCAGAAATTATTTTGTACAACTTTTTGTCTTTTTTGTACAAAAACTGTTTCCATCCAAGTTCAAAATAATTTTCCTAGTAAGTCCTTATAAAGTTCTACTTTTCAGATTTTTTTCATATTTTCTAAACTTATGGTTCAAAAGTTAGAGGGGGAGGGACACATTGTTTTTACTTTTGGAGCGATTATTTCCGAAATTATTGACATTATCAAAAAAATGATGTTAGTAAACCCCTACTCATTTTTAAATACCTTTCCAACAACATATCACACGTTAGGGATGAAATTAAAAAAAAAAATCACTTCCCACTTTACATATAGGGGGGCTACCCTAATAAAACATTTTTTTCCAATTTTTATTTTACCAGTTTGTCGGCGTGATTGATACACATATTGGTACCAAATTTCAGCTTTCTAGTGCTAACGGTCACAGAGATTAAGCGAGGACGGACGGACGGACGTACAGACAGACATGGCGAAACTGTAAGGGTTCCTAGTTGACTACGGAACCCTAAAAAGGAAGCTAACTTTTTTGACTGGTGTCAGAGTCAATGCCGTCCATGCGCCTCTGACTCGGCTTCATATGCCGTCGAGAAATATCTCTCAAGCATTCCGGTTTCCTCACGATGTTTTCCTTCACCGTTTAACAAGTAAAGGTTTTAATTAAAATCTGCCCATTCCTTCGGTAAAAGCGTGAGGGTAATATACCTACTTAAAAGCTTTAATAGTACCTACCTGCCTACATTAAAACAGTTGCATCAGACTCAAGGCAATGCGTTTTGTAACTGGGTGTGGTTACATGCGCCATCTTGTTTTTTTTTACATTTTTACTATTTAACTTACGCAAGTACGTTTTGGTAGGTAACTAGGAACTGAATTTTCGGTAAGGTATTAATTTAACCTTTTAAATTATTAGTAAGAATTGTTTTTATTTTAATATTAGTTAAAAAATGAAGTGGGTGTTTAGTTTGAAAAAGCCCGGGCAAGTAAGAGTGTGCTATTTATTTCCATTGTAGGTACACAGGCCAGCACATCTAGCTACCCCAATGTGTCAAAGGAGATGTTTCATTTTCCGTGATCAGATGTGCATCTATCGAAAAAGAGGAACAAATAACACAAATTGGGGAAAATTACTATCTGGTGAATTTGAGTCTGATTTGTTGTGCACCAAAAATAATTGTTTTTCAATTATTGCCATGTTTTATTCAACATGGCGATGGCGTCTCGTTTGCTTAAATACTTCATTCGTTCTGAAATCATGACGCATCGTAGAAAATAATTCTAGAAGGTGTGTATTCTTGTGGTGTTAAAAATGAATCACTACTTATTATTCTCTTGTACAGACGCCAGCACATCACCCTACCCCAAACTGTAAAATGTTCCCTATTGAACATGAACCTTACTGTGTTTAGAATAAAGTTGAAAACCTATCAAGGAAATTTGACACATAGGGGTAGGTTGATGAAAATCAAAAGTCATTTATATTCAAATTAGGCACTTTTTGAACGTCAAAAATTACATACGACAGTCCTCCAAAACGCCCGCCCTTTATGTGATGTGCTGGCGTCTGTACATATTTTGAGTAAACATAATTAAGTGTGACGATTTCATCGTTACAATAATAATCTAAAATCTTTAGTCTCCCTATTTTGAAGCGTGTTTATGAACGAATTCAAAATAATCTAATTCTAGGTTGAGTAAATCTCTACGACCTGGCGTGGCTGTCATAACTCTTAGGATAATTGTCAAACATTTTTAATTTTATTTTCACATAAAAACCATTTGATATTATGAAAAAAAAAATACTTTATTTTATTCAAGGGTAAGTTTCGCAGCTTTGTTAAAAGATATAGATTATGGCCGGAGCCCCATATAAAAATGGAACATCTCCTTACTTTGACAGGTATCAACTATATTACAAAAAAAATAAGGTACATGTTCAATTGGCATAAATTGACAGTTTGGAGTAGATTGATGCGCTGGCGTCTTTAATTCTAAGTTACCTAATCTTGGGCATCACTGACATTATTCAAGGACTAAATCGTGAGAAATCCTAGACATAAGTATAAAAAAATATTATTAATCTGAGACTGCCAACCAGCGTTGAGCAAGCATGGTGATCAATGCTCGTGCCTTCTCTGTAGGAGAAGAGGCCTTTGACCTGCAGCAGGATAGTAACAGGCTTATTATATTATTCAAATAAACTACTAAAACCTAGTATTATTACTTAGCGGTCAAATGTATTAAACAATTTTTCCTTCCTTATTGACGAATAAAAATTAGGTCAATTAATTAATTGTTGAATTACTTAACAAACTTAATAATTACATCTTTTGTTCATAGAAACATGGAAAAAATAATCGATCTAAGTTAATTAACATAATATTTCCTACCGTTTAAGATAAGATATAGCTAGTAGGTAGTTTAGGTCACCTACTAATTCATTGACTGGCCTGTTGGTCTAGTAGTTAGTGACCCTGACTGCTATACCGGAGGTCGTGGGTTCGATTCCCACCCAGGACTAATGTTTGTGTGATGAACACGATCATTTGTTCTATGTCTGGGTGTAATTTATCTATAATATGTATGTATTTAGAAATATTTATGTATGTTTATTAGCTGTTTAGTACCCATAACACAAGCTCTCAAGCTTAACTTGGGACTAAGTGGCGTTGTGTCAAAAGTTGTGGAATATTTATTTATTTATTATTTTATTGTAAAAAAGTGAAAAATCTTTTTGTCTCTTTGTGTCGGTTTTTGAGTTAATAAGAAAAGCAGTTATTTCAAAAAAAAATGTGTTAAATGGTTTTTAAACACTTTAAAAAGTAAGGTGAGGTCGGTGTTTCACTATTAGACTATTTCTGAGAAGAAACACCGAAAGAAACTCAGAGATCACAGTCTCTTTTATAGTCCAGACATTATCTTGGTCAGATCATGTAAGAACCATTAACCAACCAACATAAGTGTCTGAAATAGTCTTTTGCGAAAATAGTCACTACATAATTATAAACGGAGCTTACCCTTCTATTGTTTTTTGTTATTTTACCACAAATAAATAAAAAAAAAAAAAAAAAAAAAAGACGAAAATTAAATAAAATTGAAATGTCCGTTTACCCGCCAGTATCGAACCTCAAAGGGCCAAAAATCAACAATAGAACAGCTAGGGCGTCCGGCCCTCCCATTGGTCGATCCCTTTGACGCATCGGTTGCATCATAGGACCACTGCTAATGGAAATACAGAAGTGTCACGACTATCAAACTCGATTAATTGATCACTTGTCAGTTAAGTGTACGTATTTTAAGTAAATAAAAAGTAGAATTACATTTAAATTATTTTGTTTTTATACATCATTTTATATGTTCTCATTAAAAACTATTTACTTAGTTATTTAGTAAATAAAAAAACTAGTAGGTAGGGATCAGTAATTTGTTAAGTACAGGGCTAAAGAGAGTTGGATACTTACGAACGCGAAGATATTTATGTGTCAAAGTTGAATTTTGAAAGCACATTACTTAAATATTATGAAACTTGTCAACGTACTAAACTAGCAACATATACTCTTTGTATCATTCCTGTACTAGCAGAATCATTTCAAAATTTTAAAAATTGTCAGCATCAGCCACAGTTTTATTGTATCTAAGATGAAAGTGTCAATATTGTAAAATTAATAATATCTACAAAAAAAAATGCCAACAAACTGCTTAAGTAAACGTATTGGAATAAATACTAAATAAAATAAATAAATACTTTTTTCATTTTGTACCTGTTTTTCCCAGGTCGGATGTCAGTCTGAACGGAAGCTGAATATTAGTAATAACATAGAAAGCCCGAGAATCGAAATTAAAACTTAAACCTGATGAACTTGAACCTGAAAAAAAATATGTGTTAAACCCAAAGAGATATAAAATACTATAGAGCGGGCATGTCAAGGAAATGTCATAGAAAAACTTTGATCCCATGTCTCAGTAACGCCATCTAGAATAATATATGAATATTGGAGCGGCAGCGGAGCGTACTACAAAAAACTCATAGACTTGTATCCAGCAGGACACACTTTTTCGGACGAAAATTTTGTTCGTGATGTCCGGTTTATAGGTATTGAATGTCTTTGATTAAACCAAAGACATTTAAGGTACTATAGAGCTGCGAAGAAATGTCATATAAAAACTGTGATGCCATGTCTCAGTAACAACATCTAGCAATATAGAATTAACGACTTGTGTCTACTAGGACACAAGTTACGGATAAAAGTTTTGTCCCGACTATAGTAAGACTAAGTATTGAATGTCTTCGACCCAAACATACACACACGTTTCACGGACTGATCCTTCTGCATTTCCCTGCTCCGTGATAGACCCAAATCTATGCGTTTCCTGATTGGCTGGCGCATTTGTATGACGATGACTTACTGATGTCAAGGAGCAAAAGGGCTATTGGTTATAGAAGTCATTTTTATTCTGTGTCTTTTTGTTGTCGTTGTAAATGTAACGGTTGATAGCAAAAGTGGGGGCACGTGTGTCTCGCTTGTTCAATATGAAAGTGATTTTGGGGTTTTGGCTGAATCAAATGGACTATTTGGAAAAAAAATAGTTTTTAGTCCCTCATCTAATTTACAAGAAAATGTTGTTATAATAAAGAATAATCGGGAAAGCACTCAAAATACATCGGAAGACACGAAACGAGTGAGCTAACAAGAGCAGAGCAGTCGGCAACTGTCATGCCAGTGACATAAATAGACTAAAAATAAAAGACTGTTTGTAATCGATATGAAATCGATAATATTTACATGAATATTGGTTTTTCAGTAATAAATTGTTTTTTTTTTATTAATTTGAGTGTAAATCTACGCATAAAGTGCTTTTAATTACTTTGAGTTGATAATCTTGTACAAAGGTTTTATTTTTGTAACTGTGTAATCGATTACCAACATAATCGATAATCTCACGAAAACTAACTTTCTCATATTTCTTCGCTTCCAGATTGAGAATTTTATTGAGGTGATTTTTCATATTCTAAGATAAAAAGTATGACAATTTTTTTAGATCGTATTTATCTCAACTCTCAACATTTGGGCCCACCGTTTTCCATCTCCTTTGAATGTGTTCATGGACTTTAGTTGGTGACTGTAGGTACTAGTAGGTAAGTAACCATACTCAAATTATATGTACATATAATTTGAGTATGGTTACTTAAATAATTTTGACAGATGAGGTGTAAAGGGAATTGCTCAGTTTGTTAGGGCCATTTGGCTTAAGGTGAACATTTAATATAATATTTAATGACTGTGGTTTTTAATAGTTTATACCTCAAAGAAATTAATTATAGTATTATAGTTGCAGGAGAGTGTAAAAATAGTCTATATTTAGTATATCTACTAATTTTAGAAAATAACCAAAATAAATCATAATTATACCTAATAAACTGATATTCTCTAACTTTTAATGCAGTAGTAACATATCCTGAGGTCATTTAGGTAAATGAAAAAATAAAACTCATCAAATGAATCATAAAATAATAAAATGTTTTCTAAAAACTGGGCAGGCGGCAT
This sequence comes from Euplexia lucipara, assembly GCA_921972225.1. Lineage (NCBI taxonomy): Eukaryota > Metazoa > Arthropoda > Insecta > Lepidoptera > Noctuidae > Euplexia > Euplexia lucipara. The sequence goes on along the minus strand of OV179170.1, from coordinate 11,156,789 downwards.
AAATAATATTACTTACGTGCCTTGCCCAGCTTACTATATTATGATCATAACGTGAGCACAGAAACTCACCGTTCTTCGCCCTACAAGGCAAGTAATTGCCTAAATTGTCATGCCAGTTCAACATTTATTTTAACAAAATAGCACCAGGATCATTGTCATGAGTAGATTCGGTGTCCATGGGTAAAGCTGGGTCTTCAATTAAAGCGGTATCGGAGTTCATCATAACAAAAACAAAAAACTTCGCGAAAGTAATCGAAACAACATTCACAATACACAGAGGCAAAACATTCGTTTCATAACTTAATTTCATTATTAAACTCTTTGATTTCATTATAGGCATTATTGCATTTGTCATTATTGACATCTGGTGTTGTCAGAAAATTAAAAAAAATCGATTTAAAAATCGATTCGACAACAACCGAATCAATATTATAATCGGATATAAAAATGATTTGAAGGCCAAAAACGATAAGTGTTTTGTTTGTTTTCAATATGATTATACGAAAATAAATATATCGCCGTTTGAAAATCATTTGATTACTGTTTTTTATTTTATTTTTAGATTATTATCTTTACCATAAGAATAATCACAACTGTTATTAAAGTGGCAACACAGAATCAGTTTCCAACTATAAAATGGCGACGGTTTTGAAGTCAATCAGCTTCAATACTTATTAAAAGAGATATTTTTACATTTACTTTCCGGCGACGACAACTAAAAAAATATTAATTTTAGATTTAATTATATTTTCTCATAAGAATACTTTTTACAGAACAGCTTGTCCACGTTTAAGCCAAGAATGAGCAATTCCCTTTATGTTCATACGACTAAATTGAGAGGGTATACTTTCCGTGTATATAGGTACCTATAGTCCACGATATATTCTATATTAAATGTTAAAGAAATCAAAATCAAATGTCATTATGATTTCTTTATGATCCAACATAAAATTAACAGAGAAACTAAAATCATTGTATTTACTTTAAATTTCTGTATTGGAGGAGCTTGTGGCTAAAATATAACAGCAGTCATGGGTCGGTCGAAGGTTAGGCTACGCTTGACGAGGTCGGTACGTAGATGAATGCCCATTTTCTACATACCAAGACTCCTCCGTGCCTCGGAAAGCACGTTAAGCCGCTATTCAGCTGCGTCCGGCAGATGATTTCAGTGTTGGTCCTTTTTGGACCATTAGGTTTATAGTTTCTTAAAGTTTAAACATTTCAATTTAAGGGGTCCAGTATCATCTACAGATAAAAAAAAAATGATAAAATGATATTTCTTTCTTTACGAACACTTTAATGTGTGATTTTTTTACTTGTAAGTATAGATGAGATCAGTGTTCAATTATTTGACTACTCTGAGAAGAAACACCGAAAGAAACTAAGAGGTCACATTCTCTTTTAAAGTCCAGACATTATCTTGCTCAGATCATGTAAGAACCATGCAGATTAGTGTCTGAGATGGTCTTTTGAAAGAAAAGAAAGAAAATATGTTTATTTGGGACACGCACAGAAATGTAACATTATAAAACTTAAACTAAAATTAACATATTAAAAAAAAAAGGAGGAGGGAGGGAAGGGCGATTTGGGAGGGTTTTGAGGAAAGAACCACACAGATATGAGGGGATCGTATCAGTCAGTGCAAGCATTTGTCAGTCATCGAGACCTCAACTCGGAACTTGAGGAGCTCCACGTGCTGACGAACAATATTAAAGAAAGAACGTTTGGATTGATCCATTCAGAGCTCATAGTAGGTACTTATCAGTATATGCGACGATGTAAGTATATCAAATTGCCTATGACACGTCAAAATTAATATTATAGCTTATGACTTTCACAAATTATGAGGCTTTCTATTGGTAAAAGAACTTCAGCAGATCCAGAGATCACCCCCTAGAACATCACAAACTCACAAACTCTGTTTCTTCATAATATAAAAAGTATAGAGTAGCAGATGTCACGTGGTTTCGTAAGGAGTTCACGTTCCCGTGGGATAAAAAGTAACCTATATCACCCGGGACAGTGTAGCTTTCCAACAGTAAAAGAATTTTTCAAATCGGTCCAGTAGTTTCGGAGCCTATTCAATGCAAACAAACAGACAATCAAACCTTTCCTCTTTATAAGGATTTTTGTAACCTTCAAAATACACAAACAATACTACATGAAGTGGGACCCATAAAAAAAGACCTCTACAAATAGAGTTCCCGACTCGTAATAAAAACTCAGGTAAAAAAAGGGGTCCCGTCCCGCCATTGGTCTAAGACCATGTGTTCTATGTCTATGTAGAGTCCGACCAATCAGAGCGACTCTATCCCAGAACTGACCTATGGCAACATACTCTCGTAGCACTAGAGAAGGGATATATATTTGTAAAGTAACTATTATAGTTTTTAGGGGCTAAACAATGACAGCTCGCCGTGTCGAGGTAAAGCTACACTTGCCGAGGTCATTCTGTGGATGGGTGACCATGCATTACAAGTTTTTAACATGCAATTGAATTAAGTACGGGAATACCTATTGACCTTTAGAATTTGATAGACACTATACATAATACATTTAAGTAGGTAGGTGTAAAAATATGTTAAGGAAATGAAATCATAATTATTATAATTTCTGTAAATTAGTAGGTCTTTCCAGATACTTTTAAATCGCTTTTTTTTCAAAATGACTGTTACTTGAGAAGAAACGCCGAAAGAAACTCAGGGGTCATGCGTCTCTATTAAAGTCCAGACATAGGATTGTATTAACATACAGGGTGTTTTTGAAATCGTGGGTATCATTTTCACAGGCTGTTCTACCCATGAATGTGATCAACTTTCATTATCGGACCAACTCGGTAATTGCGAAAAATACCTAATCGACTAAAATGTATGAAACAGCTGATTTTTTTTCGCAATTTCCGAGTTAGTTCCATAATGAAAGTTGATCATATTCATGGGTAAAACAACCTGTGAAAATGTTGCCCACGATTTAAAAAACACCCTGTATTATGCGAGTCTAACGATTCAGGACAAAGTTTGGAACAGCGTTCTGAAGAAAGAATCAATTCAGCTTTGAGTTGACCTGTCCCGACAGACGGCAGGCATGGTGCAGTCATCATGTAGCTCAGTTTAAAGTTGAAAGTAGTACCTAAAGCTCAACCATATTTTACCATACGGTATACAACCCAAGGTTATTGCGTATCTACGTTGACAATTTTCAATGAAGATCACTGGGCAAGGTGTTCAACGATCAACTGTCAAACAGCTAGTTTCGTATTGGCTATCATCAGTGTGTATCTAGGATGACGTCACGCGCACTCGCAGAGATGTGACGAAGCGCACAGTACCCCGTCTGATAGTCACTGTAACTTGAGCTCCACTTAAAGTGCGATGCCAATTTTTTGTAAATTCTCAGTTGTCATCAAAGTGGGTATCACAACAATTTTTACTGGCAATGAAAAGACAGTCAAAAGCCCTGGTGATCCATCAATCCAGAGCTCCCAGTATACCAACAAGGTCATACACACATTGCACATTGTTACCAGCACTCATTCGAGTTCGTATTGCATACAAAGAGAATCGCGTACCTCCTCAATTGGCCTTTATTATTGTGTGCAAACAAATGCTCTTAGCGCAAAGCCCTCTGGTCAGTTGGCGTGATATCAAAGCAATAACAAAGCTAAAAATATAACTGATTACAGTATCGCGGCCATTCAACCGTCTCTTGTCTGTCAACGATTGCCTGATCTTCTTCAACGAGTGCAATTCTTCTCTCGCGTGAAGTATTACGTACGTCTAACTTTCTTTCGGGAATTGCGTTATGGAACTCAAATGGAGTGAGGCAAAATACTTAGCTAAGTGCGGTTATGGCCTGTGGAGCAAAGCTGTGACCGACTGGCATCCAAGAAACGGCAGGAGAAGAGCGGCGAGATGGTTGGAGGACATTGTTGCCATTGCGGGAGTATTGTGGATGAGGCTGTCACAGGGACTGGTGGAGATTGGTACCAAAAATGAGAGGCCTATACCTAGCAGTGGCTGAGGATGACAATGATGATGGACTTTCTTTGTCTTTCACGCAGATAATCAAGTAATGTTTAACAAAGTTTGTAAACCTTTTAAAATATGCTATGGAGCGCAGTATCCTGGGCAAACTGCACTCCAAAACGTGAATAGTCGACATAATAGGTACAACATCACGCGTGTGATCCCACATTTCGCCAGTTAAGTTCCATGTAATAGGGGGCGAGCTTATTACCATCAATCGGACATTCAGAATCAGTAATCACATTATGCCGACTGTGCACGAAAGGCTGCCCAAATAAAATGTGACTGGGCAGGACATGTGTGCCGCATGCCGAACGAGCTCGTGAAACCCAGAATTGGTGCCTTATAACAGCGACATGGGGTCGTGGCAGACCATGGAGGAGACGGCGGGAGGACCAGGATGTCTTCCTTGAGAATTGGAGAGGTGGCGCAGAATCGCGACTAATGGAAGGAATGGAGGGAGGCCTTTGCCCTGCAGTGGGACAGTTCATGCTAAATAAACCTTTATGCTATTTACTGAGCATTTCATTGTATAGATTCAAGTTCTTCAAACGAATCAGACAGCCTTGTTGCGGGGTAGCTTGTGCCGCCACTTCTTCTTTCCTATGAAATGGCGCGCGCGGCGCGCCATGGACGCTAAGCGCGCTATGGGCGTTTTTGGCGACTGTCTTATTTTATTTGGACGTCCAAAAAGTGCAGATCCTCAGCCTAATTTGAACTTTTGATTTTGATATGCCGCCCCTAGGCCTCTGATTTGGCATCACATATTATGCCGTCCAGACATATCTCTCAGGTATTCTGCAGGCTTCCTCACGATGCTTTCCGTCACCGTTTTTGAAGCAAGTGATAATTATACAAAACGCACATGAATTCGTAAAGTCCGATTATCTACTTCGTAAGTAGGTACTTATTCCTAGAAATTTTAATCATGCAAGGCATCGCCATGACGCATTTAATATTACGCATGCATTCTTAGAAAAGTCCGATAGAAATTGTAAGCATTGCAATAGATACAAGTAAGTAATAAGAGATTAAGAGTCAAGTCTATTGATGAATGACATTTAGTTTGGTAACTGTTTTCAATTGCGTGATTTATATACATGGGCTGGCGAAAATTTGGCTTAATTATAACAGCTATACGGGTTACAGTATTGATTGAAGGTTAAGCTAAGCTTCCTTTGAGGTCAGTGCGTGTAATGGATGTCAATTCATTACATATCAAGACTTCTTCGTGCCTAGGGAAGCACGTTAAGCTGTTGGCCACGCTATCATTTGTAGATCTATGAAAGTCACTACGATAAGTCTGACAACCAGTTTAACCAAGGGGTATCGTGTTAACCACTTACTGGGTTGTGGAGGTCAGACAGGCAGTCACTCCATGTAAAACACTGGTATTCAGCTGCGTCTGGTAAGACTGGAAGCCGAAATCGACATAGTTGGGAGAAGGCAGGCTAACGAGGGTGATGAAATAACTCATCAAGACTGAAAACTACGAAAAATACCTATTGTACCTACACAAATACATATGTATACATTAACTCACGCCTTTTCCCATGGAGGTAGGCAGAAACAACAGAGCGCCTTATGCTACGATTCTAACATACTTCTTTTGTCACGTTTACATTCATACATGTTGTCATACACACACGCCGCCGGTTGCGAGTAGGTACTACTCACCCACCTGACGTTTCTGAAAAACCTCACCAATGAGGTCTATGTATGTCCTTCTAGGGCGTCCCCTCCCGGCGCTTTCACTTATATCTACCTTACGTTAGTCGCCTTTCATTCATCCTTTCAACGTGACCAAAAAATCCAAGCTAGAGCGTAGATTTTGGGATTTGAAACCAATTACCCAGAAAAGCTCCTTTAAATTCAACTAATTTACTTCCAACTCATATACTTAAATACGAGTATTGTCGGATGTTTTTGGCAACCGAAATCAATACTTAAGATTCCTCCGTTTTGACACCTCCAATCAATATGTTGAAAATATTCTGTCATCAGTTTCCTTTGCCAAGATACTCTTTCAAGGGTTCAACGAACTGATAATGTCGATTGATGACGTAACATCACACGCCTGCAACTATTACAGAAGAGTGAGTATGAAGTTTCTTGCCCATTTTTCTCCGTACGAAACTTCCTTTAGGAAGGAACAACTAGAATCTTTTATTTAACTTGCAAGTTTAACGTTCAAAAGCGCCTTTTAAATGGTCTAATTGAAATAAATGATTTGACTTTTTGACTGTGACCTGCGTTACTCGAAAGTATACAGGATGGAAGTCATACCTACATCGTCGTATATATTTATATACCGATATATATATATACACATGTCCACACATCAAGCTATATATTTCTAGTAGGATTAGCTGATCTCGCATTGTTAAGGGTTTCCGTACAATGCGAGGCAACGCATTGAAACTTTTCGTCAGATTTTTCAATTTTTTATTTTCTGCTGTTAATTTAAATCTGCTTTGCCTGTTCTTTTTCATATTAGTGTTTGCCTTTGTGACGAATTATTTCCTTTTATTCCCATACCGGCGTTCCCACTTACATCTGCCTTGTAAATACCTTTCGTTAGTCGCCTTTCATTCATTCTTTCAACGTGACCAAACCATCTAAGCATACGCTTTTCAATTTTTGTTACTACATCTTTTAAACCACAACGTTGCTTTATCACATCATTGCTCAATCTATCATTTATTGTTACACCACACATATTTATAAGTTTTGATGGTATATCTATTCTATTCTTAAGCCCTTGTAACAAATGACCACGCCTTTAATGCACGAGGTTGCAAGTACAAACCCGGGAAAGTATCTACCAATGTGCCTGTTTCGATTGATATAAACTTTCTAAACACGGCTAGACTTTCTTAGGCTTAGGTAAACATAATTAGTAAAATGTGGATAAAAGTACCTACTAACATACACCTCTGCTCTTACTCTTTATGTAATAGAGCTATGATGCTTAATTTTTTTTTTTTTTTTATAAATGGGTCTACTCCTGACCTCAATCTTGTCCTGCGGTCAGAGATGAGGTCGACGATGGAACGAGCTTACCCATAAGAAGCCTATTAACTCGCGGCTTAAACAGATTGGGGTCATATGAACTCGGGAACACTGATGCAGGCAGGAAATTCCACTCCTTCATTCATTATTCATTATTTTCATTTCTTTTCCTTTTACTCCAATTATAAAAATATTTAATAGATTCATTCTTTTTCAATTCATATGCGCTTTCTAAGTTTATCTTGAACATCATTGACGTCGGTGAAGGAAAACATCGTGAGAAAACCGGGACTGATAGTTGATATAAGTTTGAAATCTCCAATCCGTCTAGAGCAAGCGTGGTGATCAATGCTCGTGCCTTCTCTGTATGGGAAGAGGCCTTTGCCCTGCAGTGGGACAGTCACGGGCTGGTATTATTTAAATACCTAAGACAACCAACTATTAAATTGATACTAAAAATCTTTAAAATATCCTTTACCAATTAAAAGCGGTTTTTGTAAATATGAGAATCGTTGTAGATGGCGTTGGGTAGTTTCTACTTACACCCGTGGGAAAAAAGGCGTGAATTTATGTATCAAATCAAGTCATATTTATTTCTGTAATAGGTTCATACAAACACTTTGACATGTCATATTAAACTATTAGGTGAGTTCGGTGTTTCACTATCTGACTACTCTGAGAAGAAACACCGAAAAAACTCAGAGGTCACAGTCTCTTTTAAAGTCCAGACATTATCTCGGTCAGATCATGTAACAACCATGCAGATTAGTGTCTGAAATGGTATGTAAGTATGTATAATAAATCTCCACCCCTTTTAGGAATCTTCCAAAATCAACGACCGGAGCTTTCTTTTCGCATATAAAATAAAACCTCAATTTGTTGCGATATTGAGATAGATTTGTGATAGCACTAGTTTAACCTTAGTGGTTTTTGGTTGCTATTTAACTAAGATAGATTATAAGATTCTTTTGTAAAATTATAAATAAATAACGTTATAGAATTTCTGTATAAAAAGACTATCTATTGAAGAGTAATTTGGTGAAAGGCTCTGGGATAAGCAACGCTTGCCCAGGCTAGTCCTTGGAACGGTGACTATCGACTCTTCCGCGCCACGAAAAGGCGTTGGTCCCGGCTGTCATTTGTAGATATTTGACAGCCGTTTGAGTAGCTGGAATCACGAAAGTCTGACATCTAGTGTTACCGCGTGGCTGTGTAACCCAGTAACTGGGCTACCGAGGTCAGATAAGCAGTTGCTACATATAATATTTTAGCTTATTTGTAAGCTAGACAGATGATGATGATGATGATCAAATCCAGTGAAAATTATTACTTTTAGACAACTTTCAGGAAACCATAATTAAATATATGTAGGTACCTAGTCTGTCTATTTCATCCACTGTTTTAAAATCAAATCTTAACTCAAACTAGGCCTTCCATCACCACTTTTTAAAAATGCCCCACCCTTCACCACTTCCTAGTGTTTTTGCTGAGAAGAAGTGGCAGAACAAACTCCCCAGTAACACATCTGTCTGATTCGTTTGAAGAACTTGAATCTAATCAATGAAATGCTCAATAAATATCATTAAGTTTTATATTATACTTTGTAAATCATTTTATTTCAGAAGACATACACATTTCATAAAGCCTCATTATCAATTTGTAAGTTAAAGAAAACCTGTATAAGAATATTTTATAAAATTTCTGGTAATTTCTTTGATTTAACTGAAATCCCAGTTTATGCTATGGGCGTCTTTGTTAGGAACTCAAGCTAAGGCGAGAGGACGCCCATTTCCAAAATGGCTACCTACTGAATAAGAATATGACGTAATGCGTATTAATAAATCCAGATTTTCGCTTAACAAAATACTTTTCACCAATTTTTAAATCGAAATTCAACAATATTGAAATCGTTTTTTTGTGATTTACAGCAAGATCAAGACAAGGAAGTTTATCGTCATACTGTCTGCGCATCTGACATCGTTATCGATTGTAATTTTTCGATTACGTCACAAGGTTTTTTTACCTAAAAATATAAATCAATTTTCTAACCACAAAACACAAAGAAAGAGCACCATTACATTGAAAAATCTGAGATTACGCCGTCACCAAAAATTACCCTTAAAAGAACAGAACGAATCAAAAAGACCAATAACCAAGTAAATTAGGAACACAAAAAAAGTTATTTAAAAAAAAAAAGGAAAAATAAATTTCATACACAGAATAGAAAGCAGCTACTCACCTCCACGGATCCAACATGGCCGCCGAACAAAGAAATTACGGAAAAAAAAAACTGAAATCCATAGAAAAAAAAAACAAAACTGGATTTATACTGTAAATATCACTATTAAAGTGTTCATTTGTGTATTAAAAGATGGATTTTAAAGGTTATTTGGGGCGACACGACGTTGCACTCCGGTGCATTAGGTTGTACTGAGGGCCTGCATCGACAGGGCACACTCAAACAGGCGCAGTTTCACCTACACACTCACAGTGTCTACGTACACAGAGCCCGCGACTCTGCACTCGTGAAAGCCAGAACACTGCAACTTGCATTTACCTTAGCAACAGTGAGAAATTACCAGACGACTTTTTTATGATCACGACTTTACTGTTTTGAAGGGATAGCAGGGTTTATACGTTGTGTTTGATCGAAAAAAATTTTTGGAAGATTTAGGTAAGGGTGGTAAAGTAAAAAAAAATTGTTAAATAGTTTGCAATGCTGTTGTAGCCATTTAGTGATTTATCTAGTCTCTTTTAAAGTCTAGACATTATCTTGGTCAAATCATGTAAGATCCATGCAGATTAGTATCTGAGATGGTCTTTTGAGGAAAGAGACACACAGATATGAGGAAACCAGATCAGTCAGTGCAAGGATTTGTCAGTAATCGTGAGCTCAACTTGGAACTTGAGGAGCTCCACGTGCCAACGAACAATACAAAAGAACCATATATAGAAGGTGTGAGATTACGTAATAAGGTATAGATCTGTCATGGACACTGCTCCAGTAATATACTATAATTGTACTAAAGCTCTAATTATAATACACACTAGTGATAGCCTAGTAGTGTGCACTATGCACATCAGACTGCCAAGTTGCCGGTCTTGAGATCGAACCCAAGACACCTGTGACTTTTCGGATCCATGTGCGTATTGTATATCACTTGCTTCAAAAACGGTGAAGGAAAACATCGTGAGGAAACCGGCATGCCTGAGCAATCTTTCTCGACGGCATATGAAGCTAAGTCTGAGGCCCGTAGAAACTTTGACACCAAGTTAGTCATAAGCCACACTAAAATGAAGAAGAATGAAGTGTTACACACATTGATTAGTCCGTGTCAGATATTACGTCAACCGATGACAACTAATTATATCGTTCCAGGAAAACATACTAGCATCTATAAATAGACATATCCAAGACTATTGTTAATTGCTCACTAACAGTCTCTGTAGACATTCAGTCATGATACAATTTAACGAAAGAATAGTATCATTCATTTATTGGAAGTTAGTCGACCATCTAGTAACTGGGTTGTAGATGTTAGATAAGTAGTCGCTCCATGTAAAATACTGGTGTTCAGTTAGACCAGAAACCAAGAATAATATGGTAGGCACAAAGAGATTTAAAATACTACAGAGCGGGCATGTCAAGGAAATGTCATAGAAAAACTTTGATCCCATGTCTCAGTAACGCCATCTAGAATAATATATGAATATTGGAGCGGCAGCGGAGCGTACTCCAAAAAACTCATAGACTTGTATCCAGCAGGACACACTTTTTCGGACGAAAATTTTGTTCGTGATGTCCGGTCTATAGGTATTGAATGTCTTTGGGTAGGCATAACTTGGGGCAGATGTAGAGGCTATATGTGACAAGTAAGTTAGTCATTCTAAGTCTACCTTAGACGTCATTGACATCGGTGAAGGAAAGCATAAACAATCCGTCTTGATCAAGCGTGGTGATGAGAAGAGGCCTTTGTCCTGCAGTGGGACAGTAACAGACTGGTTTTATTATTGAAAAGAAGAATGACATAGTCTCATTTAAACTGTCGATTATTTAACAACTTACAATGTAAATTAAAGATTAAACAACGACTGCAGTAATTGTTCCAAAGAGACAAAGTGTCAAACACTAAATCTTCATTTGTTGTTGGGGTCAGCTAATAGACTTACCGGATACAGCTAAATTCCAGTAACTGTAAGTATGTATCTGACCTCCTCAACACATATACTAAGATAACTATACCTCTTAGTAAAACTGGTTGTCAGACTTTCTGGCATCTGACTCCCCGTAACGACTGTCTAAGATTTCGTTTAACAGCTAGGTCTGATAGCTTGAAGTGCATCAACGAACGATTCGATTCGATTTGATTGAGCCTTGCGGCTTTTGTTGTATAGCCAAGAATCTTTGTGTCGAGTTTCCCTAATTTCCAAGTTGTCCCTGTAGTTCTTTTTGCTCTAAACTAAAGAACTAATGGTATAATAATAATACTGTCCCACTGCAGGGCAAAGGCCTCTGCCCATACAGGGAAAGCATGAGCATTGATCACCACACTTGCTCAAGGCGGATTGGCTATTTCAAACTTATCCAACTAATATTATGAACGCGAAAGTTTGTGAGGATGGATGGATGGATGTTTGTTACTCTTTCACGTAAAAACTACTGAATGGATTTTAATAAAATTTGATATAGAGTTCGCTGACGCCCTGGATTAACACATAAGCCACTTTTTATCCCTGTATTCCCACGGGAACGGGACCTACGCGGGTGAAACCGCGGGACGTGTGCTAGTATTAACTATAAGTCCAGGATTCCTCACGATGTTTTCAAAGATAAGTAATGGTACCTATAGTTATTGGTGGAGTATTAAGTCTAAATATGAATGGAAAACAGTCATCGTTTAAAGTTCCAATGAAGTCTGCGGTTTTACTAGAATTGTAATTACGACTCTAACGCAAAAGGGTGCGTGTGATATTCCTGTTATTGTGGTCAACGACACGTGATCAACCTGGTGACCTTGATGGCCTCACAAATCTAATGTCTGCGTACTAAGTCTTAGCTTGTTCACTAGTGGTTAGTAACTGGAGTCAGCGTTGTTATGACGCCCGTGGGACTCTGACTTGGCGTCATATGCCGTCGAGAAATATCTCTCAGGGTTTCCTCACGATGTTTTGCTTCACCGTACTTGGACCAAGTGATTATAATTATACAATAAGCACATGAATCCGAAAAGTCAGAGGTGACTGCCTTGGGGTCGATCTTGAGACTTCCGACTTGATAATCGGTCACACCAGTAGATTCTCGAGTAAGACAAAATGTAACTGGGTTTTTCTATCTGTAACAACCCAGAGTCTGGGTTTGTGAAATAGCTCGTCCCGAATTACATAGAACTTACATAATTGATGGGGGTACTATTGGCAGAGCTCTGATCAACCCTTCCGGGAAAACTGGCTAATTGTTCTCATGTTATCAGATATCTGTTCTATACATTGGTTTGTGGGTCATACAGCATGTCTTATTATTGCATGTTAATCAACCGTTATCATGGTAGTACTAAATATATAATTTAATTACCTATCTTAGCAAAAGTTGTTAAGTCGGGTGGCATTTCCTGTTGACCAACAAAAATAAAAAATCTGGAACGTCTTGAATCGTCTCGCGCATCTCATTGTTTTCCCGTCCCCGGGCATTTAGAATTCGACATCAGACCTTTCAGATCTTCAATTTTGACGACCCCGTTGTCGCTGGCATAAGCAACAGGATCCGCGTACGAAGTCGCGGGCAGAAGCTAGTAATTTTATAAAGGTTTATTGCGGAAAGAATGTCCTGAAATTTTACCAATTCTTGGTCAGAATACATAATTGCAATTGGTCGTATTGAATTCTGCTGTCATTATTATTTGTAGAAATACTATACAAAATAAATTAAAACAATTATGTAAGTCTTGCGCAATTGTCACTGAGTAATTTTGCACACCCTTCTTACAACCCTCTGAAACCTTTATTCATATACCTATAACATTAACATTATTTGACACTAATTGCACAAAAATTCAACTGAAACAGCTCAAACACTATATGTGAGCTTATGCATATCTCTGAGGTTCAAAGCTCTCTCGAAAGTCACATAAATAACAATCTTAATATGAATGAATAAAATTAAAATGTTAATCCTTTCTTACAACGCAAGGAGGAAAACTGAGTAGGCATCGACACTTCAAGAATGACTGTAACTTACATTGTAATGGTTATTAAACTTTCCAGAGAAGACTACGTATGATTCGGTATGAGTAAGGATCTAAGAATTTTTAGCTAAGTTATGATGAGGAACTGGATGCAGATAAAAACCAGTGCTTAAGAAGGTGTCACTGCCTATCTGATCATAAAATTTAAATAAAATTTAGTGCGAATGAGTAAAAAATTTATGAAAGTCCATGCCTTGCCAATCTACAATATATTAATTTCGGAAACAAAATTTAGATGGGAATAAAATAGAATAGAACACTTTTTATTGTACGCCATGAAACTTACAAATTATAACTATAAGGGCAGAGTGTTACTAAAAGCGATCTCTTATAGACAACCTTAGGCAATAGGCTAGCCATCTATTACATGGTACTTCAACATATGTGGTGTACCCTGGTACACCACTGTTTAACCCTTCTGGGTGATATTAATTCTTAATTTTTAATATTACCTACACAAAATTCTGAGTATATTGGCAAACTTTCCCAGCACTAGTTTTATGAATGATTACTAAGTAATATTATATGGGACGTCCCATAATATGTAATTCAAGCTTATCACTGAGTAACACTGAAAATAATTGAGGAAAATTATTACAGTAACTCCAAAATTAGATCAATTACATTGACTTTTACCGTGTTATTCATTAATAATTTCTGCTTGAAAATAATTGTCTCTACTTCTATTACTTATCACTTCTGTCCTAGCCTTGTGAAGAGCTTGTGGCTCACGGGTCGCTAGAACGTTTAGCTACATTTGACAAGGTTCGTCCATGGATAGGTGACTTTAGTATAGTCAGCCTCATAAGTCGATATACATATCCATATTTCCTAAACTCATGAACACCTTAGCTTACACAAATTGCTAAACAAGACTAGTGCCAGGATTTAATTAACGTCTTAAAGGTTCAAAATTCACTAGTCTTGTTTAGCAATTTGTGTAAGCTAAGGTGTTCATGATTTTAGGAAATATGGATATGTATATCGACTTATGACGCTGACTGTACATTTCAAGACTCTTCCGTGCCTTAGAAAGCACGCTAAGCCGTTGGTCCCGGCTGTCATTTGTAGATCTTTGACAGTCATTACGTTAGTCAGAAGCCTGGAATTCTGACAACCAGTTTAACCAAGGAGTATCGTGTTATCCAGCCACTGGGTTGTGGAGGTCAGACAGGCAGTCGCTCCATGTAAAATACTGGCATTCAGCTGCATCCCCTTAGACTGGAAGCCGACTCCAAGGCAGTTCACAGCAGTACACCTGGTCAGCTTCTTATGTTATACAAAGCACAGGTCCGTTCGTGTGTGGAGTACTGCAGCCACATATGGGCTGGTGCTGCCAGATGTCATCTAGCAGCTTTGGACTCAGTGGAGACGCGTGCGAAGAGGCTTATTGGTGACCCAGATTTGGTTAGAAACAATCTGCAAAGCCTTGAGCATAGGCGTAGGATAGCTAGCCTTTCGGTTTTCTATAGGATACATTTTGGAGAGTGTGCACGGGAATTACATGACTTGATTCCGCCATCACCTTTCTACCATCGGACAACCCGGCGTACGATGAGTATCCACCTTTGATGACAACTGAGAATTTCACATCTCTACGAGTGCGCATAACGTCCTCCAAGATACACACTGATGATAGCCGCCAATACAAAACTAGCTGTTTGACAGTTAATTGTTGAACACTTTACCCAGTGATCATCACAAGGAACTGCCAAAGAAAGAAAATATTTTATTTGGACGCACAGAACATAAAACAAAAGAACATCAATACAGGAGAGGAGGAGCAAAAGAGAGCAATAGCCCTGCCGAATTATGCACAGAACCCATGGTGTCTGAATTTCCGACAATGTCTCTTCCTAGTTAGGCTCCACATTAAGTACAGACACATATTGAAGGTCAACGCGTTACCCAACAGAACAGCTAATATTGGCAATTGACAGAGTTGAGTGAGTTTGGCACGCACGCACCCTTCCTAATTTAACCAGCATATTATGTTTTGTTGTAGGGGCAAGTAAAAATACTAGTCTCTTATAATTATCTTCGTAAAAAAGTGATCGTATTATTTTCAACCGACTTACAAAAAAGAATGAGGTTTTCAATTCAGTTGTATTTTTTATATGTTACCCTATAACTCCGTAGTTTATGAACCGATTTAACATCGGTTATACATCGGTTTATCTACATAAACGAAAAACTAAAATTAAAGAGCAACCAGGAGGTCGAGTCTGCTATTGCAATCGTGACTCAATGACCGGTCAATGATCGATTTTTGACGTCTAACGTCAAACTTATGACACATTTCCCATACAAAAACTGTCAAAGTTGTCAAATATTCGATCAATGACCGGTCATTGCGATACGATTGCAATAGCAGACTTGAGCCCCTGAAAGTTTGTAGCTTTAGTGATTTTGTTTCATTCTTCCACAACCCCCGACTAATATTAACTGCTTGTTTCAACTATCAGGCGTAATAAGCCTATACTTCCCTACCAAAAAAGCACAAAAGCAATATTTCAGTGAAAACGATATAATTAAAATTAATGTTTAGTAATTTAAGCTACAATTGAGGTAGTGAGAACTTTCTTAAGATTCTTTCAAATGTCTTAAACTAGATACCGTTAATAGGCTTAGTTCAAGAATTATAATTTATGCAGGGTGTCTCATTCAAATGCTGACCCATTTTCGTTTCCACATACTTTAATTTACTTTAGTAGGTGCTCGAAGTGACCACCGCCTTTTTCAATACCGCCTCTGGACTATTTCTTGTGGGGTTACGTTAAGGATGAAGTGTACAAAACAAGCTATGACACCGTTGTAGACCTAAAAGTAGCCATAGAGACAATTTTAACGCAAATTCACCACATGAAGATACAAAATGCAATTGTAAGATCGTTACCTAAACGTGTTGAATATTGTATTGAAAAAGGCGGTGGTCACTTCGCGCACCTACTAAAATAAATTAAAGTATGTGGAAACAATGCATTTTATTCATTTTAGACGTCATGTTTCATACAGACATTTACTGCTTAAGACCTTCACAATCGATATCTAAATAGAAATAGTGTAGGTTTTTTTTTTTAAATAACCGGGTTCTATTCCCGAACAGAGTACAGATGTTTTTTAAAATGTATTAATGCAGTTTCTCTTTTTATTAAAATCGATGACATGGTTCCTCAGAACAGATCTTCGTATGTCTTATAGTTTCAGACTTTCCCATACTGACCCATTTGAATGAGACACCCTTTATTTCTAGCTGTAGGGCAATAGCCTCTTCTCATAAATAGAAGGTACGAGAATTGATCGATTGAAGGATTCGCGATTTCAAACTTATATAAACTACTAGCAGACGTCACGCGGTTTCACCCGTGTAGTTCGCGTTCCCGTTGGAATTCAGGGATAAAAAGTAGCCCAAAAAGTAAAAGTAGCAGGGTAAGTCGTAGTAGTAGTAGTACTCAGGGTGAATGTAACTTTCCAATGCTGAAAAAAGTTTTGAAATCGACACAGCAATTTTAGAGTTTATAAAATAAAATAAAATAAAAAAAAACACTTAATTCAGCCAATCACACACACCCCTAGTACAAAAAAAATAAAAATATATTAATAACAAACATACACGCACACAATTTTTTCCTCTTTTTCATATAAGTGTAGATGTAGATAAAGTCCAGGTTTCTAACGATGTTTTCCTTGACCGACGTCAGAGATGAAAAAAAAAGAAAAAAATAAATAAATCGAAAACTGAAAATGTCAAGTACATAGTTATGAATTGTAATAGTTCGCCATTGAAGCCATGAATGTGTGCGAGACGCCACAGCCTAGACAACACGCTGTGGGTGTAATACGTAGGTCATGGTTGTTGCACTGAAGATTTTACTCTGTGTGACTGTTCGATCTATAATTTTGCAACACAAGCTTGATTTCTGACTATGTCTGGGGCGGTTTGGACGGTAAAATGTTACTTCAGTTACCTATAATTGTAATTACTTTGCTTTTTATTTTTTCTTATAACTCTTAATTTGATTCAATAAGACATATATAGAAAACAAATCAATATTTAATCAAGTACACGTAGCATGATCACCATAGAAACGGATTTTGTATACAGAAATGTCGACAAAGTGACAGTTTGTAGAAAAAATCTTTTGTGTTGCACGACAGTGTCAAGAGTGAAGAAATGAACGTTTCGATTCTTCAGTCGACAATAGTCTACACTATCGAGCATAATGGGATATTTGACCAAAATTTCAGTTTTTTAGTCCATCATCCAGATTACAAGAAAATATAAGACAATTATTTTTTTCTTTTTCACATTCATGGAAAACTGCTTAGATTAAGCGCATTAAAGTTGAGAGGAGAGGGGGCTTGTAACGTCATTAACTATGTTTAAACTGTACCTACTGGCTAGTGACGACATGCGACATTTTTACTCGATGTATCGCCGTTATTTTTTGATTACTTACGTGAAAAAAGAAAAAAGAGAAGAGTGAATATAAATAAATAATAATAAATCTTTATTCATTCAAACAATTAGTACAGTACATAATTATACACTAACTAAGGACATCATTTGAGGACATAAAGCAAAAGAATTACAATGTATCTCTGGCCCCATGGCCCTCTGGTCATGGGGTCCAGTCCTTCCGTAAAAATAATAATAATAATAGTAATTGTAGAAATTATATTTTTTTGTGAATATTAAGTATTATAATGTACAAATTTCCAAATAAAAGTGAAAGTATACAGAAACAAATACATCTACAACAATTCAAAAAATAAAGTGTGTGTGTGTCTGTGTGTGCAAGTGTATGTGTCTCTGTAAGTATAACGTTCAAAAGTGCCTGTTTTCAGGCCTAATTGTAATAAATGATTTGACTTTGACTTTGACTTTTCTGTGTGTGTGTGTGTGGAATATGTGTCGAATATGTTCTTGTAATCTAGACGAGGGACTAAAAATTAAAATTTTGTCAAATAGCCCATTTCTTCAATAATAAATTAACAGTAATGTTTCTAACATTTGTTACTTTGTCAATTCTTCCATCGGCCGACCCGTTTCTTCATGTTACGCGTCCAGCCTGCGTATGAACACCGAAGAAACGGTCTTTGTCTACAGACGAATAGGCAAAGTGACAGATTATATAGACATTTCTTTCGTCTCGAGCATGACAATGTCAAGAATGATGAGAAGTTTTATGTCGATTCGTCAGTAGACAAGAATCAACAATGCCGAGCATGAAGTGCGTACCCATTTTCGCCACTTTTGACAGTTCTTTTCGAAACATTTCCTGTCAACAAGTGTCAAACAGTCTACATCAAATGAGATCTAGACTAGCAATCTACACCTCTAGCAACTTGACAGTTGCTATATGTCGACAGCTTGTAAATTTCTTTCACTACGTACAAACGCTTGTCGACGAGTCGCCTCATGCTCGGGTAGAAGAAATGTCAAGTTGGACAGAAAGAAAATTGTCGTGTCTCGGAAGAAAAGAAATTAAGTGTTTCATGCTACGTGAGCAGTACCAGTATATTAAGATACTTGTAATAAGTACCGTGTTGTCGTGACACTGGGTTGTGCAGGTCAGGCAGACAGTTGCTCCATGTAAAACACTGGTATTCAGCTGCTCTGAAAAGACTGGAAGCCGAAATCGACATAGTTGGGAGAGCGCAGGCTAACGATGGTGATGAAATAACTCAACAAGACTGAAATTTTACTATGAAAAATACCTATCGTACCTACACACATACATATATACATTAACTCACGCCTTTTTCCCATGGAGGTAGGCAGAAACGACAGAGCGCCTTAAGCTACGATTCTAACATACTTCTTTTGCCACGTTTACATTCATACATGTCGTCATACACACACGCCGGTTGCCTCACCAATAAGGTCTATGTATGTCCTTCTAGGGCTTTCCCTTCTGGCGCTTCCACTAACATCTACCTTACGTTAGTCGCCTTTCATTCTTCCTTCCAACGTGACCAAAAAATCTAAGCTAGAGCGTAGATTTTGGTATCGGTTTATACTGAAAGATGACCTCAACATAGTTGGGAAATGGCTGGGTTCGGGAAAAATCTGGTCATACTTCCCTTGGTTAGGTCACTAACCTGGTGTCAGATTTTAAGCCTCCCATGGGCTTCTGACTTGGCTTGACATGCCCTCGAGAAATATCTATTAGGCATGCCGGTTTCCTCACGATGTTTTCCTTCACCGTTCGGATGGAACGTAATAAAATTATATTTGAGAATCAGCACTTTTTGGACGTCCAAAAATACATAATAAGGCAGTTCCCCAAAACCCGTTCACTACTTCCTAGTGTTGGGAAGAAGAAGTGGTGCTACTGACTCCGTATACTCTTAAATTTTCCAAATTACAAATTTCAGGAAACACAGAATCCAGACACGATAAAAGTGTCCTTTCACCACGCTTGGGTTTTAAACAAAGGGTTCAGCAGAGGTATCAGAGGAGGTAGTACACATAATTCAGTCGGATTGTAAATAGTACTCAGATAACAAAAATGGTTTATGTACCTATTACTATGGACTCTATCCAGAAAATAAATAACGAATACCTACTATTTTTTCGTATTATTTCGCTAGTTTCTGTTCGTCACACCTACTAACAGTCTGATAATAATTTTGTATACATAGTTTTACCCGACTGCGGCAGAAGGAGGGTTTTCATAACCCTTTTTGTTTCTTTTTATTTGACTTAATTCTGTTCAATTGTGGCATTATTCGACAGTTTTTCTGCAATAAGCTCACTAAACAATAATATTTCTCACTTTAATCATTACTAGATACTTATTTAATTTAACGTTGCACTATCACAAGGTCTCTGAAATACTGGTTTCGAATAAGAACTAACCAACTACTATACTTAGAGCTCGCAGACTCATCTGAAATCACGAAAATTGGAGCTCTTCTTATATCAGACGCAAAACCCGTGCTATGTTGTCGACTTACATAAGTTGAACTTTAAGTTGATGTGTTTCGAATGGAAGTTGGGTATCTATGTTAAATAGACGGTAGTATATAGACGTTCAAACTTATTTAAGTAGGACTCCCGGGACGATAGGATTTTATGTATATAGAAAAATGTTTGCGTGTCTATGTAAAGGTTATTATGATTATATAACCCAAATTAATTAATTTTGACACTTAAAATTGTAATTTACAGTCACTCGTTTTATTGTTACCCTTTTAAATTGATCATTTTTCAAATGCAGCACCAAAGAGATTTTGTGCAGCACCATCTTGGATGACTTGACAGGTGACAAATGTCTTCCCGGTCGATTTTCAGGTTACAATTTGACAATTGAAAAGTCTTAAGCTAAAACTAAGAAGGTAACACTTTATAAATTGATTGTAAGGCTGAACGAAGCCGGCCGGGGAAGCTAGTCTATACTAATATTGTAAAGAGGAAAGGTTTGATTGTTTGTTTGTTTGCATTGAATAGGCTCCGAAACTACTGGACCGATTTGAAAAATTCTTTCACCGTTGGGAAGCTACACTAGGGTGACATAGGTTTTTTATCCCTGTATTCCCACGGGAACGGGAACTACGCGGGTGAAACCGCGTGACGTCTGCTAGTAAGAAATAAAATATGACCTAGCAATTTAACTGATATTGCTACTCGTATCAGTTTAAGGATTAAATCGCCGTACCAGGAAAAGATTCGCTAAACATTATTAGAAGTCAATGTCCGGAAAAAGAATGGGTTCTTGGTTTATTTCGATTCCTTAAGCTTATAAAATATTCATGGTAGCGTGTTCCTGTCGTACGCAATTACAGGGCTGATAGAAGACCCATCATTAGAGCTATTTCAGCTTATTATTAGTCGCTTTTATAGTCCCCTTTTGTTTCAAAGAGAAATCGTTCTGTAGTTAAGCTGGTATTAGACGGTCCTACTGAGTGAGTATTTTGCAAAATATTAAGTACGTAAAGAAAGAAATAACATTTAATGGCAACAGCTGGCACATGCACAATACCACAAAAAAGAGACACAAACAAAAATGGCCTGTCTCACAGCACATTATGCCACCCCAAACTGTCAAAAATTTCCAATTGAACATGAAAACTTGAATTGAAACCTGGATTGAACCTTATTTTGTTTGTAATAAAGTTGAAAAACTATCCAAAAAATTTGACACATACGCACACACATGGGGTAGCTTGATTTGCTGGCCTCTGTTCTACCGGACTCAGCAGACTTCTTGTCCGAAAACTGATTTTGATCCGAATAGCAGTGCCTACCGGGTCCAATTGTGTATCTGAACTATCCAGGATACAATGCAAATACAGCAAAAAAAAATCCTATTTGTAGTCGTTCGGAAGTTATGCGCGCAGTTTTTATGTATTTGTTCAAATAGTTATGTATTGTATATATATAATATCTATAAATAATAGTCCACATGACACCTAAAAATATTCTCAGTTTTTTTATTAATCAGCAAAATATTTAAACCAAATAATTGAATGTTTTTAAATAAAAATCTATTAATACAACAAAATAAAAATTCTCCTCCGCTATGTGCCGAAGTTTTTGATTTTCAATTCGCTTTCTGTGCCGACGCCGACGTTTCACTGAATGAAAGACAAAACCAAATCAAAAGGTGAACTGTCTAACCACCTCTTTACCAATGATTGCTAGATTTATTATTAAAAGGTTGAGTATGGAAATAGTCCATGTTTCTACTTGGAAGGAAGCCTCTTTGTCGAGCAGCTCGTTCGGGGAAGTACTGAAAAAATAGATTCGTTGTGGTTTATCACGGAAAATTGTCGCCAATGAGTCTATTGCCGACTTTATTCTGTCTGACTTTAACTTTGTGTATTGCTGACATATATGTCGCGGCAAGCGATATTCTTGAATAATAAGTTGTGAAGTTGATTAACTTAGTACCGAGTCTATGGTGACCAGCGTGACGTTACTTGTCATTTGAAAATGGCGCGAATGTGTTTTCGGTAATGTCACGTGGACAGAGTCGTGCTGGTGCGTGGGAGCTGCGCAGAGCTCAGTTTTGATTTGATACATTGACGAAGACACACATCCGGCACGAAACTGTCAGTTACCTAGATTTGAGTTGTTTTGTGATTAAGATTGTTAAGTGAGGTTATTACTGCAATGAAGATTGCTATTCTACGTTGTGAACTCTGTACCACGAAACCCCCATCGGTGTCAGCTCATCGCTCAGCCATCGCTGGCCCCGACATATATATTTTAATTAGCAAAGTCAAAGTCAAATAATTTATTTCAATTACACCTGGTAACAGGCACTTTTCAAGAACGTTATAACTTTTAACAATAAAATTAGATAATGATTCTAGTTGCACATTCCAAAAGGTCAATTCGTATGGAGAAGAATGTGCAAGAAACTCCATACTTACTCTTTTAAAATATTACAATGTTTTGTATACATAATCAGATTAAGTATATGTGAGGACGATGCATCTAGAATAAAAAGTACTATTAAATTACCACGGGAACGGGAACTACGCGGGTGAAAGCGTGTAAGTAATTTATTTATTTATTTATAATTACATAATACGGTACAACACCAATTACACTAAGTAACATAGAAACAATTACAATTACGATAACAAGTTTTAAAAAGAAATAAAAAAAAAAAAAAACTAACATGGAACAGTAGACTCCCTGGCATACTCTCACAGAATACCAGACATACACGCATTAGTTTAATCCATTCATCCGCAAACACATCACAATCAGGGTTGGCAGCAAGAAGGGCATTCGGCACCTTTAGAATACGACAAATTGGGGATTCCGCTCTGGCTACGGTTTTGGCAATGGTTTTGGTTTTGTTTTGGTAATGTCCAATTATAGTAGGTAAAACATATAAGGACCAAATCCCGCTCCCCGATCGCCTTATGAGTTATGTAGTATGTCTGTAAGTGTAGTAGTAAAGTAGTGTGTGTGATGTAACTAATTATATTACAAATAAAAATGTGTGGATAGGTTACCTAAACAACATTCGATCTTCAAAATCGGCACACAAATGCACGCACGCGCCCGTTTTCGGCGCGACGCGTCGCTCAGGTCAAGTGTGGCTAGTTAGGGTTCTTCTACACGGGGCATGTTGCTGGAGCAAGTAAAAATGCGGGTTACACGCGTGAGTAATATGCGCAAGATACTTGTACATAATGCAAATAACTGAAGCAAGTAAAGACCTGGCTACTTGCGCAAGCAGTACGCGCAAGTTATTTGCTCGTAGTCAAGAGCTACATGCGCAAGAGACCCGCGCGCGCGCGGTTATTTGCGCGGGTGGCTCGCTTTGGTACATGCTCGAGTCGCTAGATCCGCACATGTTTTTAAAAGGTAAAGTTTACGATGCATACAACCTGCATATGTGCCTCAATATGCACAAGCTACTTGCACCCTGCAGAAGCACCCTTAGCCACTTTTTAACGTGTCGCTTGCTGAGCGCTTTTAACCTATCTACACCTTATCATTGGATTGGTAAGCATGGATAGGAATGTTTGCTTTTTCTCTACACCACACATTGTAATTTGATTTTTTATTTTATTTTTGTTTTTTATTTTAAGTATTAACTTCATGATTATTATTTTTTTTAATAATCAACTTTGGTTCAAATATTATGTAAATATGAGAGCACCATGTATCTTTAAATACACTCATACAATTACCAGCCGCGTTGCTTATTTTATATCACCTTGTACCTATCTCAGAATAGCTGTTTTTTTTCTCATGGTACATCGTCCTCACAAATAATCTGATTATGTAGACGAATATTGTAAAATCTATTTTAAAAGAGTAAGTATGGAGTTTCTTGCACATTCTTCTCCATTACATACGAAACTACCTTTTGGAATGTGCAACTAGAATCATATTAGTTTAATTTATTTGTAAGTCTAACGTTCAAAAGTGCCTGTTATCAGGCCTAATTGAAATAAATGATTTGACTATTGACTTTTTTGACATGGCTATTCATTACCTATATTTACCAATATTTTATTCTAAGTATTCTGCGACCTCACTAAATACGCGACAAAGATGACGTACTGAAGTCTTGGTATCAGTATGCGCCACGATTTTCCTACTACCCTGTACAGCGTGCCGCATAAAAGCCCCGTGTGCCTTCTCTCCCCGTATATTCAGTCTAGCTAGTCCCAGACGTAGCATTTTATTGATTTTGCCTAAGAATAAACCAGACCACCTCGCGGGGCGTTGTGCAGGTAACGGAGTTCCTTTAACCTACCTTTATTTAGTATTTATGTAACGTTACGTATGAGGAGTTTGTGAGTTAATAATAACAGTTGCTGGTTCGGGTCGATCGAAGGTTAAGCTACGCTTGTCGAGGTTGGTGGGTGGATGGGTGACCAAATTTACATATATCAAGACTTCTCCGCGCCTCAGAAAGCACGTTTAGCTGTTGGTCCCGGCTGTCACTGACAGTGGTTACGAATAGTCTGAACCCCGAAAGTCTGACAATAAGGAGTGTAGTCTTACCCAGTAACTGGGTTGTGGAGGTCAGATAAATTATATTTAAAAATACTGATGCAAATTTTCAAAGAAGAAAAGGGAAAAGAGGCAGCTGCTACAGGCAAATGAAATCGTTTTGACCAAATAAGTATTATTATTATTATTATTATATTTACATAACACATAACGTCTGTAATCCGCAGAGATGTACTGTAACTAGTACACCCACATTTCATCAGTTATGTTTAAGTTGCACACATCCAGACTCCGAGCAGCTGCTGAGAATTGCTTGGTAGTCACACTCAATTAGGCAAAGCGTATTTGCCCGAACGGGGAATCGAACTCGAAACCTATTGCTTAGCAGTAACGCGTGTGGCTACTAAGTACCTACTTTCTGAATGAAAATGCTTGATTTGTTACTAAAAATGTAAAAATGAGTACGTGTGCACCTATATTTTTTGAGGAGTTCCCTCAACTCCTCAAGGATCCCTCATCAGATATGAGTTTTGATACAAATGGGACCAATCTGCTAGCATACCCTATCATATAAAAACAAAATAAAAGAATTTTGAAAATCGGTCCATAAATGGCGGAGTAATCGCGTAACAAACACGGAAAAAAAAAATATTCCGTCGAATTGAAAACCTCCTCCTTTTTTTGAAGTCGGTTAATGAATCCCTATTTTCCTTGGTAATGGGATCACGCGTGAACGGCTGGACTAATTTCGCTAATTCTTGTCAGAAGAAGGTTTTAATAAAGAAAAAAAAATAGAAAAATTTAACGGAACTCAACGACAGTTGAACATTTTTCGAATCCTGCGCCATCTTTCACATGATAGAAAGAATGTCTTCTGTTGAATGTCTTCCCGGTCGATTATCAGGTGACACTTTGACATTTGACAAGTGTGAAGCTAATGCTAAGAAGATAACACAACATTCATTCCATTGATTCTAAGGCTTAACGAAGTTTGCTAGTTATTAATAAAGGAAAATTAATTGTTCGGAATTCGTTAGAGCGGATTCGACGTTTTAGACTGACTTATGTAAATGTAGGTACAAAAAGTTCAAAAAGTGCTGATGCTTAGCCTAATTTTAATGACTTTTAATTTTGATTTCCACGGGTCAATAGCGGGTCGATTCAGTAAAAGTCACGCCGCGCCGTGAAAACTTGAGTGAAATGAACTGTCAATGCCTTGCTTTTTTGGAATGGCATTATAGGTACTGGCTTATTAAGACTGATAGTTGAAAACAGGTGGTAATTATTATATATTATATAGTTTTTTTTTTATTATTGATAGGCACTCGTTTGATCTTTATCTCACCAGCCCGCGTAGCATGAACACTTAATTTCTTTTCTTCCGAGACACGACAATTTTCTTTCTGTACCTCTTGACATTTCTTCTACCCGAGCATGAGGCGACTCGTCGACAAGCGTTTGTACGTAGAGAAAGAAATTTACATGCTGTCTATAGCAACTGTCAAGTTGCTAGAGGTGTAGATTGCTTGTCTAGGTCTCATTTGATGTAGACTGTTTGACACTTGTTGACAGAAAATGTTTCGAAAAGAACTGTCAAAAGTGGAGAAAATGGGTACGCACTTCACGCTCGGCATTGTTGATTCTTGTCTACTGACGAATCGTCATATAACTTCTCATCTTTCTTGACATTTTCATGCTCGAGACGAAAGAAATGTCCATACATATAATCTGTCACTTTGCCGATTCGTCTGTAGACAAAGACCGTTTTTTCGGTGTTCATGCTACGCAGGCTGATGGTAAGCATGACGAGTATGATATTAGTCGGGGGTTATGGAAGAATAAAACAAAACCACCCAAGCCAGACTTTGCCTGTTGATTCAATATGCCTAACATTAGTATGGAATGACAGCTCAATTCTTCCTCTCTACGCCTAAATTTTCACGCTGTGATTTGACCAGATTCGCACTGCTGAAACCCATTAAAACTATGTTAAAAACGAAATCATATCCGTCCTTCTTGCTTCGCCGAAGTCGGGTAATGAACCTGTGATCTCTCTGGCTACATCCGGAGAGCGCTGGCGTTAAGCCAAATCAATTAATGCCATTGTTAGAGAAACTATGCGGATAGGAATGTGCGTATTACGCAAATAATCGTAAAACAGAGTATCTTCAGAACTGAACCAAACATCACGACGGTAATCTTTGTAAGATGTGCAGAATACAGAGTGGAAAGTCACATAAAAAGTTAGGTTACCAGATTCGTCATAGGTACACAGTTGTAGTTTTATTTATTTATTTATGTAATACTTTAAGCACACAAATATACAGATGTGGACTTATTTTGGTATTGTTCGTCAGCACGTGGAGCTCCTCAAGTTCCGAATTGAGCTCTCGATTACTGACAAATGCTTACACTGACTGATCTGGTCACCTCATATCTGTGTAGTTCTTTCCTCAAAAGACCATTTCAGACACTAAACTGCAAGATTCTTACATGATCTGACCAAGATAATGTCTGGACTGATCCTAAAAGAGACTGTGACATTTGAGTTTCTTTCGGTGTTTCTTCTCAGGGTATTTATAAAAAAGACATCTAAAAGTGTTCTTATTACCTATTTACAGAAATAAATATCATTGTATGTATTTATATCATTATACTTGAAGTATTTTCTACCAGTCAACCTTAGGGTGATGTAGAGACAACAGTGGTAGCTGCAATTCCGTAAGAAATAGGAAAAGGAAAAAGAAATAAGGATTACGTTTTTTAATACATATTATAAACTATGTATAGATATAATAAAATAGTAGTCGAGTAGTAGTGGTTTACATTTCTTACTAAACATTGGAAGCCTTCGATAAATAAACTATTATGTTTTTATTTGAAAATATTGATTATTTCTAAAAATACTTACATCAACTATATTTGAAAAGGCTGGTAAGGGTAACCTATCTCTTTGTATTAACTGAACATCGTCGCAAGCTTTCTACGAAAAACACTAGGAAGTGGTGACGGGTGCCCAGCGTTTTGGGGGACTGTCATGTGTATTTTGACGTTCAAAGATTCTGATTCCCAGCCTAATTTAAATAAATGAGTTTTGATTTTGATTTCATTTACCTTTTTTTTTCGTTAATTTTCATCTACTAATAATTACCAAAGTACCCAAAAAGTATATCTTAGTCACTGATTCACTAAAAACAAAGTACCTACCATCTTTTCTTTGGAGTACCATTTTCTGGTGTCATCATACAATATTCAGTAGTTGCATGACCTCGATTTTACACACATTTTAGCTTATCCAAAATCATAAACAGCACAAAGATAACACCAATTAAAGATAATACAAGACACACGCAAGTGAATTTGAGTACACATCGACATAGCAACAGCATTTTTTACAACGCACCACTTTCAACTTTACCCATGCCTTTGACACTGTTCACATTGACTTGCCACCTTATTTTCCAAGCTTTAAGGTTGGGATCCGAGTGGGATATAAATATTTCACTTAGTAAACCTTAAACTGGTTGAAAAATAATTGATAAGAGGCAAGCAAGTTGATTTTTGTTGTACCTTTTTGTACGTGTTCCGCAGGGCTCGATTCTGGGTCCATTGTCAGTGTCCTTGATTGCGACTGGGGGTCGCACGATGTATGACCGACTTACCCGTGCTCTTGCAATTGAATTATAGAAGATGTTATTTTTGGAGTTGATGTGGCGATGTGAATAGATAAGTTATTTGAAGATTTATGCTAATTCTAAGCGTTTAGTATTCAAGGGAGATTAACCTTCGAGGTTTATTCTCATGGTGATTCAAAGGGTTATATTTTGTTGTTAGAGGAATATCCGACCCAGCCCTGGTATTAATAAAAGAAAACTAAATTGTAAATTCGGAGATCAAACTGGTATACTCCACGCTAAAATGCTAATGGTAAAACCAGAAAACTATGTTACCTGAAGGAATAAGCAAGGGTAGGAGTCCTAAATTATGAATTCAGTGCATGGATAATAATAATAATAATTTGTTTGTAATAAAAAGTATACATTTGAACAACAATAGGTTACAAACAAACAGATGAAGACGTTATACAATAATTTGTTTGGAGACCTTAGCACCCTTGCTAAGATGACAAGACAACAAGTATTAAAGGTGAGGATATACGGGGCGGACAAATCAATGGGCCCTGAAGGAAAACCACTTAAAATTCTTAAATAGATTATTTTACAGCTGAAAATGAAAAAAAAACCCTCGCTATTTTATTTGTCTTAGGTACAGACGCCAGCACATCAAGTTACCCCAATGTGTCAAATGTTCACTGTTAAATATGAACCTTATTCCGTTTGCCATAAAGTTGAAAATCGATCAAAGAAATTTGACACATTGGGGTAACTTGATGTGCTGGCGTCTGTACATACCAAGTAGGTACAGTTAATAATAAAGATAAATTTTCCATGAAATGTGATATTTAGTACACGAGATTACCTATCCAAAGACTGTCTAGTAATTTGTTCAAGACTAAGGGTCGAATTTTAGTTGAAAACTAAATAATATGAGGTATAAAATATGCTGCTTTTACAGATTTTGTTTAGAAAATAATTAAGCTAGTAAGAGTCCGGCACTGCATATACTGACTTATCAGTGGGCAATAAGCGGAATTAAGTGTGGGACAGTTAAGTTTAAAACTAGTATTTTTGGGATAGGAGTAAAAATTTATAACAAACTTCCTAATAGTGTAAAAAGCAGTGTAACCATTATGTGTATACATTTACAATTATACTTAAAACTAGATTCAATGAAAATTCCAAAAATAAATAAAAATAAGCAATGTCAAAAAAATATCAATTTTACAATAATAATCAGTGAATCCTTGTATATTTATTTTAAATATGTCAATAATTATTATAATTGCAAACCTGCTTACATAATTTTAGAGTTCACCGACTGAGTATAAACATTTTTCTAAAAGAAAGGTTTTAAGAAAGGTTTTGTTCCATGTTAGTTTTATTTTATTTTTGAATTTCTTTTTATAACTTTTTTTTTCGTAATTGTAATTGTCTCTATGTTACTTAGTGTAATTGGTGTTGTACCGTATTAAGTAACTATAAATAAATAAATAAGACTGGCTTTGAAAGCTGTGCTTAAATCAAGTTTTAAAGAATTAGGCAATTTGTTGTACTGTTATAAATAAATTTGAATATGAATAATAAAAAAAATCCTGAGCGAACCGGAGCGAACTTGAGCGTACCTAACTTGAGCGAACCTAACTTGAGCGAAAATAACGTGAGTGATGTCAAACCGTCATTTTTATTTTTTTAAGAAAATACTTTATAACAGTTTACAATGTTTTCGTAACCTAATAAGGTTACGAAAAACATTTAATTAGCATTTCTTTCTTAGACGAAACGTTTTGATAAAAAGTTAAAAAAAATAATTGTTTGCGGACTGGGACTACCATTGATGATAAAATAATCTTATAGTCAGATTTCAAATATGATTTTTCTTATTTCTATGACAAGAAATGTGTGAATGCAGTTTATTATTGCAGTTTAATTTATACGAATTAAAAGTCGTTTAGCTACAGGGCCCATCAAATGATTCTACTCTGTATACACTTTTTTTTTTGTTGGGTTTACCTAACTTTTACTGTTTCTTTTACATTTTCTTCTATATCTGTGATTTTTAAAACTCATTTATTCAAATTAGGCTTAGGATCAGCACTTTTTGAACTTTAAATTTACATAAGACAGTCCCCCAATAAACCCACCCTTCGCCACTTCTTAGAGTTTTTGCTGGGTAGAAGAAGTGGCGGAAAAAACTCCCCAGCAAGATCTATTTTTATAGAGTATCTATTTTCAACCATCGAAGAAACTTCCTCTAAAGACGTAGCTTAACCTTCAATCTTTCGTAACTTAACCACGAGCCCCTCATTACTGTTACACCAAGAATTATTGCCAGATATCTATCTCCGTTTCCATAAGCGGTGTATCTTTAGTCAACCATCCAAGAAACGTCCTCGGAAACCGCAGCTTAACCACTAGCCCACTGTTATAATTTGCTGCCACTAGCCCCTCATTCTTGACACAGAAAGAAAATTACTCCCACATATCTATCTCACTTTCCTTATGCGGTGTATCTTTAGTCAACCATCCAAGAAATATCCTCAGAAAGCTTAACCTTTTATCTGTCATAACGTAACCACGAGCCCGACACTACTGTTACACCAATCTAAAAGTTAGTTCCAGCCCTACCTATCAAAATTTTGAGGTGTATCTTTAGTCAACCACCCAAGAAACGGCCTCGGAAAACGCAGCTTAACCTTCTATAACTTAGCCATGAGCTCTCAGTAGCCCTCACTACTGTAACACCAAGAATTATTTCCAGATCTATATCTTACTTTCTGCGGTGTATCTCAAGTCAACCATCCAAGAAACGTCCCCGGAAAACGCAGCTTTACCTTCGATAACTTAGCCATGTGCTCTCAGTAGCCCTCACTACTGTTACATCAAGAATTAGTTCCAGATATCACAGCTCAATACTATGGTGTCTGCGAAACAGGTAGATATATATAAAGCTAGGTGTGTTTAGTCGCGGAAGTGGACGCCGGGCCGTTGACCCCGCCGTGAGCGAGGCCCGGCCGGCGAGGCGAGGTCGCAGTGTCAGCGGGGAAAGCACTGAGAGCGGAATCGTACGGCAGCGGCCTTCTTATTGTTTAGATCCGAGTAGAGTTTAAGATTACAAGTCAAAAGTCAATTTAATTATTAAAATTAGGCTAAGGAATTAGCACTTTTCGAACATCAAAATTACATGAGACAGTCACGTTAAAAGCCCGCCTTTCATAATTTCCTAGTGTCATGTCTATATCGTTCATGTAAATACAAATTGAGTTTTGAATATTGACGTAGGGTACTTTCACACAAACACGGACCGTTGTCAACTACATCTATGACTTACTGGAGAGTGAGTAACAAAATTACTCATATAGAACGTACGTACTACGTGCCGTCCGTCTGTACGTGGTATTGATTCGATGCTTTAACTTATTATAAATATGCGATGTTCTAAAAAAGTTGTTAATATTGATTACCTTAGGCTTTCAACAGTAGAGAATCCAGAAACTCTAATATTGAATTCTCTGCTTGAAAAGTTTCCTATAAGTAAGTTTTTGTCGACTAGTCAATATGGCCAAAGTAGACGCCAGCTCTTAGGTCACCAAACGACAACCAAACCCTTCGAAATACCTTTGATTAGAATATAAACTACTGAAAGAAAGAAAAAACATATTGGCAATAAATTGAAACACGCACGATAAAAACATGAAAACCAAATAAAAATATACAAAATGGTATATTCCAATATTAAAGGTTAATTTCAACGGTAAAGCTAGACAGATGCTGAGATGCTGATGCTGATTTATGGGTACATTAATTGTTTTTAGCAAAATAAATAATCTTGTATCTAGTATCTTGCTGCCTGACGGACCCCACGGCCGTGGAGCTTCATCCCCAAACAGCTTAGAAATATTTTCGACGCTAGGGAATAAATTAGTAGAGAATACACTTACAAGGTAATGAGAAATGGAGACGGAGCTTGTGCATCCTCGACGATTCATTCCATATAGAATCTGCAAAGAAGATAATGTACATTTAGAAAATTATCTACTATTAGTATAGCTATCACCCCACTAGAGGCACATAGAAGAGACTATACGCTAGCTGTGCTAGCCTACTGATATGGCCGGCGTACTAACAAGTCATAGGTCTCAAGGTCAAACACAAGGCATGCACTTCTGAATTTAAGATTCATATGCGTATTTGCGTGGGTACATAGTGAGGAAACTGGCATATCTTAGAAATATTTCTCAACGGCATGAGAAGCTAAATTGAAACCCACGAGCGGAATAAACTCTGAAATTAGGCCATTCACCAACTACACGAAAAAGATATAACACTCCTTTTTTGGGGCAGTCGTGTAAAAAAACCAAGTAATATCTACCACACGATTTGATCTAGAAACAACTCTTGCCGAGAGCGATCCGTGGGTCTATTACATATCAAGACTAGGCCGATTATTATAAAAGGTTTCCTCATCGATATCAGTGATATCCAAGAGGAACTTGAACTTACATGTAAATCAGGAGAGAGAAAGGTCAGACTTGCAATCACAACCTTAACCACACAACATAAAACTAATAATACTTTGCAACTCCACGCTAGCACTGGCACCACACCTCATCCCGCCGCGCATCGACTGCAGACTATACCGTTCTCTTTTACTCCCACACACAATCATACCTCCATCTCCCTCCCACACTAAGAGAGAGTTGCCTTGGGAATTTGGGCATCAATAGAACCAGAAATACAGAATGGGGGTGCAAGGGGGTGTTATGGGGTGGTGCAGGGTGCAAAGGGGTGAAGACTCCCCATAGAACAGCTCGATTTCATCGTATACATAGCAATAATGTATATATACAAATTGAGTTTTGAGTTTCTGACTGTGTTAACAATTTAGAGTGACGTATTTTGGTGCAATGCTGGTGTTAGGAAGAGCCTTTGTTCAGCAGACTGTTTATAATAAGGTTACGTCGTAATTTATGCCCGTTTTAGTTAAGATACACGATTACTGGTATATAAACGATAAACGTGCCCTGTCGGAAGATTCAGTAAAATTCACCCCGCGAAAAGTTAAAATGAAGTGAATTGTCAATTAAAAGTATTAACTTTATGATTATTACTTTTTTGAATTATTATCTTTGGTTTAAATATTATGTAAATATGTGAGCACCATGTATCTTTAAATACACTCATACAATTACCAGCCGCGTTGCTTATTTCATATCACCTTGTACCTATCTCAGGATAGTAGTTTTTTTTTCTCATGGTACATTTAATCTGATTATGTTTACAAATATTGTAAAATCTATTTTAAAAGAATAAGTATTGAGTTTCTTGTACATTCTTCTCCATATGAAACTGCCTTTTGAAATGTGCAACTAGAATCATATTCATTTATTTTATTTGTAATTATAACGTTCAAAAGTGCCTGTTATCAGGCCTGATTGAAATAAATGATTTGATTTTGAATAAATAAATATTTCACAACTTTCACACAACGCCATTTGGTCTCAAGCTAAGGACAGCTTGTGTTATGGGTACTAAACAGCTTATAAACATACTTATATATCATACATATTATAGATAAATTACACCCAGACACAGAACAAATTTTAATGATTGTGCTCATCACACAAACATTTGTCCTGGGTGGGAATCGAACCCACGATCTCCGGAATAGTTTTAGTGTCAAACATTTTACACGCGCAGTCAGCACGCAGAAAGCCATCCATCAGTGCCATTCTTCGGGCATGTTCGCTGATTCAGTCACTGATGGCTTCGCAGCGATCAGGCGTAAAAGTGCCGCTTCGTTGCTGCAGAGGGTACGGGGCATCGCTAACGCAGTCTCGTGAATGTCATTGCGGGCAAATTCGACTGTCCAATTTTAAATGGGTTGTCGTGTTATATGTATACTAACATACAGTCTTCGCCAAGCTGGTCTGAGTTGGCGTTCATTCAGATGTTACCTGTCATTATATGAAAGGTAAATTCCAAGATACCTAGTCTTTGAGCTTCAATGTTTACTAACAATGTATGGTTTATAATTACTGGATTAAAATTATTATTATTGTATCTGGGGGTACGGGAGTGCCCTCGCCAAGACGAGCCAAGCGAAGCGCAAGGGCACTACCTACCTTTTCTCGAAGTGTTTCGTCGTTTTTTTGAACCCTCATACAGTTCGTTGCCGATGTACTAGAGAGTTCGTATTCTCAGGATATGATGTCATTATTAGACTAATTAAACACTAATTAAACAAAGTCTCAATTGAATCGCTTTAATACTTTAGATTTTATTGATATCTAAAATACTCCGATTTCGTCACTGACACACTGACACATCATCAAAATGTTTGGGTACTTCCTGAAGTGCTAGAAAGCTGAAATTTGGTATGTAATCTAAGTTTAGTATACAACCAACAAAAAAAATCATAAACTCGGGGGTGGAAGTTTGTATGAGATAATAGTAAAATGTTGCCAAGACGACCACATAAGGTTTGTGAAAAAGATATCAGATCACATGTAGAACCAAGCTTCTGAATCTACACGGCCTAACCCATCGACCCTAACTTCACAAATTCTACATATCAGTATAGATGTATAGCTTGACTGTTTCTAGTAAGTACTGATCTGACATTTCAAATACATTTAACTCTACTAATGCTAGTAAAATGTAAGTAAATCATACTGCACGCAACCAACCCAAAATATTGCCCTTACAAGTGCAGCTGAACGTTAGTTTACTGATCTTAAAATTTAGTAAAAAAAAATTACCTAAAGATGTTTTTCATCAATATATTCTTTTCTGAAAATCTTCAATCAATCTTTAATAAACTACTAGACCAACAGGACAGTAATTAGTTACAAGAACTTGAATTTTTGTACATTAAAAATTAACTAGATTCAACTTAAATTATTTGATACATGTTAGCTTACACACTTTAATGTATTATAATAAGAGAAATATATAGGTAGGCACCGACATTTACAACTAATTTCAAGCAAAATATAAAAGATATTAAAAAAAAACACAAACAAAAAAAACTAAAAGTAAATCACAAAAAAATGAAAAATAAATAGCTTCAGAAGCCGGTGACAAAAACAGCAAATAAATCAAATAAAGTTCAAGCTTCGAAGTCGGTGACCTTCGTTTGATTGATGTAGTGTTTTTGTCACCGACTTCGAAGCTTGACCTATTTATTTTTCACTTTTTTTTTAAAGGTTCTCAATTGTAATTCATAACTCAGTCGTTTATGGACCTTTTAGAAAAAAAAATGTGTAAGACACTTCCCGAGTACTCTCATTTGAATTTCATTGAAACCGGGTAAGGAGTTTGGTAGTAATATTAAAACAAAAAGAAAAATAATAAATCACCTTCGTAAAAAAAACAAAAAGTTGCAAATAAAAACTTGACTCTCTCCTTTTTGTAAGTCGGTTAATAATAGATCATACCACTCACCTTGTTATATCGGCACAATTAAATAATATCCAATCTTGAAGAAAGGCTACAGTATCACTCAACACGAACTCACATCACACACTCTTAACGCAAACTATCACATTTTCACTCCATAAAGGTTATAAGCAGGAACACAACTCAATCCAGCTTATTGTAAGCCTTTTTCAACCTCCAGTCTATCCCAGTCACTT
Source organism: Euplexia lucipara (assembly GCA_921972225.1). Taxonomy (NCBI): domain Eukaryota; kingdom Metazoa; phylum Arthropoda; class Insecta; order Lepidoptera; family Noctuidae; genus Euplexia; species Euplexia lucipara. The sequence goes on along the minus strand of OV179170.1, from coordinate 11,120,822 downwards.
TATTACCAAAAATGGAGAAAGCGGTAGAAACATTTCTGCCGATTTAAAGACGAAAAAATACTCGATATTGTACACTATTGTCGACTGAAAAAACTACACATCAATTCTTCTATTCATTCTTGACGTTGTCGTGCTCAACGGTTCTACAATCTGTCACTTCTTCTGATCTTATGTGGACAAAATCCGTTTCTGGTCATGGACGGAAGAGTCAGATTTCCTCAACTTCATCAGTTCCTCACTTTCTTCTATTTATAACATCTTAAAGCCTGGTATGTCACTATTAGCATCCTGTATACGTTGCCATTAAAAGTCCAAGCTTGTCAGACTGTCTTCATCTTGAAACCTGACAATTGCTGAGGCGTTGTGTCCTGTGTAACAACGATGCTGTAAGTTCAAGGTTGTCAGATAGTCTAGCTGACGTAATACTTTGCTGAAGACTGTTTTTATGTGTACCACGTCAACTCTGCAAGCTCTGTCAGCAAATCCATGCTCTTCTTTACGTTCCACTTTTACATTCTAAGTAACTACAAGGAAACACGTCTCACTTGTACCAAAAAACTTTCCTTTGTCCGATACTGTCTGATAAGAAAGTCAAAAATGGTTCTCGTCATCACAAAATAATGTGATAAAGAATACTAGATAACGATGGAATCGATTAAGGAATAGTTGTAATCGATTGTAAGTGTGTTAGGCTAGTAGGAGAAGTCTGCTCGGATGGAGATCAGACGACTCTAGTCGTGATTGCAAGTGTTGAGCTGTTCCACGAAAGATAGCCACTATACTACCAGCCTGTTACTGTCCCATGCATGAGCAGTGATTACCACGCTTGCTCAAGGTGAACTGGCGATTTCGAACTTATATTTAACTAACCATAAGCCCAGGACTCCTCACGATGATTTTCCTTCACCGATGTCAATTATGTCCAAGATAGGTAGGGTAGGTGCCTTAACCTCTGGGGCATCACAAAACAAAAACGACTAGATACTGTAAGGCTCCCTGCCCTAAAGAAGTCGCATATGATGTAACATATCGGACGTGCTATTAAGCTAAAAACGCCGTAAAAATCTAAGCTATTCAAATCGGACTGAGAATTACCGCTCTTGTAATTTCGACGTTCAAAAACTGCTGATTCTCGCGAGTATTTTGGGAGACAGTATTTGTAGACAGTCCTTTAAGACGCCCACCCTTCACCACTTCCTAGCGTTTTGCAAGGAAGAAGTAGCGACAAATGCCCAGAAAACAAAAAGTTACAACTCTCTATTTTTGTTAAGTAGACCAGCACGGCTATTAGGAAAAAAAAATTTTTGCCAGTGACTAACAGTAACTAAAAAAAAAATTACATTTCAAGTGGACTATCACAATGGGTGAGGTGCGCTGCGTCACATCTCTGCGAGTGCGCATGACGTCGCACTAGAAATACTGATGATAGCCAATACGAAACTAGTTGTTTGACAGTTAATCGTTGAACACATTGAACAGTGATCTTCACTATGAACTTTCAACACGAAATTGCCCTGCAGCAGGGGCTATTGCTTTTCTCCGTTGACCCTGCTGGGAGACAGACAAGGATCCAGTACCAACATCTTCTGTCTACAGGTAACTATGGCCAAGTCACCTGGCTGTCTTACTCGTGAGTAGCCTTCATTTCTTTATGGATTAGATACCCATTTATGGAGAACTCTTTGCGGGCACCATGGCGGTTGTCACAATAAAAAAGCAATTTATTGATTAAGGTAACTGTTTAATTGACGAGAGAAGTTTAGTTCCAACAAACAGTAATAGGTTTTAAACAAGAAAACTATGGTTGAAACGGATAAGATCGAATTTACTGTAATAATAATAATACCAGCTTGTTACTAGCCCACTATAGGGCAAAGATTTCTTCTCATATAGAGAAGGCGTTGATTTCAGACTTAATTTCAAATCAAAAACATTCAATACTAACTGTAGACATCACGAACAAAATTTCCATCCGATGCTTGTTTCCTAGGTAGAAGGAAACAAGTCGAGTACGCTTCGCTGCCGCTCTAAGATTGCCATATTATGCGAGATGGCGTTACTGAAACGTGGGATCCCAGTTTTTCTATGACGGATGGGATGGAGTATTGTTGTCACCTTTGGGATGTCTCAGCCAATTACCAACTAGCCACACTCGACTCAGTAGAGCGCAGAGCGAAGAGGCTCATTGGTGACGAAATGCTGGTGGGTAACAAGCTTCATACCATGGCCCACCGCTGCAAAGTTGCATGTCTGTCGGTCTTTTACAGACTGTATTTCGGAGAGTGTGCTCTAGAGCTCCACGAGCTCATTCCACCATCTCCTTTCTTCCATCGGAAATCCAAACGTACTGCAGGTTATCATCCATTCCTTGTAGATGCTCCACACATTCGCACGAAGCGCTTTGCCTGTTCCTTCATTATGCGCACAGCCAAGGAGTGGAATTCCCTGCCTGCATCAGTGTTCCCGAGTTCATATGACCCCAATCTGTTTAAGTCGCGAGTTAATAGGCTTCTTTTGGGTAAGCTCTTTCCATCGTCGACCTCATCTCTGACCGCAGGGCAAGATTAAGGTCAAGAGTAGATCCATTATGAAAAAAAAACTTTAATATTTTCTTCGCATGTCCCCGCGATACCTAGTATCCTAAATTTCTTTATTACAAATCCGGGTTTCCCGACAATGTTTTCCTTCAGCAATGTCATTGATGTTTAAAATAAACTTATTCAAAATCCATTTATTTAAATTAGGCTGAGAATCAGCACTTTTTGAACGTCAAAAAAAATCCAGAAGACAGTTCGTCTAAAAGCCCGCCCTGCGCCATTTCCTAATGTTTTATTTAGAAAGTGTACTTAAGGATAAATCATTACAGTCGCACTGGTCGATCGCAAGTTAAGCTAGGCTTACCGGGGTCAGTCCATGGATGCATTATATACCAACACACCTTCGTGTCCCCAAAAAGCAGGAAGGTGTGTTGTTAATAACAACTGTCAAAGATCAACAAATGACAGACAGGACCAACTGCTAAACGTGCTTTCCGAGGTACGGAGGGACTGATTTGTAAATAATGGTCACACATCCATTTACCAACCTTGGTAAGCGTAGTTTAATCTTCTATCTATCCGTAGAGCTGTTAATATTTTGTCTCAGGACCCGAGTTTTAGTTTGTAAGTGTGTATAATCATGAAATCGACTAAACATTCACAAATCTATTCTGGTAGATATAATGCCCCAACACTACTAACAACTTATCTATGCAAATGACAAAGCAATTGTTAAGAAAATGATCACTCGATAACATACACAAGCGACCATCTCTTTATAACACGCGGCAATTTTAGGTACTAAAGTTTAAAATGTACTGGATTTGACACCTCTCAAGACAAGCAGCGCCACTTTGACAGCTCACAATTTTCGGTCATAGATTATAAAAAGACGTTTTCAGTACAGATTGGTATCTTCAAGTTAAGTATGTTATGGGATCATTGATAATGATCTGACCTTTTAAGAGTGCAAAAACCTCGGAATTAGATGCTGAATGTAAACGTAATGTGTGGAAAAACAGCTGTACAAGTCTATTGAAGGTAAAGCTACACTTTTCGAAGTCGAATCGTGGATGGTCGACCATCCATGGCATAGATACTAATACCACAGTCTAAAAACATACAGTCGACGAAGCCGTCTAGACAGGGCAATCGTGCGGGGTGTGAAGGGCGAGACGCGGAAAAGCCGCTCCCACACTGCGAACAAAACGATGTTCGTAGTGCGGGAGGTATTATTCAAGTCTAACGCGTGTAGAAGTTGACGGCATTTTTCCAGAGATCAAAGGCGTCGTCCTACTGTATTAATATTTATACTGTGCTAATACTCTGTGCTTCAGAAACTGTCATTCGCATATTTTTGACAGTCGTTACGAGTATTATGAGGGTCAATTAAAGTAACTGGGTTGTAGAGGTCAGCCAGGCAGTCGTTCCATGGTTACTGGTATTCAGCTGCGTCCAGTCAGACTGCAGACAGATCGATCCCGATATAGTTGAGAAAGAGCAAGTAGAGATGTGACGACCAATACCAATTTATTGTAAATTCTCAGCTGTCATCAAAGTTCGGTATGCTACTGGACGCCAGAGTCTCTGGCAAGGGAAATATAGCCAATAGCCTTGCAGATCCACACCACTCTTCACTCTACGGTATACGATGTCCTTCACACCTCCAGCCCGCGTAGCATGACCACTTAATTTCTTTTCTTCCGAGACACGACAGTTTTCTTTCTGTCCAACTTGACATTTCTTCTACCCGAGCATGAGGCGACTCGTCGACAAGCGTTTGTACGTAAAGAAAGAAATTTACATGCTGTCAACTGTCAAGTTGCTAGAGACAGTGTAGATCGCTTGTCTAGGTCTCATTTGATGTAGACTGTTTGCACAGTTGTTGACAGGTAATGTTTCGAAAAGAACTGTCAAAAGTGGAGAAAATAGGTACGCACTTCATGCTCGGCTTTGTTGATTCTTGTCTACTGACGAATCGATATATAACTTCTCATCTTTCTTGACATTGTCATGCTCGAGACGAAAGAAATGTCTATATAATCTGTCACTTTGCCGATTCATCTGTAGACAAAGGCCGATTCTTCGGTGTTCATGCTACGCAGGCAGAGGCAGAATCAGATGGAGGAATATCAAATCTCCGTCTTCATTCTTACGGAATTGGCTACTTGACCAACATTAAGTCTCTCATCTAGATTACAATAAAATATTTAACACATATTTTTTCTTTTTCACGTAATCAAAAAATAACGGCGATATAAATCGATACAAAATGTCGCATGACGTCACTAGCCAGTACAGTTTATTATACTATATAATGACGTTATTACAAGCCTCCTCTCCTCAACTTTAATGCGCTTAATCTAAGTAGTTTTCCGTCAATTTGAAAAAGAAAAAAAAATACTAGTGTATTCTTTTTTAATCTAACTGTTGATGATTGATGTTCATATTCTGTCAAATTCCCTATTGCCACCACTTGTTTGTCTCTGCATCACCTAAAGGTTGATTGGTAGAGAATGTCTATGGCATTAAGTCCGCCTATGTACATTTGTGTGCTTGAAGTCCTACTAATCCTACAAATATTATAAACGCGAAAGTTTGTGAGGATGGATGGATGGATGGATGTTTGTTACTCTTTCACGTAAAAACTACTGAATGGATTTTAATAAAATTTAGTATGGAGTTAACTGACACCCTGGATTAACAAATAGGCTATTTTTTATCCCTGTATTCCCACGGGAACGGGAACTACGCGGGTGAAACCGCGGGACGTCTGCTGGTATTCAATAAATACAAATCGTGAGATTAAAAGTGATGGAGCAGAGAGGTCACGACCCTCAGCATTGAGGAGTGCGACGCAAGGAGTGCTTTTGTCATTTGAACCTGCTCTTACACGTGTAGCCCATTTTAGCGACATTCCTATTTAGAGGCGTAAATAAGTAAAACAGAAACAGGCCACTATTAGCATGTCAAATAAGTACTCGTTATCAGTTACGCGTTTGATAAATGCTTATCATTGGGGGCGCCGGATCGTCTATCGTTTAGTTCGTATTGTTGCGGCGGTTGTGGGTAATGGGTAAGCAGAATAGAATACTCAATTCTTTATTGCATTTCCACAGTGAGGTGGTAAACTAAAAGAAATAATCTTGGACCCTGTCGAGAGCAAAAAAAACATAATAATAAATTCCTCAACTCCCACACAACGCCATCGAGCCCCAAGCTAAGCAGAGCTTGTGTTATGAGTACTAAACAACTAAGAATCATAGTTATAGGTATATTTCTAAATACATACATATGAATAGACTAGCAGACGTCCCGGTTTCACCCGCGTAGGTCCCGTTGCCGTGGTAATACAGGGATAAAAAGTAGCCTATGTGTTAATCCAGGGTGTCAGCTAACTCCATACCAAAATTTTATTAAAATCCATTCAGTAGTTTTCACGTGAAAGAGTAACAAACATCCATCCATCCATCTATCTATCCATACACACAAACTTTCGCGTTTATAATATTAGTAGGATAAATTACACCCAGACACAGATTTTTTCGTGTTCACCACACAAAACTTTTGTCCTGGGTGGGAATCGAACCCACGACCTCCGGCATAGCAGTCAGGGGGCCACTAACTACTTAACCATTAGGCCAGTCAAAACGGGAAAATGGCGTGAGTTTATGTACCTATGTGTGTACCTATCATCTACAAAAACGAGATGGCTTTGGAATCTTGCCACTAACTCCCAACTCAATCTACATTTAATTACGTTATACGACAAACAACTTGGCACTGCTGCACATCATTTACAAACGCAAAACAGAAAGTTTGAGAAAAAAAAACGACTTCATAAAGAAGAGAAACGTATCGGAAGTCAGTGACGTGCCAAAAAATATCTACATATACATATAATAATACATATAATAAAACAGTAACGACAGAAAAACTGTACATTGAGAATTTTCAAGAAAAAATAAGTGGGTTTTGTTAGAAAAACGTAACTGGTGACAAAAAGTGACTTTTTAGAATTTTTGTCTGTTTGTCTGTTTGTCTGTTTGTCTGTTTGTCTGTATGTATGTCCGGGGTGAACTCAAAAAGTACTGCATGGATTTACTTCAAATTTTGCATGAATATTACTAAGAGGTCGGGTCAACACATAGGCTATATATTATCACGCTATCACCTACGGGGGAGAAGCAGTGAATCTTTATTCTTCTTACTCATTCTGTGGAAGCGTGTAATCAAAGGACGCATATTTAAATGTTGGTTTTGTGTAAGCTATGCTATTATCTAGCTTTACACTATAAAAGCTTCGCCATTTAAGTAACTTTGGCAGAGAAACATAGTTTAATGAATGTTAGTAGTATAAAGACAATTTGGAATCAGCGCTATCTATGAGAATGTATAAAAATCAAATCAAGTAACACATGAACACTTTTTGAAAATTAATTTAAATTTTGATCGTGTTGGTGAGGTTAGTAGTTAGTTATTCTTTAAATTCATAGATGGCATTGTGCATTTTTTTCATCTACTTATAATAAAACAGTAACGAAAGAAAAACTGTACATTGAGAATTTTCAAGAAAAAATAAGTGGGTTTTGTTAGAAAAACGTAACTGGTGACAAAAAGTGACTTTTTGTCTGTTTGTCTGTTTGTCTGTTTGCTATCGCCTACGGGGGAGAAGCAGTGAATCTTTATTCTTCTAACTCATTCTGTGGAAGCGTGTAATCAAAGGACGCATATTTAAATGTTGGTTTTAAGTAAGCTATGCTATTATCTAGCTTTACACAATAAAAACTACGCCATTTAAGTAACTTTGGCAGAGAAATAAAGTTTAATTAATGTTAGTAGCATAAAGACAATTTGGAATCAGCGCCATCTATGAGAATTTATAAAAATCAAATCAAGTAACACATAAACACTTTTTGAAAATTAATTTAAATTTTGATCGTGTTGATGAGGTTAGTAGTTAGTTATTCTTAAAATTCATAGATGGCATTGTGCATTTTTTTCATAAAAGTTGTATCGTATAATTCGTTTTGACAAATTGAAGTTCCAACAAAACCCTCAAAATCTTGAGCAGAGTTCGGATCGTATCATATGGGATCGTATCAGTGTACGATTTTCAAAAGGAAGGCAGTTGAGGCCGTGGACAGAACCCTGCAGGGCATCTGCAGGAACGAACATTTGATGGGTATAGTGTCACAGTTCTGCTCAGTGGCGATTTCAGGCAAACGCTTCCCGAGTTGACGCGGGGATCGAGGGCTGACGAGATGAATGCTTTGGTGAAATGATCTTCGTTGTGGTCACAAGTTCGTACGCTGTGCTTGACCATTAATATAAGAGCTCGGCTCGGCGGCATTGCACGCGCTCAAGAATTCTCCGATGTCCTTCTAAGTCTTGGCAAAGGCACTTTACCAGAAGAGAGAAGTGGACAGGCGGTGCTTTCAGAGTCTCTCGGTAGAGTGGTATCCAGCTTCGAAGAACTCATTCGCTGTGTGTACAGCGGGTGTAGATCTCAGGACGAGTTGCTTCTCACACGGGCACCTGTAGGTACGTCGCTTGCTCCCGCGCCACCAGTCCTGACTATCTTTACATTTTGGCTCCTGGCAGTATAATTATCAACGTAGTTTATAGGGAAGTGTTATAAGGTATAGAACCTTTGAACGTATTTTTAACCAACTTAAAAAAAAAGAGGAGGTTCTCAAATGGACGGTGTTTTTTTTTGTGTGTTTGTTATTACTCCGCCATTTATGGACCGATTTTCAAAAATCGTTTTTATTTGATAGGGTATACTACCAGGTTGGTCCCATTAGTATTGAACCTCAGATCTGATGAGGGATCTTCGAGGAATTGAGGGAACTCCTCAAATAATATAGGAAAACATGTACCAATTTTTACATTTTTTTTGGTGACAAATCAAGCATTTACATTTAGCAAGTATCATTTCGTGTAGAAAAACTGATGAAGAAGACAGGCGATGGAACTCTTCAACGCATAACAACAAATTACTCGCAATAGCTACAGTCACATGTCTGTGCATGGTTTATGTATTTCCCATAACATTACGCCTGTCTATTTTAAAAGGTTTAGAAAGAACTTCTTTCGCAAACTTCTTTTACAAAGAAACTAAAAATTGCAAAATAAAAAAAAAATACAAAAAAACTCTCTTCACGTAACTTATATTTTAATGCTATTTTAAAAGTTGTTAACTTATAATGCTATAGCGACACTGGAATCTTAGGTAGGTATATTTGGTGCTGTAGAACCTTCACGCAGACGACGTCGCGGGCAGCAGCTAGTATAAAATAAAATCAAAGGCTTTGATGAACTGAAACTGAAAAATCATGATGGGCCAGAGGTTAAGGCTACATACATCTCATGCACGAGGTTAAGGTTAAGGTTCAAATCCGGGCAAGTATCAATGAGACCTACATATCTACATAAAATACTTATTTTTATGTAGATACTGAGGCCAGCACATAAAGCTACCCGAATCTGCGAATTTTCTTTAATAGTTTTTCAATTTAATTACAATTAGGAACATGTTCATAAAGGTGTAGATAGGTTATAAGCGCTTAGCAAGGGACACGTTACAATGTGGCTAACTAGCCACACTTGCCCTCAGTGTCGCGTCGCGCCGTCAACGGACGCGTGCGTGCGTTAATGTGCCGTTTTTGAAGATCGAATGTTGTTTAGGTAACCTATCTACAGATTTTTACTTTTAATATCATTGTTCAATTTAGTAAACTTTTTGAGATTTCTTGATGTGCTGGTGAACATCTCATGGGGGTAGGCATAGGTACAGAGCGCTATCAGCCCGCGTAGCATGAACACTTAATTTATTTTCTTCCGAGACACGACAATTTTATTTCTGTCCAACTTGACATTTATTCTACCCGAGCATGAGGCGACTCGTCGACAAGCGTTTGTACGTAGAGAAAGAAATTTACATGAGTCTATAGCAACTGTCAAGTTGCTAGAGGTATAGATTGCTTGTCTAGGTCTCATTTGATGTAGACTGTTTGACACTTGTTGACAGGAAATGTTTCGAAAAGAACTGTCAATAGTGGAGAAAATAGGTACGCACTTCATGCTCGGCATTGTTGATTCTTGTCTACTGACGAATCGACATATAACTTCTCATCTTTATTGACATTGTCATGCTCGAGACGAAAGAAATGTCTATGTAATCTGTCACTTTGCCGATTCGTCTGTAGACAAAGGCCGTTTCTTCGGTGTTCATGCTACGGAGGCTGCAACGATTCTTACATAATTCTTAAACAATTCTCCATTCCTTTTAAGTTTGAAACTACCAATTCCTCTTAAGCAAGCGTGGTGATTAATACTCCTGTCTTCTCTCTGTTAGAAGAGGCCTTTGCCCTGCAGTGGCAAAGTAACAGGTTGGTTCTAATATTACTCAAAATACAATTTATAATCAAAAAGAATTCAAAAAGAATCCAAAAGAAAAAAACATTCTTTAAAAACATAACCTCCCAGTTTTGCGCAAGTCGGTTAAAAAATAGTTGAAGTAAGATCCACCTCGAGTAAGATGCACAGATAACGCGCTCACATAAAGTTAAACATTTGTTTAAACAAGTAAATAACAAAACCTTTCACGATTGGCTGAACAGAGTCCCTTAACCAGTTCTTACTATCCTAGACGAAGTAGTGAGGGGGGCCCAACTAGAAAAAAAGGGACAGCCAATCAGTGGCCGGTATTTTTTTTCGGGTATATTTTTTCTATATATCTTATCTATTTCTATGTGGTTATAGGTTTCTGGGTCTATGTGAGGATGTGTATGGAATAATAATTGGTGTTTGAATGATTTATGCGTGCGTTTGTTTGTGACTCGTGTTTGTCTGAACGAGTGCGTTCATTTTCGTGTTTTGTAATGAGATTTTAAACAACTGAAGCTTGTTATGATTGATTGTTTCTGTGGGTTTAGTAGTTACTAATACTACTGCTGAGTATAAGGTCATAAATTTGATTCCTAGGTTGGGTTTAGGTTAGGTTTTTTCACGCAAACATATTGTACCTATCAAAGTGTGCTTTAAAAATATTTTTTTTTAACTGAACAGTCCAATGCTATTGTAAATGGATCAGTAGCGAGAGGGTCAATTTTCTTAAGAGGGAAGCCGTCAAAAAAACGTAGTATTCGTGACATTATTATATAGTCTCTCTTGAAGTCATCCGTCTGCCTATCACCGTGTATATGTATATTTAGTGTAAATGCCTTATTTTTGGCAATACTGGAGTCCGGCTGCCATAAGTCAATATAGTGGTAGAATTGCTCTTCCAAACCTCCAAAGGGAAACCGACGAAGAGAGGAATCGAGCTGAATAGACACTTCGCCACTGAAATGGAGTATTAATTACTCCAGCCCGCGTAGCATGAACACTTAATTTCTTTTCTTCCGAGACACGACAGTTTTCTTTCTATCCAACTTGACATTTCTTCTACTCGAGCATGAGGCGACTCGTCGACAAGCGTTTGTACGTAGGGAAAGAAATTTACATGCTGTCTATAGCAACTGTCAAGTTTCTAGAGGTGTAGATTGCTTGTCTAGGTCTCATTTCTGTTTGACACTTCTTGACAGGAAATGTTTCGAAAAGAACTGTCAAAAGTGGAGAAAATAGGTACGCACTTCATGCTCGGCATTGTTGATTCTTGTCTACTGACGAATCGACATATAACTTTTCATCTTTCTTGACATTGTCATGCTCGAGACGAAAGAAATGTCTATATAATCTGTCAATTTGCCGATTCGTCTGTAGACAAAGGCCGTTTCTTTGGTGTTCAAGCTACGCAGGCTGAGTGGAGTATTGGAGTGGTAATTTCAAAATCTTCATCGAATACTAACTATATCTATATCTACTAACCCATCCCTCCTTCTACTTGATAATAATACTAAACACATGCAAACTACACGTAGCGTAGAGTTCGTAGTAAGTAATAATAATGGCGGACGCACATTATCGGTAGTAGACGATTTTTTCAACGTCTGCGACAAAAAACCGGTCTGGCAGTGTGCGCCGGGCCTTATTGTTTGCTCAGTTTAGTGTACACATGGTCTTGTGTTGTTGCGGAACGGTGGGGTAGGGCGTTCCGTGATATGACTGGGTTTTAGTGCTTTTTGTTATGTTGTCTGAGGTTTTCTTTTAGGTTTTGCACAGTTTTATAATCTTTTTGAAGAAGTTTGTTTTGCCACTTCTTCCCAGCAATAACACTAGCCAGAAAACATACATAAACTTATGCCATTTTTCTTTTGCGAGTAGGTAGGTACTACTTACCTGATCTTTCTGAAGAACCCCACCAGTAAGGTCTATGTATATCCTTCTAGGGCGTCCCCTACCGGCGTTTTCACTTACATTTGCCATAACTTACCTTTCGTTAGTCGCTTTTCATCCTTTCAAAAGAAGAATAGTAAGAAAACGTCAATAAAAATACTTTTTAATTAACTATTTCGCTCAGAAGAGGCGTAGCAAACTCCCCAGCAACATGTATATGTTATTAGTGAAAAGAACTGAACTTTATTCATTGTTATGCTTTAGTACAGACGCCAGCACATCAAGTTAGATGATTGAAACATAATTCATATGCCAGTTGATTCTTTGATATGGTCTCAATCATAGCCTAGAGTTACGGGGTATCAAAAAAAACACGTTGTATAGGTAGCCCCATTGTAAATTAATTAAACTTTTAGGTCATATAGGGTTCCAACCGATGCGTTTTATTATATTAAAAGTAATAACCATAATGTGTAAAAAAAAGGAATGGCTTGATTTATTTGCTCCCAAGTAGGTACCTATATTTTACGTACAGACGCCAGCACTTCAAGTTAGCCCAATGTGTCAAATTTTCCCAATTGAATATGAACCTTATTCTGTTGAGCATAAAGTTGAAAAACGATCAAAGAAATTTGACACATTGGGGTAACCTGATGTGCTGGCGTCTGTACATTTTACATTAAGTAGGAAATTTGAAAATTAGACCACTATTTTTAAATGCCATTATTTTATTTGCTCTCAAGTATATATTAAAAACAATTGATTGAAATCTCTTTCCTCTTACTATTAGTAACTGAAATGTGGTCTAAAAGACACATACACTACATATTTAATTTATTTAAATTAGTCCAGAGGATAAGTCTAAAAGCGACTACATACTTTCAAATTCGACGCTAAAAATATGTCGCCCTGTCACGAAACTAAGAAACTTGAGTGAGTGAAAGATTTACCGTTTATCTAGTTGTCACTGTCAACTGTCAAACTATAAATAGTGTACTGTAAGAATCATTCATCCTATCATCACTTACATTGGTGAAGTGTCGTGAAGGAAGCCTGCCAGTCGATTCACTGAAAGTCACCGCGTGAACACTAGAGTGAAGTAAATTGTCAATACCCAGCATTAGTGTGGAATGACAGCTCAATTCACCTTCTCTACATTTTCTTCATCTATTTTTACGTGTGATTTTCACAGAATAACACTGCTGGACTGACCATTGGCCGCCCTGAGCTTGAGACTTTTAAATACACTTGCCTTCTTTGTATGAGAAGAGGCCTGTACCTGCATTGGAACATGAATGAACTAGTATTATTATACTTAAGTTCATCTTGGAGAAGGCTTATACTTTTTGAAGGACTTTCGTTTAGACGTTTTGTAAAATGTCAAACTTCACTGTTTACAGCGACACAGACATGGTTGCAAAGCTCTGGTTGTTATTATTCAATAGGTTGACGGTGGAAGGGCGATATTGCGTAACCGTCCTACTGTAAACTTCACGCTTTTAATATAGGAGAGATGGGCACTGGCAGATGTGCTGATCACAATAAATAGGTAGAAAATATCTATATATATATAATTTTTTTTTAATATTATAAACCAGTGCTTGACTGCAATCCCACCTGATGGTAAGCAGATAAGCAGTGATGAACTCAGTGATGGTGAAGCACACTAGTTTATTAAGAGCCTATTCACTCTAGCCTTATAGACACCTAAATTATAAGCGGACGGGAAGACCGCAGCAGGCAAGTTGCAGGCAATACTAGTTTTATTAGGGAAAAGGAAATAGAGGAGGAGGACTAAGGAGGAGGTTGTGGCTAAATTATTTATAACAGAATGGTCGAACGAATGTTAATAAGCTACGTTTGACGAGGTTGGTCTGTCACTCATTAGTTAGACCATTCATTAGCAAGACTCCAAAGCAAAAGCACGTAAAAGCCGTTGGTCCCGGCTGTCATTTCTAGATCTATGACAGTCGCTACAGTTCCGCTACAAGCCCGAAAATCTGTCAACCAGTTTAACCAAGGGGTATCGTGTTACCCAGTGACTGGGTTGTGGAGGTCCGACAGGCAGTCGCTCCATGTAAAACACTGGTATTCAGCTGCATCCAGTTAAACTGGAAGCTGACCCCAACATAGTTGGGAAAAGGCAGATGATGACAACAGGTAAAGCATACACGTAACTCGTGTCATGCAGCGAGACTCAAAGCATAGCCCTCTTCATACCTCATTGGTCTCTCCTGCAGGCCTGGCCATATAACAAATTCTATTTCTATTATCGTAATCGATAAGGCGACAATAGAAAGAAAATGGCGTATATGGAATCAGCTGTTTGTCAACTGTCAAGTGTTAACGAGTAGAATTTGTAATATGGCTGAAAATGAAATACACTTGACAGTTGACAAACAGCTGATTCTATATACGACATTTTCTTTCTATTATCGTAATCGATAACGCGACAATAGAAAGAAAATGGCGTAATATTACGCCATTTTCTTTCTATTGTCACCATATCGATTACGATAATAGAAATAGAATTTGTCATTTGGCTAGGCCTGATGATGAGCCTACTAATGAGGCCCATAAGACCACTTTTCACTGCCAAAAGCAGAGTTATAAAATACTAGAGAAGAAATGCGAAGAAATGTCATAGAAAAACTTTGATCCCATGTCTCAGTAACGCCATCTAGCATAATATAGCAATATTGGAGCGGCAGCCTAGCGTACTAAACTAGACTTATATCCACTAGGACACAAGTATCAGATGAAAATTTTGTTAGTAATGTTCTGTCTATATTGAGTATTGAATGTCTTTGACCGTAAGTCATCACTTGAGCAAAAATATGTTCAGCATTTAAACCATTTACTCGCAAAACATCGTAGTCACCATTCTCGTCTACACTAATTTGTCAGTTAGAAACGATGCGTCTGCCCACACACTTAATTTGTGAGTCTGTGTGTGGTGACTAGCTGTCTAAAAAAAGGTGCCACCTCGTCTAGCTCTATAAAACAATAGTAGAACACGTGGAGTTCCTCAAGTTCCGAGTTGAGCTCACGATTTCTGACAAATGCTTGCACTGACTGATCTGGTCCTCTCATATCTGTGCGTGGTTCTTTCCTCAAAAGACCATTTCAGACACTGATCCGCATGGTGCTTACATGATATGACCAAGACAATGTCTGGACTTTAAACGAGACTGTGACTTTCGGTGTTTCTTCTCAGAGTAGTCAGGTAGTGAATCACCGACCACACCTTCTAGTTGAAAAATTACATGTAAAAGTGTGTGTGTGTGAACCTATTTATAGAAACAAATATCATTTACAGTGTTGTTTGGAACTTGTTGAAACATGTCTGGGATGATGTCCAGTAACCTGTCTGGGCAGTTTATTTATATTTATTTATTTAGGATTATTAAAATAAATAAATATTCCACAACTTTCACACATCGCCATCTAGTCCCAAGCTAAGCAGAGCTTGTGTTATGGGTACTAAACAGCTGATAAACATACTTAGTATATTTCTAAATACATACATAATAGATAAATTACACCCAGACATGGAACAAATGATCGTGCTCATCACTCAAACATTTGTCCTGGGTGGGAATCGAACCCACGACCTCCGGCATAGCAGTCAGGGCCACTAACTACTAGACCAACAGGCCAGTCAGTCAGTCAGTCAGTATTTATTTAGGATTTCCAACAGAGGATACACAGATTACTTACACTATGTGACATACATAAGGAACTGATTACTGTGTTCCCCCAATTATAGGAAACCACAGCATGCACCTAATAACTAGTTACTAAAAAGTTAAAGAAGAGAAGAAGACAATAAAAAAAAAAACTTGAGAAGGGTCAAGGGACACGCCCAGATGGAACGAAGTTCCCTTCGATTGATTAGTGAAGGTATTGTAAAATTCCTTCAAGCGAAATCGAAAGGAACCTCGTTCCATTCGGGCGTCTTCGTTACAACTTTTGGTCCCAATCTTCTCTCTCTCTCTCCCTCCCTCCCATGCACCTAAAGATAATAAAGTACATGATAAAGACACACGGATTTGGCGTGTTTTGTACTAAACGTCTCTCTCTCTCCCTCTCTCTCTCTCTCTCTCTCTCTCTCTCTCTCTCTCACCTCTCTCTCACCTCTCTCTCTCTCTCTCACCTCTCTCTCACCTCTCTCTCTCTCTCTCCTCTCTCTCTCTCTCTCTTCTCTCTCTCTCTCTCCTCTCTCTCTCTCTCTCCTCTCTCTCTCTCCTCTCTCTCTCTCTCTCTCTCTCCTCTCTCTCTCTCCCTCTCTCTCTCTCTCTTATTAAAAGTCTTGTATTGGATAAAGGAGTTTGTGCCTAAGTAATAATAGCCACACGGCCCGATAGAAGGTTTGGCTTGCCAGGGTAGGTCCATAGATTGATGACCATTCATTACATATCAAGACTCAAGGCTAGAAGGATACCACTCAGCATAATGCTGTGCAATAGGGGGCAGCACAGCGCTGGTCTTAAGTGATAAGAAGCGCTGTTATTAACTTGTAACTTACACGTGGAAAATCGCGAATACGCCTTGAGCAAGCGTGGTGATCAATGCTCGAGCCTTCTCTGTATGAGAAGAGGCCTTTGCCCTGCAGTGGGACAGTAACAGGCTGGTATTATTATTATTACACGTGGAAATACACATTAGGGCCGCTACATATAAATGATATTATAAAAACACTTCACATTTAAATGTAAAATAGGGTGCATTTAAATGAAGTCCATGTGAACTTTTATTTCATTAACATATTAGATATTATTTTTATTCGAACAGCATCCAATAGGGTTGGTTCTTTTTCGGTTTAAATTAATAGATAAATCATAGAATTTAATAGATAGGGGAATAGACATGGTCTGTGTAAACACACCCCTATGTAAGTTAAATACATGGGTCACCACTATTATCAGAGCGGTTTTTTTGCCATTTGATACATGCTAATCTGCCTGGCTTTTTCTAACTATGTTGGGATCAGTTTCCTGTCTAAGCAGATGCAGCTCAGTACCTCAGCTTCTATTTTACATGGAGTGACTGCCTGTTTGACTTCCAAAACCCAGCAATAGAGTAACACGTACCAGTAAAAACTGTCATAGATCTACAAATGATAGCCGGGACTAACAGCTTAAGAGACCCATCACAACAGCTTGACAGATATTGCTTGTGTAATACGGCTTTTATGTAGGTAACTCTGACACCAGGTTAGTCACAAGAACAAAAGAGGAGAATCAGACAGCCTACCGTGCGTTTCGAAGCACCTATCCACAGAAAGACTGGCTTGTCATACCCAGAACCTGTTAAAGGTAACTAAGTAAAAATAGAACTGCGAAGTCATTATTATCACCATTTCAGCAGAAAGACGTCTACTGCTGGGCATAGACCTCCTTCAAGTATCGCCACAACGACTGGTCCGGTCCACGACGTCTCTCACCCATCGGTTTGCCGCGACCCTCACCGAGTCCTCAACCATAAGGCAGGCCTTC